>VALJ01000034.1:0-671684 GCA_005771605.1 Scutellaria baicalensis
AGCTATTACAAAAGACGTATTGAATGCTTGTAAAGAGAATCTTATCTTGAGATTACTCTATCTCCTTGTACTGCAACGAGCATATAATAAAGGAGTTTTTGCCCTGAAGGCAGTCCACGAGTATTTGTATACTCGTGGATAAATCTTTGTCTCTTGATCTTTGTGTTATTATTCCGCTGCATGTTACGCTGATGTTGTCAACACCATAGACAACACTGTGTACTCTGATTTTGTTTTTATTGTGTTTTCTTGCAGATTACAGACCACGCAAAACTTTCAATTGGCATCAAGAGCCTCCACTTGACACGCTAAGTGGCTGATCCAGATTTGTAACCATGCAAGATATGGATTGGTGCAACCCCAACTTTGGAAGGATTCCAATTCTTGATGGATCTAACTATGCGTATTGGAAGATCCGTGTGCGTACCAAGATCAAATCCATTGATGCAAGAGCTTGGAATGTAGTGCTGGAAGGTTATGCTCCTCCAATAAGGGAGATTGATGGTGACTTTGTACCAAAAGCTCAAAGTGAATGGACAGTTGAAGAGATCAACAATGCAAACTTTAATGAGAAGGCAATCAATGTTATCTTTGAAGCCGTGGATATCAAGGTGTTCAAACTGATCCAAAATTGTGTCACTGCCAAAGAAGCTTGGGAGACTCTTCAAAAACACTATGAAGGAGCAAGCTGTGTATGTGAAGCAAAGATGCGTAATGTCCAAGTTTGAGAACATGCGTATGGAGGAGAATGAAGATATTGGCACCTACTTTGAGAGACTTCGTGACATCTCAAATCAAAGCCAAATGCTTAGAGAACCAATTGGACACAAACAATTAGTTTCCAAAGCCATGCGTACTCTTCTACCGCGATTCAATATCAAGGTGTCTGCCATTGAAGAAGCTCACAATCTTGCTATGATGGACATCGATACGTTGCAAAGTATTTTGCAAATTTTTAAGCTCAACCTTCAAAGTCAACAAGTTGCAACACAAAAGAGTAAGACCTTTGCCTTGCAAGCTCAAAATGATGAAGACTCTGAGGACGATGATGAACCACTTCAAGAAATAACTGAGGGGCAGAACATGGCCATGATAGCTAAGAAGTTTAATTTCATGATTAGGAAGTTCAACAAGGAGAAGCCCCGTACCAAAGGAAATGAGCATCACGATGCCTCTGTCGAACAGCCCCAATGAAAACCACTTGGATCATCATCTCAGCCTCAACATCATCCTAAGAAGCTAGCCTCAGAACATAGAAGAGATGATCCCAAACATCTTGATACCATTCAATGTCATGCATGTTCGGGATGGGGACATTATGCTAATGAATGTGCGCATACACTGAGGAGATATGGACTGAAGAACCATTGGGTTGCTTTAAGTGATGATGAGGATGATGATGGAGCAGAAATTCAGAGTCAATCTGTATTATTTGCTGGAATTCTTGAGCAGTCCGACGATGTTGTCGACGATGTTGCCGATGATGTTGCCGACGATGTCATCACACCACAGACAGCATCATAGAGGTATGATTTGTTTAATTTTTCGAATATAACCTGCCTAAATGTTGTGAGTTGTGATGACACAGATTCTCTAGATTGAGATGATTTGGACAATGCTGTTATTGTTGAAGAACTTCAAAAACTTTATAATTCCTTACTCAAGGAATGGAAAAAGCAGTGCAAACAAATGGAAGTGCTCTCCAAGGAGAATGATGTGCTAAAGGATTCACTTGCTATGATGGAAAAGCTCTCACCATGAAAGATGTTGAAATTGACAAGATTCAATCAAAACTTGACGAGACTGAGTCTATTCTTGCCAAATGGAATTCGAGCTCAACCAAGGTAAATGAGATCATGGGATCATGCAATGTTACCAAGTCAGGTATTGGATTTAATAAGTCTGTTGAGTCTGTTTTTCCAAACCTTTTTGATGACTCTCATGCTAAGATCAATTTTGTGAAAGAAGAGTCAAAAGAGTCATTTAAATCCTCTACTTCAGGTCATAGGAAGAGAAAATATGTATGTCATTACTGTTTTTGACCTGGACACATAAGATCTTTCTGTCGAGCATTAAAAAATGATCAACAAGTGGTCTGGTGTTGCCTTTGGTGTCATTTAACACCACCGCAACACTGCTGTCAGAAAAGAACAAATGAAAATCTGGATTCCCAAAAATTTTGAAGTCTGCAATGTTGTTATTACTGCCTTGAAAACTAACATTGCAGGTTCTTGGTACTTCGATAGTGGTTGTTCTCGCCACATGACGAGGACTAAAGAATATTTGAGTAATTTTGTATCCCTTGCTGAAGGATCTGTGACATATAGAGGAGGTGCTAAAGACAAGATAATTGGAAGAGGAACACTGAATATACCAGGTTTTCCAAGGTTGAAAAATGTTTTACTAGTTGATGGACTTGTTGCTAATCTAATTAGTATAAGTCAATTATGTGATGACAACCTTGAGGTAAAATTCACTATTGACTCTTGTGAGGTTTTTGATGAGACTAATATGTGCATTATGACAGGTATAAGATCTCATGATAATTGCTACCTTGTAGGAGAAAAAGTCACATGCAACAAAGCTAACTTTGATGACACAGTTTTGTGGCATCAAAAATTAGGACATGTGAACTTTCGTACTCTTGAGAAATTGATGAAGTTTGATGCTGTACAGGGGCTACCAAGTTTGAACCACAAATGTAAGATAGTTTGTGGGGAATGCCTTAAAGGCAAACAAACCCGTGTTCCCCATGGTGTTATATCACACCCCGGACAACACCAAGGTACAGTTCAATGTTTTCAACTTTTACACATGGATTTAATTGGACCAGTTGAAGTTGAAAGTCTTGGAGGAAAGAGGTATTCCTATGTTATTGTTGATGATTTTTCCCGGTATACTTGGATTTTCTTTTTACGTGAAAAATCGGATACATTTTCTCAATTTAAAATTTTGTACACTAGGATTAAAACCTCATTTTCTTCTAAAATTTTGAGTATCAGGTCTGACAATGGTAAGGAATTTGAAAACAAATCGTTTGCTTATTTTTGTGAAAGAAAGGGATTGAATATCGATTTTCGGCTCCAAAAACTCCTCAACAAAATGGAGTTGCGGAACGAAAGAATCGAACTTTGCAAGAGATGGCACGTGTTATGCTCAGCTCTAAAAACCTCTCACGATGTTTTTGGGCTGAAGCATTGAATACAGCTTGCTATATAGGCAATCGAGTCTTTTTAAGACCGGGTAGCAAAATGACTCCTTACGAAATTTTGAAAGGGAAAAGGCCAAATCTTAAACATTTTCATGTTTTTGGATGTCTTTGCTACATTTTGAATGATCGTGATAAACTTGCTAAGTTTGATGCAAAAAGTGACAAAGCCATGTTTCTTGGGTATTCCTTGAATAGTCATGCTTATCATGTGTTTAACTTGAGATCAATGAATATTCAAGAATCTGTCAATGTAGTGTTTGATGATTTTTCTGATGTCACAGGGAAAACAAATCAAGATGTTGTGGTAGATCTGATCCAAACCCCAATCATCCCTAAAACTGGAAATACTGATGTTGCCCCCAATGTTGTGACACCAGAGGCAACACCAGAGGCAACACTGGCAGCAGATTCAGAATCTGATGAAAGTGATGATGATATTCATGATCCAGTTCGAAGAGACCCACCTACTCGTATCAGAAAGAATCACCCAACCACACAGGTGATAGGGGGAGTAAATGAAGGTATTCGAACTCGTAGAAAAGACCCCGTGAATTACAAATAAATGGTAAGACATGTGTGTATGTCAACCACATATTCCGAGGTAAAATTCTACTGTTTCGTCTCCCCAATTCAACCCAAAAATGTTTCTGAAGCTCTGAAAGATAATTTTTGGATACTAGCAATGCAAGAAGAATTAGAACAATTCACTAGAAATGATGTTTGGTTTCTTGTTCCTAGACCCACCGATACTAATGTGATTGGTACTAAATGGATTTTTAAGAATAAAACGGATGAGTCAGGAAACATAGTAAGAAACAAAGCACGTTTAGTAGCACAAGGGTACACTCAAGTCGAAGGCATCGATTACGTGAAACCTTCACACCCGTTGCTAGAATTGAATCGATTAGGTTGATTCTTGCTATTGCTTGTTATTTAAAAATTACTCTTTATCAAATGGATGTTAAAGGTGCATTTTTGAATGGTTTCTTGGATAAGGAAGTTTATGTTGAGCAACCAAAAGGTTTTGAAGATCCTTTTCAACCTCATTATGTTTACAAACTCAAGAAAGCATTGTATGGGTTGAAACAAGTTCCTCGAGCTTGGTATGGTCGTTTGACTACGTTTCTACTCGAGTTTGGAATCATAAGAGGTATGGTCGATCGAACTCTTTTTGTTAAGAGAAACGATCAAAGTTTTATGATTGCTCAAATTTACGTAGATGACATTGTTTTTGTTCTACTTCTCAATGTGAACTTGATGAATTTGTGCAAGCTATGTCATCCACTTTTGAAATGAGTATGATTGGGGAGCTAACATTCTTTCTAGGTTTGCAGGTGAAGCAAAGGAAGGATGAAATTTTTATTTCACAAAGCAAATATGCCAAAAACTTGGTATCTCGCTTTGGATTGGAAAATTCCAAGCCAATGCGAACCCCCATGGGCTCTTCACAAAAGCTGTCCAAGGACAGTGTTGCCGACGGTGTCGACAACACCTTGTATAGGTCGATGATTGGAAGTTTGTTGTATTTAACCGCTAGACGTCCAGATATCATGTATAGCGTTGGTGTCTGTGCTCGTTACCAATCTGACCCCAAAATATCTCATCTTCAAGCTGTCAAACGAATCATAAGGTATGTTTCGGGTTCAATTGAATTGGGTATTTGGTACACCAAAGACATTAATCTTAATTTGGTAGGCTTTAGCGACTCCGATTGAGCTGGTGATATTGATGATAGAAAGAGCACTAGTGGAGGATTTTTTACCTAGTGAACAATCTAGTGTCATGGCATAGTAGGAAACAAAATTGTGTCTCATTATCTACTGCCGAATCCGAGTATGTAGCCGCGGGTAGTGGGTGTACTCAACTCTTGTGGTTGAGGCAAATGCTTGATGATTATGAATTTATAACTAAGTCTTTGAGCCTGTTTTATGATAATACTAGTGCAATTGATATTTTTAAAAATCCGGTTCAACATTCACGCACTAAGCACATAGACATAAGGCATCATTTTATTCGAGATTTAGTAGAAAAAGGGATTATTGGACTTGAATATGTATCCACCGAAAACCAAATTGCAGATATCTTTACTAAGGCCCTAGATTTTGAGAGATTTTCTTCTCTAAAGAAATCTCTTGGTGTGTCTGTTGCTTGAATACATTTTTTTTAACGGGTGTTACGACAATGTTGTTCACACCACTCATAACACCCATTGTTCTGCATTTAGTTTTTTTAGGCATATGTGTGCATGATTGTACTTAACCAGTGTGTTCCTTATGTTCAAAAAGTTGCTTGGACACGTTAATTCTCAAATGGCTCGTGTTTATTAGTGCACTTTGTTCTTAAAATGGTAAAAATCACGAAGCATTTGGAGCACTGCGTTCGCTGTGATGATGTTTTTCAGGCAGCTTAGTGATACTCTAAAAATGTGTTGTGTGACCTACACTGAGTAACTCGGGGCACGACACTCGCTATGACGATGCTTCCTTGTCAAAAAGTGTAGGAGATACCACAACCGAATAAAAAATTGATCTCACAACTGAGTAACTAGAAGCATGACGCTCAAAAATTTTTAAGTGCACAAAATTTTGTCTGAGACCAAAATTTTTTGAACGGTGTCCTCGCAGTGATTATCTAACACCAGGGACAACACCAGTCTAGTACAAAGTGTGCGATTTTTCAGCTTTTTATTTCCTAGGTATCACTAGATTTTTGCATTTTTTTCTGGATTTTAGTGGATACATTGGATTTTCAGATAACTCTATCTACACTACAATTTCAAATTTAATGACTCCTTATTCTTAGGTTTCTTTTTGCTCACATTATGTTTTATATATTTTTTTTTTGTTGGCTCAAAGTTTGGATATAAATTTGCACTCTATCAGCAGTCCATACCACTCACTCCTCTCTCATCCTACCCTCTCTTCTTCCGTGAATTTCTTCTTATTTTTCCTTCATCCATCTTCTATGCTCTCTCCAAAAATTTTGTGTTTGCACATCTCTACAAGTTCTTCCCGCTACTTTGGTGTTTCTTTTGTGAGGGGGAAAATTCATTTGGATATGATGTTGTTGAGGGGGAGATCTTTAATAGTTGGTTGTGTTATTTGTGAAAACCCTCCATTGATATATGTTTTTGCCCTACACGTCCAGTGTTGTCACTGTGATTGGCAACACTGCCCCAACATTGTGTTTTTGATGTGTTCGTTTCAGCTCAAAAAGGGGGAGAAGGGTACCAGTGGTAGTGAAATGGAGGTGAAGAAGCTGAAGTTTGATTTTAATTGGAAGATTGACATTGATTTTAATTGTTTATGATTTTGATGAATATTTTTCATGATTATTTTGAATGATTAATCTCTAATTCTTTTTGTGATTGAATGCAGAATTGAGGGGGAGAAATTCCACGTGAAAGATGATTTAGGTTTTGAGCTGAAAAAGCAAAAAAGGGGGAGATTGTTAGTGTTGGATTTTCCAACATTGATTTATTTTTCCTTTTTCAATCTTTTCCTAAATCATTGAATTGATTTGATTTGATTTCTTGATGATATTAGATTTATCTATTTAAGATTTGATTTTAATCTCACATATCTTTCTTTTCAAGAAACAAATAATTCTTAACAAAACTTGTTTATCTTTAAGGAAAGAATATCGGGTTTATTGCGTGAAACTCCCTCGTGTTTCAAAAAGTCTGCGTCGGTCCCCCATGTGATAAGGAAATTGTAACTTAAACATGTGTGATAACTGAAACTCGACACACGTCCCACACAACTTAACGGGTGTTAACACCGTGATATTTTTCCACCTTCTTTCCCGTTACGTCCCTCATATACCTAATAAAGGATCGAGAGAAATTTGAGGGCTTTCATTTCTCCCAACAGCCACCACCAGGCACCACCCACCGTGCTCCCTCTGTTTCAACTTCAGGGTCGGGTTTTTCGAGGTCCGATCTGAGGCTTCTTCTCGGCGTGCTTGGTGCCCCGCTAGCGCCGGTGCACGTTAGCAACAACGACCCTTTGCCTCATCTCTGTATTAAAGACACCCCCATTGTTAGTTGCTGATGTGTAGAAAAATATGAATTATTTGACTTATTATTTTATGGTTCTAATTGCATTTTGTGTGTTGGCACATGTTATTTTTCTACACATTTTGATTATTTTGTCAAAGAACCCCAATCTTCATTTCTCTTGATTTATGCAGTAATTTAGAAGCAAAAATGGAAACAAGGAATGAAGACCGGAGTTGCAAGAAGGCAGACATTGGGTACAATATTTCCACATTGGGTGATCTAATGTGTGAGAATTAAGCCCAACAAAAGCCCAACCCAGCTGCTGAGAAAAATTAGCCCAGAAGCTACTAATGATTAGGGCAAGCAGAGAAAGGAAAGCGGCAGACAGAGAGGTTGAGAGAGAGGTTCAGAGAGAGAGATAAAATTCCAGAAACAATTTCTTAGTTTTTCATTAAAAATTCCATGGAGAGAAACATGTTTGTGAATTCTAAGATGTTTGGCTAATCTTCTTACGCTAGTTCGAAGGGATGTTGATCCGATATTCTTGATTTACTTTGGATGATTAGTAACACTTTCTTTATTTCCATCTCTTGATTGATTTGTGTTGCTTGATTAATTGTTTATGATATTGCATGATATGATTTAACAGGGCCCGTTAGATCGGATTATTGTAATATCTATTGCTAGAATATAAACCGTAATCCGTAATTGTTGTGATTTTATATTCTCAGTAGCAAGAAACGTTGGAATTGTTAGGGGCAACACATTTCTAGATTACCTGAATCGAGCTTATGAATTTGGGGTCTAGCTTGTCCTATCGTCTTAGAGATCAATGCATTCATCACATTAAATCTGGAGGTCGTACCTACTGGGTTGTCTGATTGAATAGGGTCTGTTGAAGAGCTTGTTTTAATAGACTAAACGTAAGGGGCGATTCGGGTTGGCAGAGCTTATTGCTAATCTAGGGGCAAGGGTTGAGAGATAGATTGAGAGAAGTGTTGCTAATTGGTTCATAAGATCATGAATAGAAGGTGAAACTGAACTGAGAACTAATGCTCGTTTATTGTTTGATTATCCTTTGTTTAATTGTTTTCTTATTATCTAGTTTGTTAATTTCTTGGTTCGTCTGCATAATTATCAACCATCCCCCTCTTTTATCTTGTTAACACCATTGAGCTTAATTGATTTTCCCGTTCTCTGTGGGATCGACCCTTATTTGCCATTTCTACAAATTAGTGAAGGTAAAGAGGTTTATTTAATTTGGCGTGCCTCGACAGCACGGGCCAAATTTTGGCGCCGTTGCCGGGGAACGGTGTGTAATTAATCAAGTTCAGTGGTTTTAATATTTTTTTTCTTTGATTTTGGTTTTTTTTTCGAGTCTGGTTATGTCTTATTAAAAAAAAAAATTGATACTCTGGTTCTTCTGTGGTTCCAGGTTTTGCACACATTGGCTAGAGGTTGTACATTGAATAGTCGTCCACATCTCATCGTATTTTCTTTCAACTCTAGATTATCACTCTTTTCAGATGATTGATTATAGGTATTGTCGTGAGATCGCTAGGCAGCACCAGGCGTTGAGACAACAAGCAGGTCTAGCTGCAGTCAATACTCTTGTTCCGAAAATTGCAGTAAATTTACAACAGCAGTTTGGTATTTGGGATGCACCTGTTGAATCGATAAAAGAGTTGGAGGCACATGAACACGTCATTGGTGCTGAGAATTTTAATGAATGCATATATGACTCCCACTTCAACACCTATAATTCAGGGTGGTCTGACCATCGCAACTTTTGGTGGGATGATCAGCAAGGAGAGCACCAAGTTGAACACAATCGATCACCACTACCGCCAAGAGGAGAATTTTTTCAAAATAGCTACTCAGAACAAAGCCCACAAGTATCATTGGAAGATATAGTGAAGACATTGGCCACCAATACTCTCCAATTTCAAAAGGATACTCAGTCGCGTATTAAGAATATTCAAACACAAGTCAATCGATTGGTGACGGCGGTGAGTCGAGTGGAGGCTCAAAATTTTGTGAAGCTATATTTCCAACCTGAGATCAGTCAGCAAAGTGAGAGTGGTTCTACCTTACATGGTGGCAAACAACCTGACCAACTTGAAAAATCTAGAGGAGCACTTGAGCAGTATAGAGGAGATGAAGACGATGAAGAGATATACATTGAATCATCTGATGTGCAAAGACACATCGGATCATCCAATGCACTAAACCACATTGTTCCATCTGATGTGCAAGGCCACTCTGAGAGATTGAAAGCACTAAGCCACATTGCATCGTCCAATGTTCATGATCACATTGAGTCATTTAGTGCACAATTGCAAACGGAACAACATGCTTACAGTGGACCACAGAAATCGAACTACACTGAAGAGGTATCTCCATCCAAGGTAATTCCTATTAGAACTGATCATATACCTTTTGTTTACAGGATTGCAAGGACCCCAACACACAATAAGGAAAGAGAAGTTCAGGAACTTTTCCAGAAGGGAAATGAGAGGGTGATGATGGGAGAGAATGTCTTAACCATTCTTCAAATGAAATTGCCACCAGAGGAGAATGATCCAGTGAGCTTGACCCTGATTCAGGAGGAGACATTCATAAGGCCACCACCTGAGCCGCCACCTACTGATGGTTGATAATAGGTGTATTCTAAGCTTAACTCTTATTATTCCACTTTTGAATCTGATTCTGCTTGTTTTCTTCACATGTTTGACTTGGTTTGAATTGCTTGAGGACAAGCAAAAGTTTAGGTTTGGGGTGGTGATCATAATTGTTATGTGTTTGCATTGCATTATTGCATGAGCATATAGTTTGCATTCGTAGGATTGCATTTTTAGTTGAGATGCATGTTTATTGCTTTAGCACGTTTTTGTTTTTGTTTTTTTGTTTTAAAAATAAAAAAAAATAAAAAAAATTGAAAAAAGAAGGAATGAGAAGTGTTGGGAACTTGCTGTGATAACGTGAGAGTTTGTTATTTTTTATTGGATTCTTGTTGTGTATGTGTTGGTGGAGTAGCGAGATGTTTGATAGAACTTACAAATTTTGGTTAAAATTGCTGAATTTAATTGTTCTTAAAATTACTGAGTGAAGGATAGTGCTGAATTTTATGGTAAACCATGACTGTGATTTGATTTGCCGAGTATGCTTACTTGTGAACCATTTTCGTAACTTCATTTTGTTGGATTAAGTACTTATGGCCACCGTTGTGTTTGATAGATGATGAATGTTTGGAGTTTTGGAGTTTAGTTGAAAAAAAAAAACGAGAAAAAAAAAAAGTGAAAGGTTGAATCAGCTGCCTACCTTTAGGAGTCCAAAATTGGACTAACCTAATGGTGGTGTGTAGCTGCCGTCCTTATCCAAAAATGAATGAAGGGTCGAATCAGCTGCCTACTATTGGGGGTCCATGTGAAGTTACATTCGGACTAACTCAATAATGGTGTGGAGCTGCGACTTCATAAAAAAAAAATGAACGAGAAAAAGAACAAGTGACAGTTGAAAAAAAAGAAAAGTGAGAAAAAAAAAAGGTGGTCATAGTACAAAAATCTGATTGATTTTCAATTTTGAGCATACTTGGTGGGTTGATGAGCTTTTGTTGTGAACTGTAGGCTAAGGTGCACTTTCACGAAAATGATTTTGAGTAACAAGTTTTATTTAGTCCGAGATATGTAAGATCTTGATAACGTCTTGATACTCCCTATGCTTCAATGAGAATATCTTATATGAAATGTGAGAGGTCTGAGAAAGTTAATCCCAATTTTTATTTCTCCTTACATGAGCTTTAATTCTAAATTGCTTGGGGACAAGCAAAGGTTCAAGCTGGGGGGATTTTAATGTGTAGAAAAATATGAATTATTTGACTTATTATTTTATGGTTCTAATTGCATTTTGTGTGTTGGCACATGTTATTTTTCTACACATTTTGATTATTTTGTCAAAGAACCCCAATCTTCATTTCTCTTGATTTATGCAGTAATTTAGAAGCAAAAATGGAAACAAGGAATGAAGACCGGAGTTGCAAGAAGGCAGACATTGGGTACAATATTTCCACATTGGGTGATCTAATGTGTGAGAATTAAGCCCAACAAAAGCCCAACCCAGCTGCTGAGAAGAATTAGCCCAGAAGCTACTAATGATTAGGGCAAGCAGAGAAAGGAAAGCGGCAGACAGAGAGGTTGAGAGAGAGGTTCAGAGAGAGAGATAAAATTCCAGAAACAATTTCTTAGTTTTTCATTAAAAATTCCATGGAGAGAAACATGTTTGTGAATTCTAAGATGTTTGGCTAATCTTCTTACGCTAGTTCGAAGGGATGTTGATCCGATATTCTTGATTTACTTTGGATGATTAGTAACACTTTCTTTATTTCCATCTCTTGATTGATTTGTGTTGCTTGATTAATTGTTTATGATATTGCATGATATGATTTAACAGGGCCCGTTAGATCGGATTATTGTAATATCTATTGCTAGAATATAAACCGTAATCCGTAATTGTTGCGATTTTATATTCTCAGTAGCAAGAAACGTTGGAATCGTTAGGGGCAACACATTTCTAGATTACCTGAATCGAGCTTATGAATTTGGGGTCTAGCTTGTCCTATCGTCTTAGAGATCAATGCATTCATCACATTAAATCTGGAGGTCGTACCTACTGGGTTGTCTGATTGAATAGGGTCTGTTGAAGAGCTTGTTTTAATAGACTAAACGTAAGGGGCGATTCGGGTTGGCAGAGCTTATTGCTAATCTAGGGGCAAGGGTTGAGAGATAGATTGAGAGAAGTGTTGCTAATTGGTTCATAAGATCATGAATAGAAGGTGAAACTGAACTGAGAACTAGTGCTCGTTTATTGTTTGATTATCCTTTGTTTAATTGTTTTCTTATTATCTAGTTTGTTAATTTCTTGGTTCGTCTGCATAATTATCAACCATCCCCCTCTTTTATCTTGTTAACACCATTGAGCTTAATTGATTTTCCCGTTCTCTGTGGGATCGACCCTTATTTGCCATTTCTACAAATTAGTGAAGGTAAAGAGGTTTATTTAATTTGGCGTGCCTTGACAGCACGGGCCAGTTGCCTCTTTCTTCTCTCTACATTTCTGTTTCTCTCTCTAGGTTGTGGGTTTGGATTTTCTGCATTTCTGTTTGGTTCTTTCTTACAAAGCCCTATTTTTCTTTCGATTTCCATCTTTTCTTGATTGTGCGTTGTTTGTTTTGGATATGTGGGTTTTGTTTTTTGGTGCTGATTTGTGAGTTTTGGATATTCAGATTGTTGCATTATTGCTGGAGAATGGGGCTGATGTGAATTCAAGAAATTATTGTGGAGAGGTAAAAGTAACATTCTATTTTGCACAAAGTTTGTGTTTTTTTATTGGGGAAGATTGTTGTTTTGCCAAACATGAATTGTTTTTGCCTCTTTTTTTTTCAAGAAATGATGGTCGTCTTAGGTTTGTGTATGGGTAATCTTGAATCAATTCAGCTTGATTTTGATTTTTATAAGGGTTTAGTTGGAAAATTTGTTTCTTTACTGAGAAGATGATGCTGGATCTTTGTTGAATCATGGTCTTTATATTTAAGTAATGTTTCTGCAGACAGCATTGATGCAAGCATGTCATTATGGGCATTGGGAAGTTGTTCAAACCCTTCTTCTCTTTAGATTTAATGTGAGTTTCCACTTAAATGCTTGTTTCTTCTCTCCTTCCTCTAATTATGAAACCCCATTTTGACGAAGTTGTATTAATATTCAACATAATTGATATTTACATTGGATAGTGCAACTTCCTATGTTTCTAACTCTACATGCTTATATATTATATAACATGTTGTGGGTGACTTCCAGGTTACTAGAGCAGACTATCTTAGTGGGAGAACTGCTCTCCATTTTGCCGCAGCCAATGGAGTTCGATGCATAAGATTAGTGGTTGCTGATTTTGTTCCAAGTTCTCCATTTGAATCTCTCAGCTCTTCTAATAATAAACACAAGTATGCACAAATATCTCTGTTTTCTCAGCATTAACTTCAGTGGTTTTTATTCATTAGTTTAGTTATTGTGATAAGATAACATGTTTAAGGGAAAAATGACCTTATACCCATGGGAATATACAATATTTGTTTTAACATGGCAGTGCACTCTCCAAGTTTGTGAACAAGGTTGCAGATGGTGGTAATACCGCTCTTCATATGGCTGCTTTGAATGGATATTTTGAATGCGTTCAGCTCCTACTTGACCTTCATGCAAATGTATCAGCTGTGTCATTCCATTACGGAACATCAATGGATTTGATAGGTATATCACTCTATCACTCTACTATATATGATATCTCTTCAACTGATTGTATAATATCACTTCATTAAAATTTATATTCAAACTCTTATAGGTTTCGGGAGCACTCCTTTGCATTTATGCTGCATGTGGAGAAAAATTGAAGTGCTGCCAGGTGATGATAGTTCACCCTCATTATCTTTTCAAATTACTCTAGTAATGACTATAACACACTTCCACTTCTGCAGGTCCTTCTTGCTAGAGGTGCCAGTCGTATGGCACTAAACTGCAACGGGTAATGCTTTCTCTTTTTTAAAACTGATTAGTTTATCGTTTTCTGGCAATAATTGATGGCCATCTACACTGTTTCAGATGGCTTCCTGTTGATGTTGCAAAGATGTGGGGCCGTAATTGGCTTGAGCCACTGCTAGCACCTAATTCGGATGTTGCAAAGATGTGGGGCCTCCAATAATTAACTATTAAGATGACTTATATTAGGATATTTTGGTGATTTGATTTGGGCAGCCTAATATTGTCTTTTTTTTTTTATGCAATTGGCTGTTTATGGTATATGTTCTGGTTGCCAAAAAATAAGATTTTTTTTATAGATGTTTGAGGGCATATATTTTGGGTACATATGGGCTGAATTGGTGATACAAATTTCTATTTTGTATATGAAGTTTACATTGCCATGTAATGGATGACAATTTTTGGAATCAATTTATTTGCATTTATCTATTTTGATTTCATTTTTCTCAATTGTTGTTTCCTTTTCTTAATTATTTTCAGTTTTAGGCAGATTTGATATTAAATATTAATAAAATTAACTATGTAAAATTATCAAAATAAATTAAATAATTTGCCAAAAAAATTAAAAACGTATCTGGTGGCAGTGGCTGGCTAGGGGAGAATTTTTTTTCAATTGCAAAACTGTGGAGGGGGGTTTGATGCATGTAAATAAGTAGTGCATACACATACATATATAATACAAAAGCAGGGGTAATTCTGTATTTTCAACCCCATATAACGGTCAAAAATGAAAAAACATCGCACTTCAGGCTCGTCGCCCGCACACCCATGAAGTCTGACGACTTTGGGGGTTTCGTGCCGAGTTTTTCAAATCATAAGTTTTTCCCCACAATTACCGTAACACAAGGGGGACCGATGCAAATTTACCATAACAGGAGGGGGTCTTCAGGATTTTACCCAAAGAAGATCATATCTTTGTGTGCTTGTTTTGTTAGGATTTGATATGATTGGATTTGAGAGATCTCTGCTGGAGTGTGGTGGAAGTTTGAAGAATCATATGGAGTCTATAAATAGGACGAGAAGACTGAAGATCAAGATGCACAAGAAGAGCTTCAATATTTCGAGTCTGCCAATGTCATGCCCGTGTTGTTCATACCATAGATGACACCACCCTGTCTTCTTTTCTCTATGTCATGGAGTTTGCATGCTCGTGACTTTTTAGTAAAGATAGGGATTTTTGTGACCTTTTGTGAGTCTTTGCATACGTCCATAAGGTTCCTTGATATTCTCAAAGGACGTATTGAATGCTTGTAAAGAGAATCTTATTTTGAGATTACTCTATCTCCTTGTACTGCAACGATCATCTAATAAAGGAGTTTTTGCCCTGAAGGCAGTCCACGATTATTTGTATACTCGTGGATAAATTTCTGTCTCTTGATTTTTTTATTTTTTTTATTCCGCTGCATGTTGCACTGGTGTTGTCGAGACAACACTGTGTACTCTGATTTTGATATTCGTTTTTATTGTGCTTTCTTGCAGATTACAAACCACGCAAAACTTTCACATAAATTAACTATCTATGGTTATAATTCTGTATATAGGCCAATATTGCACAAGTATGTGAATGAAGACGTGTCACTTGGTTCTTGGTTTATTGGTCTTGAAGTCGAGCACATTGATGAACGCAGTATGTGTTGTGGTACTCCACCAGGTATGAAAATTTACAGTTTTCGCCCTGTAACTTAGGTCTTATCTATTTATTACCACCAATTTTACGTATTCCAATATTGGTCCCCTAACTATCATTTTGTTTCCATTTTTCATCCAATTTTGCTCGTGATTTCAATTTTTGCTGATGTAGATTTTTTAATTTCAACGACAACACAGGCAGAATTAACAACGCAGGAGCCTTTTTTTTGCTCTTCTCAGATTTAGAACCTTCTCTTCAGTGTTTCTTATCCTCCTTAACAATCCTGGAATAATCAACTTAGCCCTTTGACACATTGGGGGGTCCTCCCAAGCAAAAAACACACAACCACCTCTCTGCAGATACACAAGTTGATTAGCTGAGATGTTTTGTTATTTGTTTTTTGTAACCATAAAACATGAAAAGAACATCTTACATTGGAATTTACGCAAGAATTGAACCTCCTTCCAGGATTTTCATTTGTCCAAGATGTTCTAATTACTGCACTCCTTCCACAATAACAATCGATGTTTCCAGATATTTGTGACATTCTCCAGTGAATTGAAGAGGCTGGTGAAGACAAATTTTTTGAGTGGATAGAAGATATAAGAAGGAGAGAAGCCTGAAGAAACGAATGATAGAAGCTGCTTAGGGTTTTATTTTGCGAAATAAGGTGTTCTTCATTTAGGAGGGAATGAAATTATGTTTTCCCTCCTCAAAATGTTGACTTGTATTATTTAATAGGTGATGTGTCCTCTAATTTAGTGTAAGTTTATTTAAAAAACGAATTAGAAAATGAATCAGATGCCACATAAGCAAAAAGCCCGAAATAGCGCAGTCACGTGACATTCACGTGCGAATTGGCCCGAATTTCCTTAATTCGGGCTGATTTGTCCTCAATTAGCACGTTTTTTAAAGTTATAGTCCCTAATACAAAGCCCGAAAAGATAATGTCCCTAAATGATGAATGGGGTATAGTTATCGTCCTAAATTTGCAATTTTCCCATTCTTAAATTTCAAATCATTGAACTCCATGTACTTGATAACTCAATTTTATTTCCAGCTAAGGATGGTAGATAATTAGTTTTTGGTGCTCACAGCTTAAAAATCTATAAACCAACAATAAAAAGAAATTGACTTGGAAGTTATGAAGTCTTGCGAATCAAACAAATTAAAAGACATTGACTTGGAATTAAGTATAGTCTTCCTACTCAAACAAAATAACTGTAAAGTTTCTAATTATTTTGGCTCAATGCATTATTGGAAAAGGAAAGGCACTATATATATGGGTACAACAAGTATGATGGAATTTATAAATCAACAATAAAGAGAAAAATTGACTTGGAAGTTATGAAGTCTTGCAAATCAAACAAATTAAAAGACATTGACTTGGAATTAAGTATAGTCTTCCTACTCAAACAAAATAGCTGTAAAGTTTCTAATTATTTTGGCTCAATGCATTATTGGAAAAGGAAAGGCACTATATATATGGGTACAACAAGTATGATGGAACTTCTTGGTTCGATTTAATGCATATTATATAATATTGATTTTATAAGTATATAATTTGTTCCAATTTGATTGTAAAAAAAGGTGGGAATTATGTATTTTAACACTATAAAAGTGTTAAATTAATGTACTCGAACATTTTTGTTCGAATAAAGTTTTTAGGGCAAGCCACTAGTATGAGTTATTTGTTAGACTTTGGGAAATAGAGGACCATTAAGAATTTGGGAAATTATGATTATTGAAAAACTTGTGTTCAATTTGAGAGAATCTGAGTTTTTATTGATAATGTGAGCATTGATTATTCTAATTGAGAACTTATCTCATCTAGGTTTATATGTTTTGTCATACGTGCTATACTAATACTAGTACGGAAGGTGAAATATCGTGGTACAAACTGCATTAATAATGATATACAGAGTGTACTATATCGGTACGAGCTTATACAGAGTGAAATAAGTTTGTACGACTTGATATGGGGTGAAATATGATAGTACAGAATAGTACTGGGTCAAGTTCATTTAAGATATAATGATCTAGAAGAATGTTCTCTTAGCTAAAAATTAATAATAATTTCAAACTTTTGGTTGAAAAACAGTGTTTCTTTTTATAGATGGTTAATTATAATTGCATCCCATATTTTTCAGCTATATGGAAATACTTTTATAATATTATATGTGCATAAATGGCATAATATATTATTTGTGTCAAAATTATAAGTAATCGCAAGTATTACATAAATTGTTAATTAAGGCCTCAAGTTTATTTTACGCCTATTATTCAAGAATTAGCAAGAGTTCATCGTCTTTCATGCTTGCACTAAATTATCATTACTCATTTAAGGTCTCAAACTAAAATTGGAAGAAAAAATAAGAAAAATTATTAGTTTATTATTCAATTGACTTGTTAAATGAAAAAACGAATCAGAGTATCTTCTTTACCTTTACATTTTGAAGTATATATATAATAGCATCATTCCATTCAATGGACTACACCACTAATAGCCATATATAGCAAACACACAGCAAGTTGACGATCAAGTGAAAGATTATTATAATGATTGTATTAATGGATTCTCTCTTTTCTTTTGCTATTCATCTGCTCTTCATCATATTTACACTCACTTCTTCTTCCCAGTCTTTTTCCGATTTGAGCACCAATTTTGATCCTTTAGCCGCCGGAGATCGATTTTCCGGCTAAGTTCAGCTGACATGGCTTATCGGAGCATGACAGGTGATGTGGCTTATTGAAGCACACGTGGCAGCTGACGTGGCTTATCGGAGCACACGTGGCATTTCTATTAGAAATTCAAAATTGGGGGCGATTGAGATGCAATCGCCCCCATTTGACCAAAATTGGTCGATTTTGGTTTTAATTGGACTGAATGTGAAACCCTAAAAATAAATGGACTTAAAATGGACAGTAGCATTTTAAGTGGACGTAAAATGAATTTTTCCCTTTACCATATATATAAGTTTAATTTTTGGTTCTTGGAATATTAACTCAGGGAAATTGTAAATTTAAGACGGTAACTTTAGCCCTTCAATCATTTAGGGACATTATCTTATCGGTCTTTGAAATTAAGAGCATATCTTTCAAAGACGGGCAAGTTTAGGACAAATTAGCCAAATCAATGAATTTCGGGTTAATTGACAAGAGAAAGTCACGTGCCTAAACCAGTTGGCCCAAAATTAGAGTAAAAGGAAATTACTATGTAGTCTACATGGCAATGAAAAAATTCCATTAATTTGGTGGGTGAATGCTAAACAAATGATAGAAAGGAAATAGTACCAACTTGATTGGAATATAAGTCTTGTGTTTATGAGTAGAGTTTCATGTAAATACGTTCACACAAATTTCTCTTTAAGTGCTATAATATATAATATAGAGTTATTTATTATTTTTACCCATTAACTTTTAA
Source organism: Scutellaria baicalensis (assembly GCA_005771605.1). Taxonomy (NCBI): domain Eukaryota; kingdom Viridiplantae; phylum Streptophyta; class Magnoliopsida; order Lamiales; family Lamiaceae; genus Scutellaria; species Scutellaria baicalensis. The sequence continues at coordinate 18,850 of VALJ01000034.1, forward strand.
GTTTTGGAAATTTTACCAATTATCTTTTCGGATTGGCGATTTTATCCTTTTATCTTTTAAAAAGCCGGAAATTTGACCCAAATTAAGCCCGAATAGCCGAATCGGTTGGGCTTAATTCGCATGTGAGTAAAACGTGACACCCTATAAGGACAGAAAACTTAAAAAATTTAATGGACAAAGAAGAGTGATGCAAGCAGATTTTTATACGTAGAGATATATAGATATTATTGATCAGGGTTTTATAAATGAATTGCATGTGAGAAAACATGCATGCGTGGTGGGATAAATTAATTAAATTAAAGTTAGATCTTAATATATGTATGGCTCAATTAATTAATGGTACACACAAAATGAGTGGATGAGGCCAAATGAATAACACTTTCAGAATTTGTAATTACATCATATAAAACGACAACAACTTAGACAAAATGAAATTAAGATGGTAATAAATTCTAAACCATCTTTCAAGAATTAGCAAGAGTTCATCGTCTTTCAAGCTTGCACTAAATTATCATAATTACTCATTTAAGGTCTCAAACTAAAATAGGAAGAAAAATTATTAGTTAATTATTCAATTGACTTATTAAATGAAAAAGCAAATCAGAGTATCTTCTTCACCTTTACATTTTGAAGTATATATATAATAGCATCATTCCATTCAATGGACTACACCACTAATGGAATATTCTCTCTTTTCTTTTGCTATTCATCTGCTCTTCATCATCATATTTACACTCAGTAGTACTTCTTCTTCCCAGTCTTTTTCCGATTTGAGCACCGATGAATCTGCATTACTTGCCTTCAAAAACTCCATTACATCTGATCCTTATTCTCTTTTAACCAACAATTGGTCTTCCGCTAATGATAACTCATCCATTTGTTACTGGATTGGTGTCTCTTGTGGCATCAAACACCATCGGATTCGAGCTTTAAACGTCTCAGGATTCGAGCTCAAAGGAACCATTTCTCCACATCTTGGAAATTTAACATTTCTTCGATCTTTAGACATCAGCTACAACAATTTCTCAGGTCTGATTCCTTCTCAACTGTCAAAATTACGTCGTTTAAAGGAGATCAACGTTGGATTTAACGACTTGAGTGGAGAAATACCATCATGGCTTGGAGGGTTATCTCAACTTGAACATGTGCGTATGAGTAATAACTCCTTCTGGGGTAGAATCCCTCCTACTCTCTTCAACATCTCATCTTTGATAGAAATAAATGTGAGAGCCAATAAGCTAAGAGGAAAGCTTCCAGATGAGATATGTTATAATACTCCAAGACTTAGAGCTCTGTATCTGTCGGTGAATGAACTAGAGGGCGAAATTCCAGCTCATATCGGAAAATGCAGAGAGATGGAGGACCTGCGCCTGCCAGTCAACAAATTCAGCGGAGAAATACCAAATGAAATTTGGAGTTTGAGTAAGCTTAGGATTTTATCTCTATGGTCAAACCACTTCACAGGTATGTCAGATTTCACTCATCATCAACATTTAATTAAATCCATTCATTAAATATGGATTTTAAATTTAATCATAAGGAAATAGATATATGCGAATATGGTTGCATGCTAATTATTTGTTGGTTTGATTAAACAGGACAAATTACATCTTCTGTTTTCCCAAGTTTAAGTATCATCAATCTTCCAGAGCTTGAGAACTTATATCTTCATCAGAACAACTTGACAGGTATTTATATACGCAATGTTTATCTTCCCTGAAAATAGTGTATATAATAAGAGAGATTATTAACAGGTAGGATCCCTAGTGATATTTGCAACAAAATGCCAAACATCAAAATACTTACTCTTTGGGAGAACAAACTAGAGGGGGAAATTCCAGCAAATATAGGGAAATGCAGTGAGCTTGAAGGCCTTGACTTATCTCGCAACAATTTGAGTGGAAGCATCCCAACTGAAGTTGGAAGTTTGAGCAAACTGAGGGAATTATATCTTAGAGGAAATCAATTCAAAGGTATACATAAAAAGTTTTGATCAGGCAGCATGTATCATTGCTTCAATATTTATCAATTTTTCATCCTTATATATATTAGTTATTCACTTCGTGCATGTATTTATCAAATTAAACTATATATATTCTTCATTATTTATTGGGCTTCTTGATCAAGAATTTACAACATTATTGTCAAACAAATCATTGAAATTCATTTGTTTGGATACTTACTTTATTTTTCATGTGATATTTGGATGCATTACAATTTCAGGAGGAGTTCCTGCAGAAATAGGAAAACTTTCACATTTACAGATATTACACATCCTATAGATTCTATTCTTTTCAAACAATTTCAGGAGGAGTTCCTGCAGAAATAGGAAAACTTTCACATTTACAGATATTACACATCCTATAGATTCTATTCTTTTCAAACAATGCGTTAATTTTATGATCACTATATATTACTGAATAAACTAATGCAAAAATTTCTTATAACCTCCTCAATTCCCAATCTCATCTATTGAATCACTCAAAAAAAAAAAATGTTTTTTTATCCTCTAAGTTTGGCTCGTTAGATTGTTGGTTCTCTATCTTTCACCTTTTGATTTTTAGTCCTCTAGTATATCTCATTTATTATATAAAATGAGAGAACTAAAATTTTATAACAAATAAAATTAATGAGAAAAATCAAATTTTAAATGCATTCAAAATTTTATCTTTTAAGTATAAAAAGGCATGATATCAAATTTAACTATATATAGTAAAATAATATGTAAATAAATATAATCATTAGAAATTTAAAAAAAAACATCATGAATATTATGAATTAGAATATTCTATGCATATATTGACTTTACAAAAACTAGTCAATTGATTATAATATTGTCAATATATATATATATATACATATATAGTTTTTTATCGATTCTAATATTGATATTATGACCCCATATTATTTACAATATATATCATGGAAAAGAATATCATTGCTTAAATCATTTACAAAGCAATGATTGGATTTAATTTTGTCCAAATAGTACTTTCATGATTTGAGTTTTTACATAAAAGCATTACATTAATGTATGTTGTTAAGTGTATACTACTACTATTATGAAATGCATTTTAAAAGCTGAAAATTATTACAAATGTTATGAAAACATGTTACTTTTCAAACCACTTCACAGGTATGTAAGATCAACATTTAATTAAATTGATTCAACATGCATATTTTAAATTGAATTTATGACATGTCTTTGAAGGGAGAATTCCAGCAAATATAGGGAAATGCAGTGAGCTTGAAGGCCTTCACTTATCTTACAACAATTTGAGTGGAAGCATCCCAACTGAAGTTGGAAGTTTGAGCAAACTGAGGGAATTATATCTTAGCGGAAATCAATTCAAAGGTATACATAAAAAGTTTTGATCAGGCAGCATGTATCATTGCTTCAATATTTATCAATTTTTCATCCTTATATATATTAGTTTTTTTCTCCTCTAAGTTTGGCTCATTAGATTGTTGGTTCTTTATCTTTTACCTTTTCTATTTTTAGTCTTCTCTATTTAATATTTTAGTCCACTAACCTGCTATAGCAAGTAAAATATAAATTTTTAATTAAAAAATATTTTTGTAATATTTTTGTCGTCTAAAAGGTATACCTCAAAATGCAGCACACATCTGATGTGGAATATGCACTTTATGCACTTCTTTATCTTTTACCTTTTTTTTTAGTCTTCTCTATTTAAAATTTTAGTCCTCTAACGTGCTATAGCAAGTAGAATATAATTTGTTAATTAAAAAATATTTTTGTCGTCTAAAAGGTATACCTCAAAATGCAGCACTTTATGCACTTCTTTCATATCTTTTAATTTTTTATGAACGTGTATCACTTCTTCACTCGGTTTGCTAGCTTCTTTAATATTTAAAAATAGTCCAAACCTTTCTAAATAATCAAAAAATAACGTGATAAATATTTGGAGATAAAAAAACATATATAAATAAGAAAATAGTGGTAAAACTGGTAGAAGTGGAGACTCATTTTACATAGGAAAAGATCATATATATTAAAAAACAATGAAAAAAAGTTGAGACAGTTCTCTAATCAATTCTCTATGTAATTTTCAGGTTCCATTCCAAATTCCTTATTCAATACATCAAGTTTGACAATGTTAGATCTTTCATTTAATCAACTATCAGGTAGTCTTCCTTCAAACATTGGGCTTTCACTTTTCAATCTTGAAATACTTCATTTAGGCGATAATACAATAAGTGGGCCGATTCCAATTTCTATCGCCAATGCTTCTAAGCTTACTGAATTGAACTTGAACAGCAACTCATTCAGTGGCTCCATACCCAACTTTGGGAATTTAAGACTTTTGCAAATACTTCTGATTTGGGATAATAATTTGAGTGGTGGTGTAGAATCACCAACTCAAGAATTGGGATTTCTTTCTTCGTTGACTACTTGCCAACACTTGATCAACTTGGAAATATCAGGCAATCCACTAATTAGCGGTGTTCTCCCAACCTCAATTGGTAATTTTTCCACTTCTCTTCAAATATTCTATGCAGATGATTGCAACATTCAGGGTGTTATTCCTTCAGAGATTGGAAACTTAAGCAGTTTGATCACAATAAGTATTAGCGAAAATCAAATTAAAGGTTTCATCCCCACAAGTATAGGACAACTAACACAACTGCAGGGACTATACCTCAATGGTAATCGATTGCAAGGTTCCATCCCTAATGAAGTTTGTGAGATGAATCATTTGAGCGATTTGGGCTTGAGTGAAAACATGCTAATAGGTGAAATTCCTGAATGCATTAGTCAACTTAAATCCCTAAGACACATTTGGTTAAACTCAAACAAGTTGCAATACACCATACCTTCTACCTTCTGGAGTCTTATAGACCTCTTGACAGTAAACTTGTCTTCAAACAATTTGAGTGGACAACTTTCATCTCAAATTACAAATTTCAGGGCAATATATCAAATAGATTTTTCATGTAACCAATTTTCTGGTGATATTCCAACCTTAATTGGCGGTTGTCAATCACTACAATATCTGAACTTGTCCAATAATCGATTCAGAGGAATTATCCCTCAATCGTTTGAAGGTATCAAAGGCTTGACTCAGTTGGATCTATCAAACAACAATCTTTCTGGAAAGATACCAAAGTCTTTGGAGGATCTCCACAATCTTGTATACTTTAATGTGTCTTGCAACAAATTGGAAGGAGAGATTCCAAATGGGGGCTGTTTTGTTAATTTTACTGATAAATCGTTTCTTCACAACTCTGCTCTATGTGGTGCCACAAGATTTCAAGTACGACGTTGCAGTAATGGAAGATCAAGATGGAAGAGTATTGCTAAAATAATGAAATATGTTGTGCCATCCTTCATTGCAACAATCATTCTGGTGGTTGTCCTAATTATGCTCATAAGAAGACGCAAACAAATAAAACTGGATTCTCCGACTAGTAATCCGCTGGAGAAAATTGAATGGAAAAGAATTTCATACATAGAACTTGAACGGGGAACAAGTTCTTTTAGTGAATCCAACCTTCTTGGAAGTGGAAGCTATGGTTCAGTATTCAAAGCAATACTTTCCAACGGGCTGATTACCGTTGCAGTAAAAGTCTTCAATTTACAGTTGGAAGGAGCTACCAAGAGTTTTGATACTGAAAGTGAAATATTGAGCTCTATTCGCCATCGGAATTTAGTCCCAATAATTGGTTGTTGTACTAACACCGAGTTCAAAGCCTTGATTCTCAAGTACATGCCAAATGGAAGTTTGGAGAAATGGTTACACTCTGAAAGTTATTGTTTGAATTTGGTGCAAAGATTGAAAATAGCAAGAGATGTTGCATTAGCACTGGAATATCTTCATCACGGTCATACATTCCCTATTGTTCATTGTGATATAAAGCCTAGCAATATTTTGCTCGACGAAGATATGATGGCTCATGTTGGTGATTTTGGTATTTCCAAGCTTTTTGATGAAGGAGAGTCTATGATTCAAACTCAAACCTTGGCGACTATAGGTTACGCAGCACCAGGTATTCAAGTTTCTCTTTATATATTTATTTCCTAATTCTCTAACTTGAATTATATGTTTTGATCATTTCATTATAATGAACATCCATGTCATACAATCAGAGTATGGATCAGAAGGAAAAGTATCCACAAATGGGGATGTATACAGTTTCGGAATATTGTTGCTGGAAATTTTTACAGGAAAGAAGCCGACAAATGATATGTTCGTCGAGGGAAATGGCATAAAAGAGTGGGTGAGCGAAGCCATACTAGAAAATGCAACAAGTGAAATTGTTGCCCCAGGTTTACTAGCAAGAGAAGATCAACATTTCTCAATGCAGGAACAATTTGTCTCATCCATTTTTGACTTGGCTATGAAATGTTTAGCATTTTTGCCAGATGAAAGAATGAACATGGTGCAAGTAGCAGCTGCTCTCCAAAAGATGGAAGTCAAAATCACCGTGTCAAACATCATGCACAATACACGTGGCAGGTGATGAATCATATATTATAGTAATAACTTAAAATAATAGTGCACAAATTCCACTCAACTCCTACACATGGCGATCTAGCATTAATTATCAGAAGTTGTAGGTATTTTGATTTGTATTAATGTAAACCCAAATCAGTTGTATGTACGTAACAGATTTTCCAAGACATGTTTTTTCTCAGTGTTAATCTATCAAACACTTAGACAACACTCACAAGATTCAACAATTAATGGAACCTTCAATACCCACCTCTCTGATCAATTACAAAACACAACACAAGATCTGAAAGAGACTCAGAGAATTAACGTGGTTCGGCTAAAATCAACAGCCTACATCAATCGATTTATTGCTCAGCCTTATTGAAGATTACAACTCAATCTGCAAAAACTTAGAATCACAATAATGACTCTCGACCTAACTTTCTCTCTCAGTTTCTATTTCTCTCTGGAATGAAAAACTTAGCTAAAACTAATCTAGATACCCTTATATATCGGGTTTACAATGCAAAAGAAAACACTCAAAAAGATCAAGAAACGAAACCGCAATCAGCTCTGCAAAACGCGTGCTTGACACTCTGTTTTCAATCTCTGAAAATCAGCTTCAATCCCAACGGCTATATCAACTGAATCCAACAGCAATATTTCCACGTGTCTGACGCCTATTACCAAGCCAAAAACGCAAACTACCCTTCAGCACTTCTTCAAGTGGACACGTTTTTCACACACCCTTCTGAACAAAATTGCACAAGCGCTTTTATAAGTCAAAAGCACTTTTCCTCTTTCCTTTCCAATCATCTGCAAACGATTTTAACAAGACTTGTATGCATGGATCAAGCCATATTGTTTCACATTTTTATTAGTGAAAAAGTGTCTTTCCATGCTTGGGACAAATTTGCTGATTTTTAGCTCATCAATTTCGGATATTGATAAACTCAGCATAAATCAATCACACAGGAAAAGTAAATGTTTTTTTTGGTTAATTGACATTGCAGGAGAAAGTAGAAATTGAATTAACTTACTGATTAATGCATGCATAAGTATTGATAAATCATAAATATCTTACTACTTAGTTTAATCTACAATCAGATAATATATATAATAAAAATATTAAAATGAACGAAATGAAATTCTAATTAATTGATTAAAAATTTTGTTTCGATTTCCTCAAACGAATTGTACTGATTTAGATTCATTTTTTCATTTCATTCAACTAACTAGTATGATAATTTGATATGATTTTATTTTTTTAATATCAAAATGATATTGTAGTATCATTCTCTAAATTTTGAATTAATCGTGTATTTAAAAATAATTAACGTAAAATGGATTTAGTTATACTTTTCATACATTTGAGACAAATTGATAATTTTAAGTTTTAAACATACCTCAAAGTATCTACATTTCATATTGAGTGCAAAAAGTCCTAGGCCCAAAATAGGGTGGCTCATTACGGCCCAAGAGGCTTTCTATTGCAAAGCCCAAATAGGAATGGTAATTATTCTTCTTGATATGAGACTAATGGGCCTTAAAGTTGGGCTTTCCAAATTAATTGGTCTGGCCAGCTTTTCTTGGAATCGAATTCATGAGGAACAACCAGAAATAATACAAATTGGCAAATCCACATTAGGATTCAAACAAGATGGTGAATGATGAATATTTAAATGTATTATTGTTCGAAATTACATGAAATATGTAGTACCATCCTTCATTGCAACAATCATTCTGGTGGTTGTCCTAATTATGCTCATAAGAAGATATAAACAAATAAAATTGGATTCTCCGACTAGTAATCCGCTGGAGAAAATTGAATGGAAAAGAATTTCATACATAGAACTTGAACGAGGAACAAGTTCTTTTAGTGAATTCAACCTACTTGGAAGTGGAAGCTATGGTTCAGTATTCAAAGCAATACTTTCCAACGGGCTGATTACCGTTGCAATAAAAGTCTTCAATTTACAGTTGGAAGGAGCTACCAAGAGTTTTGATATTGAAAGTGAAATATTGAGCTCTACTCGCCATCGGAACTTAGTCCCAATAATTGGTTGTTGCATGAACGCAGAGTTCAAAGCCTTGATTCTAAAGTACATGCCAAACGGAAGCTTGGAAAAATGGATACACTCTGACGGTTATTGGTTGGATTTGGTGCAAAGATTGAAAATAGCAAAAGAAGTTGCATTAGCATTGGAATATCTTCATCATGGCCATACATTTCTAGTTGTTCATTGCGATATAAAGCCAAGCAATGTTTTGATTGACGAAGATATGACCGCTCATGTAGCTGATTTTGGCATTTCGAAGCTTTTTTATGAAGGGGAGACTATGATTCAAACTACGACTTTGACAACTGTAGGTTATGCATCACCAGGTAAATCTTAGTCTCCCTCTTTATATACTTTAAAGCCATGCATATATTAATTCTTTGACAATGATAAACATCTCATATATTTTAAATCAGAGTATGGATCAGAAGGAAAAGTATCCATTAATGGCGATGTGTACAGTTTTGGAATATTGTTGTTGGAGATGTTTACAAGAAAGAAGCCGACAAATGACATGTTTAATTAGGAAATGAGTTTAAAAGATTGGGTGATCAGTGATGCAATACAAGAAAATGCGATAAGTGAAGTTGTTGCCCCCGGTTTACTAGCAAGTGAAGATCAAAATTTCTCTATGCATGAACAATGTGTCTCTTCCATTTTTGAATTGGCTATGAAATGTTTGAAGTTTTCACCCGAGGAAAGAATGAACATGGTACAAGTGGTGGCTGCTCTTCAAAAGATCGAAGCCAAAGTTACAGTGACGGAGGTCAATAATACACGTAGTAGGTGATGAATGATCTTGCTAGTAACATAAATAACAGAGCATATATTTCCATCGAAGTACCACTCATGACAGCTTTATTGAATTAAGAGAAGCTAAAGTTATTTCAAATTGTTTGTTGACACAGACAAAAGTTAGGAAAAGTCTCTAAGCATACATCAAGTTATCTCATATCTGTTACAACAAGTTACTGATGCATATGATAATAAGTAAATCTGGTTCTTGATTAATACCTCATTTGCATTGCAAGTTTTATGTACCATTATTTATTTTATTGCACAAACTTTTTACACCCTTTTTCTTATTTCTTTGGCAACAAAGTAACCTGCTTTTTTACTCTTTTTCTTTTCTTTTTGCATGACTTCTTTTAGTACCCCAAACATCAAAAGTGATGAGATTGTAACAACAAAGAATCCGATCTAGAATGAGAGAATCTGAAACGTACTCAATCCGTCACTAAAAACTTCAAAGCCTATTAGAAATATTAAAATGTTGCCAAAAAATAGATTTTCATTGCAACTAATTTTATTGTCCCAAAATATTTTTTTTGTAAATGTTTATTCTTTTTAGTATCCTCATGACTGAAGTTTATGTATTGATATAAACAAAAAAAGTATGTAACAAATTTAAAAATGAATTCTTCATAAAATTATTTAATGAATGGAAAGATATATGACTTCGATCTAGTCTTTCCACTCACAACAAATAATGCAAAACCACCACGTTCACGATTTTTGCTTTTTTTATAAATGAGTTAAAATTTCCAAACATTACAGAAAGAGTACATTCTTTAGAATAATTGCACCTTTGATATATGGGAAATATTCATTTTACGTCCACTTAAAACGCTACTATCCATTTTAAGTACATTTATTTTTAGGGTTTCACATTTAGTCCAACTACAATCAAAATCGACCAATTTTAATCATTTGGCAGCCGGAGATCGATTTTCCGGCTTAGTAGTTCAGCTGACTTGGCTTATCGAAGCACACGTGGCAGCTGATGTGGCTATTAGAAATTCAAAATTGAGGGCGATTGAGATGCAATCGCCCCCAATTGACCAAAATTGGTTGATTTTAGTTTTAATTTGAGTAAATGTGAAACCCTAAAAATAAATGGACGTAAAATGGACAGTAGCGTTTTAAGTGGACGTAAAATGAATTTTTCCCTTTGCCATATATATCAGTTTCTGGTTCTTGGAATATTAACTCGGGGAAATTGTAAATTTAGGACGGTAACTTTAGCCCTTCAATCATTTAGGGATATTATCTTCTCGGTCTTTGAAATTAAGAGCATCTTTCAAAGACGGGCAAGTTTAGGACAAATTAGTCAAATCCATGAATTTCGAGTTAATTGACATGAGAAAGTCACGTGCCTAAACCAGTTGGCCCAAAATTAGAGTAAAAGGAAATTACTATGTAGTCTACATGGTAATGAAAAAATTAAAGCCACAGTTGCAAATGAAGGAACCATGATCAGAAGGCAATGATAATATGCAAATCCCAATACAACTTATAATTATAAGATAGTCGATATATAGCTTTTAATTTTCTTCACAGCTTTTTAGATCAAAAATTTAAATATGTTTGATATGGGAGTATGCGAGTATAGATAATTCTCATCTATAGGATTAGTATATGTGACTTGAAAATCTCTACATACACGACTGTTATTTAAGCTAGCTTTATATATAAGAAGGTTATAAAAATAGAATGTTTACTTTATATATGAAGAAGTTAAAGGCTCAATTAATTACTCGAACCATATTCTTATCAGGAAAGGAAAAAAATTCAACTTAGTATCTGGTAATTTGATGAAAAAAATCTCAAATTGATCAGTTCATGGAGGGTCATTTTGTGTGTCAATGAATGATTTTTCTCTACAATAATAGACAATCATTCACTACAATAAAATTCATCTAATAGGACACTTGAGCGTTAGGATGCTTCTAATTAAGTTGTGTCCTATCTAATCTAGTCACAATAGTTGCATTAGAATGCTTTATAATCAGAGTCCTACTCATGACAGCTAGGTTTGAATTGACAAAGAAGCTATAATTTTAGGTATTTTGAATTGTTTGTCCTAAAAATCTCGATCGATTATTTATCACAATGTGACAGTAATAAATATGGTCATGTTTTCCAACCAACACGTATGTCTGCATGTTCATGTGGTTGGAAAAATTGGTTAGAATGGTAAAATTTACTGTGTAGTGAAAATTCCACAATACTTAATTAGTTGGTGGACACATCTTGAAATTTATATACTAAACAACTGTAAAATTGGATATAGTTGAGATATTGGTTTTAAATTAACCCATTGATAAATCAAGAGTAAAAGACATTGACTTGGAAGTTGTTTAGTCTTCCTACTAAAACTAAGTAAAAGACATTGACTTAGAAGTATAGTCTTCCAACTCAAACAATTAAACAATGCATAGCTAGCTGTAAAGTTTCTTATTTTGGTTCAATGCTTTGGATAAGGAAGGGTACTATAGTACAAAAATTATGATGGAACTTCTATGTTCGATTAGCTTCATCATTTAATAAATTTGTACATATTCAAGTAAAATGAAAAAAACTATTTGTGTATAGTATAATATGAAATAAGGAATATAACATTAATTTGTATTAATATGAACAAGAATTAAAAAATTTATCTTTACTCATTTAAAAAATACAAATACAAAATAAAAATGTTTAAGTTAAAATTATGTTAGAAAATTAAGATTAATATTTTAGTATTTTATTATTAAAATAAAAAATTGAAATCAAAATTAAATTAATATTAATTTAGATTAAATTATTTAATTAAAATTTAAACTTATAATTTGAAACAAATTAAAATGCATTAATCAAATTTAGAATTTTAAGCCAAACATAAGACAAACTAATTTAATATAAGTTAAATTAAGTTCATTTCATTTTCAAATTTTTTAATTATGCTAAATATGTGTTTGAATTTTTTAAATAAACCAAGATCATTTAATTTTACTTAATTATAATACTAATTATCTTCTTCTTTTTTTATAAATTACTCGTTTATCAAGAAATACTTTTCAGATTTTAATTGAATAATTAAAACATAATTAAGCCTAATTTTATATTGAATCATTAATGTTGATTTTGAAATTATAATTTTGCATTTTGAGTAAATTAGTAAAGATAACTTATTTATGCAATTAAATATTTCAGCATTTTAAAATTATTATTGGAATAAAAATTTTAATTCTTATATGAAAACTCAATTTTATTTTCATAGTGTATTTCTCAATTATTTTATTGATTTCAATGTATTTTTATTTCTTTTAAAGAAAATTAATATGTTTGTGGTGCTCACAGCTTCAAATTTTATAAATCAACAATAAAAAGAAATTGACGTGGAAGTTATGAAGTCTTGCGAATCAAACAAATTAAAAGACATTGACTTGCACTACAACATTTTCGCTCAAAGACAACGGTTAAAAACCGTTGTCGTAGCTCAAAAACCAGGCTTGTCGTAGCCATCGTTGTCGTAGGGGGTGGCAAATTTCGCTCATAGACAACGGTTAAAAACCGTTGTCTTAAGTACCTACGACAACGGCAGGCACGCTCATAGACAACGGTTTTTAACCGTTGTCATAGGTCAGTAGCTCTAATGACAATACCTACGACAACGGTACTTACGCTCATAGACAACGGTTTTTAACCGTTGTCTTTGATACCAACGACAATGGTTTTTAACCGTTGTCTTAAGTACCTACGACAACGGCAGATACGCTCATAGACAACGTTTTTTAACAGTTGTCTTTGATACCAACGACAACGGTTTTTAACCGTTGTCGTAGATAAATTTGCCGTTGTGGTTGATCCTTTTCACTACGCCTTTTGCTCTATTTTTACCGTTGTCGTAGATACTTATGACAACGGTTTTATACCGTTGTTAAAGGTTCATTTTGCCGTTGTTGTAGAGTCTTACAACAACAGTTTTGAAACTGTTGTCGTAACTTATTTTAGCGTTGTCTTTTACAAGTTAAATTAATTAAAATCTAATAAAAATTCAAAAATATAAAATAAGACATTCAACTCAAAATAGTCATATCAAATTCATCTAATACTTCATACAACAAATATTCATCATCTACGAATTCATAACAAAAATTTAATGTCAAAATAGACTAGTTATCACCCACAAGTTTATCATAACTTCATCAAAACAAATAGCGTACATTCCTCCCACAAAGAGTTCAATTCTCTCATCAACTGAGTCTCCCATTACCTAATATTCATAAATATGCTCTTGAACACGTTCCGCCCACTCCTTACGCACTTCATTGATATCCCCTTCAGTGTATTTCTCTTCAATGAACTGTTAAACAGAAAATATACATTATATGTACATTGAATGAATATTTTTCTAATAAAATGTTCAAGATTAACATATAAGAAATTTTATAATCTTACCAATGACTGCATCGAACTAATCTTCTCAAAGGGATCACTCTCAATTATTTGCTTCATGTATTTCATCACATAAAAACCACATTGGAATGCGTCAGGTTGTTTAGGAGCCTACATGTATTTGAATCCAATGATTATGGTTTTCCTTCAAAACAACATGAGATAAAGTGATTACATACCTTTATTATTGTCCACGTAGGTTTCTTCCTCCCTTTGCTCGTTTTGACTGCACTAAACATCTTCAAGGCCCTTCAGAAGTGATATAAGTAGTATAATTTAACAACAATCGTGTATAAATTAAAGAACTGTATGAAAAGATAGATGAAATCATAGTAACAAACATTACAAAACTTACAACTCAACAACTTGTTTCCAAACTCCATCATGAATACCACTATAAAGAGGGTCCAACATTCCAACTTCCTCCTTGTGAGGATCAATAACAGTAAGGATCCAATGAGCACTACATATATACACACAAACACAATTGTAAGTGCCGACATTGATTCAAATCATCTATTGAGTTGGTATAGTTTTCCCCATGCCATATCCAAGTATGGTAAGTTAAATCCATACCATGAGTCAACAAATGCAACCTCACAAGCTCAACTTTTTTCCTAACTAGGTTTCCACATGTTGAGCAAGGGCATGACATTACATTGTGGTTAGCTACATTTTGCCGAGCAAAATGCATGAAAGACTCTACTCCAGCTTTATACTCTTGTGACAATCTATCTTTTGACATCCATGATTTATCCATAATTAACCTACTAACACAAGATACTAGTAAATAAAAAATAGTCTTATAATATATATTTTCTTATTTTGCATCAATTGCCTAATAATATAATCAATATCAAAATAATTAGTGCACAATTCACAATTCTTTTACCTATTATTCATAATCCAAAATTAGAAAGATACTTTCATGCATATGATCATCAAAATACTAAATCGGTGAACAAAATCATGTAAGCCACAAAATAGATGGCCCAAATCCATGTTATCACACTTTCATTTGCATTCAAACGAAATCATGTACAAAATTACAATTTTTGCTAACTTGCAATTATCATGAAGTAGGATAATTAAAGTGAGAAATCCATTAAAATACATTTTAATACACTTGTATATATGAGGAGGTGTGTGTGTTTTAATACATGTTATTAGATTACACACATACATTATACCCCAATCTAATACTACAATTTTTCTATATATATATTCTTCCTAAACTTGTGAATTGCAGAAGCCCTGGAGATACAATTGACATTAAGGAGTCCCACTTGTGAATTGCAGAACCTATAACAACTTGTGAATTTTTCTATATATATGTTTTTGTACAAACAAACATTACATATATACTCAATTACATTCCATTACATATATACTCAATTCAAAATGGAATTCTAGACATATAAATCAATTTACAAACATGTCATAGTGTAGATGATAAATGTGTAAATAATAATCTGTGTAGATGTGTAGATGATATGGGGATGAACAGAAAATTTCAGAAAAAATTTACCACAACAGAGAAAAATTTTCAGAACAGAGAATGGGGATGGGGAGTGTACCAGTGATTGGGTCTTCGCTGCTCGATTGTGAATGGAAATAGGGACGGCGACGGTGGAGGCGGCGCTGCGAGGATGGGTGGGCGGCGACGTTGCACGGTGGGCGGCGGCTGGGTACGAGCGGCTGGGTGCGAGATGAGAGGAGATGAGAGGAGATGCGATGGCTGGAGGAGATGAGAGGAGAGGCGGTGGGTGCGCGCAGCGAGGCGGCCGAGGCAATGGCGTTCGGCGAGGCGAGGCGGCAGTGGCGTTCGGCTCGCGGTGAGGCAGCGGGTGGAGGGAGGAAAGGGGCGACGGCGACGCAGCTGCTGATGGTTGCAAGACCACGGCGGCGTTGCTGCTGGCGGCCGAGGCAGTGGCGTTCGGCGAGGCGAGGCGGCAGTGGCGTTCGGCTCGCGGTGAGGCAGCGGGTGGAGGGAGGAAAGGGGCGACGGCGACGCAGCTGCTGATGGTTGCAAGACCACGGCGGCGTTGCTGCTGGCGGCGTAGGAAAGCGGCGGCGGCGTCACCGGCGGCGGCGGCGGCGGCGGCTGCTGTTGATTAGGGTTGACCAATTGGGGATTAGGGTAAAATTGGGTAAAATTGGGGATTTTCACTTGGGTAATAGATCCAAGTAATTTTTTTTTTACATATATGTATTTATATTTACTAATATTAATAAATAAAAATCAAATTTTTTGGGCTACAACAACGCTTTTTTACCTTATGACAACGCCATAAAAAAACCGTTGTTTTAGCTATATATTACTACGCATCAACGACAACATCAAATAGTCTCCGTTGTCTTAAGGGTCAACGACTACATATCTACGACAACGGCGCACCATAAGCGTTGTCATAGTATTCAGTTTATACCTAAGACTACCCAACTACGACAACGGCACGGCACCAGCGTTGTCTTAGGACCCTACGACTACGCCTCTACGACAACGCTAAAAAACTGCCGTTGTCTATGAGCGAATTTTTTGACCTAAGACAACGGTTTTGTCTACGACAACGGCAAATTTAGCTACAACAACGCTTTTTCAAAAAAACCGTTGTCTTAGGTGCGTAGTCTATGTGCATTTTTCTTGTAGTGTTGGAATTAAGTGTAGTCTTCCTACTCAAACAAAATGTTGATTTTGGAATTATAATTTTGCATTTTGAGTAAATTAGTAAAGATAACTTATTTATGGAATTAAATATTTCAGGATTTTAAAATTACTAGTGTTTCACCCGTGCGTTGCACGGAATAAAAATATTTTAAAAATATAATTATTAAGTTTGATATGTTGAAAATATTTTATTTTTAATAATTAAATTGTGGTTCATAAAAATATTTGAATCAAATTGAATAAAAATTTTAATTTGTAATATTAAACATAATTTATAGAATAAATTAAAATTCATAAATTACAAATTTTAATTCTTATATGAAAACTCAATTTTCTTTTCATAGTGTATTTCTCAATTATTTTATTGATTTTAATGTATTTTTATTTCTTTTAAAGACAATTAATATGTTTTAAATTAATATGTGATTGACGTCACATATAACTATATCAACGAATCAGGTCCAAAAAGTCTGAAAGTATGGTTCATTCCCATACAATTTGAGCCCAAATATATCATCCAATTTAAAAGTTGGCAAAATTTCTGAATTTACTATCCTAAATTGCAAAGTCTCATATACAATATGAGCCCAATTGAACCATTCATGTTGAAATTTGACAAAATTTCTAACTTTTCAAAGTGTATATTATCGTAAATTGTCAGCCAGAAAAGTTACTATTTGAATCCATGGTATATAACAAATTCATGTGTGGTTGTTTGAATTATTCATTTTATAATTGATTTGAATATAATAAAAACTATTTATTGAATAATTTGAACATATAAATATCTATTGATTTGAAAATTCTAAAATTTCAAATCATTGAAGTCCATGTACTTAATAACTCAATTTTATTTCCAGCTTAGGATGGTAGATAAGTTTGCGGTGCTCACAGCTTCAAAATTTATAAATCAACAATAAAAAGAAATTGACTTGGAAGTTATGAAGTCTTGCGAATCAAACAAATTAAAAGACATTGACTTGGAATTAAGTATAGTCTTCCTACTCAAACAAAATAACTGTAAAGCTTCTAATTATTTTGGCTCAATGCATTATTGGAAAAGGAAAGGCACTATATATATATATATGGGTACAACAAGTATGATGGAACTTCTTGGTTCGATTTAATGCATATTATATTGATTTTCTAAGTATATAATTTGTTCCAATTTGATTGTAAAAAAAGGTGGGAATTATGTATTTTAAAGCTATAAAATTGGTGCTAAATTAATGTCCTCGAACATTTTTGTTCGATTAAAGTTTTTAGGGCAAGCTACTAGTTTGAGTTATTTGTTAGACTTTGGGAAATAGAGGACCATTAAGAATTTGGGAAATTATGATTATTGAAAAACTTGTATTCAGTTTGAGAGAATCTGAGTTTTTATTGGTAATGTGAGCATTGATTATTCTAATTGAGAACTTATCTCATCTAGGTTTATATGTTTTGTCGTACGTGCTATACTAATACTAGTATGGAAGGTGAAATATGTTGGTACGAACTGCATTAATAATGGTATATATACGGAGTGTACTATGTCGGTACGAGCTGATACAGAGTGAAATAAGTTGGTACGACTTGATATGGGGTACTGAAATATGGTAGTACAGAATAGTACTAGGTCAAGTTCATTAAAGATATAATGATCCAGAAAAATGTTCTCTTAGCTAAAAATTAACAACAATTTTAAACTTTTGGTTGAAAACCAGTGTTTCTTTTTATAGTTGGTTAATTATAATTGCATCCCATATTTTTCAGCTATATGGAAATACTTTTATAATATTATATGTGCATAAATGGCATAATATATTATTTCTGTCAAAATTATAAGTAATCGCAAGTATTTACATATTTTGTTAATTAGGGCCTCAAGTTTATTTTAACCAATTAAAGTTGTCAAAGAGTATGTTGAAATGGAATAAATTGTCAAATAATGTAAGACATGTCAAAACAAAGTTAATTACTTTTCCAATTTTAGAACAATAGAAAAGTATTTTTCTTAGGGGAATAATTAGAAAAGCAATTTGAAAGCAGGAGTGCTCAATTTTTGATCGATTTGAAGTAGTCGATTAATATTTTAGCTTTTACGACTATGATTGAGGCTGTCAATATTTGAGTACTGAGGCCCTATTTCTACTTTTCAACTGACAACTCATCTTAAAATATGTATTATCATGTGACCATCACCTTCATTATTTTAATTTATTTAATTAATGCATTAATTATTTCATATTAATTACACGATTTATATTGAACTCGTTAAGCTTTTTTCCATCACACTTTGACCTATACGATGGTCATTAAGGGTTTCCAGGTTCTATTTCCATTTTACATGTACGGTTTTTTATTATTCCAAAGTGAATAGAGAAACTGTTATTTCATACTTATATTCATCTTAGATTGTCGGAAATTTTGAGAGAACATAATATATGATATGAGAGAAGTACCCTTGTTGGCTACTTATAACAGGATCGTCTCACAGAGATTATCTATACGTACATAGATAATCAATTTATATTAGAGTGGGGATGACATTGAAATTGTAAGATACCTCATAAACTGCTTCTTCTTATATATGGAAGGAACCGTCTTATAAATCTAATATTTTAATTGAATTAATCACTCTGGGTTTTTTAAAATATTAATAAAGAACACCCACTAGGCCTGGCATTAAACAATTAATAGATGTTAGACATGCATTCTCTATCCTGTCCCATTAATGCTAGCTTTTGATTTAATTCTATATATCTCTTTCATAATTATTATAAAGAAAAGTGAGAATTTATGAGTTTTAGTAGAGTAGTTGTGACCAACGGTGAAGCTAAAAACACGTATGCCAATTCTTCATAGAGTGTAGCTTTCCACGTAACTCATCTTCCCACCCCAAAAAATGAATACACATAAAAGAAATTTGTATATATATGCACATTAAAACATAGATATATGGAGTATATATTATACAAATAAATGTTGTGTAATTTGAATATTGTCTCAATCTTTGAGGTGGGTCACATGTAACAAGTTAATTTGGTGCATAGCATAAAGGGAGGAAGAGCACTTAATGTAGGAGTACATATCTATACTACCAAAGAAAGTAATGCCTAAAATATATAGTGTATATAATAAGAGAGATTATTATAATATCATTACACTTCTATTTCTATACTATTTAGTTCAAATAGGCTTACATTATGTTTAACATTATAAATTTGTTTATATTCACGTTAATCTTAAATAAATAAATAAATTGAAGATATATAAATTAAATTGTTCTTCAACTAAATTCAAATATTTTTATATACTACAACTTAGTTATTAAACATAAAATATTTTCAACATATCAAACTACATAATTATATTTTTCAAATATTTTATTCCGTGCAATGTACGGGTGAAACACTAGTTATAATAATCTCACAACTTGTCGTTCACAATGAATTCATTCTTATAAAGAAACATATGAAGTTCTAACCGTATCCCTTATATATAATCTTGCACGCAATCCGCCCACTCAGATCGCACTTCATCGATTTCTTCTTCAGTGTATTCTTTTTGTGTGAACTGTGAATAACCACAAGCCAGTCTCACATACTCATGTAATCATTGCTAACAAAGAGATAATCAGAAGAAAATAAACTTGAAAATAAGGAAAAGGTTAGAAGAATACTATTGATCGTAGTGAAGTCTGATCAAATGTTTTAACATTTTCAGTTATCTCTCTCATTGAGCGCATTACATAATAACCACATTGCAGTACATCAAGTTGGCGAGGACCCTATATTAGAAATTAAATGTAATGAAAAGAAGTTATCATTAAAGAAGTAGTCAATTACAAGTAGATTTACCTTTAGTAGTTCCCACATTGGATTCTTTTTACCTCTCTTTTGCTTGGTAACATTAAAAAATGTTATTGCCCTGCAGACATGAATATAATTTTAGATGAATTAGAATGTGATTAAGCCGATTAATATCAACAATGAGTTGTATCTACCAACTTACATATTCACAATATGTTTCCAGTCAAGATCTCGGATGCGAGGACCAAGAGAATCTAGGATATATACGATCTCCTTGTAATCTCGTTTTTACATATTCAAAAGAAAGAGATACGTTTTTATATCCAGCCCACGAAGAATGCATTTTAATCTCGTCACACTCAAAGCCCGCCCCGACTCCTGCAGTTCAACAATACCAAACAAATTGAGAAAAACTACACAAAGCATAGACTTATGATAGTGCACAAATAAAGGAGAAACGAGCATCCAACTCATCATAGAACGTGGTTAAGGTCTTCAAATAGCTATAAATAATGCACCAATGGTTTAATTATCGATTTAGGACCACCAACCAACCAACATCATGGATTCTTTCAAACCTAAAAAGTAGCATTGAAAATTCAAACAGCAGAACAGTCTGAACAATTCAATCAAGAGCACATATCTCCAGATCACCATTCCAATCAAATGCTTATACAAAAATAAAAAATGAAAAGGGGAAAATCACAAACTAATTTAAAAGAAAATTCATAGGATCTTGAAGTTTCTTCAGCTGAGATCAAACAGGACATAACACCATAAAGAGAATAAATTGATCTAATCCCACATACAAAAAAAACCCTTTTCAAATTAATCAAGCCAATTTTAAGCATTGGGTTTTCAAGAATTTTTTCCATCCACAATTCCGAAAACAAAAAATAAACAATTCAAAGAAACTCCCACAGAAACCGTAAAGCAAATCCTCATCAGACCAAAAACGAAATCAAAATTTCAACACCAAAAGGAAAGAAAACAGCTTTGAATTTGCCATACATTAACAGCAAATCAAAACAAAACAAAAACAGATGAAAAGATGGAACTTTTACCTCATCATAGGCATTGCCACATATATCATCGGTTTTCTTGGAACAATAATGAGATCCCCCTTCTACCATCATATTAACCTTCTCCCAAATCCTCGATACACTGCTCATCCCTCTCTCTCCTCTCTCTCTAACAAAACCCAAATGGAGGCACCTCCTCAATCAGTTGAAATCTTCGCAGAGAGGCTCTGCAGAAAAGGGGAAAAGAAGGAAGAGAAACAACAAAAGACCCTAATGCTATTTCCACACCCCACAAATTATTATTTATATCTAAGGGAAAAAAAATTGATTCTTTTGAAATTACCGAAACATATATTTCAAAGAAAAGAGGAGAGAGAAAGAGGAAGGGGTGTTGTGTGTTGGAGAACCCTGGTGGTGAATGGGTGGCAGTTGTCAAGATTACAATGAAGCCGTTTCTCTTGTCTTCTACCCCACTTATAAATCTTACAACCTTCGTGCCCACTTTGAAAGCAGGTAGGTATTCAACTAGAGGCTAAAATCCACAGTAACCGAGCATGGTGACTCCATAATTGAGGAACTCACTCAATCGAAAACAATATCAACCATTAACAAATTTGATCAACACGAATGAATTTATCAACTCAAGAATCAAATACACACGACTGTGATAAGTAATACAACACATCTTCCATCAAGATTCCTTCGCTCAAACACAGCCCGTTAACTGGTCCGCAAATAATCACACTCTAAAAGCACCAATACTGACAAGTAATATTGGGGGGGTCTGAGGATTTACTCAATTCGTTGTTGAACTGATCAACTACTCCATCGACTTAAATCAAGAAATTCAAGAAGATGCGATACACACAAATCATGAAAAATATCAAAATCAAGAACCCTAAAATAATTGAAATCGAAGATTCGGAAACTGGATCTGGAAATTAACACACCTTTTTGGTATTCTTTTCCAATGGGAGAGAGCGCGAGAGGAGGCGGAAAGGGCAGTTGGAGGCGGAAATCGACTGCTCGGAGACAACAACGTAGCTTTCCTCTGCTTCTTCTCGCCGTCACCATCGCCGTCGCTGCTTCGCCGTCTCCGCCGACTGCTCTGCTTCGCCGTCAACAGTAACTCCGAAGTTCCTCCATTGCTTAATCGAATTTCTGGGTTGTTGATTGTGCCCTAGAACATTGAAATGATTTTTGGATTTTGGGGATTTTGGGTTTGGATCGAATTCGATTTTCCTCTTTTTTCAAATTCTTTTTTTTTCTTTTTTCTTTTTCTTTTTTTGATTAGTTTTATTAATTTATATTCAAATTGATTTAATTTTCATTAGTCTTGGGTGGATCTTTTTTTCTAACACTTATGTATATATTTTCATTAGTTCTATTAAATTATGTTTAGAAAACTCATATATTATAATGTGCATGATTAAGGGATTTAATTCCACACTTAGTCATATAATAAAGATTATATTATAAATTAAACCAAAATATATACATTTTGTAGTATGTTATATATATATATATATATTAATTATATAATTATATAAATTTATAGTCACAACACACTTTTAACAACAGATATTATCAGTTGTATATTACATAGTTAATATATAAACCAACACACTTTTAACAACAGATATTATCAGTTGTATAGTTAATATATAAACAACACACTTTTAACAACAGATATTATCAGTTGTACATGAGTAAATTGCACGCTAATAGATAACAGATATGAAGTGTTGTTAAAGTTGTTGTCTATTCTCGAAAAAACATGACAATAGACAACAGAGCATAAAATCAGTTGTCTATTAGCGCAAAAACACGCTAAAAGACAACATATTTCTTAATATCTGTTGTAAATATTAGTAACGACAACATTTTAGATAAAATCAGTTGTCTATTCAGTGTTGTCTATTGGCGAATTTCAAAGGACGTATTGAATGCTTGTAAAGAGAATCTTATTTTGAGATTACTCTATCTATCTCCTTGTACTGCAACGATCATCTAATAAAGGAGTTTTTGCCCTAAAGGCAGTCCACGATTATTTGTATACTCGTGGATAAATTTATGTCTCTTCATTTTTTTATTTTTTTTATTCCGTTGCATGTTGCACTGGTGTTGTCGAGACAACACTGTGTACTCTGATTTTGATATTCGTTTTTATTGTGCTTTCTTGCAGATTACAAACCACGCAAAACTTTCACATGAATTAACAATGTATGGTTATAACTCTGTATATAGGCCAATATTGCACAAGTATGCGAATGAAGACGTGTCACTTGGTTCTTGGTTTATTGGTCTTGAAGTCGAGCACATTGATGAACGCAGTATGTGTTGTGGTACTCCACCAGGTATGAAAATTTACAGTTTTCGCCCTGTAACTTAGGTCTTATCTATTTATTACCACCAATTTTACGTATTCCAATATTGGTCCCCTAACTATCATTTTGTTTCCATTTTTCATCCAATTTTGCTCGTGATTTCGATTTTTGCTGATGTAGATTTTTTAATTTCAACGACAACACAGGCAGAATTAACAACGCATGAGCCTTTTTTTTTTTGCTCTTCTCAGATTTAGAACCTCCTCTTCAGTGTTTCTTATCATCCTTAACAATCCTGGAATAATCAACTTAGCCCTTTGACACATTGGGGGGTCCTCCCAAGCAAAAAACACACAACCACCTCTCTGCAGATACACAAGTTGATTAGCTGAGATGTTTTGTTTTTTGTTTTTTGTAACCATAAAACATGAAAAGAACATCTTACATTGGAATTTACGCAAGAATTGAACCTCCTTCCAGGATTTTCATTTGTCCAAGATGTTCTAATTACTGCCCTCCTTCCACAATAACAATCGATGTTTCCAGATATTTGTGACATTCTCCAGTGAATTGAAGAGGCTGGTGAAGACAAATTTTTTGAGTGGATAGAAGATATAAGAAGGAGAGAAGCCTGAAGAAACGAATGGTAGAAGCTGCTTAGGGTTTTATTTTGCGGAAGAAGGTGTTCTTCATTTAGGAGGGAATGAAATTATGTTTTCCCTCCTCAAAATGTTGACTTGTATTATTTAATAGGTGATCTGTCCTCTAATTTAGTGTAAGTTTAATTTAAAAAAACGAATTAGAAAATGAATCAGATGTCACATAAGCAAAAAGCCCGAAATAGCGCAGTCACGTGACATTCACGTGCGAATTGGCCCGAATTTCCTTAATTCGGGCTGATTTGTCCTCAATTAGCACGTTTTTGAAAGTTATAGTCCCTAATACAAAGTCCGAAAAGATAATGTCCCTAAATGATGAATGGGGTATAGTTATCGTCCTAAATTTGCAATTTTCCCATTCTTAAATTTCAAATCATTGAACTCCATGTACTTGATAACTCAATTTTATTTCCAGCTAAGGATGGTAGATAATTAGTTTTTGGTGCTCACAGCTTAAAAATCTATAAACCAACAATAAAAAGAAATTGACTTGGAAGTTATGAAGTCTTGCGAATCAAACAAATTAAAAGACATTGACTTGGAATTAAGTATAGTCTTCCTACTCAAACAAAATAGCTGTAAAGTTTCTAATTATTTTGGCTCAATGCATTATTGGAAAAGGAAAGGCACTATATATATGGGTACAACAAGTATGATGGAACTTCTTGGTTCGATTTAATGCATATTATATAATATTGATTTTCTAAGTATATAATTTGTTCCAATTTGATTGTAAAAAAAGGTGGGAATTATGTATTTTAAAGCTATAAAATTGGAGTTAAATTAATGTACTCGAACATTTTTGTTCGAATAAAGTTTTTAGGGCAGGCCACTAGTATGAGTTATTTGTTAGACTTTGGGAAATAGAGGACCATTAAGAATTTGGGAAATTATGATTATTGAAAAACTTGTGTTCAATTTGAGAGAATCTGAGTTTTTATTGGTAATGTGAGCATTGATTATTCTAATTGAGAACTTATCTCATCTAGGTTTATATGTTTTGTCGTACGTGTTATACTAATACTAGTACGGAAGGTGAAATGTCGTGGTACGAACTGCATTAATAATGATATGCAGAGTGTACCATATCGGTACGAGCTTATACAGAGTGAAATAAGTTTGTACGACTTGATATGAGGTGAAATATGATAGTACAGAATAGTACTGGGTCAAGTTCATTAAAGATATAATGATCTAGAAGAATGTTCTCTTAGCTAAAAATTAATAATAATTTCAAACTTTTGGTTGAAAAACAGTGTTTCTTTTTATAGATGGTTAATTATAATTGCATCCCATATTTTTCAGCTATATGGAAATACTTTTATAATATTATATGTGCATAAATGGCATAATATATTATTTGTGTCAAAATTATAAGTAATCGCAAGTATTACATAAATTGTTAATTAGGGCCTCAAGTTTATTTTACGCCTATTATTCAAGAATTAGCAAGAGTTCATCGTCTTTCAAGCTTGCACTAAATTATCATTACTCATTTAAGGTCTCAAACTAAAATTGGAAGAAAAAATAAGAAAAATTATTAGTTTATTATTCAATTGACTTATTAAATGAAAAAAACGAATCAGAGTATCTTCTTCACCTTTACATTTTGAAGTATATATATAATAGCATCATTCCATTCAATGGACAACACCACTAATAGCCATATATAGCAAACACACAGCAAGTTGATGATCAAGTGAAAGATTATTATAATGATTGTATTAATGGAATATTCTCTCTTTTCTTTTGCTATTCATCTGCTCTTCATCATATTTACACTCACTTCTTCTTCCCAGTCTTTTTCCGATTTGAGCACCGATGAATCTGCATTACTTGCCTTCAAAAACTCCATTACTTCTTATCCTTATGCTCTTTTAACCAACAATTGGTCTTCGGCTAATGATAACTCATCCATTTGTTACTGGATTGGTGTCTCTTGTGGCATCAAACACCGTCGGGTCACCACCTTAAACGTCTCAGGATTCGAGCTCAAAGGAACCATTTCTCCACATCTTGGAAATTTAACATTTCTTCGATCTTTAGACATCAGCTACAACAATTTCTCAGGTTTGATTCCTTCTCAACTGTCAAAATTACGTCGTCTAAAGGAGATCAACGTTGGATTTAACGACTTGAGTGGAGAAATACCATCATGGCTTGGAGGGTTATCTCAACTTGAACATGTGCGTATGAGAAATAACTCCTTCTGGGGTAGAATCCCTCCTACTCTCTTCAACATCTCATCTTTGATAGAAATAAATGTGAGAGCCAATAAGCTAAGAGGAAAGCTTCCAGATGAGATATGTTATAATACTCCAAGACTTAGAGCTCTGTATCTGTCGGGGAATAAACTAGAGGGCGAAATTCCAGCTAATATCGGAAAATGCAGAGAGATGGAGGACCTGCGCCTGCCACTCAACAAATTCAGCGGAGAAATACCAAATGAAATTTGGAGTTTGAGTAAGCTTAGGATTTTAATTCTATGGTCAAACCACTTCACAGGTATGTATGATTTAACTCATGATCAACATTTAATTAAATCCATTCATTAAATATGGATTTTAAATTTAATCATAAGGAAATAGATATATGCGAATATGGTTGCATGCTAATTATTTGTTGGTTTGATCTCTCATTAAACAGGACAAATTACATCTTCTGTTTTCCCAAGTTTAAGTATCATCAATCTTCCAGAGCTTGAGGAATTGTATCTTAATCAGAACAAGTTGACAGGTATTTATATACGCAATGTTTATCTTCCCTGAAAATATATAGTGTATATAATTAGAGAGATTATTAACAGGTAGGATCCCTAGTGATATTTGCAACAAAATGCCAAACATCAAAGTGCTTCATCTTTGGGAGAACAAATTAGAGGGGGAAATTCCAGCAAATATAGGGAAATGCAGTGAGCTTGAAAGCCTTGACTTATCTCGCAACAATTTGAGTGGAAGCATCCCAACTGAAGTTGGAAGTTTGAGCAAACTGAGGATATTATATCTTGGCCGAAATCAATTCAAAGGTATACATAAAAAGTTTTGATCAGGCAGCATGTATCATTGCTTCAATATATATTTATCAATTTTTCATCCTTATATATATTAGTTTTTTTCTCCTCTAAGTTTGGCTTGTTGGTTCTTTATCTTTTACCTTTTCTATTTTTAGTCTTCTCTATTTAATATTTTAGTCCACTAACCTTTATATATGTTAGACATACCTTTGTATATAGTTAGACCTACACAAAGGTTTAACTATACACAAAGGTTGGTCTATTTGAGCGAATTCTGGATGAGCTTCAGGCCAAGTCTCCAGCGCGTGGGAGCGCGTGCATGCGCGTTTTAGGCGCGTTTTGGGCGCGTTTTGCGCGCGTGAATGGGTCGGGTCAGGTGCATGGATCTTAGATCCATGCACCTGACTCATAAAAGTTTTTGCCAAATATAAATTTTTAATTAAAAAATATTTTTGTAATATTTTTGTCGTCTAAAAGGTATACCTCAAAATGCAGCACACATCTGATGTGGAATATGCACTTTATGCACTTCTTTATCTTTTACCTTTTTTTTTAGTCTTCTCTATTTAAAATTTTAGTCCTCTAACGTGCTATAGCAAGTAGAATATAATTTTTTAATTAAAAAATATTTTTGTCGTCTAAAAGGTATACCTCAAAATGCAGCACTTTATGCACTTCTTTCATATCTTTTAATTTTTTATGAACGTGTATCACTTCTTCACTCGGTTTGCTAGCTTCTTTAATATTTAAAAATAGTCCAAACCTTTCTAAATAATCAAAAAATGACGTGATAAATATTTGGAGATAAAAAAACATATATAAATAAGAAAATAGTGGTAAAACTGGTAGAAATGGAGACTCATTTTACATAGGAAAAGATTATATTAAAAAACAATGAAAAAAAGTTGAGACAGTTCTCTAATCAATTCTCTATGTAATTTTCAGGTTCCATTCCAAATTCCTTATTCAATACATCAAGTTTGGCAATATTAGATCTTCCATTTAATCAACTATCAGGTAGTCTTCCTTCAAACATTGGGCTTTCCCTTTTCAATCTTGAAGTGCTTCATTTAAGCGAAAATACAATAAGTGGGCCGATTCCAATTTCTATCGCCAATGCTTCTAAGCTTACTGACTTGATCTTGAACAGCAACTCATTCAGTGGCTCCATACCCAACTTTGGGAATTTAAGACTTTTGCAAAAACTTCAGATTTGGGATAATAATTTGAGTGGTGGTGTAGAATCACCAACTCAAGAATTGGGATTTCTTTCTTCGTTGACTACTTGCCAACACTTGATCGACTTGGAAATATCAGGCAATCCACTAATTAGCGGTGTTCTCCCAACCTCAATTGGTAATTTTTCCACTTCTCTTCAAAAATTCCTTGCAGATGATTGCAACATTCAGGGTGTTATTCCTTCAGAGATTGGAAACTTAAGCAGTTTGATCAGAATACATATTAGCGAAAATCAAATTAAAGGTTTCATCCCCACAAGTATAGGACAACTAACACAACTGCAGGGACTATACCTCAATGGTAATCGATTGCAAGGTTCCATCCCTAATGAAGTTTGTGAGATGAATCATTTGAGCGATTTGGACTTGAGTGAAAACATGCTAATAGGTGAAATTCCTGAATGCATTAGTCAACTTAAATCCCTAAGACACATTTGGTTAAACTCAAACAAGTTGCAATACACCATACCTTCTACCTTCTGGAGTCTTATAGACCTCTTGACAGTAAACTTGTCTTCAAACAATTTGAGTGGACAACTTTCATCTCAAATTACAAATTTCAGGGCAATATATCAAATAGATTTTTCATGTAACCAATTTTCTGGTGATATTCCAACCTTAATTGGCGGTTGTCAATCACTACAATATCTGAACTTGTCCAATAATCGATTCAGAGGAATTATCCCTCAATCGTTTGAAGGTATCAAAGGCTTGACTCAGTTGGATCTATCAAACAACAATCTTTCTGGAAAGATACCAAAGTCTTTGGAGGATCTCCACAATCTTGTATACTTTAATGTGTCTTGCAACAAATTGGAAGGAGAGATTCCAAATGGGGGCTGTTTTGTTAATTTTACTGATAAATCGTTTCTTCACAACTCTGCTCTATGTGGTGCCACAAGATTTCAAGTACGACGTTGCAGTAATGGAAGATCAAGATGGAAGAGTATTGCTAAAATAATGAAATATGTTGTGCCATCCTTCATTGCAACAATCATTCTGGTGGTTGTCCTAATTATGCTCATAAGAAGACGCAAACAAATAAAACTGGATTCTCCGACTAGTAATCCGCTGGAGAAAATTGAATGGAAAAGAATTTCATACATAGAACTTGAACGGGGAACAAGTTCTTTTAGTGAATCCAACCTTCTTGGAAGTGGAAGCTATGGTTCAGTATTCAAAGCAATACTTTCCAACGGGCTAATTACCGTTGCAGTAAAAGTCTTCAATTTACAGTTGGAAGGAGCTACCAAGAGTTTTGATACTGAAAGTGAAATATTGAGCTCTATTCGCCATCGGAATTTAGTCCCAATAATTGGTTGTTGTACTAACACCGAGTTCAAAGCCTTGATTCTCAAGTACATGCCAAATGGAAGTTTGGAGAAATGGTTACACTCTGAAAGTTATTGTTTGAATTTGGTGCAAAGATTGAAAATAGCAAGAGATGTTGCATTAGCACTGGAATATCTTCATCACGGTCATACATTCCCTATTGTTCATTGTGATATAAAGCCTAGCAATATTTTGCTCGACGAAGATATGATGGCTCATGTTGGTGATTTTGGTATTTCCAAGCTTTTTGATGAAGGAGAGTCTATGATTCAAACTCAAACCTTGGCGACTATAGGTTACGCAGCACCAGGTAACATAAAATGTTCATGTAAATCTTTGATTCAAGTTTCTCTTTATATATTTATTTCCTAATTCTCTAACTTGAATTATACGTTTTGATCATTTCATTATAATGAACATCCATGTCATACAATCAGAGTATGGATCAGAAGGAAAAGTATCCACAAATGGGGATGTATACAGTTTCGGAATATTGTTGCTGGAAATGTTTACAGGAAAGAAGCCGACAGATGATATGTTCGTCGAGGGAAATGGCATAAAAGAGTGGGTGAGCGAAGCCATACTAGAAAATACAACAAGTGAAGTTGTTGCCCCAGGTTTACTTGCAAGAGAAGATCAACATTTCTCAATGCATGAACAATTTGTCTCATCCATTTTTGACTTGGCTATGAAATGTTTAGCATTTATGCCAGAGGAAAGAATGAACATGGTACAAGTGGCAGCTGCTCTCCAAAAGATGGAAGTCAAAATCACCGTGTCGAACATCATGCACAATACACGTGGCAGGTGATGAATCGTATATTATAGTAATAACTTAAAATAATAGTGCACAAATTCCACTCAACTCCTACACATGGCGATCTAGCATTAATTATTAGAAGTTGTAGGTATTTTGATTTGTATCAATGTAAACCTCTATAAATAGAGATGAAGTTAGTAAACGGACTTAAATGAGTGTGAGATGACTTTCCAAATTAAGATGACTCCTCAAATCAGTTGTATGTATGTAACAGACTTAGCCAAATCCTAGCTTCTAAACTCTGCTAAAAATAACTGTCATAACAGATTTTCCAAAAGGGTAAATTTCAATAGTGACCCTGTAGGATTCAGCCCGGGCCGATTTTGGCCCCACAAGATCAATATGGCCCAGAAAAAACCGAAAACTACCCTCTCTGTTAGTTTGAATTGACGGAAAACGTTAATTGAATCGCACTATTGCATCGCACGTGATGTTTCACAGCACGTGATGATCGTTAGTTTTAGTAGAACGATCAATATGACCGTTAGTTTGCATCTCACGTGATGTTTCACAGTTAATTTTTGACGGAAAATAACAAAGTGGGCCAACATTTCTAATTCGTGGGCCACTATTGGCCCGGACCCAATCCTATAGGGCCAAAAATGAATTTTACCCTTTTCAAAGACATGTTTTTATTAGTGAAAAAGTGTTTTTCCATGCCAGGGACAAATTTGCTGATTTTTGGCTTATCAATTTCGGATATTGATAAACTCAGCATAAGTTAATCACACAGGAAAAGAAAATGTTTTTTTTTTTTTTGGTTAATTGACATTGCAGGAGAAAGTAGAAATTGAATTAACTTACTGATTAATGCATAAGTATTGATAAATCATAAATATCTTACTACTTAGTTTAATCTACAATCAGATAATATATATAATAAAAATATTAAAATGAACGAAATGAAATTCTAATTAATTGAATAAAAATTTTGTACTGATTTAGATTCATTTTTTCATTTCATTCAACTAATTAGTATGATAATTTGATATGATTTTTTTTAATAATATCAAAATGATACTGTAGTATCATTCTCTAAATTCTGAATTAATCGTGTATTTAAAAATAATTAACGTAAAATGGATTTAGTTATACTTTTCATACATTTGAGATAGATTGATAATTTTAAGTTTTAAACAGACCTCAAAGTGTCTACATTTCATATTGAGTGCAAAAAGTCCAAAATAGGGTGGCTCCTTATGGCCAAGAGGCTTCCCATAGCAAAGCCCAAAAAGAGATGGAAAGACTAAATGGGCCATAAAGTTGGGCTTTCCAAATTAATTGGTCTGGCCAGCTTTTCTTGGATTCGAATTAATGAGAAACAACCAGAAATAATACAAATTGGCAAATCCACATTAGGATTCAAACAAGATGGTGAATGATAAATATTTGAATGTATTATTGTTCAAAATTACATGATTTTTGTAAAATATATCCCAAATTGTAAAAAAAAATTATTAACTTTAAACTTTGAACTGGCTTTGCAAAGAGATTGATAGGAGATTGCAAGTGAATTGCTTATCATTGCAATCCATTCATTTCTTGTTTCAATTTAATGTGGCTCAATCTTTTTACGAGCTTAAATTCAAATTTTGTACTCCCTCCGTCCCGCCGTCCCGGTCTAATTTGCCTACTTTGACCGGGCACAGAACCTAAGAAAATGCAGTTGACTTTGATTGAATATGTTAATTTTATGTTTTTTACACTTTAATTAGAATTTAAAAGGGGAATTGGGGTGACAATTTTGTAAAATGGCAGAAATGCAAGGGTAAGGAGGGAATTTTTCTTTTGTCATTTATGGGTTGACAAATTAGAATGGGACAAACAAAAATGGCAAGTGGGCAAATTAGGCCGGGACGGAGGGAGTAACATTTTATTTTTATATGTGTATTAAAAGTTAAACCAAGTTAAATAAACTTATAGTAAATGGGTCAGAGTCGATAATTGTGACATTTTTTATTTGATTTTTACTTGAATTAATATACATGCATGAATAAATTTTAAATTATATATCCATATATGATAATTTAGCTTTTAAATAATAGTGGCCTAGATTTTAAATAGTCTTTTTATCAACCGCAGATATCCACATGCAAATATCACAATTTCTAAAGGCTAAAGGAAAAGGTGAAATGATTTTTTGAAAAAATCAATGAAAGCAAATGTAAAAAAGAAAAAATAAAAAGTGGCAAGTATTGCACAGATTATTGATATTGATATTGATAGTCCCTTTCAACTTTTCAGTTTAGAAAATATCAGATCATTCTATCAGGCCAAAGTTGGATTTAGACACAACTATACTTGTTCAAATGAGTGATCTTCTTCTCAATCTAGGGCCCATGTGTTGAAATAAAATCTTAATTTCATAAAAGAATTATGAATTTCAAGAAAGAAATTTATTTTTTAGGGTCAGCATATATGGAAAATTAAAAAATGCTCTCTTCCTTCTGTTTTTGGAGGTATGTGTCTAATTTAAATACACTTAGATTAATGCATATATTAGAGGTGTATATTTGATTAAAACTTATGTGTGTGAGAGAGAGATTTAAGCAAATATTATATTGAGACATTTGAGTACCAATATTAGTTTTCGATTGGACTTTCATTAGTTCGATACAAAATGTTGTATCAAGAATATTGATAAGAGTAGGACTTGCGTGCCCCCGGGGGCACCGTGCCCCCGGGGGCACCGTGCCCCCAAATACTTATTGTAATACCTTTAAGTAATATGAGTAATACCTTAACATGTAACAAGTAATACCTTGAATAATACCTTCACTAAAACATATATTTCAATTATACACGTAATACCTTATGAATATGCAACGAATACCTTATGAGTATACCACTTATACCTTCAAGAATATACCACTAATACCTTATGAATACACCAATAATACCTCATGGATATATTCCTAATACCAAACTAATAATATCTTTAGGGGTACGGTGCACCGGGGGTACGCAAGTTTTTGCCTATTGATAATAGTTGCAAAAACATTTTGCGGCAGCATTTGCTAAGTTATATATAGCTGCAAAAAAATTCAGTATTTTTGCAAAAAATTAAACATCATGATCTTACCATTTTTATCTTTATCTCTATTTTCAAATCAAATAGACTTAATTTCCAATATTCAATATTCTTCTCATTTGAATAAGGTTAAAGACTAAATATTTCAAAAAAGTGAGGAAATCAAACAAACAATGATCAATTGGTAGCCCATAATATATACATGTAAAATGAAGAAAATAATACTAAGAAGCAAACAGAAAATCCTGAAAAACTCCATAATACCAAACAGAAATGCATGATGCATGAATAAGCACTAATTGACACAAAATGCACACTTTCATACATACATCACATGCAGTTTCTCTGACTTTGATGTCTGCAAGTTTCTGAATTGAAGGAAAAGAAATAAACTGGAAACAAAGGGTCCACCCCACCCTAACCCACCCCACCCCACCCCACATGTGTACCTTATCCTCACTGTTATTAGGATTCCAAGGCCCTCATTGCAGATTTGGTTCTCTCCATCATATGCTTACAATGGCAAAAAGCCAACAACAAAATGGGGTTGGGTTGGGTGGGGTATGGGGTATATATGTTTGAAGTGATCTTATAACTTGATTCAATGGATTAGCTGGTTTCTTGTACTCATGCAAAGCCAAAAACCTGGATTGTCACTCGTGTGTGTGTGTGTGTGCAACATGATCTTATGTTGATGGGATTTTATTTTATTTTTTTGCAATATGGTTTAGGAAATCTTAA
This sequence comes from Scutellaria baicalensis, assembly GCA_005771605.1. NCBI lineage: Eukaryota > Viridiplantae > Streptophyta > Magnoliopsida > Lamiales > Lamiaceae > Scutellaria > Scutellaria baicalensis. The sequence goes on from VALJ01000034.1 coordinate 53,230, forward strand.
ATATGATGTGTTAAAAGAAAAATTGCAATTCCTTCATCTTTTAGCTAGTCAGAATTCAATGAGAAAAGTTCTTTTTTCTTGACTAGTTAACATTTTTTTTTCTCCACTTTGGTTAACATGTATGGATGGTCCGACCTTAGTTTGAGTGGCCGATGATGAAAATGAAATAATTTGTTATGTTGATTCGGGATACACTAGTGTTGGATTATTCCAATTTAATTTATAAATGATCACATGTGAGTTGTCTCACATTGATAAAATAATTGAAGAGATAGTTCCTTATAAGTCTAGTGAGTCACTCCTCCTATTACCAATTGGTTTTAGGATGGATGCTCACTTGGTGGCTAAAGCTCTTTCAATTGCCGGGCGCTCCCACATACGGTTGCCGGGAGTTCCCACATACGGCTTAAACTTAAGGTCGTTCCCACATACGATTACTTAACGTCATTTTGGTGCTGGGCGTTCCCAGTGTTCCCACATACGGCTTAAACATAAGGTCGTTTCGGTGTCGGGCGTGGGACTTAAACTTAAGGTCGTTTCGATGCTAGGCATTCCCAGCGTTCCCACATACGGCTTAAACTTAAAGTCGTTTCGGTGCCAGGCGTGGGACTTAAACTTAAGGTCGTTTCGATGCCGGGCGTTCCCACATACAACTCAAACTTGGATGGTAACTAATGTAAATGGAATGACCAAATTAATTCAACTACTATAGAAGATAACCTAAATTTTGAATGACCAAATTAATTCAACTACTATAGAAGATAACCTAAATTTTGACGCTGTTATGGGGAAGAAAAATAAAAATATTCATATTCTAAAAAGAGTGAATATTACGTTGTCTAGTCTAGTCACAATTCTGATAGTGTAATAAAAATAATTTCAATGTAAATTAAGATAAAGTAATATGAAATTAATATCATTAGGAGCTAATTTGAATGTGATTTTTCCAATTATTAACACCACTAATTATCATATAAGTATATATGTTTGGTGAATTCAAAAGACATTGTTTTATGTTTGGGTTTAATTTCAAATTTTGATCCTGTATGTGAGAGTTTTTCCCTTTTTTAGGTATACATTTTTCAATTTTAGCCCAATATATTTTTACTTTTCTCAATTTTAGACAAGTTGTTCAATTTTAATCATATATGTTTCAATTTTCATAAGATGGTTTAATGCATGTAATTCTGCATCAATTTGTCCAACACAAAAGTTGCATGACATCATCTAAGACACGTCTCCTTAAGCTAGCTCTATGTGGGATTACAATAAAGAATGAGGTTGTGTTCGGATGGACGAACACTATTTGGGATTTAATATGGCAAATTATTGATGTTTAGATTGATATTGAAATTTGTCGGTTTCATTTTCATTATTTTTTTTAGTATTTTAGATGGATTTTGAATACGCTCTAGTTTGGATTGACCTTTTCGTATAAATTCATTTCAAATCCTATATTTCAAATTACTTAATCCAATCTTAACCTAAACCTACTTAATATTCATTCTTTTTCAATCAAATATATATGGACATTTTACCTTTCTTATATACACGTACATATCATCTACACTAATGTGTACCACCGATCAAAACTTAAGAATAACGCACTATATCTTTGGAGACCGTGTCATGAATTTTAATTAATTGTACGTGATGTCCGATTTAAAAGGTTCGAATGCAGATAATTTGTTGACATAATATGAGTTTTGGCAAATTACCATATATGCAAAAGTACCAGATTAATTCTACTCCAAACACAACAAAAATATATCTTGTCAAAACAAGAATGATCAAACATTAACATATATATAAATATCCCAGAAAAACAAAGGGAGTTACACTTCTTAACACAGTACTAATTGGGCACACATATGTTGAAGAAAACCCTTCAAGAAACCCAAATTCAAAAAAAGAAAAAAAAAAAAAAAAAGAGTTACAATCTTTACACACTTCCATATGTATAAAATCTTGATATGCTAAAACTTTATCTCTTGATTGTGAAGGGTAGGTAAATATTTTAATCAAACTTTATGCTTAGGGCATTGGTAACACTTAGTGAAAAGGCCAAAAGAGTTAATTTGGTGGACAAAATTGATTATGCTAGCCCACCCTCCAAATCCAAACCCTACAACAAAAACCCATGCCACCACAAATATATTCATTGAGTATAACCCTGCCCAACCTCCAACTTGTTTTGGAGGCCTCTCCACTGCATTCTGCATTCATTTTCAAAAAAAAAAAAAAGATTATAAAATGATATCTTAATCTGCTCGTAAACAATGCTGGTAAAATGAAATATGAGATCTGAATATGATAAAGAATAGAGCGTCAGGCCTACTTTTTAAAGTTGAAAAGGGGTTTCTTGACAACATTTACAACTCTATTAACCTTTTTCTTTTCCTTTGTGGTCTATATCATTATCTGCCTAACATGTTGATAAAGCTAAGGATTGTGCCATGCCCCTCAAATGCACTTTAGGCACTAACAAAAAGAAATAGTTGCCTTGAAATATATACATGCATACACATTTGTCCCACTAATTAAAATCATATAAAAGTTTCTTGAAATGTAATACTATAGACTATTGAATATAAGTTATTTAATACCTCTCTAGCAGATGCAGAAGCAAAAGTGATCATATGTGCCATGGCAGGGATAATGTAGACAGTGAAGCTAACAAGAAGTGATCCAACAGTGGAGTTGATTGGCCCAAAGAATGGGAAGATTATAGCTAAGAACCATATTGGAATAACCACTGGCAATCTTACTAGCGCGCGTTTAAACAAGCTTTTCGTCTCGTGTACTCCCATCAATTTCTCCCATACGAAATACAGAGGCGTGCAAGCGAATCCAAATGTTATGAACTGCAAACCAGACAATTTTTCTTGATTTAGTTGGGAGTGGAACAAGAAATTATTTTCAAGAGTTAGATCAAATATATATAAGTTGTTTTGTACCTGATGAATGAGCATGAGGATTACAGCAGTGTCTCTAAATCCAGTTCTTGGAAGCAAAGCTAAAGCATTGGATCTATTTAGGAGATTATCTCCAAATGCCCAATAAACAGCACTTGCTGATGGAAGTGTGAGTGTTAGCACATAAATTGTTGCTATTAAGTATATTAGCTTGAACTTTTGTGGCTTCCACATTGCATGCATTATTTCCCTATTCCAGAAAGAAAGAAAAATGAATTAGTATGATAATTAAACTTAGAAAAAAAAACTTATTTTTCGTCATTCCCCAGAGTCACTGTCCGCTATTAATCCTGTAAAAATGCATTTTTCGATTTTGGTCCAGTAATTGACAATTTCATCCAATTTTGATCTTTTTTTGGCTGGATTTTCAATTTTTTGACCACATCTGGCGAGTGCACTACACTCACCTCCAATTTTTAGCCAGAAAATAAAAAAACCGGAGAAAAAAGAACCAAATTTGGACGAATTTTTCAATTAAAAGAACAAACTGAAAAAGTGCATTTTTACAAGACTAAAAATGTACAGTAACTCTTAGGGAGGACGAAAAAAAGAGTTTTTCCCTTTAAACAATAAAAGAGAATTCATATTTTTTATTAGTCTAATAAGATCATTTTTCAGGAAAAATAAAGGAAAAAACATGAAACCATGTTTCTAGGAAGCATGTTCCCATTCCTGAGAAAAAGTGTTTTATCTATAATCTATGCATGTTCAGATAAGCAACTTGTTCATAATATTTAATTTTCCCATTAATATAATACACTCACATAAATAGACAACATGATTATTTGCAAAATATATGATATTTTATATACAATAATATATAAGATTAATCATATAAGAGAACATGCACGGACTTTGGGTTAAAAATTCAATTACAATACGAAGTTTTATTTGTATCAACTATAAACATCAACATTGAATTTTTTGCATTTATGATATTATCTTCATTTTCTGGCACCTAGATTGCAGCACCACAACCATTTTTGAATGTTTCTCAAACAGGCTATCCCAAATCCACCATCAATTTTGGAATTAGGTGCTACCACACGATCATGAGTCGAGTGAGGAGGTTAGTTACTTAGGTGTATCACACCTTCCATTTTCGAATTTATGATGTTATCGATGGCAGATTTGAGATGGTCTGATTGAGACGCGCGCATCCAATGATCATGGTGGCATCTCAATTAGGTACCGCAAGATTGAGTACTAATACAATTAAAACTTCATGTTAAAATAAAATTTGACCCAAAACGCGTGATTTTTTTTATGTAATTAACCATAATATATATACCAAATATTTGTGAAGAACTCACACAGTGACAGCATGGCCACCAAATGTATAAAGAATGTTTGTAGCTCCTGTAAAGTAGAGAACCATTGTTGCTGGTCCTGAGTGCTTCACTCCTTCAACCTTCACTTGCCAAATAATATCAGTCAAAAACATTTAATAATATATTTCACTAAACTAATCATATACAATCCAAATCAAGGCAAAGTTCCACTTTAATACCATGATCATTAATTAATTTAACTTAATGAGACTATTAACTAAATAGAATAAATTAATATAGATGTACCTGTCCATGGATGAGGGAAGCTATGGTTAGGTACCATGCTGTATAAGTTGTCATAATAAGTCCCAAAAAGGACCAAATTCTGTAGTTGTGGAATGAAGGGATAAAAACAGTTGTAGCACAGCATGCTCCAAATATGTATGTCCAAGTCCTCTTATCAAGGTTGTCATTTATGTAATAAATGTTACTGCAAAACAAAAATGCAAATTAAACAACATTATTTCTTTTTATGATTTTTAGAGAAATGTAAAATAATGAGACAGTACTGCAAAAGTACCTTGCACATGCAATGAGCTGAATCACAGATCCAAAGAGAAGAAAAGTGCAGTTGAAAAAGAGTCCTATGTTTCTCCAGTGTTTCCCTAGTAGCCCATCAAGAACTTCAAACCACTATACCAAAAAAAAAATCGGGTTTTCAAGCTTACGTCTAACTAATTTTTAGGGTTTTTTCGAGCAAATTAAAGAACGAAAGAAAAAACAAAAAGTTTACCTGAATAACATGGTTTCTAAAATCAACCTTCTCTCTCTCCTTTCTAGTTCTATACTCAACATAAAGCACACTGATAAGATAAGCAGTCCAACTTCCCATCAATCCATAGAAGAGTTGAAAAACAATCCCGGAAACCATTCCAAGTTGTGAAAATGAGTAAGGTAGTGTAAGCAGCACTTGAGCAACCTATATACATCCAAAAAAAACAAGAACATAGTACCAATTTCTTGATCAAAATTTGCACCATTAATGTCGAGTAACATAGTGCAAAATTGTAGTAAAAAAGAAGAAGAAGTGCCTGATTAGAAGCACAGCTAAACCATGCATCATAAACAGAACCACCATGCCAAAAAATTCTTGATAATTGAGACTTAGAAGAGTTGGATTTGCCCTCTTCTTCTCTCTCCATTTCCACATAGTTTCCAGCAACCACAGTCTCAACTTTCTCAGCAGCCATGTTGCTGTTGTTGGATATTTTTTGCAAGAAATGCAGTGGAGGGCTTTGAGGGACTTTGCATATATAATAGATGATGCAACAATTGGCTTCTTTTTTTTTTTTTCTTTTCTTTGATTTTTGTTTTTAAATCTTGCTACTATAGATGGGGATATATAGCTGCTTCTTTAACTTTAATCTTGCTTGCTTTGTTGCATGTGTTGTGGTTTTTCTTGAGCAATGATTGGGCCACCCATCAAGGGACCTTGCTAGCTAATTAGGTCATGACCTTATAGTGTGTCGTGGTCAGCATTGTATTCTCTTCGTCCCATATAGATAAATCGATTGGAATTTTCATATGAATTAAGAAAGTTTTTGAATTATTGAATAAGTAATCAAATAAAAGTTGATATTCTGGCATACATATCCGTATTCAATGAACTTTATACTTTGTGATGTACTCCCTCCATCACGCTCTATTTTGCCTACTTTCCGTTTTTGTTTGACGTCTCATCTTATTTTGTCAGCTCAAAAATGGCCAAATAAAAATTACTCCCTTACCCCTCCATTTCTTTCATTTTGCAAAACTGTCACTCAAAAACATTAAAATAACACATCCAATTAAAGTCAACAGTCTTTTCTTAGACTCCATGCCGAGTCAACCTAGGCAAAATAGCAAGAGACGGAGGGAATACTATTTAAAAACACTTATCGAATACAAGTATATTAGTGAAGTGTCATCTTAAAGGCGTGAAGCTTAATGCTTGCACAAATTCTTCAAGTATTGAAACAATCTATTTAATCATATATAAAGAGCCACACTTTTATCACAAAACTAATATGCTTCGCCAAGCCAACAAAAATGTTGATCATACTATTTATCAATCTTTTTTCTGCATTTATATTATATTATGCATGTATCTCATTAAATTATTAATGGATTAATAATAAAGAAGTAGAGAAAAAATTGGTGCATTTATATATAATTAGGCATGACCAAATAGCAATGATCAATTAATATGCATGCCTTCCTCAAAAGAAATTTGGGTAATTAATTGAAATAATGTCTTAATCAAACACATAAATATAAAATCAATATGTAATAGTTTCACATTCTCATATGCTAATGAGTAGTACATTTTAACTAATTTCAACAAGATATGTCCAAATCTCCCTCTCTTCCATTGAAAATGACATTCATACCCCTCAAGTCGTGGCCTCTTTTTGGGTGGGCCTCATGGTAAGGTTAATGGGCCTAATCACCCATGTTCGCACGAGCGGGTGGCCCACAATTATCACTCTTTTTTTTTCCAAAAAAGTAGCCCAATATATTTTATACTACCAATTAGTCATTAATATACTTAGAGAAATAATAAAAAGAGACATGGAAAATATATTTTAATTGTTGATTATAAATTTTCTAAAATTATTTTAGAGAATTGAAATGTCGTTTAATGGAGAGAATGATGGCATAGGGGATAGGGTTTAGTGGTAAACATGATTAATGCCACACGTGTGCCAACTGGATTCACAAAAGGAGATCTAATTAAAAGCTACTTTATTTGAACTTTTTTATTGCAAAAAATTATTTAAGATGAATTTATTTATTTATTTATGATGAATTTCTGCTTTTGGTCCCCCAAATGAAGTTCTACTAATCATGATCACCAGGTTGGGGATCTTAATTAAATAGAAATAATATGATTTCCTTTTTAGCCTAAAGATAAACTATATAATTTCTTATAATTCTTCTTTTTTTAATATTGAAAGAGAAAATATCTTGCTATTACCTCGATTTTCTCTTTATTTTGTCTTGTTTTACCAACATAAATATGCTAGTTATGACACTTTTCTCACCCATTTAATTTCATGGGATGAGTAAATATATAATTTATAACCCAAAACAATTTATAAGCATGCATATTAGTGATGTTAAGAAGGAATAAAACAACTTAAAAAAAAAAGAGTTAGTCTCTTGTGCAATTGGTGCACATACAATTCGGGTCGGGTCCCGGTTGACCCGGATCCGCGCACTTTTATTTTTTATTTTTATTTAATTTTATTTTTTCACTTCAGGTTATTACCTTTTTGTTATATGCATGTGACTTTTATGTTATATAAGTGTGACCTTTATGTATAAATGTAATAACCTTTATATACTCTAACTTAGAAAAAAAAATGAAGAATTTTAGCAAAATTTATACATATTTACGTTTATGTACTATTAGCTGCACATATATTCATCCTTAAAATGCACTGAATTTTGAAATTTTCAATTTTTTTTCAAAGTTATAGATTATAAAGGTCATAATATTTGTACATAAAGGTTACAACAATACAACATAAAGGTCTTAATCTGAAGCGAAAAAACCTAAAAATCTTCATTTTTTCATAAGTTACTGAACATAAAGGTCATAACATTTATATATAAAGGTCACACTTATATAATGTAAATGTCACATACTTACAACATAAATGTAACAACCGAAAGCAACAAAAAAAAAAAGAAGGAAAATCCAGGTGCGCTAATCCGGATCGGGTCGCCCCATTTGCACCAATTCAGATCCGTGCACCTAGTGCATAGCAGCATTTGCCTAAAAAAATTGTAACGTACATTTGAAATATGTGATTCACACTAATATGAAAGATAAAAGAAATAAATTTTATTAACGGATTTACGAGCATTTTGTAATATCTATGTGTATGTAATATCTTTGTGTATATTGTAATACTATTAAAACTAAAAATTACTAAATTTTCCCAAAACCGCGACAAAATTGGCCTAGTTTCCACCAACTCTATTGATTCAATCAAATATTTTACCAAGACTTCTATATATTAAATAATTAGTTTGGTTAGATTATCAAGACATTGATTTCGACTGTGGAAGAAATGATATCATGCTTATTCATGTGTGACATTTCACTATTAGACCTCTTTCCCTTTCTTTTGAGTACAATCTTTTAGTAAATATATGACCACACAATATATTTGGCATCACATCTGTTGATTTTCACACACCAATAATTAGCATATTAACATGTCTGTGACTTAGACATATCAGCTACGAACATATTAAGAGTACCTACATAGGATAGACGAGCGTTCTACTCATCTCACCGACTAATTGATGTGATTTTGACACGGACCAACGCTCGATAGTTAAGTGAGCAATCGTACTAAAAGTTATCATGTGCAGTGGCTTGAATCAAAAGGAGGGACTCGGACAAAACTTCCCCACCTTTGTAATAATCTTTTCCTTTCTTACATTCAAGCAACATTAGGAAAAAAGAATGGAAAAGAGTGTGAGATTTCACCCCCAATAAGCTGATCTGATCGAGATTGACTACAATAAATGATGATCAAGAATAGAGAAGTGAAGTTTGAAAATAATCGACTTCCACATAAGCAATACAATTTACTGGTTACTACCCTGTATTTCCCACTCTTTTGTGTGTGTGTATGTATGTTGAAACACGAGACAAAAATTGATCAGCAGAATCTTGGACTCTACCTTCTGCGTCGAGCTAATTGACCAAGGTAACGATGTGGATTCATCGACGACAATTTTGGTGACGATAGACAAGTAATTCGCGACTATCTCTTACTATTGGGAGCCTTCTCCTTGTTAAGATTCGCGAGTTCTTCAATGAGCTTCTTCTCCTCCCCGCTTAGCCGTTTTGGAATCTCAACTTGGACTTTAACCAACTGATCACCCCTCATGCTACTTTTGTTCAAATATGGTACGCCTTTTTTTGCCATAACTAGGGTTGTGCCGGGTTGGGTACCTGATGGTATTCTTAGGTCAACCATCCCGTCTACTGTTGGCACCTTCGTCGTTGTTCCCAAGATGGCATCGATGTAGGAAACCTTACAGGTGTAGAGGATGTTGGTATCGTCTCGTTTCAGAACGGGATCAGAAAGAACTTCTATGAGAACAAAAAGATCTCCAGGGGGGCCACCTCTTCGTCCGGCATTTCCTTCGGAACGGACTCTCAAACGGCTCCCAGAATCTACACCAGCAGGAACTTTCAGGCTTATACGCTTTGACTTCCTTACTCGGCCATCACCGCTGCATGTGTTGCAAGGAGTTGAGATTTCTCCAGTCCCACCACAGGTTGAACATGTCATTACTTGTTGGAAAACACCAAGTGGGGTCCTCGCTGATGAGACGACTTGCCCTTGACCACCACATGTGCTGCATTTAGATGCCTTTGTTCCTGGTTTTGCACCCGAACCGTTGCAGGTGCTGCAGCTCTCGAGACGAGCTATCTCGATCTCTTTCTCAACACCAAATACAGCTTCTTTGAAATTTAGAACCAGATTGTAGACCTGGTCTTCACCTTCAGTGGCTCGGTTAGGGGAGCCTCTTCCTCCCATGCCTCCCATACCGCCCATGCCACCCATTCCTTCAAATAATGACTCAAATAGATCAAATGGGTTGCTGAAATCCTGTAGTTGCAAAACAGACGTTAGAACGTACTATTGCAGGATAAACCACTATCCAAGATCAGTGCTCATATCTTCTTCAATTCATTGTATATGAGTTTCAGTCTCCTTTTATAGCAGAAAGACTTACCCCCATGCCAACGCCAGCACCTTTGAGCCCTGCCTCCCCATACTTGTCATAAATCGAACGTTTTTCATCATCTGATAAAACCTGTCACAACAGAGGTAAGATCTTTGGTAAATAGTAACCAACCATATATCATACAGGGGTAACATCATTCTACCTCATAAGCATTGCTGATCTCCTTGAATTTTTCTTCTGCTCCAGCTTCTCTACAATCGAGATAAAATAGCTCAGCAATAAATTCAATGTTTCATCACATGCGAATCAGTTGGTATCTCAAAACCCAGTTTGTAAGCTTTTGCTTATTCTATTTCTCAGCATAAGATAGAAATCCGTGAATATAATTAGAGATATTATGCTGAATAGACAGCAATTTTCTCCCAAGCATGATGGTGTAAATAGGAAAAGATGCCACTCTTTGGGCCTTCTAAGACACTAGCTACGCAGCAATAGAAAGTTTGTACGTAAAGAGTTAATTCTAAAATTCTCTACAAATACCCCATCTAATATTCTACTGTTAATTTATTTCAATGATTATTCTTTCTATAAAAGAATCACTTAGATGTCAATCCTCTGTACAACATTTGAGTCCAGGTACTGCATACATATGAGAAAGCAATAAAGGATAACTAAGCAAAAGATCAACATGGTGGTTGAAAGGCAATCAAAATAAAAGTGAGATTATGACTTACTTGTTCACATCTGGATGGTAGTTTCTGGCCAGCTTTCGATATGCTGAAAAATGAAAGAATAATCAAATATACCAAATTCGAATTGACAAGAACCATATCCACCCATCATGAAATGCAATTATCATGTAAAGGAAATGAAGAAATTTCAACATCAGCCAGCTAGGAATGTTATTGAAGGGTTTCAAAAGTCATAATTATTTAACTGATGCTCCAAAGATGCAAAAAGGCTAATTAGGACCCCACAGCATTCGGAGAACAAATTGGGCCATGACTTTTCAGATCTTATAAACAAATAGATGGAAAAAAAGAAAAGAACAGAGAACATATTCTGGTTGTAACTTGCAAGAAGAGGAACGAAGTCAAAATGCCTCCCAATAACTCCACATATACAACCATACAAAGTCTCAAAATTCAGAGTATAAGCAGTTCTCCTTGAATAAAACCAAAATGCAGATTTATAGCAAGCTCTTATTCAGAAAGAAAGCAAAACATAAACGAACATAGATGCCATAGACTTCACCAATAAAAAGGGAAAGTAATAATTGAAAAGACAGTAAAGAGGAATATTATTTCTCAATGCAAAAGGATTTAACTGATGATACTAAAGGGGAAAATTAAACACCCAAAGAAGCAATTACTAGAGCAAAAGTCAAGTGTAAAATATAAAATGATTCAATTGCAAAGCTTCTTGTACCAATGCAGCACCACCTCATCACAATAACAGATTCCTCATCATGAAAATGCTCTAGGAACTACTTTTTTACGAAAATCTTTTACCAACCAAAATAAGGAAACATATATGGATTTTTAAAAATTTATAACAAAAATGTGTAGATGCGAGAGGGAAAAGATAAAGTTAAACAAATGAAAATTCTGAGATTTAAAACTCCATCGAGGATGCTATACTGGAAGATGATCACATGGACAAAAGGAATCACACGGGCAATCAGATATTGCATGGGTAAGAATTAATTGGACAACACTAGAAATCACTAAGCTGCATGGCACATTAAAAATTTCAGCAATTTAATCAAGTTCGAGCTTTTTACGAAAGTTGATGCTCGCACAAAATAAGAGTCAAAGGTAAAACTCACCACTTTTTATCTCCGCCTTGCTCGAACTTTTTGACACACCAAGCACAGAATAGTAATCCTATACATATTACATATAGAGTAGTTAATGTTTACCTGTGTATAAGTATAAAATGATAGAAAAAAGAAAGGAAATCTGTTCCAAAAATTGTCACTGTATAGAAAGATATGGCACAAAACTACTTTTTTTTACAAAGTGCAACTATGTATACTTGCATGACCTTCCACCCTCCCTCTCTCTCTCTTCGAGTGTGGGAGTGATGGTGATCTGCTCGTCCTCTTCTTGAGGAGTGAGAGAGGATGATTATGGGGGTGGGGGAGAAGGCAAGGAACTCTGCAGCAACAATGAAAACCAAAACAGCATCTAAAAAATCTTACTCTGTCAGCTCTAACAATAAGCCGAGTTCCTCTTCTCTGACATGGAGTGTTGTACAGTCTTGAACTGAAAAGTGATTTCAAAGATTTTTGAGAGTAGAAGGTTGAACTTTGGGATGCCAGTGATCTACACCTGCCTGATGTGCTGGATAAAAGATATTTTCCCATAAATGATTAAGCAATGACATGAGTGTGTAAATGATAAAAGACAATATAATAACATAATTCGAACTTAAGAGCAAGGAGAAAAAGGAGAAGCCCTTAAAATCTGTTTCCCTTTATAAACTATACCATACAAGGAAAATATATGTAAATGTACAAATGAATTAATTGTGTATATATATATATATGTATTTATCCACACGTGTATGTGAACTGTGAAGTCAGAGGAGGGGAGGTGAGCGTCAGTGAAATCAAGTTATAGTAATAGGACAATACTATTTTAGGTATAACCAATTTTGTTGCCTCTGAAAAGGTTTACTTTAGAGATCTTTTATACATTTATGGTGTTTTATTAAGCCCTAAAACTTTAAAATATTGATTTACTAAGACCTACATTTATTTTTGTTTTATTAAATTCTTCTGAAAAATTACTCAACGTGAATCATAGTAGAAGTACAAGGTTTAGTGACTAAATAATTTTAGATTGTCTTCATAAAATAAAATAAATGTTAGGAATACACTGATTTTTCGTTTGTTTTCATACAGAAATCACTATTTAATTATGAGCTCCAAAACTTTTCCTAGTTTGATAGTTGAAAAGCCAGTTTACAACTATACAGAAAGAGAATTCATTAGTCTAGAGGACAGGTCCATATTGTTTAGTACCATTCAAACTCATTAACTGTAACACTAATAATGCACAGAGAACACCTCTAATTTCATCAATCTCAAAAAGGGTATCTAGAAACTTTAGAAATAAAGTATTGAAGAGGAGCTGGCCTACTTCAACAGAGCAATTCTTGAGTAGCAAACTAGTAGTTAGTTATCACAGTCTAGTTCATAAAATTTAGATGGAAGCAGTCAGAAATTTGATCCTAATGCGGAATGTAATTAATTAGAAGAATATTTCTGTATTTTCAAGCCTAATTATTGGTCAATTCATTTAAATGGTGTGCGGCCACAAACTCTTGTTTTATGTTACTATCAAGTAAGCAATAAGCATATCTGATTTTTTTTCTGTGCTATACAAAAACCTTTATTTTTCCTTCAGAAATCATTAATAAAGAATTAAAAAGTTTATTGCAAATACATAGTAGTTAACGCTTACCATGCTGCATCTAGATTTTCAAACAATTGACTACGGATAGGAGCCAACCCGGACCTTATAATCTAGATAAAATCTCATTCTCCATGAAAATTAACACACTTACTCTTTTCCTATTTTTAATATTTTTTTCAATAAAATCTTTACATTTTACAGTAAGACCAGCATAAGCTCCTATACATAAAATGCAAAAGTCATGAGACCGATTCCAAGAAAGCCAAAGGCACACACCCCAAAAGAAGTCAATGTACCACCATAAATTTCATAGCTACACATCACCAGAACAAGGAAAATACCCACTAATGAAACACAACAGCAAAGAAGAAGCAAGGCATCCCATATTTGATTCCACACTCCTAAAATAAGCAAATTCCAGCATTTTGAAAGAGAAGTCATAAAATGATTACCAATTCGAGGGTGTCGATAGTATATTGATAATAGAGGGTCTCATAGTGCACTGAGGCTGAACTCCACACCTTGTCACCCATGAACTCCCACAAGGTATGATTGCCATCCAGCTCCCTGTAGATTGGAGCATTAAGATTCCAAAACATGTATTACTAAAACAAAATTAAAAAAAAACGTGGAGAAATCAAGAATTATAGAAGCCACACGATAACCTAACAACATAGATAAACCAAATTATAGTTAACTTCGAAGTTGAAAATTGCCCTAAAGTGTACAAAAATAACGATAAGGCGGCATAAACGTAAATTTCATGATAAAACACACTCCCAAGTCCCAAAAACCCCAAAATTACTGTTTTTTTATGGAGAAAAAAGCTTATCATCTCTCACATTTCTCTGCTATACCTGAGGAATCCATTTCTCCCAGTTATCATCCAATTAAGAAACAAAAACAAAAACTGTGCATCGAGTGTTTGAGTGCTGTGAAAGTAAAGGTGTATATAACAGCGTAAAATCTTGTAAAAGACGTTAACGACGAACAATTGATAATTTTTACCGTCGACGCTTGGCCTCTGAGAATTGGTGGCCGGAGGTGAAGCTGGAGCCTGTGGAGCTAACAAGAGGCTGGGGGGAAGAGAGAGAAAGACTCAGAGAGAGAGAGAGAGCGAGCGAGAGATTTGCTAAAAGGCGCTTAGCATAGGGCTTTTTGACTAATCAGTCGGGTCGGGTTAGCTTGGGTTGACGGGTCAACCGTTTCTTTTTGAGTAGATTTTGTGTGAGACCGTCTCACGGATCTTTTTTCGTAAGATGTTATAACTCACACTTAGCAATTCATATGAAAATTTGTGAATATGAGTTCAATTCATGAGGACCGTCTCATATGAATTTTTGTGTTCTTCTTCTTTTGGCATGTGTGTTTTTTTACGAAAAATAATAATAATATAATAGTAATAATAATTCAATATTGTCAATTTGGTTGTTTCACATAATATGAAAATTGCATTCTGAATATCGTATTTATAATACACAATATTTTATGAATTTTATTCTTTATGGTTAAGTTATATAAGTAGAACTACTCAATTGACAATAATTTATCGAATTGTTCGTTTACGTATTACGTGTCAATTTTACTTAATTTGTAACCCATGCAAACAAATTTGGTTTATTAAATTGCTTATATATTTTAATTATCATTCACATGCTTAATATAAGGTTTGGAAGTTGGTCTTAAATCCATATTATTTTATTTAACATGAAAAATATTATATTAGATTTTCATGGCTAAAGTTCTTTTAAATAAATCAGCAACTATATTAAAACAAAAGAAAAAGGAACTATGTTAGGCTTTATTAAAATTCTGATATAAGAAAATTCAAAAAAAAAAAAAAACCTACATATGGAAAAAATAGTATCAAACACATGCACTAACTAAACAAATCTGATAATACATTAACATCCATACACATCTATAGGTCGTTTCCACCGTAAACATTATAATCACACATAATACACTTGAACTATTAATTTGTGTTACTACGTATGAATTGTTTAATGAACTTGGTTGAAGTAGACTGATATCGACTTATTTTATTTTGTCTTTCTAGTTTTAATGTTTAAGATAACACAAAAACTCGAGTGAGACAGTCTCACGGATAGTTTTCGTGAGACGGATCCTTATTACCCATGAATTGAACTCATATCCACAAATTTCCATATGAATTGTTAAGTGTAGGTTATGAGTTGACCCGTTTCACGAAAAAAGATTTGTGAGACGGTCTCACACAAGACCTACTCTTAAGATAATCATTGATTAGGCAAGTGTATGGAATACATAAATCTGTTGTAAATTTATATTTGTTGAATATTGAGAATAATGGTTGGTAAGTACGTTGCCAAATTTACCTATAATGTAAGCATATAGCTAGCTAGTTTGATTCATTGATCATCTTAGGGTGGGTTTCCTTCCACTCTTTTTGATTGTTTTGCATAATGAAGATCTTACAACCTTATCAAACATTTATAAAATGAATTTCGACTCTTAAAGTCTCACTTAAAGTGGATAAAAAATCAAGGAAGATTGGTGGTTTGGATGATTCGAAGGATTGTGGATGATTTATTAGGTAAAATGCATCAGTAAATTCTTGATCGATTATCAATGTTGAGGCCTGCATATATTATGTAGTATATGTAAACATACGTAAACTAACAATATAAACAATGTTGAATTCATGGCTAAATGCACCAACTAAAAGTTAGTATTATTAGATAGTGTATTATTTCCAAATGCACTAAATTAAGAAAACCTAATGCACTCTCTTCGTTGCTAAAGCATAACCTAGCATCGAGTTTTTGAGATTTCATCGTTAGAACAACGACTAGAGTTTGTTTGTTTGTTTTTTCCTTAAAACTATAGTTTAGCGATAAAATGTTATAGTTTAATCAAATATAGAGTCACACTCTTTATTTCAAAGTGCGACTCTAACTACAACTTAGTAACGAATTTTTTTTTTTTTGAAAGATTAACAGAAAATCTTAACATTGCGTCACCACAAACTTTAGCACTTTCATCATCAAATGCAGCTAAATTGGTAGGAAATTGTGTTGCAAAATAAGCTACAATATGCTTCATTTTGTCACAAAATGACATCTGCCACGTATATAATTTTTTTTTCCCCACAAAATTAGTAAAAAATTGATTAGTTTATACTTACCAATTTTAATAGATTTATTTCCTTCACAAATATTTTTGGATTATTCTTATACCTAACATCCATGCACAAACAAGTTGTAAAATGAGATTTCAACAACAATATACAATCTCTAACAATACTCAATTCAAATATTGAGAGAAGTATTAACAATATTGCATGCAACATTTTCAAGATCAACAAAATGAAAAGTAAGTTTTAAAATTTAATTAACTCCTAATAAAATAGGAGTTTTCATTAATTATGTACCTATTTTCCTGTTTCCTCGTGGTGAATATATTAAAAACCTATTGAGTACAACCCTTAGAAAGAGGAAGGGATTAATTGGTAGGTTTCATAAATTTTCAAATTAGTAAATTATTTAGTAAATTACTAAATGAATTAATTTCATTTGATATTTAGTTACTCTCATTATAATAACTATTATTATCTATATTTAATGTTTTTCCATATATTAGAAAAATACTCCATAGCGATCAAAAAATAACAATAAAAGTTACAAATGACTTCTGAAATGAATAAATCATTTCAATACTCGCTATTATATTTATGCATTAAGACACTCATTTATATGTTTGATCTACAAATTTTCTTGATTTAAAAGACAAAATTTCATTTAAAAGATCATGATCCTTTCTATTTGATTCTAACATAAAAGTAAAAATAAAAATATTAAAACATGTCCATGTTTGGATGTGTATTCACAAAAAAGAATTAAAAAACCTAATTTCTTTTTAATTATATTGGTAAGTATATATCTCATTTAATGCTTCAAAATCAAGAAAAATCATTATATGGCATAATCATTATTACTTGTTGAATGAGCATCTAAAAACGTGTTTTGGTTCTTCCAAATTCAACGACTTTAGTTCAACGCGACTCTGTTGCATTTTTCTTTGGGAGAAAACGCGACATTGCATTTTAGATCTCCAAAATTGGAAATTTATGGCACCCCACCACTTTAAGCTGGAGAAAAATTGGTAATTGAAGTACATTTTTTGTGCCCACATTCTGAAATCTTTGGTTTTCTTGGAAAAGCTTAAACTTTTTGGCAGATCTCCAATGGCAGTACCAGTAGAGGAAGCAATTGCTGCACTATCTACATTCTCATTGGAGGTAATTGAGCATTCAGTAATTGAAGCTTTTGTGTGTGTTTGTGTGTGCGATTAATCTTATGGGTTTAAGGAAATGCTAATATTTGATTTTATTTAGGATGACCAACCAGAAATTCAGGGACCTGGGTTGTGGGTGTCGACAGAAAGAGGTGCTACTGTTAGTCCCATTGGTGAGTTTCACATTCTTGAATTTTAGTTTTTTTTTTTTAGTCAGATTTGTATGCTTTGTTGAAGTGTTTTTATGAGATTCTGTAATACGTGATAATAATTTTGCGGCTTTTATCTCTTGATTTGAAGTCTCTGAATGTGAGAAACTTGAATTTATGTTTATGGGAACTGAGAAGCCATTGGAAAAGGAAGATGTTCTGTGTCATGGTGCAAAATTTACCCCAGAAAATCATACTAAATTGATGTTCCCTGTTGTAGCTAGTAACTTGATTTTGGTGCAAAACTTACGTCCATGAATTGCAAAAACGACAATTATGTTTTAGAAGAATTATGTGCCTAGATAGACAATGTAGAGCATCAATTCATGTGTCTGTGACAACAACTATCTGCTATTCACTTCATAGAATCTAGATAGATTGCCATTTATCCAGTAACAAGATGTCGATAATTAATTAGTTGTTTGAATGTGAATATAAATACATACATATATATATATATATATATGTTAATGAAATGGAGTAATCTGCGCTGAACTGTATATATTGTCCTTTAATCTGCAATTTCTATCTTTCCCATTACAGAATATAGCGATGTTTCTGCATATCGGTTATCTTTATCTGAGGACACTAAAGCCATAAATCAGCTGGTATGATTTATACTGACCCATCAATACTCTTCATTGTTCTCGTGTAATATCTCATCATAATGCGGCATTTCTTTTGTTTTGTTTTGGGTATCGGATTTTCTAAGTGTGATGAAATGTCATTATTGCATTTCTCATTTCTCATTGGTTTCCAATTACTATCAGTTTATTTTTATTAACTTAAAGTATTGTTGTTGTTGGTGTTGTTATTATTATTATTATATGTAAATTGTTCAAAATGGTTGCAGAATTTACTTGTACGAGAAGGCAAGGAAATGGGTTCAGTTCTTTATACATACAGGAGTTGCGTAAAAGCTCTGCCTCAGGTGGATTTAAATGTGTTTTACTTCTGATTTGGCTTCTGTGACTTTACCTATGAAAATTTCCTAATGAACGTCAGCATAGGGCATTAGGCTCTTAGAAATCTTTTGTTGTGCCGAACCATATTAAATGTCAAATCATGCTTAAATAGCTTACTTTAAATTCCTAAGTTTGTTGAATAATTGTTTATTCATTGGCTATAGCACATGAGAGGCTCAGTTTGAGCAAGCTCACAGTCCCTAGAGATCTTATGCCACGTTCATGTATAGACCTAATAATGAGAATCTGATGTCTGCCAGCAATATCTGTTTCTGATCTTCAAATATTTTGCTCTGATGTGATAATAACATTAAGTGTATGTCATGGCAGCTTCCAGATTCTATGAAGCAAAGTCAGGCAGACTTGTATTTAGAAACTTACCAAGTTTTAGACCTAGAGATGAGCCGTTTGCGTGAAATTCAGCGATGGCAAGCATCAGCTGCATCAAAAGTATGTATTGTCTTTTTGCAGTGTGTTTTGTCATTGTGATACTCTTATGTGGATTTTGAAGATGATTGTCTTGGTACAGCTAGCAGCTGACATGCAACGTTTTTCTAGGCCGGAGCGACGCATCAATGGTCCTACCATAACTCATCTTTGGTATGGATGGTACCATATCTTTTTTTCCATATTAAGTTTTCCTCATGTTTAGTTATAGGTTCTGAGTTCTCATGTTATAAAGCTGCGTGAATACAATTAAAGGTTGATGGTAGTTCATTTTAAAAACTGAAAACTCAAGTCCATCTTGCCAGCTTTACCTACCAGTTTTGTTTTCTGGACTACTTTTGTTTCCAATCAGCCTTCTTCAGCTGCTATATTGTAGCTTGGCTAATAAAACATTTTAAGAGTTCTGTTTTATAAAATAACAAATCTAGGGATCCATATAATGAAGTAGCTTGAAATTCAGACATTCTTTTAAAACTTAGAAGGGCTGTCAAAACTAATATCATGGTTTTAGCGGTTGGGCATATTTTGGCAATGTATCTTGTTGACATCTGATAGTGTTGGAAAGCTTTTTCTTAGGCTCGCTCAGGTCTCCTAATCTGAAAAGGTATTTTGCTAATCACATGCTTCACTGCAGGTCCATGCTAAAGCTACTAGATGTGTTGGTCCAACTTGATCATCTGAAAAATGCGAAGGCTAGCATTCCTAATGATTTTTCTTGGTACAAAAGGTATGTATGATACTTCCAGTGGACGAACATAACTTACACTTCTGATTTGTTTTTGCATTTTATTGTTATTATTTTTAATATCTCTTGTATGAGTTCTGGAAAAATTTACATCTCCCATGCCATCTGATAATTTTTAACTTTGGGATGTTATTGTAATGCATGTTCTATCTAAACACATCTGGTTATTGCATTTAACTAGATATGGTGCCCAAGCAAAGATGACAGATAATTTACTTGATAGATCATATGCTGGGAATAAGCAATTCGATTGGTGATAAATTTGAAAAAATATTGTTTTTATTTCATTTCTCATTATATTCTGTTCACAAGAGCTGCTTTTACACCTGAAATTGTTATCTCCTTCCTGTTTGGATCATTAACATAGGAAGTGAAGGTTGGTGCATCTCCATGTCCCTTTTCCTGGGTTGGTATTTGGTAATGCTGCAATGTCAACTAGGATTTACTTTAACAATTGATATTTGATACAAGGGATTCCTTTTTTCTTTTTCTTTTTTTCGGGAACAAAGAAAAGAAATATTCATTATATATTTGTTGGGTTATTGGTTCCCATCTTGCTTCAGCTGAGGTCAAATACTCTAGTGGTATCTTTGATTTTCCCTATCAGTCATAGCTGAAAAATGTCTGCTGATTCATCACATAAAAATATTGCATGTGTGCTGTGATTTAGCTTTTGCTCTTCCATTTACCTTATTGGAAGTTTCTCTTTGCTGTCCTAATTTTTCTTTCATGGGCTTTATATATATAGCTTCATAGCCTTCAAGAAAATATTCTGCTGATGTTGCAATTGTATTTAATGATCAGGACATTTACACAAGTAAGTGTGCAGTGGCAAGATACCGATTCAATGAGGGAAGAACTAGATGACTTACAGGTTTGAGTGTTTTTTTTTTTTTATCTTAAATATATGTGAAAAAGCAGGTTAATACTAGTGAAGTTTATTTGACAATCTTATTTTCTTCATCATTTGAGTCCTTTCACCATTATGTATTTTGGCAGATCTTTTTGAGCACACGGTGGGCAATTTTATTGAATTTGCACGTTGAAATGTTCCGGGTGAACAAGTATCCTTCATATGAATTTTTTTCTGTTGTTAAAGGCATACCAAAATTAGCTTATGCCAATAAATGTCATATGTTGTACAGCGTTACAGGATTATGGTTGCACTTCTACCCTTTCTTATATTTAAAAGAGTTAAAAGTCCCACTCTACATATGTGCTGGTTGCTTATAGTTACTTCACTTGTTCTCTTTTTATTCAATTTCTTGGATGCAAGGTTTCTCCCTGTTTTGGATCAAAACCTACATTACGAACAATGGTATTGAACTGAAAACCCATGAGAGTGCCTTCAAATAATAATTTCATTTTGCTTTTGTCCAAGAATGAAGAAACGGAAGCAGAGTTTTGCTAGTTCTGCTTTCTTTGGTATTATTGGAAGCAGAGTTTTACTAGTTCTGCTTTCTTTGGTATTATTCGAAAGTTAATATGTGATATCTTCAAGCACTACATATGATTTTCTAATCTCTTTTTTGCATTGTATAATATCTAATAAAATATTCCACAATATTTTTCTCAGAATCACTGTTTTTGTACTTTTTTCTTGAAACCTTCATTCCAGCCTTGAATTCCTTAACCTGCCACAGTGTTGAGGACATTCTCCAAGTTCTCATAGTTTTTGCTGTTGAGTCGCTGGAGTTAAATTTTGCCCTTCTCTTTCCAGAACGCCACATTCTTCTCCGTGTTTTGCCTGTTCTTGTTGTCTTGGCAGCTTCATCGGAGAAAGATAGCGAGTCCCTGTATAAGAGAGTGAAAATCAACAGATTGATTACTATATTTAAGGTACAACTGTACAAGATAGTTCAAAGTTCTTTTATAAAAGTATGATAAGATTATCATGAGTTAATCCTTTTCTATGTAGAACGATCCAGTCATCCCTGCATTTCCAGATCTTCATCTTTCTCCAGCGACAATAATGAAAGAGTTGGCAACATACTTCCCAAAATTTTCAGCTCAAGCTCGACTTCTTACTCTCCCTTCACCGCAGGAGCTGCCACATCGCGAGGCACAAGAATATCCTTGAGTTTTTATTTTTATTTTATATATAATGATGACTTATAAATGTCTGAATAATAAGTTACTTTATTGATGTCTCTGGAATCTTATCATTCACTAACACTCCTGAAAATATAATTAGATGGATACTTTTTATTTTTCATTTAGTTCAGAGTGACATGAGTAGTTGTCCCTTGACTTAGTTTACTTATCAGCGTCAACTTCTAATAATCAACCACATTGGGGCAATTCGTGCTGAACATGATGACTTCTCAATTCGTTTTGCTTCCGCCTTGAATCAGGTGCTCTCTCTCTCTCTCTCTCTCTCTCTCTCTCCCTCTCTCTCCCTCCCTCTGTGTGTGTGTGTGTGTGTGTGTGCACGCGTGTGCGTGTGTTTGCCTATCTCGCACGCACAGACACACACATACACCACATGTATGATTAGAATGTCATTTAATGCATTTTTGATCTATTCCTTTTTCTTATATGCTGATATATGTTGTCGTTTATCTATTTTACAGCTTGCATTATTGAGATCAATGGATGGTACTGACATGGAATGGGCAAAGGAAATTAAAGGAAATGTCTATGACATGGTTGTTGAAGGTTTTCAACTCTTAAGTAGATGGACTGCACGTGTATGGGAGCAGTGTGCATGGAAGTTTTCACGGCCTTGCAAAGATCCTGTATCTACAGAGACACACGATCCAGCTTCATTTTCTGACTATGAGAAGGTTTAAATTTTCTTTTCTTTATTTATCAGGAGGAAGTCCGTGTACTATCAGTGTCCATTTTACTCATAACATACACCTACAACACTTGTTTATGCACTTGTTTACAGTGTTCACAGTCTGCACGTCAGTTCTTCTAGGCATAATCTAAGTAGAACCTGAAGTTTCTTTTTTGATGCTAGTAACCCGCTAAACTTAAACTGTTTAATTCCTGCTTAGGTGGTACGATATAATTACAATGCTGACGAAAGAAAAGCTATGGTAGAAGTTGTGAGCTACATCAAGGGAATTGGATCATTGATGCAGAAGTCTGATACATTGGTGGCAGATGCCTTATGGGAAACTGTTCATGCAGAGGTCCAAGATTTTGTGCAAAATATACTGGCTTCTATGCTGCGGACTACCTTTCGGAAGAAGAAAGATCTTTCTAGGTAATTATATTATTAGTTATATATATCTATATTATATAAATATGAATGACTGTCAGACTTCCAATTATGTGGTTTCTCTTGATATATAAGTATATAACCCACATTCCTTACTTTTTTCTTTGATATGTTGAAATTATGCCTCAATGTAATATGCCATATTTCAGTTATGAATTATTTTCAATGACAGTTCAGACAAAAGCGTCCATGATAACATGGGATTGAACAATTTCCCATCACTTCATTTGTTTCTCTTACCTTGACCTGTTCTTTTCACTAATGTCTGAGTTGATAATATTAATCTCTTTTGGTGCTGTAAAGTTCCAGTGTGTCACTTCACAATTTTGCTGTCATTCTGTAATGTCTTATAAACTTTTGGGCTCATCAGTTTGCTACTTGTAGGATTCTTTCTGATATGCGAACACTTTCTGCGGATTGGATGGCAAATACAAGCAAACCTGATTCCGAAATGCAAGCGTTCCAGCATGGTGGTGAAGAAAGTAGGGGGAGCTTCTTTTATCCAAGACCGGTAGCACCTACAGCCGCACAGGTCTGTGTATTATATGAGTTAGGAAATTTACATTGGATAACCACATGAGTTGTGTGTGTGAACCAGAACATTAATTCTAAGCAGCCTGGATTATTAAGCGAGTGTGTTTTTTTAATCTCAAAGCCATTATTTCATGTTAACTTCTAATTATCTCCTGAATATGAAACTTTTTTTTTTAGCAGTTTATTATAATGTATAGCCACTTTTTACAGTTTATTATAATGTATAGCCACTTTTTACAATTCTATCTTAAAAGAAGAAATATAAGAATCTGCTATGAACTCTTGATGCTGTCAAACTTCTTTAGTAGTTTATTCATTCACTCTAAAAAAATGAGGAAAACATATTGGACACTATAAGCTTACTCAGTGACTCTTGTTAGTTCAAATGCTTCACATCTTATACAAAAGTTTCATAGTTTGTTTTAATTTGCAAAATATTTCTAATGAAGTCCGATATGTACTTTGAACCAATTGATGGCACCAGAGGTAATATTTCTCTAGAAGTGTAGGAAATGTTTCTTCATTGTACCCATGTAAAGGTTGTTTGACACATATCTATACCTGATTTCCCATGCATTATTTTA
Source organism: Scutellaria baicalensis (assembly GCA_005771605.1). Taxonomy (NCBI): domain Eukaryota; kingdom Viridiplantae; phylum Streptophyta; class Magnoliopsida; order Lamiales; family Lamiaceae; genus Scutellaria; species Scutellaria baicalensis. Next base: position 77,643 of record VALJ01000034.1, read on the forward strand.
AATTCATACCATATATAGAACATTTGGTCTATGATACCTACATTTAGCTTTTGAATATATTGCAATTTGCAACCTTGAACCTAACTCTCTCTCTTATACACACACACACACACAACCCTCACCCACCCAGGTCCACTGTTTACAATTCTTGATATACGAGGTGGTATCAGGTGGCAACATGAGGAAGCCTGGTGGCCTTTTCGGCAATACTGGTTCTGAAATTCCAGTCAATGATTTAAAACAGCTGGAAAACTTCTTCTACAAGCTTGGTTTTTTCTTGCATATATTAGACTATACAGGTTTGTTAAAGATGGCCTTTGTTTTCTTAATGTTCTTCTACAACTACGCATGTTTCATGGGCATGAAAATTTATTACCATAACATGTAAGACCCCACTACTATATGACCTTTGGAAAAGATGCATGTATAGATGTGTTATATTAGATATGTTCTGTTTATGCATGTAAATTCTTGTAAGTCCTTATGAAAACCTTACCGTGGAGAAAAGTATAGTGGTAATAGGATAGTCAATGCTCATACCATCAAACTTTGCCATAACGCATTATGTTCACTTATTCGTATATCATACTGTCACTAAAACCCATGTATATCTTTGTTCTAGTTGAATGCACCTTACTTATTTTTCTTCTTGCAGCGACAATTGCAAATTTGACAGATGTTGGTTTCTTATGGTTCAGGGAGTTTTATTTGGAATCTTCTCGTGTGATCCAGGTAAAAGGATTCTTATAGATGTTTGTCAGAATTAGGGTTAGTAATAGTTCGAAGGTTATACCATTGCAAATGTGCTTTATAAATCCCCATGAGCATTAATGAGTGCCACCCCAGTAATCTCCTTCATTACTTCATCATCACTGTGCCTGCACATAAAGATTGGCTCAGGAAATTCTTTTGTGGCTTAATTGTGGTTTTCATAAGCTTTGTAATATTTGAAATGTATAGTTCTTAAAGTTTCTTGCCCCCTTTGTGTCTTATTTCTAGTAGTCCAGCTAATCCATTATGCATGCTACTATTCTCTCATGGTTTTCTTCCTCTTGAATGTTGAGAACATTCTCATGATATTTCTACTGCAGTTTCCTATTGAATGTTCCCTTCCTTGGATGCTGGTGGATCATGTAATAGAGTCCCAAAATGCCGGTCTTCTTGAGAGTGTTCTGATGCCCTTCGACATCTATAATGATGCTGCCCAACATGCACTTGTGGTCCTCAAGCAGCGATTCCTTTATGATGAGATTGAAGCTGAGGTAAAGCAGTTGAAATTAGTTTTTTATTATGCATTGTAAGAGTTGATATACTGTGGTTATCATCTAAATTTAGATGATTTACCATGTATTTTAAGTATTTAGAATTTTATGCAGATGATAAATTTGATAAATAGCTCTTCAGAGATGAATATTTCGATCACCTCTTTGTTACCTGCCTTTCTTTAACTTTCTTCTCCATGTATATGCAAGATTTACATAGTATGTTTATGTTCTCTTTTCAGGTGGACAATTGCTTTGACATCTTTATATCAAAACTGTGTGACACTATTTTCACATACTACAAAAGTTGGGCTGCTAGGTATTTGCCTTATACTTTATACATGTAATATCGACAGCTTTTGAACCACTATCAGTTCAATAAAATGTTATATGTAATTTTTTGTTCGAACTTCACAGTGAACTGTTGGATCCATCATTCCTTTTCGCCTTAGACATTGGTGAGAAGTTTTCAGTCCAACCGATGAGATTCACCGCACTGTTAAAGATGACAAGAGTGAAGGTCAGAACATGTATTTTTGTTAACTCCTCTTTTTTCTGTTTGCTGCATTTCTATTTTGCACTGATGCATCTATTAATCTTTTACATTATTATGTTTGCTCCTGTTGTACTTAAAACTAATTTTCTTCTTTTGGAGAACTCTAATCCCCCTTTGTATCTCTCCTACTAAATTGAATTTTTATGCTGTGCAGTTGCTTGGAAGGACTATCAACTTGAGAAATTTGATCTCTGAAAGAATAAACAAAGTATGCAGGGAGAACATTGAATTTTTGTTTGATCGGTTTGAGTCTCAGGATATATGTGCTATTGTGGTGAGTGATTTAGTTGACAACCTATACCTGTCTTCTCTTAGTTTCCTTTTTCTAAATGAGCTCTTTGATTTCAGGAATTGGAAAAGCTCCTTGATGTCTTGCAACTAGCTCATGAATTACTATCAAAAGATCTGACTCTTGATTCTTTTAGTCTCATGTTGAGTGAGATGCAAGAGAATGTATCTCTTATCTCTTATTCTAGCAGACTTGCATCACAGGTATGCTAATATAATTCTTGGGTTCTGAGAGAGCTAAATCTCCCACCTTTATGTTTTGCTTAGAGCACACACCAGTGTACCCTTGCAGAAGGACTTCACAATGAAACTATTTATCCAATGTTCCATTCCTGACAAATTGCTTTCAGATTTGGACAGAGATGCAAAATGACTTCTTACCAAACTTCATCCTGTGTAATACAACCCAACGCTTTGTTAGATCATCTAGAGTGCCTCCTGTTCCTATTCAGAAGCCATCCGTCCCACATGCAAAGCCAAACTTCTATTGTGGTACTCAAGTAAGAAATTTTACCTTGTGGTAATGGTTAGCTTTCCTATCGTTTAATATCATGATATTGCTTCATTATTTCTTCAAAGTAGCCATTGTCACTAAATTAACTAGCTCTCAGGAATGTGCACATTAATACTCATAGCTTGTTATGATTTCATGTTATTTTATCTTGTTATAACCCTATGTCAGCATTGAAAAGTTGTATATTTCATTTTTCAATTACAAAAATTCACCATTCATAAACATGGATAGAAGTGCACCTCGGGGCAGATATATGTTGTGTTTGCTGTCCATCAAATCTAGCTACACTATGGGCCAATAATAAGTTTTGAGGAGGGATCATCCTTCGCAATCTTTTTACTTCATGATTATTTGATTTTTTTTTGGTTGAATTTATACGTCCTTTTTTTTTTTTTTTTGTAATGTATTGACTTTAACTCTGCTGTGGCTGTCAATGTAGGACCTAAATACTGCATACCAGAGCTTTGCCCGATTACACAGTGCATTTTTTGGTATGCCTCACATGTACTCCATTGTCAGACTTCTGGGGTCCAGATCATTACCATGGCTCATCCGAGCTCTGTTGGATCATTTGTCAAATAAGGTATCTCTAATCTGGCTTGAACTTTATACAGAGAAATTTTCAAATGGATTGGTTCTTTTAGACTTAAATATTCTTAGTTCATGTAAAACTTGTATTCTTAGTTAGTGATCACTCCTCATCTCCTCGATGATAAGTAAATCTTTCTTTTATTCTCTTGACTGGTGGCATGTTGATTCATTACCTGTATACTAGTTTTTCACAAGAGTTTCTGACAGCAGCCATCACATATCAACTTCACATATTAATATCTGGTTAAGTAAATTAGGACCAATCGATGTGGTGACATGGACTTGTGGAGGCCCTCTGTATTTTTTTGTTTACATGCAGCAACAGTTGTAAAAAGTAGGTGATTTTTCAATGCTAGAATTTCTTCAACAGTGATTTTGTATTTGTTCATCATTCTCTTGTTTCTCAAATGAACCTTGATGGCGATTTTAGTGGGGCAATGTGGTTGTATGGTATATTTATAGTGGTCCATGATGGGTGTTTCTTGAATATGTTTGAAAAGGCTTGTGTGTCTTGCATCTCCTGTTAGAAGGTGCTGCCTTGTTAACTTCCTTATTAAAGATGATACAATCCTTTTTTTTTGTAGTTCTATCATGAAATTGGTAAACCCTGCACCTGTAAGGTTTTTGTTACCATCATGGCTTTCTGCTGTTACATTTAGTACAAGTGTTTAATCCTTTGCAATTACTGTTTCAGATAACAACCCTTGAGCCAATGATCACTGGACTGCAAGAGGCTTTGCCCAAATCCATAGGTTTGCTTCCTTTTGATGGTGGTGTAGCAGGTAAATGACATATCTTAGATCATTCTTGAGTTTGTTTTCTCTTAACTGTAATTGTGATTCAATGAAATTGTTGCATTCATATACATCAGAAATTGTTTTAAAGAATGTAAATGAAAATCTTATGTATTTGTCCTTTCTGTAGACATATTTTAGCACCTTATCTTATCTAGATTATCATAAGAACTGCTTGAAACATCAGGCTGTCAATTTTTACCATGGGAATTGTTTTTCTCAGTTTCTCTTGTAGTTTTATCTGTGCTTCTTGCTTGCTTTTTGGAGCTAGATGTTGTCATTAGAACTTCTGTCTATGTGGTCTTTCTAAGCAAGGAGTGTGCAGGATTGATCCCTAGAAGTCATTCTTTTAAATGATTTGAATTTCACTCATTTAAAGGATAGAACATTTCTGTTCTTGGCTTTCATACGAAGATTCTTCGGTCTTGAATATATTTTTTCTTGGCTTTCAAACAAGAATTAACTTTTTCTTGGTACTGGGAAAAATAAATTTCCCATTTGGAATTTATACACATGTATATTTTTAAAATATGTTTTGTCTTTTTTTCTTTTCTTTTCTTGGGAGTCGTATTTTCTTAAGAGGTCTTGTATTTGTCTAGGTTGCATAAGGATTGTTCAAGACCATCTCAATTGCTGGCAGTCAAAATCGGAACTGAAGATTGAGGCTCTACGCAGTATTAAGGAAATCGGAAGTGTCTTATACTGGATGAGTCTGCTTGATATTGTTTTGGTGAGTAACCTACTGTTATTGTATGAAATTTGGGATATTTTCAGGAAAATATTAACAAGCAGGTAGAAGTTATGACTTATGAGGTTAAAATCTTTGATCCATAATCTTTTACCTACTTGTAATGAATGTATCAATCATATCATGGTTACTTTGTTTGATAAAGAAGCTTCATAAAAATTGATTTGGTGACGGTGCTTTCAGCTTTTTTTTTCTCCATAACTTCCAACTTCACTTACTCTACAGAGAGAAGTAGACACTAGCCAATTCATGCAAACTGCGCCCTGGCTTGGTGTAACTCCTGGTGTAGATGGACAAGCCATGCAGTTCCAAGATAGTGAAGATAGCCCTATCATTAGTCTTTTCAAATCTCTAGCAGCTGCAAGTGTTTCGAATCCCACCTTATCAAATTCATCGTCATTTAGAGTCCTGTCAAGACAGGCAGAAGCTGCTGGTATGTACATCTTTCTGGTCTTTATCCAATTAGCGAGCATGATTATTAGTAAGGCCATAAATAGGAAAAGTTGGAAACAGTCATTGAGAAATTTTGCTGGTATCTGGCATATGCATTATGTTATTCTTGACCTCATCATCACTGTCGCCATCAGAGAGGAACTGATGCATGATAGCATATCAGTTGTTATATTTGGAATTCGATGAGCATTAAAAGGTATATCGGATTAAGATATTTATGAGTAGCCACATGCTGTAAACTTGCCATGCTTCATAGGTTATTCATTCTAAGATTATAATAACAGCAGTGCATGACATTGAAAGCAAAATGGTGACAACCTTTTATTGTGCAGAAAATATAAATCCTTTATTATTCCTTGAAATTATGCATTGGCCAATCCATTTTACTAATATATAAACCAAATATTCCTTGATTATTCCTATAATTCCTATTTTTTCTTATGTCCTGTAAGTATGACTGGTTTATTATTCTGTGCACAGATTTGTTATACAAGTCCAACATTAATGCCGGAAGTGTGCTGGAATATTCACTCGCTTTTACAAGTGCGGTTTTAGATAAATACTGTAGTAAATGGAGCATGGCTCCCAAGACGGGGTTTGTGGACATTACAACCTCCAAGGACTTCTATCGCATATATAGCGGTCTCCAAATGGTAATAGGAAATTCGTTTTCTTTTGTTTCTCACCAAAGCACATATCCTTCTCAATCTGCTATTCTATGTTTACTATGACATGCATAATGACTTGGACAATTTCGACGTATTTTATGAAGTTGGTAAACATTACAGTGTTAGAATGAATTGGTCAGTTATTATGCTATATGAAATGCTGTAATAAAATGATACCAAAGGCCCTAGAGAGGCCTCAGAATAAGCATGATCAACGGTACAAACTCCCACTGTTCTATAAAGCGGTTGATCGTTTCCTGTACTTAGTCAAATGGTTATTATCAATTCGAAGCTAGTGATCCTTTTGCAAAGTTACAAACTGAGAAATCCTTGTTTTCTTACAACTTCTCTTTTATTACAGGAATACTTAGAGGATGCTGTTCAGGTACAACCAAGCCATCACGGAATGTTGGGCGACTCAGTTTCTTGGGGTGGCTGTACGATGATTTACTTGCTCGGCCAACAACTGCATTTTGAACTGTTCGACTTCTCCCATCAGGTCCTCAACATTGCAGAGGTTGAGGTTGCATCTGTCACATCACATAGGAATGCACACTCGATCCAGGTAAACACCTATATTTCCTTAACACAACATCATCTTTTTGCTCTTTCTGCAGGAAATTATATTCTGAAAAACATGTTTGAATCACTTGACAATCTTGATATTAGTTTCTATACTTTCCCTTAATCTCTGCACCTTCGCCTCTCGTCTACATTCTTTTCGACTTTTGCCAAGTCGGGAAGAAAAGTTGAAAGCGCAAGGGCAAATATCAAGAAAAATGACCTATGATTGAGTGTTCCTACTCGTAACTGTATGCATTCGCTCATCTCGTTTCTCACTGTTGTACACATTGATGAAAAGACATTGGAAGGGCTACTGGAAGCGATGAAGAAAGCGAGGAGGCTAAACAATCACGTGTTCTCGATGCTAAAAGCGCGTTGTCCGTTGGAGGACAAGCAAGCTTGTGCAATCAAGCAAAGTGGTGCACCACTGCACCGGATCAAGTTTGACAACACTGTCTCTGCATTTGAAACTTTGCCACAGAAAGGTGCCTGAGTGAGAGACCTTATCACAACATTCTCAATCTCCTAACTACTTGTATTAATTCTTGTATATTTATAGTGTAATATATCTTTTTGTCCCATTTTTTTCAATATTTAATGTCATATGTAATGTAAATGTAACACAAAATGAATTTTAATTCATTTCATCCTCAATTTCACTGTGTATCTATTTCTGTACATGAATACATCATTTACTTCCCTTGATTTATAGAGAAATTGTTTTTACTTTTTTATATTTGAGAAAAATACATTATAAATTATTATATACTGGGAATTGTTAAAAAATAAAATTATATCTTCAGTTTAGTCTATTAAATATTAATTTTAACTTGAAAATATTGGCTCATATATATATTTACTCGTTGAGTCAATTGTGTTAATAATATAATACTTACATGTTTTTGTACGTATAGAAAATCATTTTCAACATGTTTACTTGATTAAAAAGATTACAGTATTTAATCTTATTATATATTTGCAGGTTAATTATAAAAAAGTAAGAACTTTTAATTTATATTTATAATATTCTTAAATATGGTTTTCTTAAATAATAATTTATGTTGACTGGTTATAATATTCGTTTAACTTATTATTACAATTTATTCATGATTATTTTTATTTTTATTTAAATAATATTTTTTTCGAAACTTCAACATTCATATTGTGGCACGATAGCAATTGACACGTATGTCTTCAAAGCCTGAGACACGTGGCTGTATCTGATTCGCTGAGCAGCCGCGCGTATATAATAAGCAGTTGATATTCCGTATATAATCTGCCCACCTATTATTCTGTGAAATTAAAATTCAAATTAGAAGAAATTAAACAGAACAAAAATGGCGAGCGGCGGCGCCGGCGGTGGTGGTGGTTGCGGAAAGGTGTCATTCAAAGTCACGCTTACTTCTGATCCCAAACTTCCTTTCAAAGTGTAAGGTTTTCTGAATATTTACTCTGAATTATATCATCATCTCTAAAGAACTTTTTGTTTGCATTTAATCTGATTTTTTTCGTCAAAATTGAAATAGATTTAGCGTACCGGAGGCGGCCCCATTCACTGCAGTTCTGAAATTTTCTGCCGAGGAATTCAAAGTGCCTCCCGAAACCAGTGCCATCATCACAAACGGTATTATTCTTAAAATTCTTAATTGGCTTTTGTTAAATGTATAAATTTTCAATTAAGGACGAGTTAGGTTTTGAAGTGAAGATTTCTTCCTCCGTTCACGCCATTGAAAATTCAAATGTTGGATCTTTTGTCCTTATCTTTTTTCTTTTTTTGTAAATGATGTAGTGAATTCTGTACACTTGTGCCCTTTTTCTTGAATTTTGAGTTGATTTTAATTATGTCATTGGGTATGTATTGGCAGTGCTTCAGTTAAGCTAAATGATCCCTGGAATAAACAAGATATTTGAAAGCTAGATTTGCTCTGTTTGGGCTTTCCATGTTATGTGTCTAAAGTCTAAACATTTCTTTGTTTTGGCTGTTCACTGTTAATTGTTTATGCAGATGGAGTGGGAATCAATCCTCAACAGAGTGCAGGTACTTGGTTTCTTTGCTTTATTATAGCTTCCCCGTTTATTTTCAACTTAAGTTGTTCTTTTATCCATGATTGGCGAGACACGTATTCTTTTTGTCTACTTAGAGAATATTCTTGTTGTGGTTTGTTCTACGTAGAGAATATTGTTGTTGTGGTTTGTCTTGGGTTTTCAGCATTGATTGCATGTCAGCTAGATTTTTTTTTTCTTGACCTTTGTATCTCCATTTAAGAACGATGCTATTGAGAGTGCTAATGTTGTCTCTTTTCGTGTATTGTGTTTACCCTGGGTCTTTTACTGAGTTGTCATGCAATGTTGTTTTTGGCTGATCATAGGCTAATGAGGCACTTCTCCTAGCAGTTGCAAAACCTCCTTTTTGCATGTAGTATATGTTCCAGTCTATACTGTACAGTACGTCTAGAATGTTCAGTACCATGTTGTATGTCCCATTAAAAGGCATGTTTGAAACTGCACTGTGATTTGCCCCTTGTTTTCCAATGAGTGCATTAGCTTCCTGCTGAAATCTTCTGGACCTCGTCACTCATGCAAGTTCCCTACCTACCTCCTTCTGACTTGAGCACGAGCAGTAAGACAAACATCTACGAGGATGCTGTAATACAAGTTAAACTTGTGAGGTACTCTTTCTGCATGGAGTAATTTTCTCCATTTGGGCAACGATGGGTTCCTTCCTGTCATTGAACTCATCATGTCAATGTTTGATAGTGCTTCAAATGTCTTCTCATCATTCCCTCACACTCAGTCTCTTTTAGAGCCAGGAGTGACATATCTCATGGGTCTTAGTTGCTTGTGCATGGTTATCCTAGCTTGAGAAGGCAACTAGTAACATCCTTCTTTCCTCCCTAATTTGATGTAGTGCGCATCTCCGTGCACCACATGGCACATATGCCTTCAACTACCCTCCCCTTGCAATTTGTCATCGGGATGACCGGAGGCAAGAGGGGATTCTGAGATCACCTGCTCTGAACCAGACTTTCCAGTCCTTATCACTTATGCAATATTCTTGCCTTCTTGATCTGTAACCACTCAATCAATATGGACATATATTAGGATGCTGCGACACGACATGGTCATCAGATAAGTCTTCTAGTTGAAGATAGGCCCGTGGAGTTTTGTAAAGAGTTGGGAGTCTGGTAACCTTCTATTGGGTCAACTCCTGGTTGGCTTTGGTATTGATGTCTTCTCATCATTTACTTCAAATGACCAAAACCACACCCTACTACTTTGCATGGAAATAATGAAGATGAGAAGGTGCAATTATCTCGAAGAACAGAATACCTATTACACTTAGCATTGATAGTTCAATCTATATTTGTATAACTGCATTGGAATCCCAGCATTAAGCGTGACATCTCCTGCAAATCCATGCCAATCCGGCTTGAGATGGATGCCATTTGTTTTTCCTTTCCACTTGACCATTCTATATGGGGTATGAGTAGAGATGCTACTGAGTGGAAAAATTAATATTTCTTCCCATGCTTCGGTCTATACACCAGTAGGCCTCTGTTAGAACATCAACACTCAAGGTGTCTCACATTTCCTTTAATTCTATGCTCAAGTTACCAAGTTGTTTTTCAAGCATAAGCATGCTAGGCATTTGTAGCTTGGGTTTATAATAGGGTCAGGACCTGTTTATATGTCATATAGCATGACATTTATTTAAGTGCCATATTATATCTATAAGTCATTATAATAGTTTACCAAGCACGACAGAAATCCTATTACTATGTGCCTTTTGTGGCACTTTATCTTTGCCGTTCTGCAAAGTTAAAATGCTAGCTCAATATGCATATTATTCTGATTCTAATGCTTGATTAGACACTGCTGACTTTTCATGAATTCAATCGATTTCTCAGGAAATGTCTTCCTTAAACATGGCTCAGAACTGCGCTTGATTCCTCGCGATAGGGTTGGTGCTTATGTATCAGCCTAAGCACGAGTTATAGATGGTTTTCCCCATCCACATTTCAGCATGTGTTATACTATAAACATACAGATCGAATTTTCAGAGCTTGTTCTCTCCATACTTTTCGCTTTGTTCATCTCTACCAAACTGCAAAACGTGACGGTTGTACTGAATTGACTCTCATTTAATAAAAATAAAACTTCTTGACCCCCTTGTGATTACTGATCACCACGCTGTCATCATGGATTCATCCTCTACTTTTGACCATCTTGTTCTTGAAATAAATTTATAAAAAGATAACAAGCATTTGATGCATCGAAATCATCTGCAAACCCTGCCTTATTGTCCTTTGCAGATCTATACCTAATTCATGGGGATAGTTACACTACATTGGTGGTGGATTTCACCTGATGCAGGATTTACCATTTATGTGTTACATATAAATGCTCAATAAATATTACTGCTTTCAGTGGAATTCACTAGATGTAGCATAACTTCATTTTGACAGATGATAGCATAGTACAAGGGTAGATTGATGCATGTGATAAGCTCCAGGTTTTGAAGCCCAACTTAATTGCCATTTAAAGCCATTGAAAGGTGATGCAGTAAGTTGAAGGTCCCACAGTTTTACACCATTGTCGGTTGGTACTAATGCTTTCCACTATTTCATTAGATTTGAATCTCAACCTAAGCTTTTCTGATATGAATATTGAATGTGCATAGTGCAATTTCAGGGCCCTTCTCATTTCTCCTCCATGGGAATGAACTGATAAAATCATGACACGTGGCAGGTAAGAAAGTCTTGTGACATGACCTTCGAAAAAGTCTGTTTCAACCGATGTTTCAAAATAATGTTCCGTTTTCTATTCAATGATACGAAAACATGTATCGATGATGAAAGTATTGTTTTACCGGAGAATTTGAGACCGGAAAAAGTGACTGAAGTTGATGGTGGAAGTAAAAAGTGTTAAAAGTGTTGGACAGGTGGGGTGATCTATAATCAAGTGCTTATTAGCTTTATAATGATGAGATTAAGGTGATTAAAAGACAAAAGGTTAAATCAAACTGTGTGGTCTTTTCTATGATGTGCCAAATGCTTCCATACAACTACAATGGAATCTCTTTATTAAATGTGATGTAATCCCTAAACCCTAACCAACCTAAAACTACAAAGTAAACAGACCCTAATTTAATTGTGTCCAATTTATTTATTTTCTAAATGTGATGTATTATGTAATTTAACAAACCTCAATTTCTTTTAAATTTTGAATTGACTCACACATTCGATTCCTGGTCACAATTTTTTTCTTTTCGACATTTTTAATGAACAATTACAACTTTTTATAGTGTTTTTTTAGAGAACACATAGGAATAAAATGTAACTCGTATAATTCAAGATTGTTTGTAGATTGATAATACCACATTTATAAATCTTGTACAACGCTTTCAAGAATCCACTTTTCAATAGCTAGCAACCTAGGACCATGTCTACCATTAGGAAATGGAAAAACATCACATGTTACTATTTCCATATTCTATTTATGAGGCAGCACAACATACTATATAAGATGCACACAAGCATTGTCCATAACCAGGTCAACATACATCTTCTTTTTTTCAAATCCCACATTAGCTTTATCGTTTTATTTCAATTTGCAAGTCGAATGGAAACTTAACAATCACTTTATGGTTAAAATATATCAGAAGAAACACACATATAAGTAAAACGAGCATGAAAATTTCAACTTGATACACACTTCAACTGGTAGAAAGTGTCTTCCACAAATATCGTGGCACACTAAAAACTAAGAAAATATCTCATGAATGAAAGAGAGAATTGGTGGTCCAAAAAAGGTGTATGGTGTGGGACTAAGTTCATGATAAAGGGTAGATGAGAGAGTTAAATATTCTCATCTACATTGAGCTTTATTGGTGTTAGAATTGCATTTTCAAGAAAAGGGACAAAAGGTATAGAGAAATGGCTCAAATTTGACAAAAGTTAAATAAGTTGATTGAATAGAGGTCCTTTCTTTGCCTTTCTTTGTGAAAGTCTTTAACAAATTTGCCTTGGATTTCGGTGGAAAGTGAAAATTCTCCGCTATTATTTAATGAGTTATTATTATGTGCATCAGCTGCACGGATCTGGGCTACGTGCTGGTCGGGCTGGTCCGCCCAACACGCGCTTCTTTACTTTTCCGCGTGTTTTGGTCGTTACCTTCACGTTATGTTAGTGTTACCTTCGTGTTATATTAGTGTTACCTTCTTGTTATGTTAGGGTTACCTTCGCGTTATGTTAATGTGACCTCATCTTCAAATTTCATACTCTTAGTTTAAAACCACTGAACTAAAATAACACGAAGGTAATACTAACATAACATGAAGGTAACACTAACATAACATGAATGTAACATTAACATAATATAAAGGTAAAAAACAATGTTAATCATACCTTCATGTTATGTTAGAGTGACTCTCACGTTATGTTAGGGTTATCTTAATGTTATGTTAGTGTTACCTTCATGAAGGTCACTCTAATATAATGTGAGAGTATGACTGCCTGAAGCGAATCTTGGTGGGTTTGAGTGCACACACCAGACGCATGTGAGCGCGTGAGAGGGCGTTGGGGCGAGTCAAAACACGCGTCAGAGGCACGTGGGGCGGGTCGACCCGGGTGGATCCATGCACCAGTTGCACAAAATATTTTGCCTTATTTAATTTAGTGTGTTTTTCATTTCATCAACATAATATTCACATTGACAAAATATTTTGTGCAACTGGTGCATGGATCTAGGATCCATGCACCCGGGTCGACCCTCCCCACGCGTCTCTGACGAGCGTTTTCACGCGCCCCACGCGACTGGTGGATGCGCTCAAACCCACCAAGATTCGCTCCAGGCAGTCATACCCTCATGAAGGTAATCCTAACTTAACGTGAGAGTCACTCTAATATAACATGAAGGTATGATTAACCTTGTTTTTTTACCTTCATGTTATGTTAATGTTACTTTCATGTTATGTTTGTTTTACCTTCATATTATATTAGTGTTACCTTAGTGTTATTTTAGTTCATTAATTTTAAACTAAGGGTATGAAATCTGGAGATGGGGTCATATTAACATAACGCGAAGGTAACCCTAACATAACACGAAGGTAACACTAACATAACGGGAAGGTAACGACCATAACACGTGAAAAAAGTAAAGAGGCGCGAGTTGGAAGGGTCAACCCAGCCCGCATGAGGCCCATTTAAGATTCATGCAACTGGTGCTCAGGAGAGTACTCATTGACATTATAAATGAGACACTAATTTCATATTTCTTAAAAAAATACTCCCTCCGTCCTCTCTTATTTTGCCTACTTTGACCGGCACGGTTTCTAAGAAAAAACTGTTTGACTTTGATGTGATGTGTTATTTTAATATTTTTGAGTGGCAATTTTGTAATTAATGTATGCTTTTTGAGTGCAAAAGTTGTAAAATGAAAGAAATTGAGGGATAAGAAAGTAAATTTTTCTTTGCCATTTTTGAGCTGGCAAAATAAGTTGGGACAAGCAAAAGTGGAAAGTAGGTAAAATAAGGTGGGACGGAGGAGTAAATTTGTAAGTCAAAATCAATCACATTCCCTCCATTTTCTTGATACTAAATATCTTCTCCCACCTTGCAGACAAAGACAAGAGAACTTTTTTATTCTATATTTTTTCTTGCAATATTTTATTAGTTAACATCACCATATTTATTATCATTATCATGTTACTTACTAATCAAACTATGAAACAGAGATTGCAAGAACAAAGGGTGTCTCCACCCAAACATAAAAACATCAAAAATAGTATCAAAAAAAAAAAAACCCTTCATCAAATTCCAATATCTAAATTAAATTTGCACATCAAATCCCAACATAAAACCCTTCAATAAACATTAAAAAAATAGTAATTTTATAAATCTTGAAATGAGTCCCACAATTTGATGACATGGTGTGTCACTGCAACACATGAGAGCATAAAAATCCAATCTTGACACTCAGAATTCAGAAAGAGACTGTGAATCCATCTTGCATGGCTTTGACGTACACCACGGAGTCCACCACCACCAGATGCCGCCGCCGGCTGCACCTCCACTGCAAGCACCGCCCCCGTGGGGTCGTCTGCTTCTTCTACGCTGGAATATTCCACAAAAGATACCTACTTTTCTTGACAGTCCTCTACATTTTGGGGCTGATCACCTGCTCTGGACCCTTGTTGACTATCCTGCACCCGCCGCCGCCGCCGCCGCCAGGATCGCTCTACCGCAGCCATGACCTGTTTCTGAAGCTCTGGCCGGAAATCCAGTCTGATAATGCTTCCTCTGTTGAGGTTTCACATGGGTTTTTTCTCTTCCTTCTTACATTGTTCTTGCTTTATTTTTTCTTGATTTATAAGGAAAATTATTTAAATGAGTATATAATTTTATTTTATTTTTACTTAAAAAACTTTTTGTGCCTTTCACTTTATAAAACAGATAGATGTAGTATGGATTCATGGGAGTTTCCTCTCAAGATTTGTTGTGTTGAGAGGAACTTTGATCTGGGCTTTTGAGGATATATCAGTGGGAAAGAATAAGAATGTTATTCTTTGGTTGCTGAGAATTGTCGTTATTGAGTTGTTTAAAAATGGAAATTTGAGCTTAATTATTCAGCCTTTAACTTGAAGCATAAGGTGGAAATACCACGATTCTGGGAAATTGGAAACATGGCATGTGCTCATTTATGTTGGAACAAGTGAACAACAGAAATTAAAGCATGATGCTCATTCTTTGAGGTGTTGCATTCATGTACATTGTTGCTTAATTTGTATATTTTGTTTGTAATTCTTGAAACTCATGTATTGTAGTTGGATAATCTATGGAGATACAGAAGAAAGCTGAAAGAGCAAAGACCCTGTTTGAATGCTAATGCTTATCAGCAATCAGGTATGAGTATTACATATCTAATAAATCCATTTGTATGTTTATGGATGGGAACCTTTGATAGTTGTAAGACTGAGCTGTCTGTCCTTTTCTATCAGTCTCGACTGGGCTTCAACGCTATCTAGTGGTCGAGGCTAATGGTGGTCTGAACCAACAACGCTCTTCGGTCTGAACCAATTCTCATTGTTGATATATCTAATTCTTGCTTGTTTGAAATTAGATAGCTTTGGATATTGAGTGTTGTTGAACTTCAGATTTGCAATGCTGTGGCTATAGCTGGACTGCTGAATGCTACTCTTGTCATCCCTCGTTTCGATCTTCATAATGTTTGGAAGGATCCAAGGTGTGTGTTATTTCCACATTCATCAAGCTACGCTTTTCTTTAATCATATATTAGTGAGATTATAAAAGAGGCAATGTGCTATCAATCTAATAGGCTTTTCACTTCATGGTTGCTTGTGTGGAATCTATCATATGAAACAAAGTAGATAGACTCAGTTTGATGCAGAAAATTGGTTCGTGTGCATTGTTTCTTCGATTATAGAGGAATCAAGTTGGTAAAATTGCTTGTTTCAATCAACAAAGCTCTCTCCTAATGCTAGAATCTTGAATAAAAAGTATTCATTGACATTGTTCAACGTTGTATAATTGTTCTTCTCACTTCACTGGTTTGTTACTTCAATATTTCCTCTTGAAATACTCTCTCCTTTGGTACTTTACAGCGAGTTTGCTGATATTTACGATGAGGATCACTTCATATCCTCCTTGAGAGATTTTGTTACAGTGGTTCATGATCTACCAAACGAATTGATGGAGAATTATAACTTTAGCATCACCAATATTCCAAGCTTGAAAGTCCCAGCTTGGGCATCTGCTCGTTATTACTTAGACGAGGTTTATCCTCTCTTGCAAGAAACAAGGTACATTGTCATATAATATCTTCGAAAGCATCAAGATATCTTTATCATACAGCAAATAAAACAGAGGATATTATGGAGGCAACATTGTATTCTCATGAGGTTTATTTCTTGCAGTATTGTTCGGATATCTCCATTCGCAAACAGATTAGCAATGAGCATTCCACCGCATATTCAGTTCTTAAGATGCCTAGCCAACTATAAAGCTCTCAGATTCTCTTCAACAATAAACAACCTTGCAAGAAAGATAGTCAATAGAATGACTGATAAGAGCTCGGATTCTGGTGGGAAGTACGTCACAGTTCATCTCCGTTTTGAAGAGGTAAAATCTTTATCCAGATTCTCACTTATTGGTGAACATTTCCTATCACTGTCTACAACTTCACACTGGCTTCAAATTTAGGACATGGTGGCTTTCTCATGCTGCGTATATGACGAACAAGAGACAGAGAAGTCTGAAATGGATGCAATACGTAAAAAGGGATGGGGCAAGAAGTTCATGCTCAAAAACCGAGTCTCAGAACCTGGTATAAATCGAGTCAATGGAAGGTGCCCTATGACCCCAGTGGAGGTTAGTTTTGTGCAAACTGTTATTACATTTGAAAACAATGCAAGATTGGTTTCAGTTTGTAATACTTTTCTTTGGACATATTTTTCTTTGTCAGCATAGGTTGGTATGATGTTGAGAGGCATGGGATTTTCCAACAACACCCCCATTTATCTGGCTTCTGGAAAAATTTACAACGAGGGTCGATATTTAGAACCTCTTGGGAAAATGTTTCCACTTTTACAGACTAAGGAATCTCTAGCTACACCTGATGAACTTGCTTCATTTCAGGTAAATTTATTAAGAACTCGTCTTCTTTCTTTTTTAATTACCTTCCTTGCATATGTCTGAAGCTATATCCATTCAGTTTCGAGAAAGATTACTAATCCTTTTACTTTTACAGCAATCCTTCATGACATTGCAAAATATTTCACTGAAATCCACAGCAACAAAAATTGCAAAATGGCTAAACTTTTAGTAGAATTTCTTGTATATTCATTGTTGAAGACAAGCCCGCTCGATTTTTGCAGCAACAATAATTCATTTAGCAATGAAACTATTCTTGCCACTAAAATCTCGCACGCTATTTTCCCTTTTCCTTGGAGTGATCTTTACGTCCCCTGTTTCATTGCTTCAGGGGTATTCTTCGAGACTAGCTGCTTTGGACTACATGGTTTGCTTGTTTAGTGAAGTATTCGTAACCACTCAAGGTGGAAACTTCCCTCATTTTCTAATGGGGCAAAGAAGATTCCTCTACAATGGACATGCCAAAACCATCATGCCTGATAAAACCAAGCTTGTTGTCTTACTGCAGAACACGAGTATAAGGTAATAATGCCGTCACCAAAATCTTGAAAATAGTTCATGGTAATGTGTGGCACTCTCTCTATATATTCAGCAATCAAAGTATGAAAACTTTTGATCTTGCAGTTGGGATATGTTCAAGGATGAGATGGAGACGATGCTAGCTGAGAGTGATCGGAAGAGCATAATGGTGCCTAGAGTTAAAAAGTCGACGAGAAAGAGTTCCATATATTTGAACCCTTTGCCAGAATGTAGATGTCTATGGGAATCGCAGAACTCAACCACCATTTCAGATTTGTTCTAAGGTATCAAGAAAAGCTTGTCACTTGTCAGCATGAAACATCCTTGACTTCTACAAAGAACAACTGTGTTTAGGTAAAGAAGAAAGATTCTTTGAAGAACAGTTCTATGAGGTTTGTGGCTTTGGACTTGAATAGCCTTCTCTCAAATCACCATCTGTCTAGATCCACTTGCACTTTCCTTGATCCCATGGTGGCCTCTCTCTCTCTCTCTCTAGAAAAAACAAAAGTTAGAACACAGATCATTTGTACAAGCCTGCATGCATGCTGTTTCAATTGTAGGTTTGATTTATGTAGGTTTTAAGTCAATGACAGACTCAAGTGGTCATATATAGTTTGAGGATCCTAGATTTGAGGTTTGTGAGTATTAGTTAATTTATTTCTTTATTTATTCAATTAGTAGACTCACCTAAGCACAAATTTTTTCATTTCTGTAAGTTTGTAACTAAGTAGTTTTAATTTACTTATATATGTAAGTGAACTAACAAGCTCCATTTATCCTTCTGTTAATAAATGTACACAAACTCATATGATACGGTTACACGGATATCTACGAGACCCTTCTTCAAACCAAACCTCAGAGAAGAAGACAAATTAAAGTGAACTAGAAAAGAGGAAATAGAAAAAGATATATAGAAAAGAAGTCATCTCTTTAAGTTTGATCTATATTCCAACTCCACACCCAGTCAACACGTGTACATAGGTAATGACCAAAAAAACTGTAATTAATGCCACAACTAGCTAGTTCAACCAATTCTTGGACCAAGTTAGTTCATCTAATTAAGGTTGAAATAAGAATATGTCATCATTTTCTTGATACATATATATAAAAGCTTGACTTCCATGCATGAATGAGCTTAGTAGTAAACCAAAACTTCCAGAAACAAAAAACATGGAGTGCAGAAAGCTCCAAATAACTCTGATCTCAG
Source organism: Scutellaria baicalensis (assembly GCA_005771605.1). Lineage (NCBI taxonomy): Eukaryota > Viridiplantae > Streptophyta > Magnoliopsida > Lamiales > Lamiaceae > Scutellaria > Scutellaria baicalensis. Next base: position 96,477 of record VALJ01000034.1, read on the forward strand.
CCAACAATCTTCCCAACGTCCGAAGTTTAGGGCAGATGAAAGTGTATGCAAAGATCTCAATCAAAGGAGAGCCAAGAACAAGCAAGAAAACCCTAGTTGACAATGAAAGAGAAGCCAATCCCAGGTGGAACTTCGTCGTGGATTACACGATCAACGAGTCGAGTCTTGGACAAGGAGGAGTGAGCCTGGTCGTGAAGCTGTTGTGTAAGAGAAGTATGGGTGACAGGTGTATTGGTGAGGTGGAGATTCAAGTGAAGAGTCTTTTTGATATGGGGCTTAAAGCTCACAAAATTCTGAGCTACAATGTGGAGGGGACTTTGAATGGGAGATTGAATGTTTTGTATAGCTTTGGAGACAAGTGTTTGGTTACAAGGCCCCAAGGTTGGAGATCGGCCGTCGGGGTCCGGTTCTTGGTGGTCGTCGGAGCGTGGATCTTGTTACGTCGAGGATCTAATGATGATGATGACGGCGACGACGATGATATTGAGCCAACAAAAATTTGATAAATTTTATGAAGTTTTATGTAATTTATCTGCAATATACTTAACGAACAAGTGAGTAGAACTTCTTGTTCAATATCAGAAGCAAAAAAAAAATCTCTAGTTGGTCTAATTTTGTATGATTATTTTCGGTAGCTATTTAATATGCAACATGTGGGATCAAATGGAAATGGTTTCATAATTTGTGAAACCAAATTAATTTGCAATTTCCTCAATACTTTCCAACCAAATTAACTTAATTTTGAGAGACGATCAATTAGACAATATTCGGGAAAAATTGAATTATCTCATTGGAACTAGATTAATGTACGTGCAAGATTTTTTATTTTAATTTTTCTCAATGAACTACTTTTGCAATAAGTGAGATCAATATCAAATGGCGAGACGAAATTTGTTAGTTCGTCTCCTTTTTATTGATAGATGTTCACAAAATTAAACATACATACGAGCCACAAAATTGTCCTACTAATTGTGCATTACTACACAAAAAATCAGGGAAAATTTCATTTATGGTCCTGCCCAAGAGGCCTCGTCCGATTTTGGTCCTGTAAATTTTCCGATTTTAATTTTTGTCCTGTTATCCCTGAAATCGTCCAATTTCAGTCCAAAGTCGCCGGATTTCTCAGTTTCGCGGCCAATTTCGGGCGAGTGTGGAACACTCACCCCAAATTTCAACAATGCAATAGAGTCATGCTGATGTGGCAGATATATACACATGTGGAAATTAATTTTCAATTTCTTCACTAGAAATCAGGAAAACATAATTTTAAAAATGCCACATCATTAAATATCTAATTAAAATAAATGTATAAAATTTGATTAAAATACAAAATAAAAAAATGAAAAGAAAGCGTGTAGCAGCCGTGGGTTGAGGAAGAAGCAGCAGTGGTGGTGGCTCATGAGGGAGAGGGTAGTGGCGGTGGGTGAAGACATCGACGGTGGGGGAGGAAGAAGCAGCGGCGATCATGGCGGCGGGGAGGAGGAAGAAGCAGCGGCGGCGGCGAGGAAGAGAAAGAAGCAGCGGCGACGAGAAGGAAGAAGCAGTGGCGGCGAGGAGGACGAAGCAGTGGCGGTGATGGCGGCGGGGAGGAGGAAGAAACAGCGGCGGCGGCGATGGCGGCGAGGAAGAGAAAGAAGCAGCGGCGACGAGGAGGAAGAAGCAACGGCGGCGAGGAGGAAGAAGCAACGGCGGCGAGGAGGAAGAAGCAACGGCGGTGATGGCGGCGGGGAGGAGGAAAAAGCAGCGGCGACGAAGAGGAAGAAGCAGCGGCGGGAGGAAGAAGCGGCGGCGGCGATGGCGGCTAGGAAGAGAAGAGAAAGAAGCAGCTGCTGAGGAGGAACGTAAAATCTTTTGATTTTTTGATTTTTTCTCTAATTATTTTATTTTTTACATTTTTTATTAATTTTCTATTTTAGAGAAATGTAAAATTCATTTCCACATCTATAAAATTTAGCCACGTCAGCGACAACTCAGCGTCAAAATCAAATTGGGGCCGAGTGTTCCACACTCGCCCGGAATTGGCTGCGAAACTGAGAAATCCGGCGACTTTGGACTGAAATTGGACGATTTCAGGGATAACAGGATAAAAATTAAAATCGGAAAATTTACAGGACCAAAATCGGATGAGTCCTCTTGGGCAGGACCAAAAATGAAATTTTCCCCAAAAAATCATATAAAACTGTTTTAGTTACGTCTACAAGTGTCGTTTCAAACAACTAAGCCTCAAAGTCGACGAAGACCTATTGAAGTCCCAACTAGAAAAGTCGAAAACGATTAATGGAAAAATACAAAAACTTGCATGAGACGATCTCGCGGAGTGTTTTCGTGAGACGGATTCTTTTAATCCATGAATCAAACTCATTTCCACTAATTTATATGTGAATTGTGAAATATGAGTTATGGGTTGACCCATCTCACGGAACATAATCCGTGAGATAGTCTCACAAAAACTTATTCATGGAAAAAATAGACTAAGAAGAAAAGGTCTTCCCTTTTAAAATCCAAACCCACACGGAGCACAATCTAGTCAATACAAACTCGTAGATTCAGATTAATGACCTGAAAATAAATGTGTGATATAATTAATTCTTGGTTGAAATAATATAATCATTATGACCATGTCATCATTTTCTTGATATAAAAGCTACTCTTCCATGCAAGAATGAGTACACAACAAACCAAAAACCCCAGAGAAAAAAATAAAAATGGAGTGCAGAAATCTCAGCATAACTTTGGTTTCAGCCAAGAATCTCCCAAACGTCCCACGATTAAGGCAGATGCAAGTTTATGCAAGAATCTTTATCAAAGGATCAGAACGAAGAAGCTGCAAGAAAACCCTAGTTGACACTGTAAGAGGGAGCAATCCCAGATGGAATTTCACGGTGGATTACCCGATCAACGAGTCGATGCTCCTCCGGGGACGAGTGATCCTCGTCGTGCAGCTCTTTTGTAAGAGAAGCATGGGTGATATTTTTATTGGTGAAGTGGAGATTCAAGTGAAGAGGCTTTTTGATATGGGGCTTGGCTCTCTCGAGCCTCTGAGCTTCAATGTGAAAGGGACTGAGAATGGGAGATTGAAAATTTCGTACAGTTTTGGAGAAACGGGTTGGGGATTGGTTATCCGGGCCGGGTTGTGTATCGTGCTTGGAATCGTGTCGAGCCTGTTTGGTGATCATGGTGATGATTCTCAACCCTGTTTCAATACTGCTCAACCTCAAGGTGGTCGAAGAAGAGAGATTGATCAATGTCAAGTGTGTTTCGGCTTTGATCACACAGCTGATAGATGTCGGTATCGTTGTGATACTAATTTTGATCCTGCAATTAACAATGTTAGAACTCAGCAACACCATGGCCCAGCTCAACACAACCGACGTCGAGATACTGGATATATGTGATAGTTGGTGGAGCGCAGGTAACTGTTATCTGGAAAAACTCATTTTCCGTCCTCCCTCAAAGCTAGTTGTTGTCCGTTGTTAATGCTGTTAAAATGCACTTTTTTGATTTGGTCTTGTAATTGAAATTCTTGCCCAATCTTAGTCCTACTTATTCAGTTTTGGTCTTGGAATTTAAAAACTAGTCCAATTTTGGTCTTTTTTTTGCCGGTTTTTTGACTTTTCGGCTACAGATTGGGGTAAGTAATGTGCAGGTCGGGAAAAGAAAATCTGGCGAAAAAAGGACTAAAATTGGACGAAATTGTATTACAGCACCAAAATTGAAAAGTGCATTTATGCGGGACAAATAACGAACAGTGGCTCTGGAGAAGGACGAAAAACGAGTTTTTCCCCACTTAGACCTAATTTATCAGAATCTTAATTCTTCATCATGATATATAACAGTGTTTTCTTTAAATTTCATCCTCTTTTTTGTCTTGTAAAGGACCAAGTCTCCAAGGAAATCATACTCAGAGCTAACGAGTTCAGCTTACAACCTGCTCAATCTACTTCATTTCAATCAAGGCCTTGCCATTCTCTTCGATTTCCATTTGCAAGAGAGACCTCTCTTAGAACTAGACCTAAAGCTTTTGTAGCTTCATTTAGGCAAGATATTATGTTTGTGTGAATTTATGGCACCAAACACTTGGTCACGCCAATCTTGATGTTGGTCACAAGGTGTTTGAAAGATATTGTATTAAGTTTTTTGATTTTAATGAATTTGTCTACTTATGTTCCCTCTTGCATTCTTGCCAAATGCCTTTTGTAATTGAGTTTCAAACTATTCAGAGTTAATTTCATTTTTTGTCCTATCATATGAGTGTGATCCGATTTTAGTTATGTTATATTCTGATTATGATCGATTTTAATTCCAAAATTGAGAAATGTATCCAATTTCAATCCCTTACCGCTGTATAAATTTCATATATATATATATATATACATATATATTTTGTATCCTAGCAATTTCAGATATATTGGTATCATGCCTGTCTATAATCAGCAGGCAACTTAAGCTCATCGCAATTCAATGAATATAAATTAAATTATGTTATGAACACATTAGTAGAAGAATTAATTTTTTGTTTTATCTAAAACACATCAACAATAATTTTTTGGAGAGAAATTTTTTGAAGCAGGGGTTCTTTTTTAAAGGACGAAATGAATTTGGTTTTTTGGTAAATTTAACGCAAGCTTCCCCAAAAGAAATTAGGATTCGGTAACTTCTGTCACATTGACGGAAATTTGACAATATGTATCCAATGAGATAGTTTTTAAAACACTGGTGTGTATCAAATTTGACAAAAAGTGTTGGTTCAAACTATTTAAGCCTCTCAAAATCGAATGACGAAGACATTAACTAAGTCACTGACCATGTAATTGTTGGAAATTTGTATGGAAAAGTTGGTGTTAACCAATTTTTGACCAATTTGATTACATGGTGTTTCGTTTGCCAAAAATGAAATTAAGTTGCAAATTTAAAATCTACGTTTCGAGTAGAAAAATTTAGAGTATTTATTTTCTCAAATCCAATTTCGGATAAATGAGAAATTGATGTTTAAAGCTGGCAACTTAAATTGAAGATGTGAAAGGGTGTGAATTTGAATTGAATTGATGCAATCCAAATTGAAGGGATGCAACCATTCCAATTAGACACATTGTTTCATAGAAAGAGGTCTCTAATAATGAAAAGATTTCAATTCAAACGAATAGATGTCTAATCATGAAAAGATATCATTTCATGGAAAGGTGTCTCATCATGAAAATGCGTCAATTCAAACCAAAAGGTCTCTATTATGAAAAAAAAAAAAAAAACACCTATTCAACTTCTATAAATAGGTCCTACATTTAATCATTTCATTCATTCCACTACAAGTTGCATTCATATCATTCTAAAAATTGTAGTACTCTTTTCATCTTGTCCTAAAAAGTTCCAAATATCTCTTTTGTTCGCCAGAAAACTATTGGATTCGTTGTGCTGCGATCCTTAAGTTAGTAAGTCGTTGTATCTTGGGGACGTGTGTCGTAGACCGTAAAACACTGAATACGAGGCAATTTCATCTTACGGAGAAAGAGTCCAACTCTTACCTCGACTTTCCTTATTTATTTTTCAAGTCATTTTCAAATACACCACATTCAGTTCCAACATTCATCACTTTCTTGATATTAATAATTTCTTGAAAAATTAAGAGAGGAATGAGAAAAGTCTTCACATGGGCCACACTGTGGATATAATTCTTGATATTAATTATAAAAGCTAGACTCAACATGCATGAATGAGTATAGTAGTAAACCTAAAATTAATTCCCAGAAAAAATGGAGTGGAGAAAAGTACTCAAAATAACTCTGATTGCAGCCAACAATCTTCCACACGTTTACATGTTTAAGGCAGATGAAGGTGTACGCAGAAAACTCAATCAAAGGAGAACCAAAAACAAGCAAAAAGACCCCTATAACTTCAAATAGCAAACGAGAAAAGTCGAGGTAAGAGTTGGATTCTTTCTCCACAAGACAAAACTCAGTGCTCCGTGGTCTATGACAAAAGTCTTCAAGATACAACGACTTACTAAGTTGAGGACTGTAGCATAACGAACCCAAAAGTTTCCCAACGAACGAAAACAATATTATGAACTTTCTAAGACAATGCAAGTTGTAGTGGAGTTAATGAAAGATGTGTGATATCTTTTCATAATAGACATTTTTTAGTTTGAAATGCTGTCTTTTCATAATTATACAAAATTTAGTTGAATTGATGTTTTTTCATAATTAAACACCTTTTGGTATGAATAGTGTCTCGCCGAATTTCGGATTGGTTGCATCTCTCTAATTTGTATTGCATCGATTCAATTCAAACTCTCATCTTTTAAAACTTTCAAAATTTCACACATTTCCAATTTAAGATGTCAACTTTAAGCATAAATTTCTAATTCATTAGAAATTGGATTTGAAAAAATAAATAGTCTAAATTTATCTACTTGAAATGCATATTTCAAATTTATAACTTGTTTTCGTTTTAACAAACAAAACACCATATAAAAAATTGGTCTAAAGTTGATCAACACCAATTTTCCCAAATCAATTTCCAACAATTACACAATCTACGAGTCAAGCCTTGGGCAAGCAGGAGTGAGCCTAGTCGTGAAGCTATTGTGTAAGTGAATTTCAGGCGAGTGGTTTATCGGTGAAGTGGAGAGATGATTCAAGTGATTAATTTTTTTTTCATTTTACAACCTAAACTTTATTTTTATATTTAATTACAACCTCAAATGCTAAAATTTACAAAAATGTACTTTAAATCAAATGTTGCAATTTGTTAAATTTGAAAAAAAAACAAATTAAGTTGAGATTGCAAAGAGAAAAAAAAAAGATCATGTGTCATTAAAATGAAAAAAAAAAATTAGGTTGCATTTTGATAAACTCAAAAACTTCAATATTACAATCGGATAAAAAAAATTAGGTTTTAAAAAGTGAAAAAAAAATCAATACTTCATTTTTCTATCTAACCCTAAACTTTTTGTGCATTCAAATTCAGATTTGTCATCCTAAATTGTATTAATGTGGTAATTGAACTCCTTTGGCTAATGTTCACGAATTACTCGATCTTATTGGTTCTATAGATTTTCGATATTTTTATTTTTCGTTGCTAGACCGGACCAGAGGTTGATTCCTGGTTGAACCGGCCGATCTATCACGGTGGTACCACAAATATTGTATTTTGAGACCATGGCCCCAAAAAGTTCTACAAGGCCCAATAATCTTAAGCTAAACCCACCAAAGCCACGAGGCCCAGCCCAGTCCACAAGTCCGTGAAGCCCAAATGAAGTCCTATACGTATATTTAATATAAATGAGTTTCCTTTTTTGCCCTCGGAACCCAAATTAATGAAAGGAAATATTTAAAAAAAAAGTGAATATATCTAAGATCTATTCATGTATAATGAATAGGTTTGTTCTTTGCTACCTTGATAAAGTTATATTTTGATAGATTCATCACTAAATTATACTATGTGTCAACCAACAATAAACTAAGGATTAATGTAACTTCACCCATGTTAGAGAATTACACCAAAAGCTCCAACTCCTTAGAACACACACCACTACTTTGAATTGTAAAGAAAACTCAAAGAAAACAACACAAGCAATCTTACGTGGTTCGGCTTTGAGGCCTACGTCCACGGGAACAATGGGGAGGGATTGTTTCATTCAATCGAAAAGAAAACAGTACAAATTCAATCTGCAACTTTGCAGATCAATCTCTCAAAACTGATGAACAAGCTCACTTTACAAGCAATTATCTCTCAAGAATCTAAATCTCAATCTAATCTGAAAACTACCCTATACAGCCATATATATATAGGCTTTACAATGTATTTGGAATTACATCGAACGGATCAGAAGATATGTGGAAGATCTTGAAGATCGCAGCTTTGACACTCTGTTTTCGACTTTTCTGCAACTCCAACCAACTTACCTAACTTCCAGTCCATGTGGCAGAATATGATTGGCTCGCAAGATTTGATTTAAGATCCAAAACTCCATTCACGCTTTTATAAGTATATATACGACTATGCAGAGGAGAGAGAAAAGCACCTTTAGTTCAAATCCGAAAGCGCGACTCTATAAGTGAAAACGCGCTTCTACTGTTCATCTTTCCTTTTAAAAGAAATATCCTTCCACAACACTTTTGTTCCAATTAGACAACGCTTATAAAAGCGTTGTCTTTTAACTTTATAAAAACACTTATGATTTTATGTGAATCAAACTTTAGCTCGACGTCTTCCTGTTTTCAGCCATACATTTACAATCTCCACCTTATGGCTGAACCTCCAAAACAACTCTAACTCTCAGCTACTTGCCAGAGCTTGTTCCCCCCTTTCTCCTCAAACCTACAAGCTCCAAACACAACTCAAATTTAGCACTTGGCAAAGCTTTGGTGAACACATCTGCTGGATTTTCTTCAGTTGCAATTTTGTTAACCTTAACTTCACCTTGCTCCACCTTATCCCTTATGAAATATAGCTTAACATCTATCTGCTTGGTTCTCTCATGATAGCTGTGATGTTTGGTGAGATGTATAGCGCTATTGTTGTCACAATGGATAGCTACATTCTTCTGCCTTATCCCAAACTCTCTCAGAATTCCTTTGAGCCAAACTGCTTCCTTCACAGCCTCAGTAATTGCTACAAACTCAGCTTCTGTGGTTGAGAGAGCTACAATAGATTGATGTATTGCCTTCCAACTTACTGTTGTGCCAAATAGAGTGAACACATAGCCTGATAATGACTTCCTAGTGTCCAAATTTGCAGCAAAATCAGCATCCACAAATCCCACTATAGGTGCAGACAATTCTGAAGCTTTTCTGAAGCTTAAACCACATTCAACTGAGCCATTCAAGTATCTCATCATTCCCTTAACAGCTTCCCAATGCTCCTGCCCTGGATTTGACATGTACTTGCTAACCACACTCATGGCAAAAGCAAGATCTGGCCTGCAACATACCATTGCATACATCAAACTTCCAACTGCACTTGTATATAGAACCTTCATCATCTTGTCAACTTCTTCTTGAGTATAAGGTTCTTGTTCTTTGGATAGCTTAACACTTGGACTGATAGGTACACTTGCAGCCTTTGCTTGATTCATTTGATACCTAATCAAAACCTTCTTCAAGTAATCAGCCAATTCCAAAAACACCTCACCACTCTTCTCATCTCTGATTATGTCCATTCCAAGCATCCTCCTAGATGCTCCAAGGTCTTTCATCTCAAATTCTGTCTTTAGCATAGTCTTAACTTCAAGCAAAGATTCATTAGAAGTACTAGCAAGCAACATATCATCAACATATAATAGAAGATAAGTATGAGAGTTACTATCATGCTTTAAGTAAACACAATGATCAAACTTGCTTCTAGTAAAACCAGCCTTAACCATAAATTGATCAAACCTGAGATACCATTGCCTTGGAGATTGCTTGAGGCCATACAAGGATTTTCTGAGTAAGCATGCTTTGTTCTCCTTGTCATCTACATGCAGTCCTTCTGGAATCACCATATAGATCCTCTCCTTTAGTTGACCATGAAGAAATGCTGTTGTAACATCCAATTGATGAAGATACATGTTGAATTGAGCTACCATGGCCGGCAGTATTCTTATAGAGCAGTGCTTGACCACAGGTGAAAAAATCTCAGTGTAATCCACCCCTTCCTTTTGAGTGAATCCCTTAGCCACCAACCTAGCTTTGAATCTGATTTTGTTTCCCTTCGTTACTTCCACCTTTCTTCTGAATATCCACTTGCAGCCAACAAGCTTTTGCTTTTGAGGTTTATCAACAATCTCCCAAGTTTCATTCTTATCTAAAGAATTCAACTCCTCTTGAATAGCTACAAGTCATTGCTCCTTGTGTGATCCAGTAACAGCTTGCTTATAGGTGACAGGATCAGCACTGTCCAATTCTTGTGCAGTGAGAAGAGCAAATGAGACTGAGTCAGCTTGACCAAATCTTTCTGGAGGTCTGATTTGTCTCCTTGATCTATCCCTAACTAACTGATAGTTAGCTAGCTGATCACCATCATCATCTTGGTCTGAGTCTCCTGCCTCTCCTTCTTCTTCTAAGCTAGCTTCCAGATTCTGATTAATGACAAGAGGCTCCACCTCAACCTGAGATTCCTGTGAAGATGATGAAGCTACTGTGGTGTGTTGCTCCTCTTTCTTCAGTGGCATTTTACTTTCATCAAAGACAACATCTTTGCTGATCAGACACTTTTGATACTCCTTCTCAAAGCACCATAATTTGTAGCCTTTGACTCCCTTTGGATAGCCAAGAAAAACGCACTTGAGAGCTCTAGGTGCAAGCTTATCCTGAATGATGTGAGCATAAGCCATGCAACCAAAAACCCTCAAGTTGCTATAGTCTGCAGGTGCTCCACTCCACTTCTCCTCAGGTGTCTTGAACTCAATGGCTGAGGAGGGGCTTCTATTGATCAAATGCACTGCAGTAGCTACAGTTTCACCCCAAAAACAGTTAGATAAACCAGAACTAATGAGCATACACCTTACCTTATTCAAGATGGTTTGGTTCATTCTTTCAGCTAGGCCATTTTGCTGTAGAGTGCCTTGGATAGTTTTGTGCCTTAGGATCCCCTTTTCTTTGCAAAAGCCATTGAATTCCTCATAGGTAAACTCCAAGCCATTGTCAGTCCTGAGACACTTGAGCTTCCTGCCTGACTGGTTTTCAATCTCAGAGAGCCACTCTTTGAAGGTAGTGAAAGCTTGATCCTTTGATTTTATAATGTATACCCACACCTTCCTTGAGTAATCATCTATCAATGACATGAAGTATCTTCCTCCACTTCTAGTTTGAGTCCTTGAAGGCCCCCAAAGATCTGAGTGTACATATTCCAATGGTCCTTTTGAGAAGTCTTGTCCCCTTTTGAATGGCAGCTTCTTATTCTTTCCAAGGACACAAGAATCACAAAATTCCAGCTTACTTATCTTATATTTGCCAAACACTTGTTGCTTTGCTAATTTCTGAAGACCCCCCTCACTCATATGCCCAAGCCTCCTATGCCATAGTAGAGTTCTATCCATCTCCTGAGCTGAATTCAGGCTGCCAACACAAACTTCACCTTGAAGATAGTAGAGCTCATTCCTCTTTGTGCCTAGCATCACTTTTTTGTCCCCTTTTGATACTGAGAGTGTTCCATCTTCAGAATGAAATATGTAGCCTTGTGTATCAAGCATCCCTAGTGATATTAGATTTCTCTTTAGCTCTGGAACATACCTCACATTCTGAAGAATTCTGATCACACCATCAAACATCCTAAGAGCCACAGAACCAGTTCCCTTCACTTTGCAACTGAAATCATTTCCTAGCATGACAATTCCTCCATCAGCCAAACTGAGTTCTTGAAAGGAATCCTTAATGGGAGTCATGTGAAATGAACATCCTGAGTCCAAGATCCATTCAGCATTGACTTTGGTGGATGTTATGGCTAGGACCTCAGCTGATTCATAGCCTGAACTTTGATTGGCTGCTTCTGTAACCTGATTAGCTTGACTTGATTGGCCCTTTCCCTTATTCTTTAGAAACTGCTTGTACTTTAGGCAATCTTTCTTGTGATGTCCAGGTTTGTGACAATGAAAGCATTTATTCAACTCCACATCTTCATTTGAGTTCTGATTTGGCTCCGGTTTCTTTTGATCTTGATGCTGTTTGTTTTGTTTCTTCTGAAACTTCTTCTTTCCTTGTTTGATGGTTAAAACCTCAACTTCAGGCTTTGGCTTACCTTCTGAATTCTTTGAGAGTTCCTTGGTCTTCAATGCAACTATCACCTCCTCCAAGGTTAGATCATGTTGCCTACCATATAGCATAGTATCTATGAAGTGTTCATATGTCCTAGGAAGAGTACTCAGCAACATCAAAGCTTTGTCCTCCTCCATTAGCTTGACTTCAATATCTTCTAAATCATCAAGAACCTTGTTGAACTCCTCCAATTGATCCAAGATAGGTTTATCATTTGTCATCTTGTAAGCATAAAGTCTCTTCTTCATGTACAGCCTATTGGCTATGGTTTTCACCATGTATAGGCTCTCTAGCTTGTTCCAAACTGCCATGGCTGTTGATACCTTGGATACTTCTCTAAGAACTTTATCCCCTAGACTCAAGATGAGTGTACTGTGAGCCTTTTCAAGAATTTGATTCTTGTCTTCCACTCTCATACCTTCAGGAAAAGCTCCAGGTCCAAGAAGAGCCATGGCTAATCCCTGTTGCACCAAAAGTGCCTTGATCTTGATTCTCCATAGGCCGAAGTCCCCTTTCTCATTGAAACGCTCAATGTCAAACTTTGTGGTGGCCATTCTTCACCTTCTCTTCCCACAGACGGTGCCAATTTGTTAGAGAATTACACCAAAAGCTCCAACTCCTTAGAACACACACACCACTACTTTGAATTGTAAAGAAAAATCAAAGAAAACAACACACAAACAATCTTACGTGGTTCGGCTTTGAGGCCTACGTCCACGGGAACAATGGGGAGGGATTGTTTCATTCAATCGAAAAGAAAACAGTACAAATTCAATCTGCAACTTTGCAGATCAATCTCTCAAAACTGATGAACAAGCTCACTTTACAAGCAATTATCTCTCAAGAATCTAAATCTCAATCTAATCTGAAAACTACCCTATACAGCCATATATATAGGCTTTACAATGTATTTGGAATTACATCGAACGGATCAGAAACGAGATATGTGGAAGATCGCAGCTTTGACACTCTGTTTTCGACTTTTCTGCAACTCCAACCAACTCACCTAACTTCCAGTCCACGTGGCAGAATATGATTAGCTCGCAAGATTTGATTTAAGATCCAAAACTCCATTCACGCTTTTATAAGTATATATGCGACTATGCAGATGAGAGAGAAAAGCATCTTTAGTTCAAATCCGAAAGAGCGACTCTATAAGTGAAAACACGCTTCTACTGTTCATCTTTCCTTTTAAAAGAAATATCCTTCCACAACACTTTTGTTCCAATTAGACAACGCTTATAAAAGCGTTGTCTTTTAACTTTATAAAAACACTTATGATTTTATGTGAATCAATCTTTAGCTCGACTTCTTCCTGTTTTCAGCCATACATTTACAACCCAATTTATATAATAGCTGATAATTCATAACTAATAATGGGTATTTTAGGATAACCCTAGACTTCTTCAATTCATTGGGTGTAAAAGTTCATATTCATCGATTACGATTCAAACTCAATTATATAATTCAATCTCTTATTTGCGGGTTAACCCGTCTCAAGAGATTAAATTTCATATGATTAGTTCAGTAGAAAAAATGTTTCATTCATGATAAAAGAAATTTTAAAATCATATTTCAACCCAATGATACATTTGTCTTTTTGTAATTAGCGGGAACTTTAAACTAATCAATGTGATTAATTTAATATATGCATCACATATATATGGTCTAATCTAGTTGCGAGACAGGATTATAGGAAAATGTTGAGATGTACATGATGGGTAGTTCTTAATTTTTATTTATTTTTTATCTAAACACATTAACAATTTGGACATTGACATATACGAAAATTAACTTATTGTTTCCACTTGATATCGTATGATGAAAGTTTCAACTTTGAATATCTAGCTATGTGTACACTTAATTAATTACAACATATTGCATAAATTACTATGTATATGTCATCATTTAATTAAATAATCATATATAGTACTAGTATTTTTATGTTAGAAGGATGCACTAATAATTCTTTAATACCACATGTATAAAATTCAATTCCAACTTGTACACAATTGTATAAAAAATATAGTAGTACTATTGGTCAAAATGTCATTATTCATTTTCCAAACAAGATATGCTTCCCCTAAATAAAAAAAAGTATATATTTATTTAAATGAAATTCATTTGCGCGGATATTAAAGTTTCATTTCATAACTTGGCCGGTATTAATTTAATTATAATTGTAATCGTTTACATATAGATTTATGTATATTAATGTATGGGGAAAATTTTATTTTTGGTCCTATCCAAGATCAGGAGGTGTTTGATTTGGATCCTGTTAATTTTCGATTGTCAATTTTAGTCATGCAATTGAAAATGTGTCCAATTTTATTTCTTTTTTTCAACGGAATTTGTATTTTCCAACCACTTTTCGGCAAGCGTCACACAATGACCCCAATTCCATGATTTGACTCACCTTAAGCATACGTGGCTCTTTTTATCCTACGTGGCATTTATTTTCCGAATTAATAAGATAACAAAATTCGACAAAAAGACTGAAATATGACATAATCAGACATATATAGTACTAGTATTTTTATGTTAGATGGATGCACTAATAATTCTTTAATACCACATGTATAAAATTCAATTCCAACTTGTACACAATTGTATAAAAAAATAGTAGTACTATTGGTCAAGATGTCATTATTCATTTTCCAAACACGATATATATATATATATATATATATTATGGTTCCCCTAAATAAAAAAGGTAAAATATTTTGTGCAACTGGATCCATGCACCTGGGTCGACCGGTCCCACACGCCTCTCACGTGCGTTTTCACGCGTTCCCACGCGCCTGGTGGGTGCGCTAGCTCAAACCTACCAAGATTCGCTCCAGGCAGTCATACATTCATGTTATGTTAGTGTTACCTTTATGAAGGTAACATTATCATAACATGAATGTAACACTAACATAACATGAAGGTCGGTCTAACATAACATGAAGATATGTTTAACATTGTTTTTGACCTTCATGTTATATTTTCCAACCACTTTTCGGAAAGCATCACACAATGACCCCAATTCCATGATTTGACTCACATTAAGCATACATGGCTCTTTTTATCCTATGTGGCATTTATTTTCCGAATTAATAAGATAACAAAATTCGACAAAAAGACTGAAATATGACATAATCAGACATCGCTAGCTAGAGCAGAACCAAAAATGAAAATTTCCCTACAATTATACAAGTAGTACCAATTGAAATAAATTCAAAACACCATGAAATTAATAAATGATCCAATTTTCAAAAACAAATCTAATCACAACAACAAAGGCATCACATTTAGATACAACAAAACCAACAAAATCATGAACATCACTTAAATATATTTGCAAACAATAACCTCTCTCTCTCTCTCTCTCTCTCTCAACATTGGTTCCATCCAGCTGCAACACTTTCAGCCAACAGCTTCTTCTCAATGGGGACACTCTCTCCAAATCTATAAGAGAACTTGAGAGCACCCTTAGAACACACACTTCCCTTTTGGATAGGCAAACTCATAATCGCACTTCCATCAGTAGAAGTCGCATTATCAAACAGCACTTTCAATGGAATGTGCACTTCTCCTACGTACCTATCACATGCAAACCTCCTCCTTCTAAACAGCTGCACCACCAACATCGTGTTGTAGTGTTGTACCATCGACTCATATAAGTTGTACTTCATCGTGCAATTCCAAGCCGGGTTCTCGTCCCCGTGCCGGTCCGTCCGGGTCCGTTTTCCGCTGTCCAGCAATCCTCCTATCGAAACCCTAGCATACACTCTCATCCTGCAAATTCTTGGATAATCTTCTAGATTGTGTGCTGATATTATGGTTATTTCGAACACTCTGCACTCCATTTCGAACAATTAATTATTCGAATTTCTATTTTTGGAAAATATAAATGGGAAAAGTGAGGTGTTAATAATGATGGATGAAGAAGAAGCAAGGAGAAAATTTTATTTGTGCATGTTACATTTTGGTGTGTGTATATATAGACACACATATATATGAACAAAACCCTATATTTTTGGTCAATGATTAATTTAATATTTAGTCAATGATGGATGATGATGACATGTGCTTGACAGCTAAAATAAGTATATATTAAAATTCACTTGACAGCTACATAAGTATATATTAACGACTTGTAACGACTTGCAATTAATAAATATATTGGTGGGTTAAATTGGGCTGGTCTCTCTTTTCCAAGTGTGCCAGAAGGATGATTTAAGCATATATATGCATATATAATATTATATATATATATAGGGTTAATTGCGCGAAACCCCCTCGTGTTATACAAAACTTGCATCGGTCCCCCTTGTATGATAGAAATTACGCGAAAACCCCTCGTGTTTCTATAAATGCGACACGAAATCCCCATTTCTGTTAAACTTCACGGGTTTGTGCTTCACGCGCCGGAAGTGCGATTTTTTTTTATTTCTGACCGTTATTTGCAGGTAAATATACTAATTTGCCCTTGCCTTTTCTTTATATATGTGTGTGCATTATCCAAACTTCCAGTGGCATGAAACCCCTCTCCTCTCACTACTCTCACAACAATCTGGTAAGTGTTCTATAATTTTTTTTTTTTATTTCCAATTCTGAATTTAACATATTTTGTACTCAAAAATGTTGTAATGTACAATTTTTTTAGGATACATGTCTTCCACGTATAGGCCATCGATATCAAAAAATGAAGAAACTTTAGATTTACGATACACCTACAAAAAGTGTTATTGTCGTAGAATTGCTGAAATTAAAGTAGTGGGCCCATCCAAAGCTACAATTGGCAAATTGTTTTGCACGTGCCGATTATCTCAATGTGGTTTTTTTGCTTGGCTTGAACCCACATCGATTGGAAGGAAAAATTATTTGGCAGAAATGCAAATGCCGGATTTGGATGAAGAAGTGGACTCTCCGATGAATAATGACAATTCAGAAATGATCTCCAAGTATGACGATCTCTCAATGAAGATTGAAAAGCTCGACAAATCCCAAGCAACTATCAAACAATTTATTTTCATAGTTTTGGTGCTTCTTATTATTGTAATTTTCAAGTAGTAGTTCAACTATTATTTTCACTTAGTTGCGATTATTGTAACCAATATGTTGCTATTTTCCTTAATTAGCCAACTATGAACTAGAATTTTTCATGTATTACTTCCCTGTTTTCATTACTATTTTAACTTGAACCAACAACAATAACACTTTAACTTAACACCCCTGCCCAATATATTCAGCAAGAAAACCAACAACAATTTTCATGAAGAAAGACAACAAACAATTTTTAATGCAATATCCATATCATGTGCTTCTGCCCAATAGACATTAATTTTAGTGAACATCATCCAATACATGTATCAAAGTTCTGAAAATTTCTATCCCAACATGTACAAAATACTGAAAAACAGCCTTGATTGCATCAAAAAAGACAATATTGATAGGCTGCAGTTTTAATACCAAAATATACCCAACTATTTCAGAAATATCTGCAAAATATACCCCATATGCACCCAAAAACTAACCAAAAACTAACCAAATATTCACCCAAGCATCACAAAAACAGTTGGCTACACAGAAATATCCAAAATATCTATCATGTTACCACCCCTTCACAATATTTACCAAAATGTACCAAAATAGCTTGCTGCAAACAATCTCATCCATTCATTGTATTTTTCTTCTTTGGGGAACCTTCTGCTTCCTAGAGGTCTTTACTGAAGGAGCTCTAGCCTTCTGCCCCTGTCATAATAAGAAGAAATGGCTGCTTTTACTTAATTTTACATACAGTAGGGTATGGATATATGAAGTAGAAAGATAAGGTTGTTATGTTACCTCATCTTCTGCAGTAGAGTGTTGTGTAGGATTCTCAAGAGTTGAGGCTTGTGTGGACTGCTGCTGAGAAAGGTTAACAGGTGGCTGTTGCCAATTAATTAGAACTTTGAGTTTATGATGAATCATCATCAACTGAAAATTGGAGTTAGGGCAGTGTTTACCTGATCTTGATCCCTAGCCTATCCAAAAAACTCTTGAAAATCATGATCAAAGACAGCATCTGGATCCTTTTCAGTCTGTGGATCTTTTTCAGTCTGTGGATCCATTTCAGTTTGCTCCTAGCATGTAGAAAATGAAATTAAAGATGTGAAAAAATTGAAATTCAGATTGTAAGGGATGCAAGAATGGATCATACCTGATCTTCTGTGGGAGGTGCAGAGGTTGTAGCATCAGCCTTGGAAGGTCTGTTGGGACAACATCTTTTGTTGTGCCCCAATTGCTTGCAAAGGGAGCAAGTGTGAGTTAGCCCCTTTCTTGATGCCTTGACAGGTTGTGATGCATCATTCCCATCAGGCCTTCTTTTCTTCTTTGGTCTGCCTCTCTTGATTCTCACATCAGGGGGGGAAATGGGGCCTAGATTACTCTCCTCAAAGTCATGCATGCCGGGGACAGGATTGATGCTATAGCTATAGACCCTCAGATAAGCTTCTTTTTTGAAGAATGGATGTACATAATCCTCAATGTTCAGCCTATGGAAACCTATGCAAGCTATTGCATGACAACAGGGGTACCCACACATTTGAAAGAAACCACAAGTGCAGTGTTTTTGACTCAAATCTACAATGTGGTTTTCTAAGAAATGCATAACCTCATATCTTTCTTCCTCAGACCAACTAGGAAAACAGTTCCTACTCAATTTCCTTTGATTTTCAATTTTTTTCACAATGTTTGGGCAGACACTCTCCCCATATCCCAACATCCCTGCCCTTTTCACTTGAATCCTAGTCATACATCTAAGCCTTATCCACTCAAACATGTCTATGATTGGAAGATCCCTAGATGGTAGGATGAAAGAGTTGAAAGATTCAGATAGATTATTCACAATGACATCACACTTTGAATGTGGGGAAAAATAACATCTAGCCCAATGCCTACTGTCAATCCCATTTAACCACTCATGTGCAGTGGTTTCATCACCCTTTTTCACACTGATTCTTTGAATTTCACTCATGACCTTTTTATGCCCCCTAACACTATAAGATGATGCAGCTTTCCAAAAGAGTTTTTTGATCTCTAAACCCCTAAATTTCCCCTTAAAGTTGTTGTACATGTGCTTTAGACAGAACCTAGAGTAAATCATCCAAGAAAAAACAAGAAAAACAGACAATTCAGATTTCCAAAATTCAACTAACAACAACAAGAATAATGCACATCAGATTTAAACCACTTATTATTACCTGTGCTCAGAAGAGGGTGCCAATTCAGAAACTGCTTCCAGCAAGCCCTTTTGTCTATCACTGACAAAAGTCCAATTCTTCTCCTCAGCTGACCCAATGTCATCCAGCAGCAGCTTCAGAAACCACTCCCAGTTGTCCTGCTTCTCCACCTCTACATAGGCTACAGCTAAGGGGTACATATTATCATTACCATCCCTCCCCACAGCTGACAACAACTGGCCAGCATGAATACTTATAATAAACACAATAAACAATTGACATTTAATTACACTGCACACAATACTTATAACCAATCAACATGCATAATTAACATACACTTCAGAATCAGAATCTATAAATTAATCCCTATCATTAAAATAATTAAGAAAAGTAAAATGACAAAATCTATAAATCCCTAATCTAAATAACATAATTAAATCCCTAATTCCTACTTCTACAAACCCCAAATCCCAAATTCCCTAAACTGTAAACCATAATTGTTAAGTTTATGAAACCTTAACCCTAAATTGTAAGTTAATTACCCTAATTCCCCAATTTTCCTAATTGAAACTCTAACCCTAAATTGAAACCCTAATTCAAACCGAAACCCTAATTGAAACCCTATACCTAAATTGAAACCCTAATTTAAACCGAAACCCTAATTGAAACCCTATACCTAAATTGAAACCCTAATTTAAACCAAAACCCTAATTGAAACCCTATACCTAAATTGCAGTGTAGTTACCCTAATTACCCAATTTCCCTAATTGAAACTCTAACCCTAAATTGAAACCCTAATTGAAACCGAAACCCTAATTGAAAAACTATTCACTCAAAAACTGAACAAAATCGAAACCCTAAACAATATCCAGAAGCATTAAACGAAAAAACAAGAAGAGTTTGAAAATGTCGAAAGGGAAACGTACTCGATAACATCTAGCCCTAAATCAAAACGACTTTTTTCTTTCAATCGTCAAATAATAACACTAAAATCACAACACACCAGAGAAAAAAACCCTAAACCAAGAACTGAAACCTACCTGTTCGATGAAATCGCGACCCAGAGCAAATACACCTTAACCCCGAAAACCCGCACTCACACACTCCACTCACAGGAGACTATACACAGTAGAAAAGGAAAATAATATCAGGGGAAAGAACGGTGAGGTTTGGTCGGAGACCGGATGGATTTTTGGATTGATTTTCCTAAGTTTCTCCCACTCTCTCTCTCTCTCTCTCACAGACCCGATCGAATTCTGGGAATATTCCCACTATAGTATATCAGGGGCCTAACGGGCATTAAAGTGGAGAAAATTAACGGCGTGTACACCCGTTAGCCAAAGTGGAACGTGTGTCGACTTTTAGAAAACACACGTGTAAATCATGCAATTTCTATCATACAAGGGGGACCGATGCAAGTTTTGTATAACACGAGGGGGTTTCGCGCAATTAACCCTATATATATATATGCGCACATACACACTGCAAAGAGAAAATTTAGAATTAGGTTTATTTTTCATTATCATGTTCATATCTTTAAAACATAGGAAATAAAAAGAAAAGGGTCGTGAAAACTACTGAGAGAAAACGTTAGTGGTAATCTACGAGGCAGTTTGTATACACATACCTGTCTATCATATACACGTGTCATTACAAAACAAAATCATTTAAGGGTAAAATTCAATTTTCTTCCACTTAAATGGCTACTGTCCATTTTTCGTCTACTTATTTTCGAGATTTCAATTTTCGTCTACTTAAAGCCAAAAACGTCATTATTTGGTCCATTGCCTGCCGGAATCCTGCGATTGCATCTCAATCGCCCCCAAGTCCATTTTTCCGACCAAATCATGCTGATGTGGAATTTTATACCCATGTGGAATTTAATTTTGAAATAATTTTAATTCCACATCATATTTCTTCTTAATTAATAGATTAAAAAAACAAATTGAATTTTAAGAAATTAAAAAAGAAAAAAACCAAAAAGAAAATCAAAAGGGGATCTGGTTGATACCGATAATCGGCAGCAGAATATGGCTGTCGAAGCAGGCGGACACGGAGTGCGAGCAGTTTCTGGATAAGCCGGTGATAGCGTTGGGAGTATTTATTCTGTTGGTGTCGATAGCGGGGTTGGTGGGTTCGTGCTGCAAGGTCTCATGGCTGCTGTGGCTCTATCTATTGGTGATGTTCCTGTTGATTCTTCTGCTGTTTTGCTTCACGATCTTCGCGTTTGTGGTGACCAACAAGGGCGCGGGCCGGGCCATATCTGATCGAGGGTACAAGGAGTATAGGCTTGGGGATTATTCCAATTGGCTCCAGAAAAGGGTTAACAATAACTGGAATAAGATTAGGAGTTGTTTGGTTGATGGTAAGATTTGCCAGAAGCTGCTTCAAGAAGGGTCTACCCCTGCTCAAGATTTTTACAGAGAGCATCTCTCTGCTCTTGAGGTACTCTCTCTTTCTCTCTCTCTCTCTTGTGATTCAGATTTTGTTGTTTTGTTGGTGTTGTTGACGATGAACTTGGGAGGTTTTAGATCCGGGGATAGTTTACCTTTTGAGACTACTGTTTCACCAAACTGATTTTGATGCAGGTTATGAGTGTGTCATGATGTTTGTCCTTTGCACGGGTCTTTTCGGCGAAGGTGATTTTTGAGAGTTTAGAATGGTTGTCGCATTTCTAGAAAGTCCATTTTCCGATTACTCCGCCGTCGAGGATGAGTGTGCTGTCGCCGGCGGTGGGCCCGTCGCCGGCAGTGGTGGCGGTCAGAGTGAAGAAGGCGACGGGGAGGTAGGGGAGAGGGGGCTGGGTTTGACTTTGAGGATGGATTAATTCCAGGGACCAATCTGCAAATATATATATTTATATATGTAAATGAGTAATGACAACTCAAAAAATGCGGATTGGTCGAGATAATGCCACGTAGGATATACTATGCCACATCAGCAAAATTCCATCGGAGGTGGGGATTGCATCTCACTTGCCCCCTTCCGGTGGACAATGGACCAAATAGTGACGATTTTGGCTTTAAGTGGACGAAAATTGAAATCTCGAAAATAAGTAGACGAAAAATGGACAGTAGCCATTTAGGAAAATATCATTTTTGTCCGCTAAGTAAGACCCTTCCCACTTTTCGTCTTCTAGATATCGTGTTTCCAATTTTAGTATTATAACTTCATGACTTTTTTTCCAATTTCAGTCCGATTTTCGCCGGAGGCTGACATGGCAGCCGGAATCTGCCTACATGAAAAGGAACCCTAATCCCCAATTTTTTTGGAGTGACGTGGATGAGCCACGTGGCCGCCACATCATTAATAAAATTAATTAAAAATTCAAAAAAATAATCAAAATTACAGAGAAAAAAAAAAAGAAACGTGGGCTTCTTCCCCAGCCCCCCACCCCAACCCCCCTCCCCTGCAACCCCAAGCTGTGTCCTCTGGTTTGACCGTCGACTACCACCTCTCCGGCGACCTGGCGGTGCTCCCCCTCCACCAAGATGCCATATAGAAAGAAGCATACCCCCTTTCTCTCTCTCATCCCGAGTCTTCCTCTTTTTCTCTCTCCACTCCCACTTTCTCTCTCGCTCTATATATGTATCCACACACCACCTTCCGCTCGTGAAATTCTCTCGGATCTGCTGACTCTGTCGCTGCCGATGGTTACGCCTCCGTAGACTTTGTCGTCGGCTCCTCCAACCGTGAGATGAAGAACGGTTTCTTTCTTCAATTTTTGTTTTGAATTTTTTTTATGAGGTGGTCGTGGAGGACGGTGGTGGCGGCGGTGGTGGTGGAGGTTGGTCTGGCTGTGGAGGATGGTGGTGGCGGCGGAGGGTGGTGGTGGCTGATTCGGGCTGGGGGGTTGCGGGAGGGTTTGTTTTATTTTTTTTTAATTTTGTTTTTTTTATTTTCAATTAATTTTATTAATGATGTGGCGGCCGCGTGGCTCGTCCACGTCACTCCAAAAAATTGAGGATTAGGATTCCGTTCCACGTAGGCAAATTTCTGCTGCCACATTAACCTTTAGCGAAAATCGGACTGAAATTGGAAAAAAAGTGAAGTTACGATAATAAAATTGGAAACACGATACAGCTAAGAGGACGAAAAATGGAAATGACCTTACTTAGCGGACGAAAAATGATATTTTCCCATACTTTTTTGTGTCGTTAAAAAATGTACCGATGCTTTGAAAGCATTATCAATTGTGCCCTTAATTTGCTGTCACGAAATTGTGACCTCTTTTTCGTATATCAATTGTCTTATCTACCTACGACAACGGCGGGACAACGGTTAAAAACCGTTGTCGTTGGTCTCTACAACAACGGCTTAAAACCGTTGTCAAAGCGTTGTCGTAGATAGAAAAGACAACGCTTCTTTGGAACAACCCTACGACAACGGTTAAAAACCGTTGTCTATGTGTGTCACAACCGTTGTCGTAGGGGTCTAAGACAACGGTTAAAAACCGTTGTCTATGAGCGAAAATTTGCTGACCCCTACGACAACCCTGGCTACGACAACACTGCTTTCTGGCCTACGACAACGGTTTTTAACCGTTGTCTATCAGCGATTTTCTTGTAGTGTATGCATCTTGAAATTAAAATGGTGACGTTGAATTGTGTCCCGTATTTTTGAAGGTTTATAATATTCTAATTAAATGCAGGTTTACTGACACTTTGTTTGAAGCATTGTTCACTTTATTGACATTTCTATTATTGCATCACTAACTTTATTAATTACTAATTAAAAGGAAATGCACATTATCCATTTTGTTGGTTCTTATGAAAAATTAAATATGAGGTTAAATTCATTTTTCATCAAACAATACATGCATATTTTTTTTTTCCAACTATATTCAAAAAAATTGATCAAAATTGGACTAAAATCAAATGGATTTTTAATTAAAGTTACAGTACTAAACTGGAAATCGTCATAAGATGAAACTACATCGAAAAATACAAAATAATTTTAACCCATAATACACATATGAAAATGACTCGGAAATGATCATGTTATTTCAGAAAGATATGTTTTTTTTTTAATTGTATTCTCCATTAATAAATAAATTATTAATGAAAATGTAGTCACAATTAACTAATAATGTCAAAGTTCTTTAGAAATAACTATAAGAAACCATGATAAACTATGACGTAATGATCTCATGATAGTACTCCCAAAAAGACCTAAATAAGATAAGACTTCAATAAATAAATGAAACCAAATAATATTTGATTGGAGTCAAATTAAATCGATTCATTTCAACGACACAACTTGCCTATAATTAATGAAAAGTACTTGGCATTAATCTAAGAAGAGTAGATGAATTTGGGGACAAATTGTGTGGAAAAAAAAATTGTTTACAAAATTTGGTTGTCTACCCACTTATGAAAAAATAAAATAAATTAATTAATTAAGCTTTACAAAATTCAAGGAAATTACTTACATTGAGTAATCAATTAGTAAAAAATATAGTCTAGCTAGTGATTTAAATAGTTAAGACTGCAATGTATTTTAGGTGAGGCCCAAAATCAAGACCTTAATTAAAAAATTAAAAATGTTGCACATTAGAGAGAGAGAGAGAGAGAGAGAGAGAGAGAGAGACCCATAAATGGCAAAATTTGATTACTACTTTGCGTCGAACAAGTTAATTATTTAAAACAAAAGAATAATATTATATGATTTTATAATAAGTGCTTCCTATATTTTCAATTTTTTTAACGTTTTTGTTAATGTTTGGATCAAATTAATTAAAATATGAAAAATGAATACATACACAAGTAGTGTGCAATATGAATATAGTAAAATTGCATAATTTATAATGAGGAAAAAATATAGAAACGACAATTGATAGAACTCAAAAAAAAACGTTGACTCCAATTTTTTTCACATAACCATATATAATGTAATAGTGGCCCCGTAGGATTCAGCCCCGGCCGATTTTCGCCCCACAAGATCAATATGGTCCAAAAAAAATCGAAAATCATTCTCCGTTAGTTTGAATTGACAGAAAACGTTAATTGAATCGCACTATTGCATCACACGTGATGTTTCACCGTACGTGATGGCCGTTAGTTTTAGTAGAACGATCAATATGTCTGTTAGTTTGCATCGCACGTATGTTCCACTGTTAATTTTAGACGGAAATAACATGGTGGACCAACATTTCTAATTTGTGGACTACTATTGGCCCGGACCCAATCCTATAAGGGTCAAAAATGAAATTTACCCAATGGAAATGTCATAAACCCATAAATTAAAGGGTTTCAAGTTATCACAAAAAATCATGAGCAAGGATCTCATGAAACGGATTTTTATTACCCATGAATTAGATCTCACACAAGATTTCCTCTCCAAGACTTGATCTCCAGTTATTTAGATGACACCGACATCATTTTGATGCCTTTAATTTGATGTGGAAATTTGCAGAAGAAACACAATTTGAAAATAGTTTTCCAAGTCAGTAAAGTGGTTGATGTCTTATAAGTGACTAAAAAACCCGAAATTTGTAAGTTATGTACAAATTATATGTCAAATCCAAGAAAATTTAATAAATTTCGGAGAAAAGTCATTGAAATATTGGTTTGTTTACTTTAATTAACCTAAATAAATGGTGTATCAAGTTTCAAACAGTTCATGAGAATATCGATATATTTCCCAACCTAACCAAATCAAAATCACATCAAATTACACTCGATTCAAAAAATAACATGAAATATTTATCAACCCGACTAAAAAACACTTTCATTTTCAACCCAACAAACAAGAATAGACTTGACTTTATATGCGAGGGATGAATCATTGAATTATAAGGTCCCATTTCTGCACATTTTGGCCTCATGCTAAATTGCTTTCTCATATAATCATTACAAATCTCAACCTTATCTTCTTCGTCTACATTTCTCTATATTTATGTGGAAATTCTTTATCTAGTTACACGTCTACAAAATTTGCAACTTAATTTTTTTTATGACGTGTCAAACAAAAGTCCCGTGTCGTGTATTTCACCAAAAAAGTTGCCGAAAAAAGTTCAGGCCGCAGTTTGATAAAACTCCTCAACTTCGAGTTGCCATCAAATAAAAAAAATTACATTGCAAATTGAAAACCGATCATACTTATGTTAATCATTACCTTCGTCTCCATATTTTAAACAGAGGATGTCATAATAACATCCATCAAGATTTTCCTAATCAATGCCCATCTCTTAATAGTTAATTCTCCAAAAACATTACCATTGCTTTGTACACATAAACCATTGTTATTAAATGGTTCATTGATCATACAAAACAACTTCAACCATTGAACAAATTGGCAACAAAAGGAGCACTCCATATATAGGTGCAAAAACCAAGGTGAGTTGATCCATTTGTGACAAATTGAGTTTGAAAATTTTAATGTTAAAAAAAGGAAGAAGCCCATACTTTGGTGTTAAAGTAAAAGGAAACATAGGTGATGATGAAGAAATGATGAAGCAATGAGTAGTACAAAACAAGAGTCTTATTATTATGGGATTGAAACTTAACACAAACCAAGAAACTCATGCGCGACCATTCTTTCAGGCTAAAAAACAAACACCTTAACTGCTTCAAAATATTCCACCATTTTCACTGCAATAATTCCTCAAGAAAAGGATTGATTGGTTGCCGTGATTTGCAGGAATTGAATGATTGTTGCAGAGAATGTTCTCTTTCGAACCAATCTGCAATTCTCAAGATTTCGTCGAATTAATTTCAAACTATTATTCAAAGTATGAAATATGGATCTTTAGACTTTATGTCTAGTCAAGATATGAACGTACTACTTTGTCTCTTAAGTACTAGTTTCTTATAATCGAACTCAAGTTCAAGCCCGACATTGAATAAGCAATGGTTTGTTTCTATCGATATCCTTCATATTTGATTGTTGAAATTTGATTTCAGTCAGTACCCTTTTATTGTATTTTAGTCGAGACCATAAACTTCTATTACATTACACTGAATATAGATTTGATTATTGATTTACACATGTTTACACACATTATATCAATTAAAGATGAATTTTGAAATAAGCATTCAAAAAATAATTGGACAAGATTAGATTCACAAATTGTGGATGTTACAATTTTACCGTTGGATTAAAGCTAGTTTGCCTTGCCCCCATAAAATAATTTAATTAAACATCAAATTTTTATTGTCATGCATGGTTGCTTTTTTTTTTTAAACTTTGCTTTTCTCTTTTTCAGGACCATTTTACAAAAAAGTTATTGTTTTGAGCTACTATGTATAATTATTACCAAAAATTTCAATGATAAAAAGGATCCACGTGCGCTCATGCATCATGGCACGTGCCTTGTTCTTTTTCTTTCATTCCACAAAAATAAAAAGGCAGATGCATGTATTTTATAGATAATAAATCTAAGAGCTACTCTTGATTTAAAGATTTGATGAAATGTAAAAAATAATAAAGTTCGATGAATTGAATATGATTTCTAGTTTTTTAATTACATCGGGAGCAGCTAGAAACGTCGGTATTATACTTCAAAACAGGTCAAGCAAGTGTTGTGATTTTTCCGATAATTAACCTATGTAATATCATCGATATAAACGTATTAATTAGCAAGGCACTTAAGGAAAAAAAACAATAAAAAAAAAAAAACAAAGTTCGGAAAATTTTGGCTTTAGCACGTAACCATATAAAATGGAACAACTTGTACAAAAAAGATGCAAAAATATATACAAGACAATGAACAACGGTTTCAAAATAGAGGAATGATCCCTAAGTCCATATTGCACCAACATATGAAAGCTAGCTCAATCAAAAACCTCTATAGATCACAACAAAACATGGCAATATAGCCTTTGGATTAAAAACATACAATTCATCCAAATTCGAATAAACTCCGGCAGCTCCGGCCACCGAATCGTAATCCTCTAAACTCCCTTCTGGGTGTTTCTTGACCCGGCCCGCAATTACCCGACAAACCAGCATAGCCCTCTTCCCCTCGTCCACCGCCACCCCACAACTGTCGTGAGCCTTTCCACTCGTCGCAGTTGTTAATATACCTAATTCAAAACATAAATGATACATAATTGAAAATCAAATTTTTTAGAAAAAAAAAACTTTTATGAGATGGTCGCGTAGTTTTCAGTACTATGTACCTTTTGAGGAGACATCTGATGTGACCTTGAACCCGTTTTTGATGATACTACAAATGCTACAACTTGGCATGGAATTGCACAAATTGGATGAGCCATTTAAGCCAAGTGAGCACATCAAGGTGGTGCAATGGAACCGGAGAAGCTCGTTGCCGTCGGCGAGGCACCGGGGGTGTTTCTTGTGCAATCTGGTGGCTTTAGTCTTGATGGTGTCCCTATACTCCTCGAATTTCGAGATGGTTTTAGGGGTATTTTGGACTTTTAATATCCGGTCTATTTTGCAAACCGGGGCCTGTTTCTTGAGCCAGCTTGATTGGAATATGATCTCCACTATGTTCTTGCTTGTGTCCTCTGGTCCCAATTCAGACACTGTCCAAGAATTATCATGTTAGAGACACAGGTGAAAACAACAGTTCATTTATATCATACATTAAAGTCTAAAAAGTAATCCTTTCTTTCTTTAATGTTCTGAGAAGTGTGTATAATAAGCATGCATCATTGATGTAATGTTGGAGAGAGTGAGATTTGAGATTATTATAAGACTAAGTAGGTGACAACCAGGCTAAGATCAATTCAAGATTAGTAAAATAAGCATTTCTGCAATTATTTTTGTACTGATTTCAGACCTTTTGATGAATTACAAGGCATTGAAGTACTCACTTCACTCAAATTAAAAAAAAAGTTTGACTAAAGATATTTGAATTTGATTCATGATATGTTAATCAACTCCTAATCTTAAGCAACAAAATTAATCAACACATCAAATCCTTCATATAAAACAACATCATCAACATACACTCACATAAATTCATAATCAGTACTAACGACACTGAAATAGAAGATGAAACACGGAGTAACCGGACCCGAAACTAAAGATGAGAGAGAGAGAGGGGAGAGAGAGAGAGAGGGATACCAGCATGCTTGACAGCCTGATGAAGCTCCAAATAGTCAGGTTTCATGAAGATTTCACCACAGATAGAGCAAGAACAGATGGTGTTTCTCAAAGAAGGGTCTCTAGTCATGCCAAGGACAGGATCCACCACCATTCTACATTCATAGCAGCCAGAGAGCTTCCTAAAAGGCATGTTTCTGAAGGACCCAGAAATGGAAGGAGAAGCAGAAGGCACTGTGAAGGAGGAGGAAGAAGACGAGGAAGAATTCAAAGTCACAGCCTTCATGGATCTATCACTCTCACACGAAGCTGAAGAAGCCGCCATTAACGAACCTCTCTTTCTCTGCTCTTCCACACACGACAGCTCAGGCTTCTGCATCACCTTTGTGTTGCTGCAAAGTGAGCCTGAGCACTTCATCTTCTTCCCATCTTTCACTACCCTTTTCTTGCATTCACCTTCACCAACTTCCACCTTCTGCTTCTTCTGCTTCTGCTCCTGCTGGTGTTGTACCAGCTGCTGCTGCTGTTGTACGTGGAGGTACTTGCAGGTGAACAGGCTTCTAACAGCAGCCCATGAGTGTGGCTGCTTCTCCTGCTTCTTCTGAGGGGGCTTTGGCTTTGAGGGCTTTCTGGGGTTTCTGCTTTTCGCCATTGAAGGAGAGGAGAGAGCTTCAAGAATGAGTGAGAATGGTGGTGAGAATTACAAACATGCACTTTTACAGAGAGGATGGAGTAAATGTGGGATATCCCTTCCTCTCTTAATCTACTCTTTACACTGATCCTGGATTTGGGTGTTGTGGGCCTCATCTATAAATACTATATTTGTTTACTTGTATTTATATATTCATTGTACTATATATATAGTTGCAAATGTATTAGTGTATAAAAATATTGGTATTTGATACTAGTGACAACATAATGAACAGGTTTCACCCTATTTTAGGTGAGATTAAAAGAACCCAAACTTCACAATTCAAAAGATAAAATAAGTGAGAACATAAAATTAACAAACTTACTTAATAGCTTATTCAAATCAACAAGTGGAAGTATTTACAGATGGACAAAACAAATACTCCTAGAATTTCATGTGAAAATAGGTACGTATAACCTAATAAAACCAAATAATGTGTCACTTATCAAATACACGTCGAAGATATTAGATTATAGAATCTCTCATTGACCTCGTATCTGTACTTCTAGATAAGAGTTTCATTTACACATTCATTGTAAACATTGATTTTTATTTCCTTGATTTAATAAGGTAATAATTATTTTTGAAAAGTAAAACAGAAAACAATGAAGAATGGGAGAAGGGGGCAGTGAGGAAGACATGATTCACAAACTGACAAAGGAGCATGTGTAAATTATTAAATAGTAGTAGACTGGTGTTGTAGAAGGAATCTCAGAGTTTCTTTAATCAATTAACTACTTTAACCTAAATGCAATGCCAAAAATTAAAATTTTTAATTATGACCTATTAATTGCATGTCTTCAACCTCCAATAGAGGACATCCGGATAACTAGGACATTTCACTTTATGCTACTATTTTTTTATATCATTTCACTCGAATTGCTTCATTTATTTATGTTCCTTTTCCTACTTCAATTCTCTGAACAATAGTCAATGTAAGATGAGAGTAATATTTATGCATATTTAATTAAGACCAAGGTCGAATTGCAGAGTACATCCATGTGGGTGATGAATCAAATCTCGATAAACATTAATTGTGGTACTACAAACTTCAACTGAATATATTATTCTTCTGTTTATTTCGCAATTTAAATGTGAAATCCACATGAGTAGATTGCAGTTTTAAAATCTAAATTATGGGGGGGAATAGTGTGGAAATTTTGGGAAGAATTAATTTTAAAGAAAAGCAGAGTAGTGGGCACGCAAATTAGGAAATCTAGGAGAAAGAGCATTGCTAAGAACAAGGATTGCACTTATTACTTCATAATTAATGGTGCTTTGAATGAGAAAGCTGATTTGATTCCTTATGCCTCAAAATCATATTAGACATCATATGCTATGCAATAAAGTTTTGTACGTTCATTATCTTCATCATTTTCATATTCATTATTCGTCACATTCCAATACGTACAATCAGCTTTTAGCTATTAGGAATAAAACTCCACAGTTAATTCCACCTTTTTTTACACACAATAAAACTGAGAAGAGATTTACATAATACTATATTTGAATGAGGAATTTGAGAGGGAAAATAAGATTGAAATATTTGACTGACTCCATATATGATCATAAATAGCACTCAAGAGAACAACTAAATGTGGAGGCTTAATCTATGAGCTTGTAAATTGTAGTTCACAGCTCCAAATCTAAGAAAACAAATGAAGCATAAAGGAAGTTAAGTGATTATGATCTAGTGAACAAGTTTCCAATCTTATATCGTATGTTATCTAAATTCTAAAACAGTTATCATGGTTGTTTTTTATGAAGACATTAGGATGAGGAAAAACATAGAGCTTTATTCAGTCATGGGATTATGGATATGCTCATGAGAAACACATAAGGTAGTTGAATCTGTAATGTTTCAGTGAACGATGAAACGAAGAATTCATGGCAAGTAAGTGAGACGGAATTCATAGCATGTTTGAGATTATTCTTTAGAGTTTAGACATGGTACGTGTAGCACGGCTGATATTGCCTTCAATAAGGCGACTTCATTTGCTGTGGAAAATTAATCTGAGAGCCTATAATGAGGGCAAAAACATTAATGTTAGACAATGCAGATTAAAATTACTCCTAAACCTGAACAGATATTGAGTCATAAACTTTGTTACATTGTCACACAAGTTCTTTGTTTAGTTGTTTCAAAGAGTAGCATATGTGAGAAACGAAAAATAACAACATATTTCACCTTCAAGACTTCAAGTAGAGATAAATAATTTATCTCCCACACTATTTGATTAAGTAAATGAATTTTATTATTAGCTTGATCATAAGCAAATCAGCATATTCTGAAGCAACAAAAACTGTTTTCGCTTCTTTTTGATTTTTCACTAAAATTGAACTGTGACATGAGAATTACCTCTAATCAAATGCATAGGGGTCATCTGCATATGGATTCAAAGATCCTTCAGTGAACAAATCGCCTATGTTGGAAGGATTCGGTTGGGTTCCACCTTTGACTCCCTACATCATATTTAAAGACCGAGTATCAGCAAAAGCCAACAGAGTTGCAGAATCGTAATATATTGTTCTTCTCTGTGCTTTTTGTGTAATGCTGGTGTGCACTGCATGATCATAAGTGGATAAAATGTAGAAAAATGTATAGAGTTTCTGTTTCTTGAACATAAGTGATCATTTGATTCATTTCATTACATCAGCTGTACATGGTATATGAATATCTGGTCAATCGCACATATCTTTTTTTCTCTGTTTGATGAAACATGTTTGTACTCCATAAAACATGTTCTAAATCAATATATTAAGGTATAACATTTGTTAAGAGCAATGGAAACATGCTTATGAATGTTAAGTGTCTACTTGCCTGGATAGCATCTTTGGGAGTCTTTGCTTTTGGTGTATCTCTCTTTCTGTGCTTCCTTGGTTCCTGCATGCAGATGGTTGTAACAAAGTAAAGAACGCAGTCATAATCAGCAATCTCGTCTAATAACGAAACATTGGTGCTAATTTTTGTTAAATGATTGAATAACTACTGACCCCAAACATGACTGTGCTTTTTCTTCGCTTTGTAATTGTTCTACCATTTGATGTTTCAATTTCATATTCACGGTGAGTCACCTGTCAATTTATGAAGTTTTAGTGTGACGGAGATATTAGAAGCAGAGTTTTGGTTACACGTAAACATTGAAGAAAAATTGCATGATCCATTCATATATGTGCAAATTGAAATTCACACAGGAGTTCAAGAAAAGTTTTCTCACCTTCCTGTGCTTTGGCAGATTCTTCACATCCTCAACCTTTTTCAACATGTTTGAAACTGGAGTTTGATTTGCTTGTGGGTATGGTGAATCCTGCAAAGAAACATTGAAATGCATACTAAAACTGCCACAACATGAACCCAAAAGAAAGTAAAACTAGTTTTCCAATAGAATCACCTTTTCCTCAACATCTGTTCTGTCATGAGGACGATGAGATCTTTTGCTGCTGTCTTTACTTCTCATCTTAGCGGAGGTGATAGAGTAGTTCTGGGAAACAAATAATTAACCATGTAATCTTTAACAACAGCAGATAGAGTTTTGATAAACTGCTCAATCACTTGATCGGTTGTTATATCAGGACTGATTATATCTGGAATTTGTATCTTTCAAATAAATTTAACCCCATTTTGTAGAAATTTAAAACCATTAAGCTAGTTTTGAAAATAACACCACTTATATTGAATTATAGGAGAAAGAGCACTCTCCTCTATTTGTTGGAATTGGGAAGTCGAGAAGAGTATTATGAGTTATAGGGGAATACCTTTTTCGAATTCACTTCCTGGTCCTCTTGTGGATTGTCACTCATTACTTTCCACTGTAGCTGCAGTAAAGCCCTCTGCCTCTCTTCCTGAGTTATCAAACGACAGCATTAATGCTGTTGTATAACTACCTCACCATGCATTTTAAGGGAAATACCTTTGCCCTTTGAATATCTAACTCCTCCTGCAATCTTCTGCATTCATCTTCATGCTCACATCTCAAAGCCCTTAACTGAGCGTCATGCTCAGATCTAAGCAATTTTGTTTTCTGCAGTGCGCACATTGTCAATGGCATAATATCGTCCTTCCTCATAATCATGGAATCAAAATGTTGTAGGGATAACATACTTCTCTTAATTCAGTTTCAGCTTCAAGTTCGTTGCGTCTTAGTTCTTCAGTGTGCTTAGAGATGAGGCTCGTTTCTTTATTAGCATGTTCCTTCTGAATGTTGCTAATCTGTAGAGATAACATTAACAGTGATCCCAGCACAAGTCTTAGACATAATTGTGTTTCTGGTCTGTACATCATCCAGAACCAAAACGATGTGAGGCCAAAAACATTATGCTCTAAACATCAGATATCATCCATTATATACAAGCTATTTGCTCCAAGATTGCCAGGGAAAGAAAATTATGTCTTTAACATATTACAGCTTGGAGAAATTACAAAGAATTTTTTTTTTTTTTTTTCAGTTTAATTATCCATTATAAAGCAAGATCCAACTCCCGACCAGAGGTGAAAATCTTTGTAGCCAAACAAAAGAGTAATATACGGTAAAAAGTTAAGAGAAATAAATTTACTTTGCAGAGTAACAACTACAGAGAGGAAATTTTCAATTATGTTATGGAATATGAGAAATCAAAGAAAAATGGCAAATATTCGTTTTTGACTTCAATTCTTTCTATGAAAAAAATGAAATATGCACTCAGCTCAAATATCATGTGGTTCTAAACAAGATTTATTTGGCATAATTTTCGATTATTTCACTTCAAGAATTTGCGTGTTTTTTTCTTAAACCAACAAGGGTGAATTCTTTTTCCATGTTTTATATTGTCATAACAAACTTGAGACCTTTGAATTGTTCAGTTTGAGATTTCATATAGTAGCATACCAATGCAGCATGTTCTTCCTGCATCCGTAGCAAATGTTTCTGTGATTCTTCTTTGTATTCTTCAATCTTTTGCTCACATTTCTTTTCCATATCTTGGATCATTTTATCGGCCTGGAATTTAACACAGATCAAACTTTTAACTCAGAATTGAAAGAGAAACTCACCAAGAAAAATTGACTGAGGAACCTGTTCCTTCTCCAGATTAACAGTCTCCTGCTTCTCCACCTCATATTTCCTTCGTATATCATTTATGGCCTGATCATATTATGCCATAGTTAATTGGATGTATCTAGAAAAGAACAGGGAGATGTATAAATTGTAAGACTGTTATAGTAAATAAAGAAAAGGGAAGACCTGATCATTTCTCTGAGATATTTCTTTCAAGTGCTTTGATAGTTCCAAGTGTTTGCTTTCTAACATGTGATCATATTGCTTCTTGGCTTCATGAAGCTTATTCTCAGTGTCAGCCAGGGATGCCATAATCTAAAGCAGCAGATTGAATAATTACTGACCCATCCAAGAGGCTGATTTACAGAACTTAACTTCAAAATTCAATAGAAGAAAACCTCTGTTTTCTGATCATCCAACTGCTTTTCTCGGGCCTTGAGTTCCATAACAATCTGGTCCTTCTCCCCTAATGCATTCTCAAGCTCACTGACTCTTTTCTCAAGTGACTGCACATTATTGTCACCTTTCTCAACCTCCTTCTGCAAAAGTTCAATTTCATCTTGCTTTTTCTGGATATCTGCTATTAGTCCATCCATAAGTTCTTTGTTCTCTTTCTCCAACTCAGAAAATTTAAGTGATAAATCTTGCTGCATGAGACAAAACACAACATTTCAACCTATGCCACTTCCCATGTCACAAGAGACAAATTTCATTAAATGAGCTTTCACCATTTTTTCATCAGATAATCTTGAATTTTCAGATGAGCTCCTGAGGTCATCCTCCAATTTGAGTACTAAGGCCTGCATCTCAGTCTGTTTAGAAACAAGAATATCTGCTTCAGACTCCAATTTCCGAATCTTCGCTTCTGCTAACCGGCATTCTTCAGCATGCTGTACCATTGAAAACTCTTGTTCTTTCTGAAGTTCAAGAACCTTATCGTTCAAGTCATGATTAACCAGCTGTAAAGTACTTTTCTCAGATATTAAAGATGTGCACTGGTTGTGCATCTGATCATACTTTTGTTGAGCACGCCTAGAAACAAGGTCTTTCTCCTGCTGAGCTAACTTAAGGCATGAATCAAATAAAACATTTAGCTGAATGACTTTATCGGAAAATGCCAGGCTTTGGTTTTCCAGTTCATTGAACTTCACAACCAGTAATTTAACAAATTCTTCAAGATTCTTGATCTCCACTAAGGCCATTCCCAGTCTGTTAGAAAGATCATCTTTGCTAGATAACAGATCATTGTTCTCTTTCCCTAATTTATCCTTGGAGATACTCAGTTGAAGCAGGTCATCATCTTTCGCTCTCATTTCAAGTTGCAACTTTTCCATCATAGAAGTCAAACTTTCTAAAGCCATTTTATTTGATGTTACATGTTCTTCCAATTGTTTTATCACACCATCTGTTTATATAAATAAAAAACAAAAATTGAACATGTCATACTGATAGCCATACTGATAACAATCTTCCACTTATAAATGTCATGTTCTCTGGCAAAATAGAAAGAGTGCATTTTTTACCAGAAATTTTACACTCCGTCTGGAGTTAGAACAACATTGTCAGCTACAAATCTAAGTGCATAACATTAATGTTTCAGTTAAACAAAACCTCCTGGTAAACTGAAAAGATACCATTGGAGTTCCATGAGCATCTAAAATTCTAATTTTGCTGAAGGCACAAAGTGAAAAGGTAGCATCAAACATCAATGAGAATTTTTCAACTTTATATATTAACTAAGTATTTAAGATCCTCACTGAATGTGATTGTTATTTTATGGATGAAGCGAATTTCTGCTACTATACTTAACAACTAAGTCATCTGAAGATTATTGATACTCAACCTACTAAGTTTTATGTCATTTAAAGTACTATTGCCTATAAACAGAAATCTCTAGCTAATCAAACTTGTAAAAATGTTCTTATAGTCAAAGCACATTCTAACCACTTGAGAGATCTGCTCCAGGGATAAATGTTAGTCATTTAGTTCGATAAGA
The DNA here is from genome assembly GCA_005771605.1 of Scutellaria baicalensis. Lineage (NCBI taxonomy): Eukaryota > Viridiplantae > Streptophyta > Magnoliopsida > Lamiales > Lamiaceae > Scutellaria > Scutellaria baicalensis. The sequence continues at coordinate 133,148 of VALJ01000034.1, forward strand.
AATTTACTGCAAGCTATACATTCAGTTAATTTTTAAATGTTTTGCTGAATCAACATTACCTTTCTCTTCAATCAGACTAGCAGCTTTGTTCTGTTCATATCTGAAAGAGGTCTCCATGTTGTCCTTTTCAAGTCCAAGTTCCATAAGTCCAATTTTTCAACTTTATATATTAACTTAGTAAGTTTTTAAGATCCTCACTGAATGTGATTGTTATTTTATGGATGAAGCGAATTTCTGCTACTATACTTAACAACTAAGTCATCTGAAGATTATTGATACTCAACCTACTAAGTTTTATGTCATTTAAAGTACTATTGCCTATAAATAGAAATCTCTAGCTAATCAAACTTGTAAAAATGTTCTTATAGTCAAAGCACATTCTAACCACTTGAGAGATCTGCTCCAGGGATAAATGTTAGTCATTTAGTTCGATAAGAAATTTACTGCAAGCTATACATTCAGTTAATTTTTAAATGTTTTGCTGAATCAACATTACCTTTCTCTTCAATCAGATTAGCAGCTTTGTTCTGTTCATATCTGAAAGAGGTCTCCATGTTGTCCTTTTCAAGTCCAAGTTCCATAAGTTCTTTGTCACCTTATTTACAACAAAAAAAAGATACCAAATCCCCGAATCACAAAAATGCAACAGCAGAAAAGGCGACGGTTGAGTTACTAGATATGAAATCCTTTATGATCCACACAGAAGACATATAGACTTTAAGATGAACCAGCTAACACGTAGTACTTCACTCACGAGCTTTAATTGTCTCTTCTGAAGATTCCAACTTCAAAGACATAGACTCCATAAGCTCATGCAATTTATCGAGAGCAATTGATGTTGCAGACAGTTTATCTTCAAAAAATGCCTTATCTTTCTCAGCTGTGGAAGACAACGGTAAATATAGCGGAGCATTTCTATATCACCAACATGAAATATTACTTCGATAAAGAGCACGTACCATGCTGAACCTGAATGCTTAACTGTTCCAAAGTTTTGGTGAGTTGATCACACAGTGTCTTTGTTGACGAGAACTTCGATTCAAGTCCTTTCCAATGCTTCTCGTCTTCTTTCTGCTTCACTTTAAGCTTTGCATTTTCATTGAACGCATTTTGCAATTTCTCTTCCAGTACGCAAACTTGTTCTGTCAGTTTCTTGAGCTTGGAATTCTGTATTTTCAAATACACACTCCAGCTTAATTAGTCCATAGAATTGAGGATATGTATCAAAAAAATAATTGCTGCTGTGCTTAACTTAGATTCCACTTTCTGCTTTGAGTGATATTAAAGAAATTGTGCTTACAACAAAAGACGTGAATGTGTACATGATATTCATCTTTCACACCAACAAAACATCTATAATACATAATACTAGCGAATGCATGAACATCATAAATCTGTACACATCATGAAAAGAAAAAGCCTTTAATGAACACATAATTTTTATTATTTGTTCGGAAGTCGAAATTAACAACAGAGTTCCTAAAAAAGGAAAAGAAAAAAACAAATACCGCCAATTCGAGGTCAGTTTTCGCAGAAGCTTGTTCCCTGACCAATTTCTCTGAAAAACAAAAATCAACGAGACAATTTATCAAATGCGAATATTTTTACCTTGTGTGCTACAAAAAACGAGTAAATATAACGAAAATTATAACAACCTGCAGTCAGCTTCAGATTAGCAAAGCTTCCCGAGGAGACCGAGTCAGAGTGTGTAGTCGAAGAACTCAGAGGCATCTTTTTGTTCGCAGCTCCTAAATTAGATCCAGAAAGAGATTTAAACTGTTCCAGGCTTTTTATGCCAGACAATCCTAGAAGTCTATTCATTGTGAAGATCACGCAACAAAATCTGCAGCAAAAACGCAGGATTCCACCTTAAAACTTCAGATACTACGGTTCGAAATCTCAAAGAAAAGATCTCTGTTGAGCTGAAGCTTACTGAATCAAGTAACGAGAAATCCAGAAAATTCGACCGTGAGTCTTCCGATTGAAATGATCGGAACCGAAAAATCAGCTTCGGAGATTCAATTATGAGAAGAATTCGAGAAATTTAGCTCTGTAATCGAAAAATTAAGAGCAACTGCAAACAAAAAACCCTAAGAATTCAATTCCTGAAGTGTAGTCAAGGAGAGGATTTTCTCCGAGAGAGCGATGAGAAACGGTCGAAATGGATTTAGCGCGAAACAACGTGTATTTATAGTAGTGGGTAATTTTCGCCTGCGACAGGGTATATTGCGGGAACACGTGAGATCGAATGGCGACAGCGAGAAAATCAATTTATTAATCCTATATTATTAAATGATATGGAAACAATTTAATTAATGGAATTGAAATTATAATAATGATTATTAAAACACATCTAAACTAATGAGTCTGAGGAAGAAGAAGAGAGGAAAAAAGAGTACAAAATATGTGTAACTTCGATTAACATGATCTTCATACTCATGAAGGTATGTTACCATTTGAGTTACAAGATTCAAGATTATTTTGTCGGCGAACGTGAATATACTGAACCGGTTTTATGATGCACGTTGAACATTAATATATTAGTAAATGAGTCGAATAAATATTACTTTATTTAAATTGATTAGATATTTGGAATCTTTGAAAATAATAATAACACAAAGGGGTGTTTACTTTGGGGGTTTGGGTTAGTTTAGATTTATAAAACAACCCAAACTCATGTTTACTTTGTGGGTTTCAAGCCCGGGTTTTGGCTAATCAGCTGGGTTTGGGCCGGATTAAAACACGGATTGGGCCGTGTTAAGGGTCCGATTTTAAACCCACCTATTTTGGTGGATTATGTCCAAGCCCAATAGTGTTTGGGGTAAAATTACAGTAATACCCTTACTATTCATAGGAAAAGTTCTTTTGTGCCCTTGTAGTTCGATTAATCACAGAATTGCCACTACATATATACATCTTTAAGGAAACCCTAACCCTCACCCCTCTTCCAAACCCGACTCAACGATCCCGCGGCGGCCTGAGTCGATTCAGCAGCAACCTGCGGCGGGCGACGACTAAGAAGCTCAGACGGCGGCGCCTCCAGCCGAAAGTCCCGATCTCCATCTTATTCAGGTAAGTCGTCATCTCGCACATCCACATTTGATTGCTCGAAGTCCAATTTAGGCGCGACAGAAATTTTGTATCGTTTGGGTTAGCCTAGGGTACACATTTGCGAGGATAAATTTCTTCAAGATATATGTTTTTTCTTAGATTATTAGCTCATCAAATTTCCCTCGTTCTGTTGGATCTTCAGACATGTTGTGCATAAGAATACGTGGCAATACAGTGTTAGAAAAAATAATGTAAAATTTTTTTTGGGGTATGTTGTCGATTTCATTTTGTATCCTCGAGTTTAAACAATCAATAAGCTGAGAAATATATGAATGTTGGTGTTAGACAAAAAACGTAGAAACTTGTGAAAATCAATTGCATTGCAGTGTAATCGACTTGCCCAACCATGTTATCACTAGTCAAGACATTTCCATCCCTTGCTCTTAGAAACCTCAGCAAATATTCCCTTTGATAACCATTATGCACATTCTGCAAATCATTACCAGAAATCAAGATTTTTACTTATATCATAGCTAAGCATTCAGGAAGCGCTTAAAACTAATTTTCGATGTGTTTTTAAGGCATAAAAAATGAACAAAACCAATTCTTCATTTCCCCATTTTTCCAATCAATTTTCTAGTGACTGTGTGTGTTCTTACATGAGTAATAGTACTTTGAAAAATTTCACTGAATAAAATTTTGTTGGCTGTTCAGTTTAGTTTTTGGATTATATGGTCTTTCCTCAAAGTTCCAAAAACGAGTCATATAACCTGTAATTGAATCTATACTATATGCCTTTCGATTGATGGATATATAATTTTTCATTCCAGTATATGTATTTTGAAGTTGTACTATTGATTATTTGATTTCAATGCGGCAATTGACAGGTGAACTGGACACTTAGAGCTGAATTCTCATTAACATTACGGTTCTCTTACTTGTTATAGTAGGTTCCATGCTAACATCTCCTTCACAAGCTAAAGTTTTTATCATAAGAAGCACTTTCAAGAAGCATATATCATGAGCATTTTAGTTGATTAGGTTTGGGTTTGCTTGTTGTAGTCTTTAGGAATTTATGTACTATATGCAAACATTGTGATGAATTATATCAATATGTAAGACTATGCTAGATCTTAGGAGATCCTCACTGGATGGTAACAAAAATCATCGTTAACTATGATTTGCCATTTCGATAGAGTTGAACAATGAAACAGGAGATCCTCGCTGGAGTGAAGACAACGTGAAAAAGTTCGTTGCAAACAACGTCTACGTGTTCCCGATGTTCGTTGACTATGTCAACAACAATGATAGGCTGAAATATAACAAGAACAAGAATCGCATATATGTTAGCGTCGAGTACTGGCATTTCATTGGGAAGGTAACAATACTTAACATCTCACAAATTTGGCACGGACAAGCTGCAAACTTTAACATGCGGCAATTTTGTGCCATTAATTTCGTGTTTTAGCTATAAATGCGAGCTAATGTTCGAGACATTGCAGGAGAAAGAGCACCAAGTCCTCTTTCGAGAAAGTGGATATCCATTCTATGAAACTTGGAGCATCATACTCTCGTACCACCGACTAGCTGAAGTGATAATTGATCTCGTTGGCTCGTCTCCAGCATCGCCGATTGTGGTTTGGGATGAGCCTTTTGATCCCGAAGCCACAGACAGCTGGGATGTACAGTTTCCCTTGACTCCTCGCAGCATGAGCATTAAGGATTCGAAGCTCTGCACCCTATGAATGCGACTGAAGTTTGTACATACTTTTGCATTATGAATGGAAGGGATTGAGTGACGAACATGGATGGGTGAAGGGCTGTCTTTTGCTAACGTTAGGTAATTAACATGTAGTTCATATAAACTATTATTAGGTTTGAATGGGTAATTTCAAAGGTTTGGGAGCTGCACATATGCTAGCAATGCATATATTGTGTGCAAGCAAATTTTGGAACAATGTGTTTTGAACTCCCAAAATCCAACTTGCAGTTTGTATTTAACTAAAGTTGTACTAATGTTAAAGTTTAGCTATTTAGACATTACATTGCACTGTGCTCTACTCCTTTGTTTATCCCACTGCCAAATGCCATTCATGAGAAACTCAAAACACATGCATATATTAATCATTCTGCCACTACTAATTTAGAAGCTAGACTTAATATTTGTCATTTCCCAAATACATAATACAATCGGATCATCATTTCACTACAGCTTACAAAGACCATGAGACACACCATCCGTCGTGCTACTACTCTTACGTAGAAAGAGTACAACCATCATCATCAACAAAATGAGTAGTAATAAGATGATAAGTGACTTCAATTTCCTTTCACGAGATGCGCCCCTCGCAAGGTCCAACTTCAACCGAGAAATCTTATCAAGACACTCAATTACAACATCTCGAGGACGTCCTTCGAGTGGCGGCTCCAACCAAATGAACACATCACAAGCTTCTTTCTACAATTTCATTCACTCTCAAAAAGTAAGCACATATAATCATTATTCATGGATGACAATAATGTGTAAATGCAACAAAGGCTGGTTTAGAAGTACCCATCGGAAAGGACAAGTCATAAAACTTCGCATAGGATTCCGACTAGTCCCTGAAGTTTGCACTTGCATTGGAATCATATGCCGACATCGCAACAAAGTATCCGGTGGATGTACGGACATGCTTGAACTTTGCGCGTATGGATATGCATTAGAACTACAATCTCAATAATAACAACATTAGTGTAAAAATGAACATTAAACTTAAACTCATCCTACAGGATTAGCTAGTGTGAGCAAAATTTATCCTTCTGAGTTTATTTACTTGTCCATAAGAACTAGCAATTGATACAGGTTCTACAATTTCCAAATTGTACACATCTCAACACAAAACTTCAACCACATAATGCTAAATAAAAATTACAAATTGAATATGCAAAATCCACACACATTCAATTCATTTGTCCGCCACATCACTCATGAAACTGCAAGTATGCACACACAATATTGAACTCGGAAATACTAATTATTTACCTCGTCGACATTACGACACTCTAACAAAACTCCACTGCCGATTAATTGCTCCAAATCAGATAAGCCTTGTCGTCGAATTTTTTTTTATCACTTCGATTCTTAATTGGAGAGTAGAAGTGGCTGCCAATTTCTACATTCAACTAACTTGTCTACGATAGTAGACCCAAATACAAATTCATGGGCATTGAAACATATTTATGTTACAAGAAAGGAAAATAAATGTAATCTTACATTTTGGGAAGCCGAAAGAAAGAGGGATTTGCAAGGACGAGAGTTCATGGCTTGGAAAGAAGAAACTCGAAAAATCTAGGGTATGAGGCTGTCTTCTTGCTTAGCCGAGTGGATTGAAGGTCGAAGATTTAGGTTGGAGAGATGGATCTTGTTTTTTGGAATGAAAGCTCCTCTTCCATGGGGTTTGTTCACCATATTGCAAAAAGTCATATTTAACATTTTTTTTTAAGTTTAAATTTTAAGCAAATATGGTTTGGAGGCAAAATTGTCCTTTCGTTAATTTAATCCATATTAACCAACATACCAAACAATATTTTATAAACAAACTCATTTTAACTCACTTACAATCATTCAAACCAAACAAAAATTTAATTAAATCTACATCTAAACCCACGTACCAAACATTCAAATTAGCACTTTTTAATCATACATGAACAGTGCAATCCCACTTTTTTAATCAATCCAAACAATCCCGCCCACCAAAGTAAACGGGCCCAAAGAGTACAAAATGTGTGTAACTTCGATTAACATGATCTGCATATTCGTGAAGGTATGTTACCATTTGAGTTATAAGATTCATGATTATTTTGTCGACGAACATGAATATATTGAACCGGTTTTATGATGCACATTGAACATTAATACTCCCTCCGTCCCACTATTTTCAGCCTACTTGCCATTTTCGTTTGTCCCAATTAAATCTGTCAGCCCCAAAATGACAAAGAAAATTTTAATCTCTTACCCTTCCATTTCTTTCATTTTACAACTTTTGCACTCAAAAAGTTGATTTAAATTACAAAATTGCCACTCAAAAATATTAAAATAACACATCCAATCAAAGTCAACAGTTTTTCTTAATATCTGTGCCGATCAAAGTAGGCTAAAAATCATGGGACGGAGGTAGTATATTAGTAAATGAGTCGAATAAATATTACTTTTTATATAAAATTGATTAGATATTTGGAATCTTTGAAAATAAAAACAATTGTGTATAGAATGAAGGGAGTAATAGATTAGTGTAAAAAAATAATTACAACAATCCATTTTATGACACTTTGCACCAAACTCGATCACAATAAAGAGGATCTTGATTCTTGAATCACAATCCATAAGTATAAATATCTCACAATGGAAGAGATAATAGAATGTAAATGAATCGAGTCAAGTGCATATTATGCTCGTCATACTTTTATATTTTAGCCATTCAATACTCATTTGAATTAGAAAGGCCTTCATTATTTGAGTTGCTTGGAAGACTATCATCATCATACCATATATAAAGTAACAACCATGAGGGACACATGTTGCTCGTAAAATAAAATCGAGATATACTATATATCGCTCAATCACACACAAACACGGATATCTCTATATTATGTGTAATTGAAAGGCAGATCCGCAAGGTTCGACGTCTAAAAGTACAACATATAAACACATATGCTAGAGATTAACAACTATCTCATGGATTCAATATGATTAGAGTCTTGGACACATAAAGTACAAAGGAACACGTATCCGAGCATAACAACGAAGGCCAACTACGACTACTCTCGGGCCAATTTTCTCAATGAGATCAAAACCGTTCAAATATTCATTTCACAAGCATGTCAATACCCTAACATCGACAATTATCTTAGCACAACACAGAGACATGTAATGTGAATATAATCAAACCTCATCTTCATGAAGCAACATATTAGGGATCCCCTTGTTGACAGGAAATTTACGACCGGTCTCAGGACAAACTAACGCACCCTCTTCAAGATGAAGCTCAAGGAGGGCATGGTGGAACTTATGGAGGAACTCATCAGAGTCGAGCATGGAGGATTCTACCTCGTCTGGTAGCTCTTTATAGCCTAGAGTTTTGGATGCCTCCACAAGGGCCTTCCATTCAACCTTGGCAAACATGTTTCTAAGGAAGTCCGTGTTCAAGTCCACCTCCTTCTCGATTACTTTCTCAGCCTCAATCCGCAGAGGGAAACCATTCGTAACGCCTTTAATATTTGACGACAACATGTTATGGGTTAGAAGCCTCATTCTTGGTTTCGCTTCAACTTCGTGCTTCAAACACTCAACAACACCTAATGTCAAGAACCCAACTTTTCATTTCCCCCAAACCAAGAACAATATGAACTAACAGACTAAAATTAGCAATCATTAGCATAAATCACTGAAAGTGAGGGTGATTAACTGCTTAACTCAAACAGTATACACGATCATCGTTTTTCCATAGATAGCGTTTTACCAATGCTCGTTGCACCGGAACAAGAAATCGATCATGGAATACTATTTACAACAAAGGAATCGACCAGAATCATACAAGCCCAACTTTTTTAAAACACCATCAAAGATTCCACCTTTAACAACAAAGAAACCTCAACAAAATCGAAGGAGAAACGTAGCATCAAAAATACATAATTCCTTGGATTAATGGTTTCAATTCATCATCCCTACCTTCATCTGGATCATTTAACAGTGTGCAATGAACAGTTACGTTTCGCAGCCGATGAAATTCACTGGCATAGATTATATATCCCGATACAAAAATTAAATAAGAATTTTCAAAATCACAGTTAACGCAGTAGCTAATCTCTAACCAAACAGATGAAAAGATTCGGAGGGTTTCAAGCTATCAATCTTTGAAACTCAAAATAAAATTCAAATCCACATTCTATCCAAATTCTGACCTAATTATTTATTTTCGAGCAGAAAAAAGGGGGATAAAACTGAGAATAAAGGAGGGAGGAGAGAGAAAACGCACCTGGCGTATTTTAGCAGTCCTCTGAAAAGGGTGCTCGAGGGAGTTGGCGAAGACGAAAGAGAACCCTTTAGAAATATAGGCCTGAAAACTAATTGGGCTTTATTTGCGAGCGGCCCAATTACACTTGGTCTTGGGCTAAAATTTGGTCCACTGAAACACTTTTGAGCCCAATCAGATTTTAAAATAAGGAAACAAAACAAAGCCGAGATGCAGAGCGCCATTATGCAAATTCAAATTCCTCTCTCTCTCTCTCTCTCTCACACACACACACACATCGCAAAGTTCTTCAATGGAAGTAACTTCGTAACTCTCGGATGCGGTTTTTCTGCGAGTTCTTAATGAAAACCGGAGATGCTTGAGTGTTTAATCGATGGAAGGGGAGCCTGACCTTCCGGCCCCATCTGCGAAAGCGAATTTTTTCAAGCCCGATCAAAGCCGTCCGATCAGCATCAACGCAGAGTCGATTAACATCGGGGGTTCGTTTAACACCGCCTCCACCTGCACCTCGACGACGTCGTCTTCATATTCTTCCCCTCCGGAGTTGGTCCGCCATATTCAAGCCACCTTCAAACGGCACCGTCCCATGGGTATAGCTTGTGTCTGTGTGCGTGCGTGTAGTTAGAAAGACCACTTTCTTCGTTTTTGGGTACTTTACAAAGTTTAATGTGCATAAAACAAATTAAGGGTATTATATGGTGTTTCCTGTTCTGTAATTATGCCATCATTTAGTGGATGATATCTCATTTTGATTTCTTTTTCATTAGAAAGTTCCAGCAAAAGGTAAAGGTGCAGAAAATTGTGCGATTTGCTAGAGCTTTAGTTTTCAACTTTGGGAACTAGAATTTGAAGCTTTTAAACGACTTAAATTAGCTTTTTTTTTAACCTTACTGCTATTGAACGAGATCCTAACTGTGATTCAGGTAGTATATAGGGTCTTTTTTTTTTTTTTTTTAAATAGAAAGTAAGTTCTATCAATCTTAATTCTTGTTGTGTTCATTGAATGTATGTGATATTTGTAAGAGTTTATTACTTTTTCATCAATGTTATATTGGGCTATGTGTTAATTTGGTTTATGATCAGTTCTATGTTGCTAAGCATTTATATTCTTTCTTTCTGTTTTGATAAATAAGGTATGATGCAGTCTAACAGCATTCGTCCTCTAAGATCTGTGGTTTGTCGACGAGGAACTGCAGAAGAATCAAATATAAAACCTCGTTCAACAATTGATGCCAAAAAAAGCAAAGAGGATAATCCACAAGGTCACAGAATAAGTCGTTTGGTACCACCGCCCAACACCATGGTCTCCGTCTGTGCAGATAATCGAGAAGATGCACCAGTGACTTCATCCTCAGAAGGGGTTACACATGATGATAGCATCAAGGCATTCAATACTAGGAGAGATCAAACTGGGCTTTCTACTAACCCTGGGGTCAATGTTGCAGTTTCTTCATCAGGTTTGGCCAATGATGCAGTTGCTTCATCCAGAGCAGAACCTGGAAATGTTTTAGCTGAAGTTCAAAGGAAGGTTCATTTTTCCAATGATAACATCACCATACCTCGCGGTAATTAGTATTTTTGTGCCTCAGTGGTGTCTCAATCAGAATATTTTTGCATGTTTATGTATGAAAAATGAGTTAATTAATTAAAATTAATTTAGTATATGGACTGGATGTCAAGTGGTGTGGTAGTCTGGTAGGAAATAGGGGTTCATAGAAGGTTGCAATTTATAGTGGATGCTGTAAATTGTCTATGCAGGGGCCCATGATCAAATGGCCACTGGAACAGATGATTTATTGTCTCACATGGATTCACTTGCATTGACAGACATGGAATGGGATGTGGGCAATCAAGTGGATACTTCAGCTGCTGTCAATCAGGGGTGGCAGCATCATAATATTCAAAGTATGGAAATGGACAATAGTCTTCGGTCCGAGGGTGGGATTTCATGTCTATTATCTAGCAAGACTATGGGTGTTCAGGATCAGGTCCACCAGTTTGGAACTTTTTTGCAGAATGATTTGAGTAATGCTATGACACAATCTTCGTTGGTTGGATCCTCTTCAACCCTTATAAATTCAACTGCTCCTATGATTAGTTCCACTACCCACTGCTCCAAACCACAAGTTGGTGGTGCTCATTTGGGCGCAGGACCTGCTGGAGAAGCTGAAGTGCAACTGAATGTTGTGCATCCATCATATTCTTTATCCAAGTATGAAGATGGAGTGTTATCTCATCAGTCAGCTGTGAACTCACAAGCTGTCAGCTCTACTGCTATGGTGTCTATGGAATTTAATAAATCTTCTGGCCCATTTAAGGAGTTGGAGACTAGTTTGCCACAGGATCATAATATTGCTAAAAACTCTTCTGAACACAACAAATCAGTTGAAGGAAATGTCACTGACAAAAATTCTCAACCCCCATCAAAAAAGGTATCTCAATCAGACCCAGAGTTGGGAAGTTCTAAGTCAGAGAAACCAGAAAGAGGTGCTGCTGGTAAAGCAACATCAACATCTCGGAGAAAAGGTTATGATCCTGACTTGTTTTTCAAAGTTAATGGAACACTTTATCAAAGACTTGGCAAGATTGGTAGTGGAGGAAGTAGTGAGGTCCACAAAGTCATTTCATCAGATTGCAAAATTTATGCCTTAAAAAAGATAAAACTTAAAGGCCGTGACTATGCCACAGCATATGGATTCTGCCAAGAAATCGAGTACTTAAACAGACTGAAGGGGAAGAACAACATTATTCAGCTGATCGATTATGAGGTGTGCCCTACCAGATCCTAGCTATGAATTTACATGCTATTTGTAGGGCTATTGTGTCTGAATACTAACTTAATTAACATATTACTTTTGCAAGTTGGGGCAAGCATGGTTGGAAATATTTAGAAAAAGGTGTGACAGTGAATCTTGCAACTGAGTAGCATGGACCTTTTTTACATCATAGCCATTAGATATGTATGGATTTCTTTTCCCCTGAATCAGTTGATGCATATGATCCACTTCTGCTTCTTTACAAAAGATAGCTTTAAAGTGAAAAATTTTGAGCTTCTTACTTTATGCTGTCATATAGAAATTTTAATAGATTTAAATTTATTCAACATAATAATTTCTTGTTACCATGCATAGTTTGCTGGTTCTGCCTATTAGCTTTAAGAACTTATCAATTGACTTGGACTGTGATAAGAACATTAAGGAATGCATCTAGAACAGTCAGGTAATAAAACATGCTGCTAGTTTTAACTCAAATTACCTAGAACATGCACATAACCATTTTGATTCAGTTTCCCCAACTAGTTTGATCTTCCAGAGGTCATAGGTGCCAAACCATAAAGTTGTTATGTGCTATTTAGTGGTATGCTGTGTATATAAAGGACAATCTAGTACCAGTGTGTATTAGGTTTCTTCTTGAGCAGCGGTAAGTGATCTGGGACAGATTTCAGTAGGGATATAATCACCAGAAATTTCTAGCTTCCATTAGGAACAAGCTGATAATAAATGCAGTTTCTGATTGCCAAGATGAAATGCAAGTCCTGAGGAACACATGTCTGTACAATATTGTAAAGATTTCTGATAATGATTAACCCTGATGGTGGGTAGGAAATTCATCTGGGAAACCTAATAAAAGATTAGTGTCATGGAGTCCCTATGTTAAACAGGAAACTGTGAGCATAAGCTATGAATCTTTTGTCAATGTTTACATTTTCTATAAAGAACTTTCCTCTAGCAAGTTCCAACTAATATCTAGACTCCTTCTTAGGTGACAGATAAAACATTGCATCAGGAAGTTATGAGCGGTTCCATGAGCAATAAAGATGGCAAGTTTAAAGATGACGGATATATATACATGGTACTTGAATTTGGAGAAATTGATTTAGCACACATGCTCGCTCAGAAATGGAAGGAACTGGATGGTTCCGATGCAATCATAGATGAGAACTGGCTCCGATTTTATTGGCAGGTTCTTCACATAAATCATTTCTTTGTTTTCTTAATTACCAAAAGATGAGGCAAGATATATGATATTATAAGTGGCTTCACTTCTTGGTCAATAGCATCTCTAACATCTTGCTCTGCATAATATGTTGCAGCAAATACTTCTAGCAGTTAACACCATTCATGAGGAACGTATTGTGCATTCTGATCTAAAACCAGCTAATTTTCTTCTAGTGAGAGGTTCGCTGAAGCTAATTGATTTTGGAATCGCAAAGTCTATAATGAGCGACACAACAAATATTCAACGCGACTCACAGGTTTTTCCATCACCCTGCTATTCTTGAATTCTGCTGGTAGTTACACAACTAAATAGATTAAAACATCATACAATGCAGGCTGGTACACTAAGCTACATGTCCCCTGAGGCATTCATGTGCAATGAGACAGATGCTAATGGGAACACGATAAAATGTGGCCGGCCTTCAGATATTTGGTCCCTCGGATGCATCCTCTACCAAATGGTCTATGGACAAACACCTTTTTCCGAGTACAAAACTTTCTGGGCAAAATTCAAAGTCATAACCAATCCCGATCATAAGATCATATTTGAACCCCTCTCCAATCCGTGGCTTCTTGATCTTATGAAGAAATGCCTAGCTTGGGACAGGAACGAGCGATGGAGGATCCCTCAACTACTCCAACACCCGTTTCTTGTTCCTCCAGTGCCACCTTTATCTCCTGGCCTTTCAGATCAAACTTGTACTTTGTTTAAACTAATAGCTGAATCCACTTCAAATGATCAAAACGCCATGATCCTTTGTTCTCAACTACAAAGTATGCTAACAGACCCAAGAACAGTGGTACAACCTGAGGCATCTATGTCAAGAGACCAATTGCGTAAGTTGCTTTGCAAAATTTCGAATGTTTGTTTTCGGCTTGAGGAACAGTTAGCAAGCTTATGAGTTATGATGGAAGAGATTTGAAGATCCAATTTTTGGAACTTCTGATTCAAATATGGAGGTGTTCATTTGCTGGCCAATCTCCATGGCCACATTTTTTGTGATTTTCACTCATAACATGTTTTGAAAATGAAAATTCAATGTCCTGTATTTTTTATATATATGTAGGATTTTTGCAATGAAGACAACTATCTATAAAAAAATCATTTAATAAATGCATAACAAATTAGTACATGGTACTAGCAAAGGTTTTAAAATCTACTGTCCCAGAGCCACCAATGTGTCACAAGCACATTATCTTTCAACATTCATTTTCAGGTAAATCTTGTCTATACCAGCGTATGTTCAGATTTAATCCTCGATGTGAGAATGAAGCAGATACGAAGCCTCTGCACGAGCTTCCTCCAACTTATTCACGAGTTCCATCATGAACATTGTCTTTGTTCCATGAGTAACTCGTAATATATCAAAGGCTTTGGTTAGGGACCTAACTGCAGCTTCTGTCTCTCCCAGCAACCTGTAAGATGAATGTATGAAACCGATATTAACTGATGCAAATGGAAAGGAAGTTGGATAAATCATGGAAATAATGATGATGATAATAACATATGATCATTTGCAAGTTCAGACATTCTGATCAATCATAAGTTTGAGACCAAGCATGTTCATTTGCAAAGTCGATTATGGGTTTGATCATGAAGGACAAACGTATTCGTTAGAAACTCAAACTAAAGTATAGAAGGCAGAGGTAAATAATGCTGTATATTCTCACCATTCAAATTTTCCACACATATAGTATTGCAGTCCAACCAAAGGATGGCAGCTTGGATACACTCCTACATTGAACCAGATCAAATGGCAATTACTTCGATAATAACACGAGTTGCGTGTAAATTTTCAGATTCTACAGTGTGTTTATAACTGGTACTTAAAAGTAACCTATGAAGAAGATTTAAAAAAAAAAAAAAAAATTCAGCATTAAAATGTTAAAAAGCCCATTATCCATGAATTACGCATGTAGGGGATATTTCATATCATCGACTATAATTTTAAGCAAACTTGAGTCTACCAATGAAAGCTAGTAAACAGAAAGTTTCACCAAATTCATTCTTGGAGAAGTACAAGGTGAATGAATTACATACTCTCGTATACCGGAATTGTCAATCTGCAATATGCAAGTGCTTCTTTCCAGTTTTCAAGCTCCATCAATATCTAAAGAAATAGGGGTTTCCAAATAATAATTAGTACACTGATATGAGCAGCAAAGTTTTGAGGCGCACAAAGGAATCGAGCATGCTATATGGAAAGCATTATCAAAACAAGAATTATCCAAACAAAGTAATTTTTAAATAATGAACTCATAAAGCTACTTTAAACCAAATTTGAACAATAACTTTGTCGCAGTTGTACATAATTCATCCACAAAGAAAGAGCAATCAGGTTGTCTCCTTGGTCATTTTTCAAGACATGAACAACGTCGAGGTAAGATCTCACAAGTGGCAACGAGAATAACCAAGTAGAACCGTATACCCCTCTGCTTTCAGACATAAATGAATCTATTATCTTTAAAAATGACATTTAGCATAGGTCAGGTCATTTTGGAGTGTGCCAGTCCCAGAAGTCAGGAGTTACATAAATTCATGTGGATACACGGAAACCGAAAGAACATCGGAAAGGTAATCAACGTATTGAAAACATACCTTTAGAATTGTCTCTCTAGTCCGCATAAGATTGATTGACAATGGGTGGTATAGCTTCAGTTGAAATTCCTCGATCATCTTATAAGCCACAATCGCCTGTGTATTATCTGAACTTCTCTAAGGATTTCCTTTGGTTTGATTATTCCATAGAAAATGAGATGTACAAGATGCATTTATCGAAATCAAAAGGTTCAAAGGATACGACCAGAGGAAAGCAACATGGAAGCTTTCTCCGAAATAGAATTTATTTCATTAGTGACTTCAGTTATTTCTACTTTGTCCCTAAGAAGTCCACATAGTTGGCATATGAAACCTTTATTATCTGCCGTTAAACAAGAAAAAAGCAAAATGATTTCAGAGCTAAAAAAACAAGAAAGTAAAACATTAAATAAAGATGAAGATATTCTCAATTAACAAAATGCACCAGGGTCACGAAGAAGAAATCCATCACATTTGCTATCTCTGCACCTATAACCTTCCAGAATTGCACTTTCTCGAATATCATCAGATTCTCCCTTTAATATTAAACTTAATTAGTTGAGAAGACCAGAAAAGAGAGGGCATGTTTTCAAATATATAAGAGAATATTGCTAAGAAGGTGAAGAGTAATCAAAAGTAGTACCAATTTAATGCAGCGAGAACAAGAGCAAGAGAAAAAGTACTGTTCTTTAAGAGTCTTCTGCCGAGTTAAAGTGCTTCCAGCTATATCTACATAACTGATCAATACCTTCACAACCCAGTGGTAATAATTCGTCATAATCCCAAGATTTCGGGAGAGCCATTGATGACACGGGAACACTTGATCAGACATGTAGCTAAATATAATTACCTCAGTACCTTTTGGAATAGTCTGCATAGCTCGTACAACCGCCAGTCTTCCCTCAAATACTAGAACAGAATTGGGTAAACAGCTAAAATAGCAAAGAATAGTTAGAAGCTCTAATGTGGAAAGGCAGAGATTACAAGTATTTATGAAAGTCACCTGTGATTTATGATAGAGACGACAGGATACAGTCCTGTTCCAAGTGGCCTCAATTCACCGTCACAAATAGTATGGGCATTGCATGCTAGCTGTGTTGATAAATAAGAAATCAAATGTCAGATCAATCGAGGCTAATCATTTATATCTGCTCAGAGCAACAGCTATATATGGCTACCAATAGATTCAATATATTTAATATCATCACCAGATGGCAACAATGTACAGAAAACCCATGTTAAAAGTAATCACTTTCTTCAATATCCAGAAACTAATCGATTCCACTTCCATCAGATCCATACATATAAGGATGACTAATCTCCCTCTTTCATTTTCATTCATATAGTTGCTAATTAATAAGTTTTGACAAAGAGTGGGAATGTGGGGTGTGATTACTCTCCAAATACAAAGGACTCTATATTACAGACAACTTGAGAATGAAAGTCCGACCGTCAGATCAGTAGGCTACCTTGGAGAAATTCTCGGCAATCTCTTTGATATTGACCTGAGAATCAGGCCACTGGAGTATCAAATTGACAAGGTTAGCCATCTGGGCATACAATAGCAGTTGATTCTTGTCAACATCAGACATGTCTATTTTAGTTTGTTAAGAATAGAAGAGTCAAAAATGTTTAGCCATAGCATAAGCAAAACGTCTAGAATAAAAAGTATATATGGATACGAGAAACCAATGCTTCGACATTCTTGTAATTTTCTGTTGCAGAAGTAGGCAAAATCTAGCAGCAACAAAAACATCACAAAGCCAAAAAATATAAAAGAAGCATTAGAAAGAAGATAAAAACTGCACAGAGTAAGTGAGCATTAACCATAGCACCAAAATTTGTGATATCTCATTTTCCTTTTCCACGAGCAATGGTATTACATACCTTCTTCCTGATCTAAAACTTCAATCTACTACCAAAACTCCGAAATTTGTGACTCTAAAATTGAATACTATCAAACAGTTATACTCACGGACTACAGTTAGAATCTTGAAGTGACCAACTCACCTTCTCGTTTTCCAGCTTTCTCCGTAGACAAAGTTTCACCATCAAACGAATGGATGGCGTGAGCGATTTCACTCTTTCCTTATCAACTTTTGACAGTGCATTGCATTCAACAGAATGCAACTTCCAATCTGATCTCTGTAATGGACCACAAGTAGTGCAACTCACCAAACAAAATACAAAAAAAGCATAAATTCCACCACAAAATCTAAACTTTAATTCAAGAAAACAACAAGTATGATCACATCCCCCTCTAAATTCGTTTCACAATCACTTATGAACTAAAAACTACTTCAAATTCTCCCTTTTACCTGACAATTTCCGCTACAATACCAAACAACATGACAAGCGGAGCATTTCTTGAGATTGGATGATGAAAAGCACCACTCACACTTGGTCTGAGGTGATTCTTTGTTCTTATTTGGAACAGAAACATATGGGATTGCACTCAGAATCACTTCCCCTGCAGCATATGACACTCAAATTCTGGAAAAGGGAAAAATATAAAACTTGCTAAATGTTAAGAAATGCTCGAAAAAATCGGTGAAATTTTGAAGAAAAACCTGCGGAGAAATCGCGCGTGGTGAACAAGCAGCGACCCTTTTCTGGGAGCGTCGAGATTGTTAAACCTTTTTCGTTCAATGCCTTCTGCAATTCGTCCATTAACGCAAAACTCAAAGCTTCTGCTATGCAGTATAGTCGCAGAGAAAAATGAAACACAGAGCAGCTTAAGAGTTTATTTAATTCGAAATTACATTTCAGTCCACTCATTTATCTGAAATCACTTTTAGACCCTTACAAATTTAACAATATCCACCTCAATCATCTAAATGAGTTTATAGATGGGAGGATTTCCAAACTACCCAAATCTATAGGACAAGGAATTTTTTTACCTATTTTTTAAAAAAATAACTTTTTTATCCAATTTGGGTAGTGAAATATCTAAAATGTCCTCAACTTAAGTACATATTTACATAATATAAATATATTAAATACAAAATACAAGTGAAGATATACTAACTAAATACAAAATATAAAATTTAAAATGAAATTCAAAGACAAAAGTCCCCTCATTTTGAAAAGTTGAAAATTTATTTCCCCCCACACCAAATATCATTTACCTCCACACCAAATTTCATTTCCCCACACAAATATTTTCCAGTTTGGCTTCTGAACTTCTACGAGACATTTGAGATTTTTAATATGATATATTTGATGATTCTAAAAAAAAAAAAAAATCCACCAAAACTCCATTGTAGCAACCACTTCAATCATACATTCTCATACAAAAAACTCCACCATGTGCAATCCTCATCACTTCAACACTAACGACAAATGAAAATTTTAGAATAAAGTTTGGATCTCGCTGGTAAATCTGAAGATATATTTTGTTGTCGTTATCAGATCAAGATGGAAACCGAGTTGAGTGAAGGAGGTCGAAAAAAGGTTGAATGTTATGGAGTGACTTTGAATTTGATGATTTGAAGGTTGAGTGAACCTCCTGAATTTTCTGGTGTGAATAATTGTATGTTATGCGCATTCACGATATGGATGTTACAGCGTGATCACGATATACTTATATCGTGATCACGATACACACATATCGTGATCACGATATGAGTAATCGTGTTCACATTTAAACTCGACTCGAGTAATATTACTCGAGTCGAGTTGAACTTGCTGGAATAATTCATTAAGGCGGCAAGTCATGTGTGTATCGTGATCACAATATACTTATATGGTGATCACGATACACACATATCGTGATCACGATATGAGTAATCGTGTTCACATTTAAACTCAACTCGAGTAATATTACTCGAGTCGAGTTGAACTTGCTGGAATAATTTATTAAGGCGGCAACTCATGTGTGTATCGTGATCACGATATACACATATCATGATCACGATACACACATGTCGTGATCACGATATACACATATCGTGATCACGATACACACATATCGTGAACACGACCACTCATATCGTGAACACGATGACTTCATATCGTGAACATGACTACTCATAGCATGAACACGCTGTGACATCCATATCTGAAGTTTTCATCTGAAAAAATGAAGTTTTCATCTCTAACACGTTGAATAAGTTTTGAAAATCACTTTAATCATTACATGTGAGTCTCATTATCCACAAATTTATATTCTATTTTATTTATTTATTATCAATTCAAATTAATTATTTATTGGTTGCATTTTTTAATAGTGTCAAAATCGTCATATTAGACTAATTAATTATGACATTAATAATTTTCAATTCACATTAAAATATAATTAATAATAAATTAATATTTAGTTCAAAACTTTGTTTTATGGATTAATTACATTAAAAAAAGACATATATATATATATATATATATATTGCTAGCAATTAATTGAAAATAACCATTGTGAACATGTATTAAATTTTCATATCATGAACATGTATTATCAGTTCATATCGTGGATATGTATTACATTTCAAATCTTGAACATTCATTCTCAGAAATGAGAATTACCCAACATGAATGGCGAAAAAACTAAAACGTAAAATAAAAGAGTTCACTCACTATTAAATATCGTGTATACCAACATATCTTCATAAGTGAGTCGTATCGTGAAGAATCATTCTCAGAAGTCAGAACTACCTAGAATCAACATACATGGATAATGCTGAAACCTAAAACAAAAGAGTTTGTGCTATTAGATATGGTGTATATCAACTTAACTTCAAACAGAAATTTAAACAATAAAATTCATGAGGAGTTTACAATGAAAAATCACTAAATACCCAGAATATAGAAATAGAAATGAAACTTACCATTTGCAATGAAACTTCAGTTGTTTTTCAAGTGCTTCAAGGTTTCAATGGAGATGAGAATCATGAAAAAAATGAGAAAATTGGTCAAACCTTGCAACGATTCTTCGGAGGAGATGAGAACATGAAAATGTGATTGCAAAAAGTGGGTTATGGTGTTTTTGGAAATCCAAATTACTTTTTGAACTTTCATTACATTATTTAATTTGAATACAATGTATTAAATTTTGTATTTGAATTAAATTACAATGTATTGCAATGAACAACAATACAAACTTAAGTTGAGGGTATTAAGGACATTTCACTACCCAAATTGGGTAAAAAAGTTATTTCTTAAAAAAAATGGGTATAAAAGTTCCTTGACACTTGAATTTGGGTAAATGGAGGTATTTCCACTTTATAGATTATATTTTCTTAATAAATCAAAGATTAAAAAAACATATTTGTATTTTGTTGTTTTTTTTGAAAAAATGGTTTGAGTAATCGAAATAAATCAAAGAATTGGACGTCACAATAAAGAAATAATTGAGTTGAATTTGGTTACTATAAGCTCAAACTCATTTAAAAAAAAATTAAACAATCAATTTGAATCGAATTCAATTTTGAGCTTGGGAATTAAGTATAAGATTGAGATTTCTTGATTGTTTTTAAATATATCATAATCATAATTCAATAAAAATGACTTAATAAGCATTGACACAATGATATTTTTATGATATTTAAGTGTGGAAATTAATTATTTCATATTCAGTTGGAGAAAAAGCCTATAAACTCATTGAATCGAGTCAATCTCTACACTCAAGTTTGAAAACCCATCAAAATTTCGAGTAGCTTGTAGTTCTATACAATTCGTCTCGTCATGAGTTATAAAGATTAAACTAAACGGTAATTTTTGAAATAATAATAAATTGAGGGGCAAGAATGCAAAATTTCAATTTCCGCGGTAGCATATACTACCTCCGTCCCGATTATCTTTGCCACCTTTAACCGGCACGAATTCTAAGAAAAAACTGTTGACTTTGATGTGATATGTTATTTTAATGTTTTTGAGTGACAGTTTTGTAATTAATGTGTGCTTTTTGAGTGTAAAGTAAGTAAAATGAAAGGAATTGAGGGGTAATGTCGTAATTTTTTTGTTGCTATTTTTTAATTGGTAAAGTTAGTTGGGACGTTAAAAAACGAAAAGTAGGCAAAGATGAGCGGGACGGAGGGAGTATAATATATGACAAAAGAGTCCCTGAAAAGATGATAAATTGTTTTCTCCGCCTCCTTCACTCCCATGCTATACTCTATTTCCCCTCGCTTTCTCTCTCTTAAAGGACCCCTCCACTTTCTCTCTCCTCAGAAGCTCAGCTTCAATCCCAAGAGTCTCTGCATATCAGCAAGTAATTTTTCTATAAAGTTTTGATTTTGAATCAGCTGCTAGTGTAATTTGAAGAGGTTTTTTCACGCTTTACATGCACAGAAATGGAGGCAGGATCGTCTACAACACTCGTCATCTGCGGGAAATCGATTGAAGATAATGAAGTAGCTCGTTCTTTGAAGACGAATAACGCATTAAAACTCGCCGATGGATCTCCGGTGACTGTTTCTTTGCATTCGGAGGCTGAAAATGGAGAGAGCATTGGTAACGACGACGTTTTCAGGATAAATTCGTACATGAATTTCCTCTCTACTTCTCGTTGCGGAAGACTGCTTCTTTACTCCCGCAGATTAGCTTCCACGCATGATGTTGTTTCGAAGTAAGGCTTTCCTTTTCTGTTTTCATTTTCAGTTGTTAGCTCAGAGTTTGGTCGAACAGTGTTGCAGAGATGTTAATTTTTGCATAATTGAATTCTGTCTGTTTTGTGATGGTGTTTTTGAAATTTTCTGGCAGTAATTTTGGTGTGTTACCTATTGGTTCTGTATGTGTTGCCGATATTCAGTTCAAAGGCAGAGGTATTAATCTGTATTCACTAATGCATAGTGGAATTTGGATACATAGTATATTACATTATTGATTTTGTTGGCGTGGGTTTCAAGGTCGATCAAAGAATGTATGGGAATCGCCAAAGGGATGCCTTCTGTTTTCATTCACGATACAGATGGAGGACGGGCGAGTAGTGCCCCTTGTGCAGTATGTTGTTAGTCTGGCTATGACTGAAGCAGTTAATGATGTTTGTCGAAGAAATGTAAGTGTTTGTCCTGGTTGGCTTCTCTTGATTTGTCGAATAGTTTTTGTCGAAGAAATGTAAATGTGAGACGGAATTTTGTAAGATGAGTAGTGAAATAGTTTTTACTGCCTATCCTGATTAAGTCATATTCATGTTGAAAATACTTGGCAGTTCACAGTTTCCAACAATTAGGTTTGTAGGATAATGACTGAAAAGCAACTTGTGTGGATTAAGTATGCAAAAACCATGGTCAACTTTTAGTTTTATTCTTTGTAAAGTAGTTGATAGCTGTAGTTGGGAATTAACTTCTTGAAAAGTCATCCTTCACTTATTGAACAAGATGGTCACACCAAGAGAGGTGGAAAACCACTATTATACTAACTATGTAAAGTACTCCTTAGTTGAAACTTTATTAGCATTTCAGAGTGGGTGGATAGTCAAGAAGGTTTCCAATCATGGTTGATTTTGTGCAATGAAGAATTAGGTTTAAGTTAGTCTAGGTGGTTCTTCTTTTTATGTATTCAAAATAAATTGAAGGAATTGCATCATTTGTTGCAATAGAAGTTATAGATTGATCAACCTACTTAGTTAGTTTAGGAGGTTCTTGCCCCAGCTGATCGTAATTGATCATCCTTGCACTTTACCTGTTGCATGGTAATGTTGTGTTCAATGATTTAGTTTAGTGATGTCGTCTTTACTAAAGAGCTACAGCTCTTTGCACTTGTCATGGAGTGGCATTTCACTCTCTTCTGCTTATTTTGGATTTAATTTTCATTGAGTGCATTTCGATAATCTACATTGTATCACAAGGTTCAAACTGCACATTATTCTTATGTACATTGAGCTAACAATAAGTTCTGGTCGTGAGATCAATCTTCTTAAAAAACTTTATTTTGTATTTGAGTTAGCGAGATGATATTTCTTTAGGATAAAGGTGGTGATAAAAAGTTCCTATTACATAAAGTTTTTTTAATATACAGCTTTTCAGCTACTGTAAATGACAGAACAATTGTAATAGTAGAATTCTTCCATTTGATTGATTCTGGTGATAAATTAAATATAGACTGGCTTAACATTCGTGAGGAGTTCTGAAAAATCCTTTTAATGTCTTGGAGGCAGAGCAGGGCTTTGTGTCCTATTCAATGAGAGAGGCCAGTTTGATATATGAGGATTTTTCTTTGACTGCTCAAAAGAAGCAGCTTTAAAACTGAGCTACTTGTTCAAATAATCTAGTCATTATTTTTCTCCAGTTATTTCCATTGTGCAATCATATCCATTCAAATCAATTGCCTAATCTTGAAATTTCAAACTTCATTATGATATTCATATATAGATACCATATATTTCAGGGGATGCCTTTACTCAATGTCAGAATAAAGTGGCCAAATGATCTGTATTTAGATGGTCTTAAAGTGGGGGGCATTTTGTGCACATCAACATATAAGTCTAAGAAGTTTAATGTCAGTGCTGGTAAATTCTCTTTTCTATGATGATACCAAATTCTGAAGTGTGAACGATTATTTTTTTGTCCATATATCTCCAGTGACTGGAAAGAGTTTATCCTTTAATTATGGCATGAGCCCTTTGTATCTATAGAAACTTAGTTGTGCATGGTTATGTTACAACAAGGTATAATATCAAATGATCTTCAAATATACAAGAGTTTTCATTAACGTTTCCTAATCATTATTTTGTTAGGAATTGGCTTGAATATCAATAATCAGGAACCAACGACATGCTTGAATGCTGTTCTGCAGAGGTTGGGATGTGCTGCCAACCCCTTACAACGTGAAGATATTATAGCAGCTTTCTTCAATAAATTTGAGAGCTTTTATGATATCTTCATTAGTCAAGGTGATCATTTTCCCTTTTATCACTCTATGACCCTTGCATTTTTTAAAGTGTTCTGCCTATTGCTGATAAGTACTATATGTTTCTGGCCTTCTGCATTAACCAATTGAATAACGGAATTGACTTCCACTTTATATTATTCTTCAGAGTATGGTTATGAATATAAATGACTTGCTATAACAAAAAGATACCTGGATATAAGCATAATCAATTTATAATACGATATTCTGTGAAGAGCTTTCAGTTTAGCTAAGAAAATAAAATAAATCAATTGCTACATATTATCTTGGCATTGAGCAAAATAACCAAGTCTATCTCCACATCCCGCCATTTACAAAAAACTCACATTTATCTTGGCAATAAAGAACTGATCTTGTGAATATGATCATTCTTATTGTGCAGGCTTTCAGGCACTTGAAGAGTTGTACTACAAGACATGGTTGCACAGGTGAGACTGTTAAGTGGTGAATCCTGGTACAGGCTATGATTGATGATGGCTGTGAGAGAGAGATCTGCAGTGTTGCGTTGATCCTGTGTTGTACTTGAAACATGTATTATGCTTTCAACAGAAGTGAAAATGCATGAACTCTTATTGTCTTGATCTAATTGTTGAATTTTGACTATAAGAAATGGAAGTGAGGAGGAAAAATAGAAATACAAAGGTATAATGTGGTTTTTCGTTTCCCTACATGCACAGATAGAGTGCCCAATGTGCTATATTAAACTTATTGTTCTCTCTTACTTTGGTATTCCTAATAAGTGTTTACTTATAAAGATGAATTGGGGTCTGTCACTTGCAATGAATTGTATGAGGTGAAAAACTTCACAATAAATAATGATGTGTAACATATTTTTCATCTTGTTATGATAAAGGAGCCAAATTTAGATTTTTAACAAGAATTGTTTGCCAAATGATGACATAAGGACCTAGCACTTTTAAATCTTAATTTTTACAGATTACCAAATGATGTATTATTTGGTCATTTTGAGAAATGGAACCATCTGAAGATATCTGAAGATGAGTGCAGTTGAAAGATTTAGTTGAATTATCTACTGCCATGTCTCTTCTTGCTTCTGATCTGTAACTTACATGCAGTGGACAACGAGTTATTGTACAGGAAAAGAATGAGAATGATGACCATATTTCTGAAAATGTTGTCACAATCCAGGTGAATATTATGGATGACATGGGCATGAGTTTATTTTTTTACGTCGTTTTGAATAGTTTCTTTTTTTCTCCTTAGAATTCTCTTCACATAGGTTCTCACGCAATTTCTGGATGTAATTACGACCTCACAAAACTTTGAGTATTTGTGTCCTCATGGAACAATATAAGATAGTTTTGTTCTAAATTCAGAATTTAAGAATTTCTTTTGGAGTTTGTAAAGATCAATATTTCTGGGAAGCTAACTCCTACGTATATCTCGTGTTTTATGAGTAAGCCACAGAGTGCAAAAAACTTGCATATTTTAATTTAGTTGTCTACAGCAGTCCTGATATGTTAATACTCGAACAGAACTAAGGTGAGAATAGTTAGCAAAAGATAAATAATGCATGGAAAGTGAGGGCCACAACCTACAGTGTCATCCATTGAATTGTTTTATTAAGGAGCTAACTCGCGGAGTGTTCTTTCTTGATAGAAGATCGTTCTTCCTCTTTTTTTTTTAATTTATAAGTTTCTAGCCTATAATCAGCTTGTGAAAGTTTGCAAAGACAGCTCTTTGTTTTATAATATTTAAATATCTATTTTAATATGTTTTCTGGGAGGTAGCCCCATGACGTCAAACCTATTATTTTGTATCAGCCATTATTTCCTGTATAATATCTACAGATGTGTATGCAAGTATGGTACTATGGTCTAAATTCATTATCGAAGAGGCAAAGGCTAAATTATAGGTTTGCAGCCTTATGAGCCTTCTATACTTTTGTCAATACTCAAATTGTCATAAAATGCAAATTGGAACTCACAGAGTAGATGATTAACCACTCTAATGTCAAAGCCTTGGCTTGAGGCCATTGGCCTGCTGGATGTATGTACGTATTGCTTAATGCTTCTACGATCACTGTCATATCTTCAGAGTATTTATGAAATACACATTAGATAACCATGCATATAATCCTATCTATTTTTGTGCTTGTACCAATTTCTGTGCCCCTTTTCTTGGGTGCTTTTCCACCTCTTGAATTTGATATGTCATGTATACTTGCAAATAGAAGTATGACAACTAAAACTACTGAAGTGACCATAACAGTGATCTTACTTTATGGGTATTACGCAAATTTGGTATTTGTGTTAAAGCAACATACTTTGGGCTTTCGATTTTCAGGGTTTAACACCTTCTGGATATTTATTAGCTGTTACTGAAGACGGTCAGACATGTGAGCTCCATCCAGATGGAAACAGGTACTTATATCTTAAACAAGATAGAGCTTTGATTGCAGCATCTGTTGTTAGACATAGATCCCACCATTGTTATCTTACAGAAATCAAAAAAATCCAACTGCTAGAAGTGCACTAACCAGTATTTCAATAGAATTTAGTACAATTAAACCGGAAAATGAATTGAACTATTCTGTGTTTACGAAAATAACATTGAGGTTTTAAATTTGGCAGCTACCAGCAAAATGGTTATGGTTTATTTCGTTTAGTTTCGAGCATGTGAAGTATTCAATTATATGATGATAACTGTAAAAGCACCAGTCTTGCTTCTGAAACTTCTGATGAGATGCTTAACTCAAACTGTGAGAACTTTCAGATTTTTCAAAAGCTTGTATCAAATTCATCAAACTACAGGTTTAGTCATACTTTTTAATCTACAATTTGGGTCCACTGCTCACAATTTTCAATCAAAATAAGGAATGCAGTAAATTTCTGCAGTGGATTTTATAGGAAATGTTTGGCCTCTAATTTTCCTATATTATGTGCTATCTTTTCTACATTTATCCACGTGCAATTTCTTTGCTCAAGCATGTAAGTTTTGTAATTGTATATCGTTGATTTGATCTTTCCTGCTTGCGCCAGTTTCTTATCAAGTGAATAAGTGCCTACCACCCTCTATAAGCTGTACTTATGCATGGCCTTTTGCAGTTATATCACTGTTGCATATCTGTGATGACTGTTGATGCAAATGCCAAATATTCTCACATGCGAAACGTGCATAAGTTCAGTGTCGGCTTGTGTCATGCACCGTCATTCAAATGTGTCTTATATTGCATCAAAATCTTCATTTAGTTAGGAAATGGAAAAATAAGAATCGAAGGAAGAACACTGCGTGCCTTCATTACTATACTGTTACTACTTGTAGATCGTTATTACTTATCAGGCTCACTGCTCATCATTACATAGAATTCAACTTCACTTTGCTTACTGAGATTAGTTTGTAGAGAAGATCAAGAACGAGTATAAGCAAACATTACATGCTTAATTATGCATATATATTCAATCTGGCCCTCTTTACACATGTAACTTGAAAATGGCAAGAAAAGATCCATCCCCTCATTCTCCTTTTCCCATTTGTGTAATCACGAGAATGGGGGCCGAGGGATGGGGTTGAGTACGAGAATGCATCATCGGATGGCCCGCTGTTGCAATAATTAATCCGTCCTAAGTGTATGCTGTGTTCATATGTTGAGTCATTCAATGTTGTAAGAGTTTATGTCCCACGTGTTTTCTCCTTTGTTGTCGAACATATATTCCATCGGACTGATCATCTGACCTTTTCTCCCATGTGGCTCTACAGTTTCGATTTCTTTAAAGGACTAGTGAGAAGGAAACTGGGTTGAAGAAAGCTCTGTTTGCAACTTTAGCTGCTAAACAAGGAAAATGGACTCATCATCTTCACCATGTGAATATGTGAGAAAGTCTTTTCTTTCACCTTTTTCTTTACCACATTCTCAATTATTGTCATCAGATTTGATAGTTTTCACTCTTGTGAAGTATCATTGAGTTCCTAGGTTACTTCATCTTCTTTTTGAATGTAAAGACAAGATTGTATGATTAGTTTAAGAATGATTATAGGTGAGAGATCAAATCTTCTTGATTGGACTGTCCCAATCCTTTGTTTTAAATTATAGTTTCATTTCTTTTCATTCCTTTTTTTTGTACTATGATATTTCATCAATATAAACATAAGAATCCTCCTACCCTACCCATCATAATGACACATTGTCGTGACATTTTGGGGACCCATGACGAATTATAAAAAACGGACCCCTTTTGAAGAAATACCAAATATTTATCTAAACAATAAATTAAACTTAAAAACTAAAAATAATAAAATTACTTTATTCAAAAAATTGTGTATATAGATCAAGTTTCAATATGCTTCTTTGTCCATTTAAAACTTTGGAAAAAAGTAACACCAACAAATATAAACGCAGTAACAAGCTTCAATTTATCATTGAAAATATCTAGATCTTCTAGCATTTTGAGAAATAAAATAGCAATAAAAAATTAGATGTAAGCATAAACTTAGAAGAATTTGAAGATATAAATGCAATTAGTTTGAAAGCGTTGTTTCTATGAATTAATAACATGCAACAGTATTATTTATAATATTTTACCATTCAATGCACCTTTAATAATTAAACAAATAATTAATATTTGATTGTTTACATGACAAATTTTGATATTTAGTAAAAAAAATATTGATTTTTGTCATTTTAATATCCAATTATGAAATACAAAAACTATGTAAAAATTGGGTTACAAATTGTTTTTTTATCAATAATATTTTATAATGAGTCTATTATAATAATGCAATTATATATGTGTATATATATAATATTTATGAAACTTTGGGACCCCTTAAGAAATGGGGCCCATGTGGTCGACCTTCTCGCCCTAGCTCAGGACGGTCCTGAGCACATTAATATGTAATCACCGTTAACGTATCAAATATTCAATATATATTTCCATATATCAAGGAGATGAGATCGTTACACGTCAATGATAGACATCTTAAGAGCTACTCACCATCGTTTTAGCATTTTCCATCTTTAATTTTTGAAATAAAAATTTCAATGAATGTGTGTTGGCCCACCAAACATGGGCATGGTGCTTAATAGTATTAGAGTGAGGATTTTTTACCTTCCTCATTGGGCCCGACCATGTTTGAAAAGGAGTCGATTTATCAACATATTCAAATTTCAAACCTCTCTCTCTCTCTCTCTCTCTCTCTCTCTCTCTCTCTCTCTCTCTCTCTCTCTAAATAAAAATAAACTTCAAAAAAAAACCCCACAAACTAGGAGAAAAATGAAGAATTATTATCATTAATGGTAGTAATTGCAATAAATTTTTATCATAATTGTGGTATCTTAATCATCTAGTATATGTACTCCCCTCATCAAACAAACTCAATCAAATTAATAATCGAATTACATCATTATTATTGAGGAATTTCAACCAAACATAATAAATCACATTTAAATTGATTTATTATGTTTAAAGAATTAAATATAGTATCCGGGCTATAAACTCAATTATTGCTAATCATATGTTGCTTGGAAAAGTCGTTTGACTAATGATCACATCACTAAGCCATGCGAAGAAACCAAATTGATTATTCAGAGGATTAATCAGATGAAAAAATGTCACTCTCCTAAAATTAGTTAAGTAAGCTCAAATATTTGGTTTATTACAAAATTAATTATTCCTTTAGTTTATAAATGATGCATAGTATATTATGGATAAACTATTTTTTTAAGCATAGAATGCCAATATTTATCTTCTATGTATACGCAAAAAAAATTTGCACCGGGTGCATGGATCGATTTGACCCGGTCAACGTGCCCGAAAAGTGTTTCCACAAGCGTTTTACGCGCCTCACGCGTCTGGATATATGTGTTCAAATCCATCCAAATTCGCTACAGGTGTCATACATTTACGTTATGTTAAATATACTATATGTCAGACATACATTTATGTAATGTTAGTCATACTTTTGTGTCCTTGTTCCAAACTCTTATAATTTTCAACTATACCTTCGTACCGCTAAATATATCGGACATACATTTTAGTTATATTAGCCATACATTTTAGCTATGTTAATCATACATTTATATATTATATAAGGTATGTTTAATATATTATAAAAATATGTTTAACATAACATAAAAAGTAGGGTTTGTTTTGAAGTTAAATGTATGAAATATAAGCATAAAGTTATATCTAACTTAACATAAAAGTATGTCTAACATAATATAAATGTCATGATCAAATTAAAAAAATCTAGTGCGAGAAAAAGAAAAAAAAATTGGTCGAGCGGCCCGAACCCAACCCATATACATGTATCTAAAATTCATACACTTGATGCATAAGAGAGCTTATCTTGTATATATGCACACCCAAGATTCAAAATAGTATTAGAGCATCTCCAAGGGGTTACTCAACCCCACACTCAAACTCAATTTTATGGAAATGGGAACTCCAATTGGGCCTCAAAATTGAACTCAAATTTGAGTTTGTGAATACTAAGTGGCAAATTTGCCACTTACTATTCACAAACTCAAATTTTTTTCTTTTCTTTTTCATTTATTTTATTCATTTACAATTATTTTTGTTTTTGTTTTTCATTTATTTTATTTATTTAATTCCACATTTTTAGTTATTATATTTTATGTATTGATTTTATATACTTGATATTTGGTATTTGATACATTATATAATTTATATTACTATAAGTATTGCATTATATTGTATATTATATAATTTAATAAATATAAACATGAATTATAATTAATAGAAATCTAAAATTCGTTCTTGACATGCGTTTGATTCAGTCATTAAATCTTGAAACATTTTATTTCCTTCTTCCAGGGATTCCATAACACGAGATGATTCTTCTCCTTTTTGGCTTCAGTGATATTGTTAGGCAAAATAGAATTGTATTTGACTTCTACGTGTGACCAAAAATGGTCTAATTCTGAATGTTAGTTATAATTTGTGTCATTATGTTATTTATTTACATTGTGTTGTATGACTAGATTATTTTCTTTAGTATATTAATATGTATTTGTGATGAATTTTATAATATAATTTTGGTATTTTTAATAAGATTTATAGTTCATAGGTATTTTTTTATAATTGAAACCAATTAAGTTAATTTTTTTATGAACTAAAATAAATAAATATTTGATATTAAATAAAAATTTAAATAAAAAATTAAGAATATTGTAAGAGAATATTTCAATTTGAGTTTAAAGGGTTGAAGATAGTGGCAAATTTGGTGGCAAAATCAAGATTTGAGTTTGGATTTGAGTAAAATGGTTGTAGATTGTCTTATAATTACAATAACCGAATAATAGTATCATAATAGTTTCTCAAAGGAAAAAACGTGGTGGAAAAATCACTAAAATTTACCAAGAAATAATTATTCTTAAATGAGTTGGAAAGTTGTCATTTGATACATGTCTTAAAAATATGGTCAAAGATCCTATTTGTCGTGTTTATAAAGTAGAGATAATCGTGTTTTGTGTTACCCACGCCTTGGCTCCAATGATTTTTTAGATGGATCTCCATCATTTCCTCAATTATATTCACACGTATTAACCACGTTTTTTTTCCTTTTACTTTCATCTATATTTTATGTTCACACACATATATATGACCAAAATAAATAATAAATTAATTATATATTCGACTTGATCAAGACGCAGTTAGGATTTTTAACGAGGGAGACGAAATATCTTTTTCGGGATATTTATCAAAGTTTTTGAAATTTAAGGGCGACGAAATATGTATATGTGGACTTGACTTGCCAAACAGTGGCAAATCAAACTTAATGAAAATGTATGGAATATTCCTTTTTTTGTAAAAAAAAAAAAAAAGTAGGAAACCAATGATAGTTTTTACATTATAATAATGCAAAAAGACCATGCGGCAATCGAGATACCCCTATAAATCCCTTTTTACTCGGACTACACAAGTTTTCTGATCTATATTCCGTATTTTCCACTCCCAATATTTGTCGTTCAATATTATAGCCCTCAAATCTGGATCTCAATTAATTAATGTTCATTATTTGGAGCTAGGCAAAAACTTATATACCTCTGGGACACATAGGGGCACAGATTTAGGTGTTATATATATACTCTAGAGGTGTTATGTTTTGTGGTGTTATATATATACTCTTCAGGTATCATATTTATATAAGAGTATACATGTGATACCTAAAGAGTATGCACATAATACTTGTAGAGTATGTATTTAACATCAATATAATGATTAATTTAGGGACACCGTGTCCCGGAACACAGAAGTGTCACTCTTGGAGCTATAGTGGATATTCCAAAGCATAAATAGGTCTTTCTTTGGACTAGAGTTCTTATGCTTAATCTTCTAGAAGCAGCATTTAAAAAGCATACATTTAACAAGAATAACCCTTTTAATTGTCCAATAACTTGAACAACACAAAAGAATAATAACCCCACATTCAAAAAAAGAAAAAAATCAATATTTTTCTCCAAGATTGTTTGATGGTATTGAAAGGCATATATTCTTCCCTTTAAAGAATTTCCTTGCAATTACTCCAATCCAATTGAGGAAAACAATATTTTGTTAATGTTTATAAGAACTACATTGACCAAGAATCTAGTTTTATAGTTTTAATTTTTGGTTCAATTTTCAAGATATTTAATCATCATTTTATTTCTATGACTAAATATACATAGGTAACTCAATTAAGTTAAGTAGTTTGAAATTGTTATTTTGTGCTGGCAAAAGTTGTATAGCATTTGACGTGATTGTTGGTCAAATAACTAGAATACAGGTTAACTATGATTAGTACTCTAATTTATTATAGAGTTGGTATCCCCATTTACCCATTTTCATATAACACAAAACTTTTATACCCACCATTATAATTTTTTATCTCCATATACCCACAATTATAACTTATTATCCTCATATACCCATTTTCAACTATTCCTTTTTGACTTTTCACAAACACCAAGATTTCACTAACTTCCAAAATATATTTGCACCCAAAATTTTCCATTTTCCACACAATTTGATTTATTATACAAAATCCTCCTTAAATTTGATTAACAATCAGACCCAACATGTTTTCGTAAAATAAATTAACCCATTGGAAATCATACATTTCTTCGACCAAAACAGCACCGGGTGAGGTAGTTTGCAACACCATCAGTTGGAAAATTACTGCCCCCAAACCGTTTTACGAACAGCTCCTCACTATTCAACTTCACCCTCAGGGAAGTTGGTCTGCAAGTTATCCAGCTCCTTCAGCAACTGTCCAGCACAACCTTGGTTTGTTTCCTACACCAGGTGTACAAGGTGATCCTTCCAATGGATAAACAGATCGAACGGAAACACGTTGAAGCAAAAACCTCTCTTTTATTAAGAACTAAGAATATTTATTACATAATCTGTAAACTCCTTTTGGGAGGAGAATACTTGATCAGCCTCTCATTGAGATGACTGTAACTCGTAAACACATAAAACTAAAACTAAAACTCAGAAAACTTAAACTATTACAAAGAAGTTTTTATTTTGAAGAAAACTATGGAGAATGTTTGATGTCCTTAGCTTCCTTCTGCTTCCCTTATTTATAGATAGAAATCCGGATTTGAAGTGCGGATTCCAAACCTGCTTAAGCCAGCTGTCCACCTTTTCTGAGTGGATCAACCACTGAGTGCGTGATTGCCAGCTTTTCTTCTCGTGACTCATCCCATGTGAAATTGTTGGGGAATCTGTTTTTTCCTCCCGTGACTTTCTCGCATGCGATGTTGGTGGGCGTGACTCAGCCTATCTTATCTCTGTAGAGGAATCTTAGAAAATCGGCCTTCGAGGTCCCCGGGGATAAGTTTTCTTTT
Organism: Scutellaria baicalensis; assembly: GCA_005771605.1. NCBI lineage: Eukaryota > Viridiplantae > Streptophyta > Magnoliopsida > Lamiales > Lamiaceae > Scutellaria > Scutellaria baicalensis. The sequence goes on from VALJ01000034.1 coordinate 167,447, forward strand.
GGGCAGACCCTTTGTCTAATACCTCGAATTGTCTAATACCTCGTTTCTGGTTTTCTGGGCAATCTGTTGAGATATGCCCCCTTGCTCCACACGTCCAACAATTACAGTCTTTAAAACTTTCATTGGCTCTGGTGTGAGCTCGTCTGAAAGTTCTCCTTCCTGGAGTTCTGTTGGAACTTCCTTGATCAGAGCTTGTAAAAGCCCTTCTTCTGTTTGGCGTTGGTCTTTGCCCAGATTTGTAGCTTCGGGCCTTTTGTTTTGACCAAACTCTTCTTGGTCTCCATAAAGACCGACGATTACCTCTCATGTTGTTGCTTCCACGGTGGTATGGATGGCTTCGTTGTTTCTGTCTTTTGTGCCTCCGTGGTTGACCTCCAACGACTGTTGGAATGTCATTTTCTTCGCAACATAAAGGAACCATTTTATTGATTCCTTTCAATCTCTTGCAGTTCTTGTAGAGTGTCGCTTGATGACATCATTCTGATAATTTGGCTTTTAGGAAAGACATCCTTCTGGCCACCGTATCAAGGTCATCTGCACTCTTGTATTCCCTGATCAACATTTCTCTCCAGGGACTTGGTATCTTCGCAAAGAACAATTGCAAAGCTTCTTTGTCATCCACCTTGGACTTCCATCGATACTCGATGAATAACTTGATGTATTCGTCAATATGACAAATATCAAGCAACTCGAGTTTATAGAGGGCTTGATTATATCTTTTTCTTTTTTCTTCTTCAATCCCCTCAAAGTAGCCTATGCCGATAAAATGGATTTTGAATAATTTGGCCATGTTATCGACAATACCTTTCAATGCCTCACCAGTAGTGACGTTGTTTTTCATCTCTGGTGTCGTCATATTCCAAGCGATCTTTACAGATCCTTCCAGACTCATCTTGAGTAGTAAGATGAATCTTTCTTTCATAAGATCAAGGGTTCCTGCTGCAATCCTCATAGCCGATGCCCAATCATCGATAAGGATTTCACGATTCTTGAAATCTGGGATGTCCAGATTTAGCATTAACTCATACGGATGTATCGGGTCTAGCTGTGATTTTCCATAAGGCGTGTTGAAAAGATTCAGCCTTTTGGAACGTGGTCGAGTTCCTATTACAGCGATAGGATCTCTTCCTCTGATGAAATCTCCTACGTGCGGCATCTGTTCGTCCACATGATGTGATCCGGAACTTTCTGCTACGTTGGGATTGACTGGTGGTCTCTGTTGTTGATCACGAGTGACCAGGGCAGATTCATCTCCTGCGTTCATCTTTAGATCCACAATTCCTAATCCTGCAAAGGATTCAGTTAGGTCATGTAGATCCTGCAGATTTATCATTTCGAAATCCATTACTTGTTTGTAACGGATTTACCTCTGATGATGGCAATGAGTTTTTCATCATCGGTCATTGGTCGTACAACTTCAGTTGGTTTTCCATCTAGGTGTAAATAGGGAATTGTTCCGAAATTTATATGTCTCCTTTCCCCGAATGAACTTGGTCGGTTCTCCAGATTCTTGACTCTTTTTTGAATATCATGAATGATTTCAAGAGTCTTCTGTTGATTTTTCATCATCATTTTCATTTGGCTCTGGATCTGATGGACTTGTGTCGGTATATGTTTATGGCGGTCGCCATAACTCTGCACCGTCTTCTGGATTTCTCTAAGATCTGATGAAATCTTAGAGATATCTGGAAGTATCTCTTTCCACTTTAGGTCATCCATCAGATATTATGAAACCGATGGTCATTCGTCTAGTGAAAGGTTAGATCCTCCTGTATCATATGGTTCACCCTAATGAGTTCCATATAATACTCTGCTCGTTTGTTGCATCGCCTCAGCATTTCTGCGTTGATGCCTGCGATTTATCCTTGGGCATATTGGCTGTTCCAATATGTTATCTTGTGTAAATGCTCTCGAGCATTTGTCGTCAAAATTTGACGATATTTCCTGTAAGATATACATCTTGGACATACGTCCAGATCCATTCTTTTCTCGAATGATTCTCCTCACCAATTGTGAATTACAGATAACATATCATAAATATAAAATTAGTTCTTAATAAAACTAGACTCTGATACCATTTTCAAGGATCTTTTCCGAGGCGATACGTGGCGTTGTTACACCTATCAAGTCTGTCTGGAATTTAATAAACAGATCAAGATCAAGACTGTCTTGTATCTGTAAATAGTTCCAGCATACGACTAGCAATGTTTCCAGCCTATATACCATTTTTCGGATTGTATTAAAATCATATGGATTGGATTTATGGAAATTCTTGGAAAATATGTGTAGTTTGGAAGTAGCAAAATTGGGTTTGAATATAACACTTCTTAAAGATAATCATTAATTGCAAAAGTGGGTCATAAGGATTTTTTATTATTTGACCAAATTTTTGGGTATTTGGGGACAATAGTTTATACTTATGGGTAGATTGGGATAAAAATTATATTGATGGGTATTTTGGTTTAAAGCTTATATGAATGTGGGTATTTGGGGTGATTAACTCTTTATTATATAGACATTTATTTTAACTAAATGATTAAGTTCAAGTTATGTTTTCATTTGTATCAATGGAAAAAATCTATACGTGCAGATTTTTTTTAGTTAATTTAAAATTTTGGGTTTATAAATAAATGCTAATTATTAATATGCTTCTTTGTCATTGTTACAAGTTGTTTGATGAAATTGTCATTTAAAATTGAAATCAATTCTTTACATGGATTAATCATGTTTGCTAATTTAGTTAAAAATTACAAGATAAAAAGAGACTTTTCTTTTATAAATATATATGTACATATAAAGCATTATGGACAATATTAAGTATTCAAAATAAAAAAATTGGGATTCTAAAAGAAGTGGGAAATGTAATTTGTTTTTAATAGTCCATCAATTTTTTTATACAAAACATACAAAAGTAGTTAAAACAGCCTTTTGGGCTATAAAAAAAAAGTTTTGTTTAAGAAGTGTGTTACCAAACAATCTAGATAAAATTTAGTTTAGAGTGTATATATCGATATTTCTACCGATATCAATATTTTCACTATATTTTTATGAAATTAAGATATCCTTATTTCCATCGAAACCAAAATTTCCATCATTGTGTAAGATGGAATTTATGTGGATCAATACGATGAGTCAAACCGTCCAATATGATCTCAATATCGATGTCACATAATACCATAAAAACCTTCATCTAACATAAGCGGTCTCAGGTGATTTTTTACGTTGAAATTTATGCTTACCATACTTGGTGATAGTATCAATTTCCTACATCTATAAAAGATCGCTACAAATAAATAAAGAAATTAATATTTAGGTTTGGTAGATGAAAACCTAATGGTCTTAAATACATATACCATAATAGGTATAGTATAATTGCTGGTTGGATAGTTATATTTGTATAAATTTCCAAGAATAAATTGCTTCAATTAAAATAAAATAAAAAGATTAGGGCCCTAATTAAATAAGTGGTACCATATATTCCTAACCTTTGATACACATAATTAATGTGATTAATTATTCCACACGGCATTGCTAATTTAATATTAGTTAGTTAGAAACATATATAAACTGCAATTATTCTCCTCTCTTTACAGCTTGTCTTAATTAACTTTTTTTCTTACACTAAATAATAATTTTATCAAAAAGAAAGGATTGGAATGTAATTTTAACTCTTAATGTTATGAAACGAATTTTTTCTATATTTTTTTAATTATGACAAAAGTTCCACTCACATGTTTAAGTTTCCACTTCCTTGTAAATAACGTGACACATTTTTTTAATAGATGTTTGAATTTAAGAAGTTTTCAGATCATTAATTGTTATCTTTGAAATTTTGTGATCATTATTCAAACTCAATTCTTGATATATTTTATGATAAAATTTGTCATGAAATTTAAAAATGAATTAATCACCTACAAGTATCAGTAAATAGATGTATGAGTTATATCTTAAAATGGCCTTATTGGAACCAAACTCAAATCTCAGGTCGAGTTGATGACTCACATTCGATTAGAATACAGATATAACAAAAATCATTCTAAGTGTGTGGAACAATTTTTGTCTGATACAAGTATGAACTGAACAAGAATAGTTAAACTGACTAATGGTTATAATTTGGTTTCGAATGATGGTCGTTTTAGTTTATTACTCGTGTATTTTGATTATAAAGGACGATGAACAAGTATTGTCAAATCAAGAGCATGTGATTTTTATCAGTAAGCAAGTAAAATAAATTCAACATAGATCTGAGATTGAAACTAAAATCTAGAGTTTTCAGACATATTGAATTGACTTTTCATAATCTAAAAAACATGACAAAATATGTCTTTTTCCCAAAATTGACTATAATAGGCAAAAATCTCGATAAAAGTTTGCATTTTACTACTCAATTTCTCTATCCAATTCAAATGAGGTCTCTATATTATGGATGAATTTTTATACATTCTTGAATTCAAACTTTAAGATTAGAAAACGTATAGATCTTATTTTTAAGAATTAAATTCTATACTATAAACAATAATATTGTCTTATGTATACTATTGTTTTGATTATTCAAAATTAACTACATTGTTTTGTGATGTACAATTCCAAACAATTTTAAGTTATAATTCACAAAATATATTGTTCTACTTAATTTGTAATCAACCGATGCAAATCCAACCACAAAAAATAAACTATTTTTACATAATATAAATTTCTCATTATTGTGTTTTTATCAGCATTTTTTATTGGTTAATCCGGATTTAACCTATCAACATTAATTAATGTTTAAAACTTGTAAAAGGGTATATAAATGTTGGTGATTTTTTATTTTAGTCACTAGTGTATAAAAAATAAGGCTACAAAAGGAATTTTGAGGGCTAATATATTTTTCTATATAGACTAAGACTTCATTTGATAAAGTGCTTTGAAATTTCGAATCTCAAATGAATGAATTTCAGATCCATTCAATATTGGAGTAAATTTGAAATTCACCAAAATGATTCTAAAATAAGTTCAAAATAAAGGTCATGAATTTCGAATTCACGTCCATCCGAACGGGTAGATTTGATACATAAATTTCAAATCATTTCTTAATTTCACCCATCCAAATCGAGCCTAAATGCTTTTTTTTTCTTCTTAATTTATGTTAGAAATGAAATGTTATCGATTACTTTTGTGGGTAAGAACCAGATAACAACGAGTAGGGCATCCTCCAATTTAGAGGTATCCATACCCCAACCCCAACTTGATTATGACCACCCATATTACCCTCAATATCAACTACCACACAAAAATGTTTTCTTATGAGTTTAAGCAAGCATTTTAAATAGACATATTGCTCATTTTTTAATTATATGAAACCAAACAACGACAATAAATAAAGATTATGCAACTAAATTTCTTAAAAATACATAACAAATACCAAAGATTCCATTAATATTTAATACACTATGGTAATCATAAAAAACAACCAAATAGAGTTTGAAAAACAACCATACAATAATATAAAGAGTGACACTTGTGTGGTGCCCCAAAATAATCAGCATATGGTGTTAAATATATACTCTACAGGTATCATGTACTTCCTCCGTCCCGGTCCAAGTTACCTACTTGGACCGGGCACGAAACCTAAGAAAATGCAGTTGACTAGGTTACTTTTTGATTTAAAAAGTGTTTTTTATACTTTTTGTTGTTGTTTTTTTGACTTTTTGTTGTTGTTTTTTGACTTTTTGGTTACTTTTTGATTACTTTTTTATTAAAAAATATTATTTCTTTGCCATTTTGGGGTTGGCAAGTTCGATTGGGACGGACGAAAATGGCAAGTAGGCAAGTTGGAGCGGGACGGAGGGAGTATATATTTTTCAAGTATCACATGAATACTCTTATATACATATGATACCTGTTGGATATATTTATAACACCAAGAAACATAACACCTATAGAGTATATATATAACACTTAAATCTGCCCCATGTGTCCCAAGGGCATATAAGTTTTTGCCTGATATAAATTCTAGTGGGGTGAAAATGTAATATTTGCAAAAGTTGGGGAAGAAAAGAAAATAGAAAGAGGTAAAATTAGAAAAAAGATGATTGGGAATAGCTGGCTGCCACGTGGCACTCCAGTCAAGTCTAAATTGTGCAGCCAGGTTTAACAAAAAAACAGAAACACCACAACACCTCTCTCACCGGAAAACTCTCCGTGTAGCCCCTAACTTCTCTCCCCCAAATTCAATATCAATCTCCTATCCATTATATACATACAAGGCTCGTGTATCTATATCCTCTGATTGCTTAATCGACTCCCACAATTCTTTCTCCATTTTCTTGTTGTTGTTGTGCCGAGCCAATTACGTTGATGAAGATTCAAAAACTGAAGCTTTAAAGGCATGCTACTCCTCCAATGCATTCATTCTGCTGCGTTTCGCCAATGACGATCAACAATTCCGATATGCACTTCGATCCGCTGATCAGGGCTTCCAATTTGTCCGCGATCTCCAGGGCTTCGTCAACGCGTGATTCCACCGTCGTGGATCATGCCGCGTTCAACTGCATCAGCAACAACAGCAGCAACAATCACAGCCACCGCGAATTGAAGATTAATGACATAGTGGGTGATGGGGTTTCCGGGATTTTGTATAAGTGGGTGAATTATGGGAGAGGGTGGAGGCCTCGGTGGTTCGTGTTGCAGGATGGAGTTCTGAGTTACTATAAGATCCATGGCCCGGATAAGATCATTGTCAATCAGGAAACGGAGAAGGGATCGAGAGTGATTGGGGAAGAGTCGGTGAGGCGTGTTATGGGGCAGAGTAGCAATCTTCACCATAGAAATGGGAGCGGCGGTTCCCCGCCGAAAAACCGGAAGCCTGTTGGTGAAGTTCATTTAAAGGTCTCCTTGTTTTCACTTGTTTTTCATCTGCAATCATGATGGACCGCTGTCTGTGATGTTTTCAATGGAGTGGTTTGAATTTTTTTGAAATGGATATGGAATTATGAGTGAGGCTAGTCGTTTGTTTGGATTTAGTCCTGAGAATTCTTTATGTGCTTAGTGTTTTCACTTGATTTTCCATTGGTTTGAGTGATCTCTGGGTTTTATTCTGTTCAAATGACTTGATTTTTTTAGTTTTTTTTTTTTTATTATTCATCACGAGTATCCGTTGTTCTATTTAGGAGTGAGAGGGCTGACCTTGTTTTACCCGTGAAGAGTGTCTATAACTTCATGGTACTTGTGGACATAGCATTCGTGTTAATTTGCATGTATGATAGTCAGGCTTTTGTTATTACTGATATACTTAAGCTTAAAAGTTCCAACTGTTTGGTCTTTAAAAATTTGAGCATTTTAGTTCAGGTCTCATCTATACGGGAGAGTCGATCAGATGATAGGAGATTCTCCATTAATACTGGGACGAAGAGGCTCCATTTAAGGGCTGAGAGCAGAGAGGATAAAATGACATGGATGGAAGTATTGCAGACAATGAAGGACATGTTCCCAAGGATGTCCAACAGTGAATTAATGGCTCCTGTGGATAACCTGACTGTATCAACGGAGAAGCTGAAGCAGAGGTTGTTGGAAGAAGGGTTGAGTGAGGCTGCCATTCAGGAGATCGAGCAGATCACAAGGGATGAGTTTTCTTCACTGCAGAATCAGTTGACGATCTTGAAACAGAAGTATTGGCTCCTCATGGACACACTGCGGCAGTTAGAGGTACATGCTAAGATTAGTAGAACATCTCTTACAAGTTCATATCGGAGTTTTTCTTCAGTTTCTTCAAAGAATTATGCACACTAAGTGCTGTAGGTTTTGTTAGATTTTGTAGCTGGATAGCTTGGCCTTTTGAGTGGTTATTGTTGTGCAACGTAGTCCGGATGTATCAGTTCTTTTCTCCACATTCTTTGTATAGATATCTCTAATGGAAATTGGTCGTTGAATCTCACTGTACTCAATAGTACCATTCTAATCAAATTTTTAAAAGAGCACCTGATAAACTTCTTTTCCCCTTTTTTTCTTATCCTTTTCTTTTTGCAAAATAATGCATAACAATATATGTAAATAAAGTATATTCTTACCCTGCTTTACTGATTTTGTGTAATGGTGAATATAGAGAGAAGGAAGGCAATGCGTTGGATTAAGCTCTCCTAATGGGCAAACCATTGTTACCTTCTAGCTATCTCTACTTGGAGTTGGTTTCTGGGAGTCCTGGGATGGATACCGTGGTCAATTAATTTATTTGTGGTGTGTATTGCAAATGTCACAGACACATGAAAATGTATGCCTGACTGGTTTAGGGTCAAGGGTTTTTCATGCCTGTTTGTGCAACTGGCTGATGCGCAAAAGGAATTATTTATGTATCCAGCGCCTGTTTTTCCTAAATTTCTTATTTGACTGTTTTCTATTTTGGCCTGAAAACATGTGGGTTTGTCATCCTTCTTATTTGGATCGCAATGTGATGTCTCCAAACTGTTGAAGCCTCTACTCTTTGTTTTTTCCAAAATTTTGTTTTGCCAAGTGATAGTGAAGAAGTTAATCCTGAGGGCCTCATTTATGGCTTTTTCATTTTCTTCCATGATGAGCCATCTGATGTTATTCGATAAATTTTGTGAAGAACTCCTCCTTGATAGTATTGTTTCTCCTCTTTGATACATTCCTTCTTTAGTCTCAAGAAAAAAAACTGTTTTTCTACCATAAAATCCTACCTACATATACCTAAAATGCCACTTAGGATGTTTGTCGAATAAGAATTAGATTGTTTGCTAACCAGTTGACCATGGAAGTTCTTCGTCTTTGAAAAGTACTAGGAAATGATAAGTTAGTATTGTGCTGATCATATTATTGAGAACACTTTTTTTGATGGATTTCTTGGAGGAAAACCAGTGTTGAATAATTTACTTCAGGTTGGATTATTTGGCTAAAATGGTGTCCTCCTTTGAAGCATATAAAATCCATCCAATATACTTATAGTACACCCATTCTTGGCAGCAGAGCATGAGAACACCTGTTCCTTTTCTGTTGTCGTCATATCTTCAGCTATTAGATAATTGTCTGATCGCTCATTCTCTATTAATTATTTTTATATTGTCTGTGTGAACTACTGAACTAACCCGTTAATTTCATGTCTATGCTGCTTCTTAATGTTGTCAGAGTTTTAATTAACTTGGCTCTTGGTGGTAGCATAGGATGTTTTGTTTATCTACTGACTCTTTGAGTTTCAAAACATAGTATCTATATAAATTTAAGTCTTATCTGTACACATGTAATCTAGTGTACTAAATTGGAAATTCAAATGTGTGTCTTGAGCCTGTGCTCATAAATAGTGCTGAGGCTCTTAGTCTTCTTTCCTTGTTTGGCTAAAACATGGTTGCTGTGTGTAGACAGAAAAAGTGGATCTGGAAAATACGGTTGTCGATGAGAGCCAGAGACAGTTAAAAGAAGTTGGAGCATCCTCTAGATCAAGGCAAGATAAGTATAGTGGTATGCTTCCCAGTATGTTCTACTTATTTTTGGTTTTACAAAATAAAAGCCTCATTTGTGTTCAAGCTGCATATTATTAGTTTGAATAATCACAGCAATATATCTTCTGTATACTTATTCCAGAAAGTGCCAGTGAGTCTGATTTTGAAAATGAAAGAGTAGATGCAGCAGAGGAAGACACAGATGAAGAAGACAATACTTTCTTTGACACCAAAGATTTTCTTTCTTCTGGCTCTTTCAAAAGTAATGGGTCTGACTTCAGGTCGTCGTCTTTTTCTTCTGATGACGAACTTCATGCTTTTGATTTTGAGGATGATATTGATCCTGCCATTAGATCTGCTGGATCAAACTTCCCTTATGTTAAGCGCCGAAAAAAATTGCCGGATCCTGTTGAGAAAGAGAAAGGAGTGAGTTTGTGGTCAATGATTAAAGACAACATCGGGAAGGATCTTACAAAAGTATGTCTCCCAGTCTACTTCAATGAGCCTCTCTCTTCTCTACAGAAATGTTTTGAAGATGTGGAATACTCATATCTTCTTGATCGGGCTTATGAATGGGGGAAAAAGGTAATTTTATGCTTCATGAGCTATGTTTCTTCCAAGTCTCTGATCTTGTGGGGGTGATTCATGTTAGCATTTTAATTCATTTTATCTGTCTTTCACTGGTTTTACCACAATAATGTATTTCTGGAATTTCAAATTGTAGTGAACTTGTGCTGATTTGGTTGTATTCAATTTTATTATCTGCATACAAATCGTGAATGTTCTTTCACACATGATGCGGAACTATTTGTCACCATTTAACAACTCACTTCTGATTTATTAATTTCATTATAGGGTAACAGCCTCATGAGGATTCTAAATGTAGCTGCATTTGCAGTATCTGGATATGCTTCTACAGAGGGAAGAAATTGCAAACCTTTCAATCCATTGTTAGGCGAGACTTATGAAGCTGATTATCCAGATAAAGGCGTACGCTTTTTCTCTGAGAAGGTATCAGCTTATTACCTGGAGCAAACTTTTATGCTTTTCTTGTCAATTGTTTTGTCTCATGGATATGGTTGCCACGTTAGAATCATTGGCAGCATAAGAAATAATAAATGTTTTGACTGGCTAGAAACTTGAAACTTATTCTGAAATTTGGTTACTATAAAACATAATTATCCCTTCCAACTCAAAAGGAGTCACAACTGAAAAGTACAAATTCTATAAATAAGCAAGTCCAGCTTTCCTTTGTTTTCAGGTAAGTCATCACCCCACGATTGTAGCATGCCATTGTGAGGGTACAGGCTGGAGGTTTTATGGTGATAGCAATCTGAAAAGCAAATTTTGGGGTCGGTCCATCCAACTTGATCCAGTTGGTATTCTAACAGTTGAATTTGATGATGGTGAAGTCTTCCAATGGAGTAAGGTATCTCACAGATTATTGGAAGTCTTTTTCCTTATTTTATCTCATACAGAAATAGATTCCTCATTTTCTTGCTATGACAGGTAACAACATCTATATACAATCTCATTCTGGGGAAATTATATTGTGACCACTATGGTACAATGCGGATACAAGGAAACCATAATTACTCTTGTAAATTGAAATTCAAGGAGCAATCTATCATAGACAGAAATCCTCATCAGGTGCTCTCCCTTTCCTGCAATATCTTTTGTAGCTATTGAAAAACTAAGTGATGTTTGCTTCTTTTCTTGAGGAATATGAGTTTTTATCTGTTGTCACTTGTTGGGGTTGATTCTTCTACGGTTTGAAAAGAATAGGGTGATATGAAAGAAAGCAAATATTTAGAAAAAGAAAATTCAAGATGAAAATGATTGGTGGGAATCGAATGTTAAATCCATGTGTCTTCAATCAGTGAACGACTTAAACACTGAACATCATGTTGTTTGCCTATTTCTCATGCTAACAGAATTGAGTAGATTTTACACTAGATACAGACCATTGTTGTATAAATAGTACTGTCTTGGAAAAGATTTTATTGTTTAATGAACCAAAGGCCGTGACAGCATCTTGCTGTCTCCAGTTGGATAAAATGTCCATGAATAGCGATTCCGTTATTGCACATGGTGTGCGAATATAACCTATGCAAACTTAGGCCTTGATGAATCTAATAGAACTTTGATATATTTGCTGTGAACTATATATTTTGACTTATCTTCCTATAAGAATTGGACAATAAATCGAGTGATAATTTTAGACAAAAGTCTGGGGCCTTGAGATGGGAAATCGAACCTCCCCAGACTAAGGAAGGAACCTATTACTGTCCATTGTGGTGAAATGTTTGCAAAAACGATTGATCTGAGTTTTAATAATTGACACAGCTTGGTATGCTGTTCTTCATTGTTCTCTAGTTGGGATCTGGATTTTTGGCAGACCATCTCTGACTGATGAAGTGATCTTCTCTAATAAGTGTTTGTGAAGTCCCCGCCTAGGCGCTAGGGTGTCTTTGGTCGCCTCTGCTTTTTACCCTAGTCGGCCCTTCCTAGAAATTAGGCCATAGTTTACCACCAGCCTGTTGTCTAGCACCTTTCTGAAATTGCCCCTGATAATTTATCTAAAGACTTGACAATTTGATGTTTTCTGTGCAAGTGTGCTTCTACTGTAATATTTTTAAGGACTTTGTGTTGAAAACAATTTCAACATTGCAGGTGCAAGGAATAGTCCAAGACAATAGTGGAAAGACAGTAGCAACATTGTTCGGAAAATGGGATGAGAGCATGCACTATGTTGCCGGAGATTTCTCCCACAAAGGAAAAGGTCATGAATCTCTATCTGAAGCTCGTTTGCTCTGGAAACGTAGCAAGCCTCCTCAGTTCCCAACACGTTATAATTTTACACGCTTTGCCATTACAATGAACGAGCTTACTCCTGGACTCAAGGTGAATTTTCAAATTCTTTGAGCCAGCTTTTGAAGTGAATACACTTCTCATATCAATTACTTTCTTCTATGCTCCGGATCATCACATTTGACAAATTAATGAACTCAAAACACTTTTCACAGGGCAAGCTACCCCCAACAGATTCGAGGCTGAGACCCGATCAAAGGTGCTTGGAAAATGGGGAGTATGAGAAGGCTAATGCTGAAAAACTGCGGCTAGAGCAAAGGCAACGACAGGTAACTAGTTTGATCTCGTTTGAACTAGAAGTGAGATACATCATAAATGAATACATACACAGATATTGTTATTCATTTGAATTCCAAAACCATATCCACACTCTGATGTATTAATTGTTATCTGGTTCAATCAAAACCAGGCAAGGTCAATGCAAGAGAAAGGGTGGAAGCCACAATGGTTCGCTAAAGAGAAAGGAAGTGAGACGTATCGTTATATTGGTGGATACTGGGAAGCGCGGGAAGAAGGGAAGTGGGAATCGTGCCCCGATATTTTTGATCAAATACATTCTACTGATCATATTGCAGACTGACATAGAAGAAGCTGGTGTACCTTGATTTTTCTCCTCTTTATAGTGTTTAGGAAATATTGGAAAAGGGATGAGGATTTTCTGTAAGAGTTGCAAATATAAATCCATGAAAATTGGATGGAGCAACAAAGTTGTTTCAATCATAGAGACAGAACTGATTTGTGTTTCTATTCTTTTAGTTCTTCATTTGTAATATCATCTTATCTTCTTACACCTATTCTTTACTTCTCCATTTGTATTTGTATTACTATTATTTGATGAGCTCTCTTTGCTCAAATTCAACAATATTGCACTCTTCATTCATAATTTTATCTCATTTATTTTCTTTCTTTGTGTTTCATCTTTGATCATCATCTTTTTTTTTGTGGGCTTCAAGTGAAATTTTTGAAACATGCAATGTAGTTCAACAAAATTAATGTAATTTTCACTAAATCATTTACTCTCATCAATTTGAATTTATCTTTGGTTTATATAGTTGTGATTAAATGAGGTTTATAAAAACAAATAATGAAATAAGTGTAAAAAAAAAAGAATAATTAACTATTCTTGAATTTTTATAATAAGAAAATGTAAAATTATACTTTATATAATGATTTTTATAGTAGTATTAAAAGTGATTATTCACATTTAATTACAGGTTTCTTTTGAATCGAAACCCGAGAGTGGGATAAAAAGAGGAGTGAATTTCGATTTTCAATTCAAAACCCTAATTGCGTACTGTGCTGTGCTGTTCTGTTCATCTCACTCACATTCCATAAGCTATGCAGCTCACTCTCGAATTCGGGTAATTTTTCCTTTCTTTGGGCTTTTAATTTCTAAAATTGAAACTGGATAGTTAGTTTGATGCAGAAAATTGTAAGCTTGACGCTAAATCCCAACTTTTTTCGTGTTATTTGTTATTATGTGCCCATAACAGCTTTCTATTTTGGTTTAGCTTTAGTTAATATTGAATTGGTTGATGAATCCTGGTATAAAAGTGTTATTTTGATAGGTTTAATGGTGGATCGCAGTTTTCCCATGTCATAAGAAGCAAAGGATCAAGCTTTAGCCCTAGTTTTTATGCTGTTGTAGATGTTTTTTGTCTTCGGTTTGCACTATTGTCATGTTAGTTGTGTGATATTAGATGTTTGATTAGAAGTGAGATTATTATGAGTATTGCAGTTTAAAGGGTGTTTTTTGATAGCCTTGGGTTCTGTTAGAACTCCTCTGATGTTTAGCAGCAAAGATTGATATGATCGAAATCTTGTTTTTGTGTTATTCGAGCATGTTCGACACGGTTGGTAGCTTAAAGAGATCATGTGTGTTTGTATTTAAGAATTGTAGAGTACACACTTGGAAACATGAAGCAAGCGTTTTCTGTATTCGTATGTTCCGAAAGATATGAGGTTCATTCGCAAGTATTGGTACTTGGAATTAAAATTCATGCTCCTTGTTATGATACACGTCTAACATGTGTGTCTTTTGATCAGTGGTGGACTGGAACTTCTATGTGATTCTGTTAAGATTCATCAGGTTAATGTTGATCCACAAGCTGAAGAAAAGACGGTGAATCTCTTTCCATGGCTGTTCTTTTGGAATTAGAAACTGGAAATTTTCTCTTCTGTGGGCTAAAATGAATTTGGTATATATTTGTTTGGTTTTTCTGCAGTTAACCATGAAAAACTTGCTCTCGTGGGTACGTACCAATTTGATCAAGGAAAGGCCTGAAATGTTTTTGAAAGGAGATACTGTGTAAGTTATTTAAGTGATTCAAATAGACATCTGATTTGAAGTGTTCCCTTCTGAAACATTAGCATTTCCATATTTGCTCATTACACATGAAAATGCATTTTGGTACATTACTCCATATGAATATTTTCCCTTTTCGTCTTAATGATATTAAGCAGTTGGTAAACTGGCCTTGGATGGACTTTGCATCTATGCATTTTGACAACTTTCCCACATGAAATCCCAACTTTATAAAGGGAAACATACATGGTTTACGAAGTACATGCCTATGACCTTCTGGTAACATACTGTCCTAGTTTGGGTATGACGATGTTGGGGAATATGCAAAACACACACGATTGTTTTGTTTTGTTTTTACAACAAATGAGTCCATTCATCATTTTAGATCTGCAGATGATGGATGTTATGTGATGTCAATAATTGTTTCCATCCTTATTTCTTAATATAGTGCAGACGTTCATCAGCGGGTGGTTTCTAAAGCATATCTACTATGGTGGTGTGGTCCATTTTGTATCATCTTTAATAGGATCACCAATTGTTTTTGTCCCTTTATCATTTTGCTAAGTTCGATGAAAAGAATGCTAACACTTTGGTTTCACGTTACTTATCCATGCAGTAGACCCGGAGTTCTGGTCCTCGTGAACGACTGTGATTGGGAGCTAAGCGGCCAGCTTGAAACGGTCCTTGAAGAGAAGGATAACGTAGTTTTCATCTCAACATTGCATGGTGGATAGACTCTCTTTACCAAGCATGGTAAACTCAGTTTAAATCGAGATAACTACATTTGTATTAATTCCACCAATCTATCATCTACAAAAATGATTCAAATCATTGTAAAACTCAGATGCTAAGTTTATACATCTCTAAATAGTAAATCCAGATGAAATTAGTCTCTTTTCCCCCGCCTAACTTGCTGGCACCTTTCCACTTATCATTGCAATGCTCTTTCCGAACGTTACATGCTGTGGCGACACTTCTTTAATTCTACACAGCACAGACGACGAAAATGACGGACAACTGAATCGCTTGACAATTCTTAGACACGGTTCATGTCCGCCACATCCCACACGACACTCGTGGGATGGATCCAACGGACCCACGATCGCAAGAACCCGGGTCCCGGAAAACTTGTGTTCACATTTATGACTAGTTATGATGATCCAAATGGAGAAATAGTTAGAAGGAAAAGACAAGAGTGTGGTTCATAGAAAACAAAACGAAGACGCAAGTGAAAGTGTTGTTATATCATATCATGGAAAAGGGAGTTATTTTGATTCCAACACACTCCAACCATTTTGTCTTTTCCATAAATGTTGATTCCTATGCAGTGATATTGCTGTTCTTGGACATCAATGACTGTACAATATGGTGGATCTATCAACCTGCACAGTTTTTTTCTGTCATGATTTCAATCATCTACATCGTTTCTTGCAATTTTCTTAAATGTTCTTACAAAAAGTAAACATTCATTTTGCATCAAAAAGTAAGATTTTAAAATATTGAAGGATGGATAATGCAAATTTAAAAGAAATTATATTTTATGACTATTGCGAAAAAGGGAAATAAAAAAAGGTAATGTTGAGAGTGGGATTTGAACCCACGCCCTTTCGGACCAGAACCTTAATCTGACGCCTTAGACCAACTCGGCCATCTCAACTTTTGATTTTATTTATGTCGCATACTTATATTATAGTAAATAACAATAATAAAAAAGGGGAAGAATGAATCGAAATGAAAATCTTAGTAATGAGTAGATGAAACTAAATCAACTTTAATTTTGACAATGAAGTAAAATTGGGTATTTAGGTCCTTATACTAAGTGGAATGAACACATATATATGTACTAAGAAATATGTATATACATCTCAATAATAATAGTAATAATAAAACAACAACAAATGTGTTTTTTTTTTTCATATATAATTGAGGATAATTACATCACTTGGGATGGGCAGAGAGTGCACAAGTTTTCATGCAATAGCAGGTTAAAGTTTTTACTTACATGAGAAATTTATCCATTCATCACCACCTACTTTTTACCATATTTTTTACCCAAAACTGTGAAAAAAGTAAAAGAAAGAAAGTGAAAATAATATCTTGCATAGTTTCTTGCAAATTGAAAAGGAACTTTATAAAGAGGTAAACTTATTTTTGAAATCAAGTATATAGACACACTTAATCTCCATTGCCAATCTAAGCATCATAATGTTTCTTTCCCCAATTGAAAAGTTTCCATTCTTAGAATGATAAATTGACAACAGTTGTCTCTATGCATGTATACATCATGTGTTTCTATTATGTTGATTAGAGGGAACAAAACATTTAATGATCATTTGATTGTGTGTGCAACCATTTAAATGATAGTGTAGAAGTCTCTCATCTAGGGTTTACATCGGATTTAATTCTAATTATGGTTGTCACCATTTGAACGATAATGTAAAAGTTATTGATCTAAGAGGTTACATCACGATCTAATCATGTTTATCATTATTTTGTGGCTGACAGATTGGATATTATTCAATCAGATCATGTATACCAATATATGGATGAGAATTTGTAAACTTCTAATTTGAGGGGATATGATCGATGATGTGTTTGTCACTATTAGGGTGGCAATGTTAAAACTCGTGATTTGATTAGGGTAAAGTGTAAATGGTCAGATCTCAAAAGATCTACAACGACTTGCTTTCACTTTGAGGTCAACATTCATGGATTAGTACTAAAAATTAGAAATTCAAATATATTTTAATCATGACTTAAGTAAACTAAAATTGGTTGTTATACACACATATAGTTATTGAAGTTATAATATTTTTAAATTAAATAATGGATAGACTCTCTCTTTCTCTCCCTCGTTAAAAACGTTTTTGCAGGGAAACAATTCTTCCCCACAAGAATTCTAACATTATACTTCTACATAATATAATAATATCTGACCTAAAAACCTATGTCAACAACACATTAATGGTGGTGCACTTATAATCTCACAACTTTTTAACTATTCACATTATTATATTATCACACATCTTCAATTAATTAAGCCATGTTTAACCCATGAGATAGATGACTAGCCATGATATAATGTGAATCAATCACCATTGCAATTGATTTAATTTCTTTAAATTTAATAATTACATTTTTGGAAAAAAGTGAGATCCAAACTATAAAGATGGCTCAAAGAGGTTCTCAATCTTATTTTTCTGACATTATTTGACAACAACAAAACACATCCTACAGTTAAATCCCCCGTAACTTTTATAAACAACTTTATTTTATTTCTCTATTTAATTAGTATTAATTGTCATGTCATTTTTTGAGTTCTCACTTCTTTTGATATAGATATGATGGACATATCCGGATTTCTGATTTGACATTGTAATTATTTATATAGATATAAGTGTCTACATTTTATTTAGTATAATTAATATAGTCATTTCATTATTATTAATTGATTATTATTTTAATTTTTGTATTGCTTTAAAATCGAAAACAAAAGGTTATAAAATTAATTTGGATGAACACAAATAAATAAATACATATGAGATATGAAAAAAGTTGAGACCCTACCAACAAATATTATCATGTGAGACAAACAATTCATTTGTTTGAAAAATATAAATGTTGAATAATTGATAATAATGCCTTGCAACTATCACTATCCACCACACACATACTCACAAAAACTAGAAATTTAAAAAAAGATTACCAAAAAATATATAAAAATTTGATAAGAGCAGAAAACATGACGATAGTAACGATTGAATACAAATATCAGACAAGATACTATGTAACATGTCCAACAATATTTATACACCAAACATGTTATGTGATCACAAGATTTTTGAGAACCCATCTGGGGCATTTTAGTAATTTCACACCCATGCATTTATTGACCCCAAGCTCACATGCGTGGGTCATTTTTATCACGTTTTTGGTGTCATTAGCCACCATCAATAGCTCACCCCACATACACACCCACCATCGGTGGGACTTGAACGAACTAAGGTCGTTTTTCTGTATAGGTGGATGTGAGGAGAAATTTGAAATTGATGATAGGTGGTGCGTTGATGGTGTCCGGATAGATGTTGATATGAAAACCATTGATTTCGTTTTGAACTAATATTTGAACAATATGAGTGGTTTAGAATCAATACATATTTTAAATTCTGGATTAGAAATCGGTACTACTATATATAACCAAACATAATCAAACGAAGTTTTGTATAGATTAATTGAGGTCCGGTTTAATAAAAATTCATGAGATGAGTTTCATTGAGGTGGGAGTGTCGAGCTCGGCCGAATTTGATAATATTCTGATTGTTTTTTCATGAGTTAACTCGTAAAATGTGATATATTAATAAGTTGATATTTCAATGTATAGTTCTTATACTGATGTATATCAAACTAAAGTCATCGTTTCATGAGTAAAACTACTGATTGTAGTGGATTTTATCATGAGTTTAGTAGCTTGTTATTCTTGAATACAATAGGTCAATTAAGATCAAGGTCGGTCTAAAATGATCGAATCAAATTTAAGATTTGGATCAGATTACACTCATATATACATGGCTAGGTCACATCAATTTTATAGTTATCTCATATATATTATATTTTTCTTGTTGTGGGAGATGTATATGGCTCAAATAATCCACTTTTATTTGCTTGGGTGGGAAAGTTTGAAAACCATGTTTCTATATTATATTATTGGAGTGATGGTCTTTTATTTGATTCTTTAAATTTCAAAAGATAGGGTTTGATCATACATGTATGGCTTATTGACAATGATGAAAATATCGGTTTCGTTAGATATATCGGTACTTTAATTTTACGGAAATATCGATGGATATATCGGTTTCGGTGGAATATCGGTACATATATTTTTCCGATTATTAGCGATATTTTCCCGATATTTAGCGATATTTGCCGATATTATCCAATATTTACCGATATTTCACCGATATTTCCTTTATATTCATAAATTTTCCTATAATTTTTACCTAAAGTCATCGATATCGAAATCGATACCGATATATAACTAATAATTATTGATATTTCATTAATTTTTTTACAAAGAAATAAAAATATCGAAGATATATCATTACACCCCGTTTTTGTTTCGATCACGTCAAAAAACAGAAATATTGGGGATATATCGGGATATTTTCATCTATGCTTCTTGCTTATTATTATTATTAAGAGGACCTTAATTGATTACTTTGCCACCTTTTCATTACACAATACAATATTGGAACTATTTAATGTTATCATCATGCTAGCTAATTTGGAGTATTGCATTAACTATTTAATTACACTTCAATTTGATGTTTCTTGATCTAATATTTAATATGATCATGGTCAAGACCGTTTTTGTAGATGTGTATATACATTTATTCTTGATTAATATAATCTTTGCACCTTTTATTTATTAAATTAATATTTATGTAATTACATTCACGGATCATTAAATTAAACCTAAGAGGAAATAATAATTTGATTATGTGTGTGTGAATTTTATCAATTTATAAAATATTGTAGAACTAATACTCCAAAACGTATTTAAGATCTTTAATTTTTTCATGTATCATGAGTTAAATTAAGTTTCAAAACGTATAAATATCAAAATTAGGTTAATTAACTAGTTTAAGTTGTAATAAGGAACGGTGAAATTAGTCGAACATAAAACATAATATGATCAACTAATTTTTTAATAAATACATATCATTCAGAGATTATTGATCGTTAATTTTGTAATTATTAATTCACTATATATGCAACAAGGCACAATAAAAAATGATATTTTGTAACCATACTTTATACAAAACAAGCACATAAAAACAATTTCCAAGAACAATTAAAATAAAATCAAACTTAAGTACACAGACATAATCGTTTAAAAACATGGATACTGGACTGTGATTGATGGCTATATCATTTTTGATATTCTTGTTTATTTATATTAAAATTTTAAAATCTTTCTTGGTCATAATTAATTACAAATAAAGAGTATCTACTCTATTTGGATTTAACTGCAAATTAAAATAATATTTCATTTTGTATTGTGTACATGATAATAAAATACTATGTTATATAGTATAAGCTTTGAATTTGAGTTCATCTAAGTTATTAAAAAGACAAATTTGTCACAGCAACATCAAATTAAGAGTCCATAATCTTTGTAATGCATCAGATGATTTATAATGCAAGAGTTCTTAATTAGGTGAATGACTTTATGCAAAAACTCATGTAAGACAGTCTCACGGATAGTTTTCGTGACGGATCCTTATTACCCATGAATTGAATCCATATCCACAAACTTTCATATAAATTGCTAAGTGTGGGTTATGGGTTGACCCGTTTCACGAAAAAAGATTCGTGAGACGGTCTCACACAAGACTTATTCATGACTTTATGTTTAATTTTATCCACACATTTATTTTATTATTATTGATTATTTCCATATCATGCAATTTGTACAAAACTACAAGCTTGTCAAAGTCCAAGGAGTCATGGTCACAAGCCAAACTAAATTCAAACACAACAAGAATTATTATTTATGAGTTTTCTCCAAAAGTTTAGAAGTCTTTGGATTTAAGCATTAGAAAATTCTAAATTAGGTGTCATATCATTTAACTATTGTAAAAATTCAACTGCAACCGTCGCACCATGTGACGACCATAATTATATTGAAAAAATGCATATTTATAGCTGTAAAACACATACCTATTGAACTTATGTTACTTATAAAACATATATTTAAAGCTAAAAAAACAAATATTTATACCCGTAAAAAAACATACTTGAATCTATTGCATGTGAGATTGTCTCATAATTAAGAAACAATCAGTAATTATAAATATTCGATGAAAAACTGAAATATCATTTACAAATAAAAGTGAATCTCAATAAAATTTACCAACCAAAGTTGAAATATATATATATATATGTATATGGGGTTAATTTTAACTTTGGTCATATACGTGTAAGAAAGTATTTTGTATTTTTTGACATTCAAATATATGTTTTTCAATTTCACTCCTATATATCTAAAAAAGATCCAATTTAGGGCAATTTTGGTTGAAATGTTCAAAACTTTTGATTGACCACCGGAAATCCAGACGTGGGAGCTGAATTCCGACGACTGCATCAACGATTTGAAAGCATGTTGTATGTAAGATTAAAAATGAAATTACCACACTCATATATTAAGCTAGGGTGAGTTCTTGAAGGGTAGTTGAAAGTACATAATTGGGGTTCATGGTTTTCATAATGATCATTAAAAAGGTGAGCCCAATCAATAATAATAGGGGGGCTAAGTGGGTCATTTGGAATTCAAGAAGTGTGAGGAAGAATTTATGATCCACCACCACCATTTTCTAACTAAGAAATGGACAACTCTATAACAAGACTAATGGTTCATAGCTATTTAAAACTTGGCTTTATTTTCTTCCACCAATTCAACTCTTTTTTTTATGATTAATTATGATATATGTATGTATATATTTAAAATATATATGTGTCGGGCCAAATAAGTTGGGACTTTTGCATGTAATTTCCATTCAAATATGAACAAAAATAATTGGTTTGTTATGTGGATAAGATCCTGAATTTGATCATATATGAATTATACTAGTTACGAATTGGAATGGAAGCTTTTTTTTTTTTTACAATTTAGGGATAATATTTATTAATGCATTATTTTCAAGATGGATGATCGATGAATATGTTTTAGGACATTTAATGTTTTACATAGAGATCGATATTGATAGATAATTAATGAGTACTAAGTCTTATATGAGACCGTCTCACGGATCATTTCATCCATAAGACCGTCTCACGCAAGTTTTTGTGATAATTAATAAGGTCGAAAATTGTGATGAAGAATCCAAGGTAAATATACAAAAATATGAACACACATATATGGAAAATAGAAAAGATTAAGAAATAAAAATGAATAATATTGAAAATTGCATTGACACAGCCACACATACTCCCTGAAATGTGACATAGGTCATGTCTACTCATGATTATTTTGTTCACTATCAAAAGAAATTTTTCTGTCCACCATGTCATGTCTCTCTCTTACATATGCTAGTACATTGTGCTTTTCCAATTATACTAATTTCAAACTTATATTTTGGATAATTGTTTTACTTATTTGGATGGAAAATTTCACATTTTGTATTCGAAAATAGGCTATATTTCAGATCGAGTACCCCAAAATTCGAGTTCATCAATTTAGTCCCTCAGTTTTTCAAAATTCATCAAATTTAGTATCAGTCGTTAAAAATCCGTCCAACCTGACTGAAGTTAACGTTTTTGAACGAAAATTAGAGGGGGAACCCTACTTTTAAACAAGGTTGAGGATCTTGAATATCAGAATCGAGGAAATTAGGGTTGAATCGATCGATTCAACCCCCGAATCGATCGAATTTTGAGTAGAGGAGAAGCTACGCGCGATTTGGGAAAAAAATTAGGGTTCCCCGTCTAATTTTCACACAAAAACGTTCAGCGTAGTTAACTTCCATCAGTTTGGACGGATTTTTAACGGCGTGTACTAAATTTGATGGATTTAGAAAAACTGAGGGACTAAATTGATGAACTCGAATTTTGGGGTACCCGATCTGAAATATAGCCTATTTTCGGATATCAAATGTGAAATTTTCCCTATTTGTAACATAAATTATTTTGTTCATAAAATTGGTTGTTATACACATATAATTATGTTTAATATATAGCTAGCTCTCATAATATTCTCTAGACACAGTTTTCATGTCGTACCTTGGTGAGCTGGATAACTACTATAATTATGAATAATAGTAATGAGCAATAAATATTTGTTATTCAATCAAAATTAGAATTTAATTGGGTAATAAAATCATCAACAACATTTCTTTACCCTCTTTTAATATTGATCGTGGCATTAAAATTAAAAGTGACAGTTTTATTTCCAATCACTTGTGATCAAAATAAATAAAATCTGATGATATTAACTAAAGAAGTTGTTGATGTCTTTATCCTTGCATCATTACTTAGGCAAACATCTCAAATTTGGTAACTTCTCATAACATAGGTGGAGTTGGCAATAACCATATTTTCTTTGCTTGAAATGTTATAAATTACGAGATAAGAGAAAAAGTTATGGATCTCTTATTTATTTCGAGATCATATTCAATAAATATATCAAACAAATTTAAAGTAACTTTTTCAATTTCGGGTTATGAAAAAACAAATAAATAAAAAGCAAGAATAAGGTGATTAAACTAATTGAGCTCTCATGATCATATTCATTCGTTAAAACATCTTTACCTGTTAATTCATAGTCTTATTTCAATATACTTAATGTCTGATTTATGTAATAATCGATATTATCAGTATATGTACATGTTATACAAGAATAGAAGATTTCGACCTCGACTATGTTAAGTGGTACAAGGCCAACTTAAAATCTTTAAACGTGTTAATTTTGAATAAGTTTTCTACAATTGTGGATGATCTTTAATTGTTTTTTATGTTTGATGCTTTACTAACCTGAGAAAAATCCTATTTGCATTGGAAAAGGACATTACAATACTAAGAAATTAATAGAGTAATTAGGGGGGTGAAAATGACAATTAATGACATTTCAACCTCTTATATGCAAATTCCAATAATAGTTTGTGACCAAAGGGACCAAAAACTGGCCAATCCACTAAGGGC
The DNA here is from genome assembly GCA_005771605.1 of Scutellaria baicalensis. Classification (NCBI taxonomy): domain Eukaryota; kingdom Viridiplantae; phylum Streptophyta; class Magnoliopsida; order Lamiales; family Lamiaceae; genus Scutellaria; species Scutellaria baicalensis. The sequence goes on from VALJ01000034.1 coordinate 191,750, forward strand.
AATCTCGTCAATGCACTAATGAGATATTAATCATGAGATGTTTTATATAAATATTTATTATCAAAACTTGTAAATACTAAAAATACATTTGAAAAAATTGAGTGAGAGAAAAGATAAACCCATAAATAATGAATAATAATATTAAATATAGTTTTTATACCTTTCCAATGCTAATCATAGTTTTAAAGTGTTGATGAATTATTAATTTCCTTGTATTTTTTATTGATTTTTCTTAATAAATTTATGCTCGTATTTCCAATTGAAAAAAATTGTAAATCTATAGATTATATATTTTTTATTTTTTCCTAAACCAATGCGAAAATTGGAGTGTTTTATTAGGACATATTTTGTTTTAATTTAATAAATCAATTGATAGTAACATCAATTTAATCTTTACTATTCCAACAAATAAAAAAAAGAATCTCCAAGACCCAAAATTAGAAACTAATTAATCTAATTATTGCTAAAAATCCAGTAACATAATTTGGATTCCAAATTAGTTACAAATGGCACTTAATTGATTCTGCAGTTCTTTAATTATTGGGATTCGATTTTTCATAATCTTATAGCTCACCAACTACATAAGAAAAAATAAAAGTACAATTAATATGATAATAAGTTCGTGACCAAACTAATTAGGAAATTAATTAGAATAATAATAATTAATGGAAACCCCACGTATTATTATACTATTAATCATGATTAATATAAAGTAATGAAGACTTTTACTAATTTATTTACCAAACAGAGAAAAACTCGGATTATGCTGCTAATTATTATCCTTACCTAAATACACGCGCTTAGAAGAATCGTCAACCCAATGGCACTTCTGTAATAATACCCTAAAACACGTGCAATTTCATAATCTCGTTCCCTTTTATTGTTGTCACACTTAATGTTGTTTAATTATCGCAAAGTATTGGATGGAACCGTCTCACGGGTTGGATCGGATATGATTATTTTTGTATATATGAAGTAATATTTTTTTTGTATATTATGTAGTATTTTATATTACATGATGTATTTTGAAGCGGGTTAAAACTATAGGAAAACATGTAATACTTTTATGAATACTTGATAATACTTTTCTCACAAAAACGTGTGTAAAACATATATTTTTTAACCACTTCTATATATTAGGAAGTACTTTTGCATGACCCAAATTTGATACGGTTGGGATTCAAAAAAAAAAAAAAAGTGGATCATAAGCAGTTCAAACAGTCTTTTCCCTCTCATGCAACATGTAATAATTTTGTCCGTAATAGATAATTTTTTTTATATACTACGTAATACTTTTGCATCATATACATATAACGTATTTACATAATATATAGAAAAATGTTACTTGATACACACACAAAATTACATAATTTATTTTATCCGATCTGATCGAATCCTATCTCATGAGATGAGATTTATACGACGGTCTCGCACATAACATAGTCTTTAATTATTATGTCACATATACACAAAATCATATATACTAGCGTTTCATTTGTACCTCTTACCAAAAACTTTGTATTTTCATTTATTTTAGTTTTGTGTGTTTAGCAAGAAATGAAGAGATGTTCATTTATATCCAAAAAATTAAAAATTAAAATACCCATAAAACTATCATCGATTTTTTATATAATTTTTTTTTTAATCGATGTATACATAAATTACAAAATTTTGATAATTAAGCTACCAAACTAATTTTCCTATCATTTTTATCAGATTACAACCTGTAACATATTTTACAGAGTTTTTTGTCCAAACAATTAAGTCGTTTCATTTAAATGCATACCAAAATTCAATTAAAACTGTCAAAAATTAATTTGGTGATTTAAAATCAAATTCATAAAATTTTGTTGCATATGAGTATTTGTGATAGATTATTAAGACAATCTTATAAAATTCATACAATAATAAAACCTGATACTAAATTTTTTTTTTTTTATTTTCCCCCCTTTTTTAAGAAACGAAAAAAAAAAAATTATATTACCATCTCTGACATCATGAACTGGTGTCTTCTATTCAACAAGAAGAAAAAGTGGAAAACAGAATTTTATCTATTTTATTTATTTTTCCTAACTATTTTCCCAATATTTTCTCCCTTTATATTAATATTGTAAATTTAAAATAATAAAGCAGACGGTTTCTCCAAATAATCCATCCATCCGGTTCTAATTTCTCCGGTTTGTCCAATTCTCTCTCTCAAAACCTTCTCTCTCTAATCTTCTGTTTGTTGGGATTCGAAGCTTATTCTTCTCTCTTCACAAGGCACTGAACCCAATCTCCATCTCTTCATTGTGGAGTCGCCGGAAAATGCTGCAGGATCTGGATTTCCGTTGGTAGTCCACGACAATTCCAGCATATATTTGGCGGCACAAATATACTCAACAGCCTTGTTATTTTCGTCTTTCGAAAAGGGAGAAAAAATGTCGGAGCCACAGCTGTGCACCGAGAATCTAGAGAGAGAAAAGGAGAGATTAGCCGAGACCGCAACCACTACTACGACGCCGAGATCTGTAATCATCATTCCGCGGAGCAAATCGCAAGCCACCAGCCGCAGAGTTGCTCCGACCACAATTCCCGACGGTGGTAGCTCAGCTAATATTATCGAGAAACGTCTGCCCAACGGCGATCTGTATATCGGCACTTTCTCCAGCAACAGTCCGCACGGATTGGGGAAGTACTTGTGGAGAGACGGCTGTATGTATGAAGGGGAGTGGAAGAAGGGGAAAGCCAGTGGTAAAGGGAAATTCTCATGGCCGTCGGGCGCGACGTTTGAAGGAGAGTTCAAGTCGGGTCGGATGGAGGGTACCGGCACCTTTATCGGGTCGGACGGTGATATGTATAAAGGCTCTTGGTCCGGTGATCGGAAGCATGGTTACGGCGTTAAGCATTACAGTAATGGCGATTATTATGAAGGACAGTGGAAGAGAAATTTACAGGATGGGCAAGGGAGATATTTATGGAGTAATGGAAATGAGTATATTGGGGAATGGAAAAATGGGGTTATTCATGGAAGAGGAATTTTAGTCTGGAACAATGGGAATAGGTATGATGGGAATTGGGAAAATGGTGTTCCTAAAGGCCATGGGGTTTTCACCTGGCCTGATGGGAGTTGTTATATCGGATGTTGGTCGAATGATTCGTGTAAAAATAGCAACAAGACACAAATCTTGAACGGTACCTTTTACCCTGCTCACATTGCCAAGAATGGGAATGGGAATGGAAATGAAGAGGGTTTGAAGGGGTATTTCAGTCACAAATTATCAGCGCCATTGATGGTGGTTGGTGAGGAGGCCGTGAGTTTGAATGTGGTTGGCGGTGGTGGTGGCAAGAAGAGGTCGTCGGTGGACGGAGGGATGATGGAGAGGAGTTTTCCTAGAATTTGCATTTGGGAATCCGACGGCGAAGCCGGCGATATTACCTGTGATATTATCGATAATTTGGAGGCGTCAATGCTTTATAGAGATGGGTTTGTTTTAGATCGAGATGGGATTAAGCAGTTCCGAAGAAATCCCTGTTGTTTCAGTGGTGAAGTGAAGAAGCCAGGTCAGACCATATCTAAAGGGCATAAGAATTATGATCTGATGCTCAATCTCCAGTTGGGTATTAGGTAAGAATGAATGGAATGCTTTTCTCTTAGGCTCTTCATTTATTGCAATTTCTTGAGCTTCTTTTTAGTTCATATGATTAGATTTTCATTGGATTTGCTACCATTTCTGCAGGCACTCTGTGGGTAAACATGCTTCAATTGTGCGTGATCTCAAGCCTAGTGATTTCGATCCGAAGGAAAAGTTTTGGACGAGGTTTCCACCGGAAGGATCGAAAATCACGCCGCCCCATCAATCTGCAGATTTCCGGTGGAAGGACTATTGTCCGGTGGTGTTTAGGTAATTTAATTTGGCTCTTGAAGTATAGCAAAATATTGAGTTATGTTATTTAGACTTTTAGTCCTCATATTCAACTGGTTTTGGAACATTCAGTTATGGTTGCTGTTGGATATTCAATCTAAATTCTAAATATCTTTGTTGGCTTATCACTTATCAGACATTTAAGGGAACTATTTCAAGTTGATCCGGCGGATTACATGCTAGCCATATGTGGCAATGATGCACTGAGGGAACTTTCTTCCCCCGGAAAGAGTGGAAGTTTCTTTTACTTGACACAAGATGATAGGTTCATGATCAAAACTGTGAAGAAATCAGAAGTCAAGGTTAGTTGCCTTATTGCCTACCACTTTGACTTGTTGAAGTTAAGAAATAATTATGTTTATACTTGTCTGAAATTGGTGATTAGCATTAACTCTAAAGTGTACTGTTTTGAAATTTGTAATCCAACAATTGGTTATTTGTTTGTTCAGGTGCTTATAAAGATGCTCCCTAGCTATTATCAACATGTTTGTCGGTATGAAAATTCTCTAGTGACAAAGTTCTTTGGAGTTCACTGTGTGAAACCAGTAGGTGGTGTCAAGGTATGTGGTAGTTGCTGAACTTTGGTTCTCAGATGACCTTTTTGCCCTCTCGGCTTTATGACTAATTTCAATTGTGTTTTTGTAAACTAGACTCGGTTCATTGTGATGGGGAATTTGTTCTGCTCGGAGTATAGAATTCACAGAAGATTCGATCTGAAAGGATCATCCCATGGCCGTACAACTGATAAGGCTAAAGGAGAGATTGATGAAACCACAACTCTGAAGGACCTTGACTTGAATTATGTTTTTCGACTTCAAACCAAGTGGTATCAAGAACTTATCAAGTTAGTGTGTTATATATATATCTCATATTTGCTAAGGATTATCTTGTTTTCTTAAATAATGCACTAATCTAAACTGCTTAATTGTTCTTCCAGACAAATTGATCGTGATTGTGAATTCCTGGAGACGGAACGAATAATGGATTATAGTCTTTTAGTAGGTCTTCATTTTCGTGATGTTAGTACTGGGGATAAGATTGGTTTGTCACCGTTTCTGCTGCGTACAGGTAAACCCATCTATATCATGATTATTACTCTCTATATCATTAGAAAGTTCTTGGAATTTTGACACCACTCATAACGAATGATTGGCTCCTCAGGAAAGAGCGATTCATATCAAAATGAAAAGTTCATGCGTGGATGTCGTTTCCTTGAAGCGGAGCTACAAGATATGGATCGGATCCTAGCTGGCAGGTGTGCATTTTCAGCTGTATTATATATGTATCTCTATTTGAGTTGTTATGAATTATCTAAGATCAGATATATTTGTTTATAAAATGAGCAATAAATAAATAAATAATAATTGCATTATGAGAGTATAATTTTGTGTAGGATTGACGTCAATTATTTCCTTCCATTGAATTTGAGCTTGAGCCATGGTAGTTGAAATAATTGGAAAGGATATGAGATGGGGTGGCAATATTGTAGAGGTTGTTCATTAAAATACAGTTGTTTGTGGGGTTTGTTTTAAAGCATGATCTTATATTGGCATATCTAGATAAGAACTAGTTTATAGTCCACATTTTTATAATTTCCTCACACCATTAATTTAGCTCATTGTTCAGTTCTTTAAAATCTGTGGTTCAATGGTGTATCAGGAAGCCATTAATTAGGCTCGGGGCGAACATGCCTGCACGAGCAGAGCAAGTGGCTCGAAAGAGCATTGATCAGTACTCCGCCGGTGGATTAAACAATCTGACACATTCTCGTAGCAGTGAAGTCTACGAAGTAGTTCTCTACTTCGGGATCATAGACATTTTACAGGACTATGATATCAACAAGAAGCTCGAACATGCATACAAATCCTTACAAGTCGACCCCACCTCGATCTCAGCCGTTGATCCCAAATTCTATTCCAAAAGATTTCGAGATTTTGTTGGGAGAATATTTGTCGAGGATAGGTGAATCAAAACTACATTCATATGACAAAGGGGAGTGAACAAGCAAGATTCTTGAGTGAATCTTGAACCCACGCCACGAGAGCAAGCAATGGTCAGAGAGGTGTTCACATTGCTCGTAGCCACGAACCAACCAACCAAGGGTTCGTTCGTGTTTTTGCACACGGCTGAGTTTTTGTGGATCAGCCAGGCAATGATGGTGGAAGTTACTAGTAAGTTCTTTATTGTACATGGAAATGTTGGCAAGAGAGAAAATTGGTTGTAGGATTGTTTAATTAATGAGTAAATTTTGGGTGCAAGCATCAAGAAATGTGAAGAAGATTTGAAAGATAGGCATAGGAAACAGAGCATAACTGTTTCCCCAAGGAGCAAAAGATTCAAAATATTGGAGTGGGGATTTGAATAATGAAGTGTACAGTTTACAGGAAAAAGTGTTGCATAGTTTATCATATTTTTATTTGGTAGCATTTCTTTTCTACACTACTTTAATATCAAAGTCCACAACCCACCCCCCTCCTTTGTCATTCTTTAATACAAGGTACAGAAATGGTGTCACTCTCATTCTCTCTCTCCACTTCTCTCTCTCCACTCTAGAGAGAGAGAGAGAGAGGGACAATCTGCTTTTCTTTTGAATGCAGTGAGAGAGAGAGAGAGAGATGAAGAGTTATGTAATATACATGAAAAGTAGAGAAAGCAAAGCTATAAAGAATGCACTGATGTTTCTTGTTCTTCCCTACTTTGTTTACTGAATGAACCTGCCCCCACCCCACCCCACCCCACCAACCTCCTCTTTCTTTGTACTGTAACTGATTTCTCTTATTATAATTCCTAAATTATTAGTTTAAGCAAAAAAGAAAATGGGAATGGAGACCATTGACTCAATAAAAGGGGTACCATTGTCCATACAAACACTGCCTATTTTGAGAAACCAAGAAATGAAACAGCCATGTTTCAAGATAAGTAAGTTTCCTCTTCTGTGATGGCAGGGGTAATTTGGTCAATTCCTAGGTGGTCAAAGGTAAGGAAGTGGGACCCATGTGTGTTGTTGTACAGTGTCTCCTCTTTTTGACCTTGTTCTCTTTTATGGGATTGGGGGATCTCATGGGTCTCTCTCACTCTCATATTTCTTTTTCTTTTTCTCATCAAACCCCTTTTCCTTTTCAGACGAGTAGGTGTTATGTGTGATCGTGTTAATAAACTTATAAGAATTTGTAAAATTGATTCAATTTAAGGATAAGAATGAGCCATCTCACGAAATCCATCTATAAAGTCATTTCACATGAGTTTTTGTGTTTACAGACATCTTGTTTCAAGTTAATCTTCAATCCATTTGTTTCAATTTTACTATTTTCTTTGTCATTGGAATCACACTATTAAAACAACTTATTCACACTTCAATGAAGGGTTCTCATGATATAATGCTTTCTATCCTTGTATCTTATTCATAATTCGTAAGACGATATTATTAAAAAAGTGCTCTATTTCGATGTAGTTATGTCGACAAAAGACCATTTCATTAAAACAAAACTATGCATATGTCACACATAGTTTACAATAACATCTTTAAACATCCCCTATAATATTATCATCCATTTGAATAATTGAATCTTGATTTCCCTTATTTTAAATATTTGTCGTTTATTGTTTTTATCCTCCAAGAAATAATTGATGTTTGACAGAATAAATAAGATAGTTGACATCCATTTTGATTTAGCTCTGTTATGATACCTCTAATTTTGATACTTATACATTATCAAGATTTGATCATCCTATTATTTTAATAAAAGTTCATTAACTAAATAATTAATTAGACTCCCAATAATTGATGAAAATTGCATTGAAGTTTGCCACCTATGGACACTTGTCAACGTCCCGTTTCCTGGCTTCATCCAACGTTTTGCTATTTTTTATTTTATTTATATTCATATTTATTTAAAATGACCTGGAAAATGAATATTTTAATATATATATATATATATATATATATATATATATATATAAATTGGAATTTTGGGTCAAGTGAAGGCAATTGCTATCGAGGTCTTTCTGGTCAAGTTCCCATGTGACATTAATATGATGGGTATTTCATTTTCATGGGACACATTCTTATCAATTTTATTAGTATTTTGAAATCATTTCATTAATTTAATTAGTGAGATTGATTAATTTTTGAAATAAAGATTGAATCATATAGATTTTTGTGTATGAGTTGATATAATTTGTCGTCACTTTAATTTTGGTTTTAGTAACACTAATAATGTAAAATGCTTAATTTATGTTATTGAAGGATTTGCACATTTATGTATGCATATATATTATTTAAAATTTTTATTGAATGATTTTTGACTTTATTTTTATTGCTGCTTTTTTTTCTTCATAGATATTCGAAGAAATTAATATCAAAAAAATTAACAAACTTTACTTATAAATTATTATGAAATTTTTTCTTTCTCAAGGGTTTGAAAAGGGAAAAAAAAAAATTTTTTTTTAAAAACTTCCTAAAAGAGAAAAATAAGTGTTTCCAATATTAATTGGAATATATATGTTTATAAATATATATATTTATATATATTATGGAAGTCATTTTCTTCCAATAAATTATCATGTGGCATATTCTTTTTGTAATGATTTAGTGGTTTTTATTCTTACAACAAGACATCTCATTCTTGGAAGTAGCTAAGACAGGTTGCTGTCCAAGATTGGCCAATACCTAAGATCTAATTTTATACTAATTGGTACATATAAATTACATGATGTAATATTATAGATCCCCAATATATTAATTATGTTACATGTTACATTTATGATGGATTGTCTTTGTTAGGTGAAAATAGTGAATTATATTTAATAGTGGGTGAATGGGACTATAAATGTCCATTAAAGATTATTAATGAAGATTGAAAACCAAATTTATTATTCAATACTTGATTCAACATCTTCCCATTCAGTTTGGACATTTTAATATGCATGTTCATCTTGAATTTATTTTCAACGAATTTTTTATGTATATTTGACTCAATTTTATTGACCAAAAAATAATTTTGTGGAAAAAATGAAACATACATTATTTTCCAATTGATCTTCATCGATCTGGATAATATTTCTTAATGGAATTTGACTTCCCAATCCTATGTTTTCAGCCATAAACATTTAATAAAAAATTTAGTAGATAATATATATATATATATATGAAATATTTAAAAATAGTTGCATAAATTATACACTAATTACAATCTGAACTGGGAGGTAACGTGCCATGCACTTTCTGGCTTAGGTCAACAATATTTTATTCTGATAATTATTATAAATTATAATACCCAATCAGAAAAATAAATTATATTAAAATGTTGAGACATAAGTAAATCCTGTAGTTTAATGTCATGCATGATGTTATTTTTTAAATATTTGGTGGACACTTATTGGAATTTGTTATGGGTTTAAATAATTACGTACAGATTCACCATAGCAAATATATACACATATATATTTATAAATTTAATTCATGTTGCAAATTGCAATTTATTATTTTCTATTTGAATATTAAATATAGTAAAATATTTCACAAAATTAAATTGTTTTAAAGCATCACTGATACACTCGATTTTTTTTTTTTAATTTCAGAATAAGAGATTGTTTAATGTGTATAAATTGATATTGTATTCAAAATGTTTCAATATCTGATCTTGGATCCCACTTTTATCAATATTGTGTTTACATGTGAATCATTCAATTTATTCTGAATTTCTCAAAATAGTTATAACACTAAATAAAAAAAGAAGACCTTTTCACCATTAAGTGTAGTTTTTTTTTTTCTACTATAATTTCGGTAAACTATTGATAGGTAGAAAATTGGTGCATTTTATTGTGTTTTAATTTGAGATTTTATAATCTGTTATGTGATTGAATGTACTGTTTTCGTATCTATATATGTTTTTGGTATCAAAATACTCCATATATCATTTTCACTATTATTCAGGAATTTTGGAGTATATTTTGATCAAGAGATATGTTCATGAGCCGAGAAATGAACATAAATCGAAGTTGGGGCAGTTTGGGCCCAGAAGCCCATCACACTGGATTAGCCAGTGTCAGCCCAGTCTGCCAGTGTGATCCGTCTGCAGCCCAGCCCAGCGAGATTGTGTACGAGATTTTGGGCCGGAATAGGGTTAAACTCATCTCCAAAGAGCTTTAAAAGATATGTTTACACACATAATTAGAGAGATCTTTCTTTTGATTCTCTCTAAGCCACTTTAAAGAGAGAATTATTTTAATAGATTAGTTTCTTTTCTTATGGATTATTATTCTACTTTCATGGATTCGATTTCAAGGATGCTTGGATAATTCTTCAATTCCGGTTAGCAGGGATGTTTGAACCCATATATTTATTTATGTTTTGATTAAAAAAAATTAGTCATTGCCCACATATCAAATAATGCAGAAAGGACCGATCTGATCTTAAATTTGTCTTATGACGACGATATTTATACATTATCAACAAAGAAAATTATCATTTCATTAAATTATGGTAGAAAAATATAGTATCTATCTTTGTACGATGGCGAAGTAAATCATCATACTAATTGTATTAAAAAGGGGTGTGATCCCAAATTCTCGACATAAATGTATACTTATTTTGTAGTACTACTACTATCAACCAAATTATAAACACCAAAATAATAAATTAAAAACAAAAGAAAATAGTTCTCTAAAAATTGAGCATCGATATAGGTGTTAAAACTTAAAAGCACAACATTAAATAGCTGCAAAAATTAAATGCTACTTAAAAAATGAGGCTAGATCAATGGTCAGAAAATCCAAATCAACAAAAAAATGGTAGATTGAGTGAGTGGGTGATTCGTTGCACTCATAGATCCTATATTAGGGTTCTATCTTTTACAAAACAGGTAATAAAAAACGATGCCTAAAAAGTATAAAAGAATGGCATTTTTGCAAGATCACGAGCATTGTACGAAAGATCTTCATTTGATTTGGATATCTATATATATATAGGGTAATTCTATAGTATACCAGTTGTACTCTCCAATCATTTTCAGCCATCAGATCTGAGATCATTAAGGTCAAGGTCAGATCTCAGATCTAATGACTGAAAATGATGGAGAGTCTGATGTATTAATACACCCGGTGTACTAAAGAAAGACCTATATATATATATATATTATCTAATTTGGACCACTCAATTTTTACACCAATTTGTTACCATTTATTTTTTTATCTACATTCTCACTTTTGTCTTAAATATTAGCCGCCAATGGCAGACATTATTTTCTGCACACATATGTTATTTAATGTGATGTTTTTTTGGGTGTAAAGATTTTGGGATTTGAGTTACTTAATTGTTCTTCTCTAATAAATTTAGCCTTGATTTTTGTGATTTTTTTGGGCCCTTATGTTGGTTTTGAGATAAGATTCTTCGTTGAGACAGGAGTAGATTTTGTGTGAGACCATCTCACGAATCTTTTTTTTGAGTCAGGTTAACTCATAATCCACACTTAACAATTCACATGAAAATTTATAGATGCATGTTTAATTCATGGGTAATAAGGATTCGTCTCACGAAAATTATCCGTGAGACCGTCTCACATGATTTTTTGTGTTGATGAAATTTACTCATTGAAGTTTTGAAATTTTGCATTTTCAAGGTTGAAGATCACATGTCTTTCTTAACTTGCTTTCAAAGCTAAGTTTAGTTTGGTAATCACATAATGCTGGCCTCCATCTTAATTTGCAACAATCTTGAATTTTAAATTTGTATATTATTTTATAAATACATGTTATGTTATATTTTATTGTCATGGAATTGTGTTTACATGACATGTGAAGTTGAAATCAAGCATAAAATTTAAATTAGAAATTAAATAGTATAGTTTTAATGATTATTTCAAAATATTGCTATAATTATAATTTTGATATTTAAGTAACATAAAGTTTTTAAATGATGTTTTGGGAAATGTTTAGGGATTGAAAAAGCAAAGTGGAATAATATATATAATTTGATAGCTAATGTGTAGCAATAAAAAGTTTTGTGGTCAAAAATGCAAAAATACTTTGGGGACTTAAGTGTAATTACCATAAAGTTGATGTGGGCAACACATTTTCTATTTCGTTTGATTTTTATTAGATATAAGTCTCCTTTTAATAAAAGTAACAATATATGATTTTCACTAGAAACAAAAAACAAAAACAAAAGCAAAAGGAATACGCAATTTTTACCTAAATAATTTTGGACCAAATTTGAAAACTACTTGTAAAGAATATGAAGGATAAAGACAATTCTATGCCTAATTATTTCACACTATTTATTCTAGGCCCATAATCTTTTTTTGAAAGGCCCTATTCATAGTTTTGAGTTATCTATATATTATTTAAAATCTCTTTGATTTCATTTAAATATCATTAATGGTATTGTATTAATTGAAGTGTTTAAGCAAGACATGAATATCATGAATAGTATTTTAATTAAAGTAACATTAATTATGGGAATATAACGTGTTAGGCTAATATTTTATATCATTGAATTGTTTGAGACTTTGAGTTTCTTATTGGGAATAAATTCTTAGTATTTAAAATGCGAAATTTATTAATTCATTAGTATTATACATATGAGTTTTTCCCCTTTAAAACGTTGCAATTAAATTAATACAAAAACAAAAGGCCCATATGATATAAATAGAATTTTATTAATCATAATAGATTCACAAAGCTAAATCTATAAACAAATAAGACAAATGTTGTTGTGCACTAGGTGCATGGATCTGGATTGGTGCAACTGGGGCGACCCGACCCGGATCCGCGCACCTGGATTTTCCTTTTTTTTTTCGCTTCAGGCTGTTACCTTTATGTTGTAGGAATGTGATCTTTACGTTATAGAAGTGTGACCTTTATATATAAATGTTATAACCTTTATGTTCAGTAACTTAGGAAAAAATGAAGATTTTCAGCTTTTTTCGCTTCAGATTAAGACCTTTATGTGTATTGTTGTAACCTTTGTGTACAATTCTTGTGACCTTTATGTACAAATATTATGACCTTTATAATCCATAACTTTGAAAAAAAATTGAAATTTTCAAAATTCAGTGCATTTTAAGGATGGATATATGTGCAGCTAATATTACATAAACGTAAATATGTACAAATTTTACTAAAATTCTTCATTTTTTTCTAAATTAGAATATATAAAGGTCACACTTATATAACATAAAAGTCACATACATATAACATAAAGGTAACAACCTGAAGCGAAAAAATAAAATTAAAAAAAAAATAAATAAAAGTGCGCGGATCCGGGTTGACCTGTAAGCGACCCGAATTGTATGTGCACCAGTTGCACAGGAGACTAACTCAACAAATAAATATCAACATCAAACATTAATTTTGAGAAACATAGCTTTAAATTAGGATATAAGTATATATGAATTGGCATATGAATGTTCTTTCATTTTGCACGGGAAATATTTCATCCACGTTGCTACAATTCCTATTCTCATAGACAATACAATAATTCTAATCATTTCATTGTAAAATGACATTTTTATTCCCACATCAATATAGACATAACCAATTATTTAACATCTATTTTTCCCATATTCATCTTAGATATACTAGTGTTTCACCCGTGCGTTGCACAGAATAAAAATATTTGAAAAACATAATTATGTAGTTTGATATGTTGAAAATCTTTTATGTTAAATAATTAAGTTGTAGTACATAAAAACATTTGAATTTAACTGAATGAACAATGTAATATATATATCTTCAATTGTTTCATTAAATATGATTAACGTGAATATCAAAAAATATTATAATGTTAAACATAATGTAAGACTATTTGAACTGAATAATATAGAAGCAAAAATATGAATTGATTTATAGAATAAATAAAATTCATAAACTACAAATTATAAAAAACTTTATATACAACGTTTGTAGCGGTGCCTCTTTCCTTAGCTTCTTTATCACAAATGAAAATCTTCAATCCAACACGACTGTTTACTCTAGAAATAGTAACGTATAATTGTCCGTTACTAAAAACTGGTTTCTTTAGGAAATGACCAACATGAGAAATAGATTGTCCTTTACTTTTGTTTATCATTATTGCATATGAAACGATAAAAGGAAACTGTCTTCTTTTAAATTTAAAAGGTAATCTCTTATCAGAAGGAGTTAATAATATTTAGGGAAAAATTCAATTTTAATCTATTTAAAAATTTATTGTCCAATTTTCGTCCACCATGAAAATGGTTTTCAATTTTAGTCAAATTAAGCAAAAAATGGTCAATATTTGGTCCATTTTTTGGCTTAATTGGACTAAAATTGAAAACTAAAAATTGAAAACCGCTACTATGGTGGATGAAATAGTGACAAAAATGGACCAAATAGTGACGATTTTTGGCTTACTTGGACTAAAATTGAAAATTGTTTCCATGGTGGACGAAAATTGGACAGTGGCTTTTTAAATGGACTAAAATTGAATTTAACCCATAATATTTAGGGATTAAAACCTTCTCGCAAGCATTTGATCCACATAAAAATTTTGCTTCAATAACCAATCGTATACTATTGCATAGTCCAAGTGTCTGATCTGTATTCCTCAACAACATAACAGGAGTTCCAACTTTCATGACCAACTCATGGTCAGGAACACCGGAGCATCTAAGTCCATTAAGAAATTCTGGAGAGTGAACATCCCGCTTTAAGTCAACAATCAACTCTGATTTGCACATACTGTCAGAAATAAGATAAGTCTTAACTTCCCCATAATGCAATTTCGTCATGTACTCATTTATTGCTCTACGTGCAAATAAATTGAATTATTATCTGATTTTCCGAATTGTGGATATGTATTAATGTTAAGGAGATTATCAATTTTATACATGAATTGACATTCTATTTAGGAAATAAATTTTTCCTTAATTTAATTTGGCATGATACTTTAATTTGGTAGGAAAAAAATATTATGCTATAGACACAACAATATTTAATATATATGATTGTCATGGTTGATTAATTAAATTTTGAGCATTCTGTAAAAGAATTTAGTTTTCCTTAATTTATCTGACATGGTACTTTAATTGGTAAGAAAGAATATTATGCAACAGACACAATATATATGTTTGTCGTGATTAATTAAAATTTGAGCATTTTGTTAAGGAAATTAAAAAGTCAGAAAAATAATGTCGTATACATTACACAATAATGTCAATATATGCGTGTAATAATTGATGATTAAATTGAATTTTTATACAATATAATTAGGTTATTTATTATTGATTTGATTGATTGAATGATATGTTTTATTGAATTAAAAGAAAGTCAAATATAAATGGTATTATATTGATTAATAAGTAAAAAAATATTTATAGAAATAATGTAACATTATAAAAGACATAAAGAATCAATGGAATATGATATATTTATTTTACTATTGCATATACAGTTATCTAATTAAATGGTATCCTTTAATTATTTTTTTTCTACATGATATATGATTACCATATATCAAAATTTTCATATATAGATTATCTAATTCATCAATATATTGACATGTGTATATGTTCAAATAATTATAGAAATCTAACTATCAATAATCTAGCTATCGAATAAAATAGAATTCATAGATGAATATTTTCTTCACTAAAATAATCATGTGACATCCAACCCTTTGTAACGTTAATATATTTATATTTTATTGAATAAACAGACAAATGTGTCTGTTATATATATATATATATATATATATATATATATATATGGTAGTACATATTCTTCAATTTAAGAACAGAAAAATAAAGCATTGATAATTTTGAAAACTTTGTTTTTGATATTTTAGTCTTTTGTATATTTGAATTGTTATATTGTTATATAATACATATATTATGATATATTCGATAAACGTAAGACATGAAATTTGTGTACATATATCAAATTAGTTTATTATGAGTAGCTAGCTAATGCAACTCCAGAAAGTTGAAAATTTTAAATGTAATAGATAATCTTATTCTTTTGTTGAACATTTATTTTAATTTTTAATTTGCCCGTGCGATGCAGTGGGTTACATTTTTCTTAATATATATATAATTCATGTATATTGAAAATATGAG
This sequence comes from Scutellaria baicalensis, assembly GCA_005771605.1. Lineage (NCBI taxonomy): Eukaryota > Viridiplantae > Streptophyta > Magnoliopsida > Lamiales > Lamiaceae > Scutellaria > Scutellaria baicalensis. The sequence continues at coordinate 207,732 of VALJ01000034.1, forward strand.
AATTAAAAGCTAAATATTTAAATTTAAAATAAGTCACTTATGATTCTTTTTTTTTTTTTTTCATAATAAGTGTGGAAAACATTGATTTCATATAATATTAATATTTATACATTCGATAAACATATATAACAATTAACAAATAAAGAGAATAAAAAAAGTAATAATATATTTTCTCTATAACTTTAAATGTATTTTTTACTTATATGTGTTTTCTTGTTTTAGAAATACACATTTGGCAAAACAAATGTGAATTGACGATTCATTATTTAATAAAAGAAACGTTCATCTACGAAGTATGTCATAATGTGTGTATAATTTTGACATTTACTAAAGATAATAATTAATAAAAATAAAATATTAATTTAAACAAAAAAAATTCATATAATAATTACGAAAAAACTAAATATAAAGAAAAAAGATATCATCGACGTCATCATTACTATTATCATCAGCCTCTTAGGACCATCGATCTTTCAACTTGTTGATTTGGGATAGTTAAGTAGCGAACAATTTTCTAAATTTTATCTGAAAAATGAAATAAATAACTAAATTTTAAAGAAAATGAATTCTTTCGTCTAGGGATTTGATAAATATAAATGAAAATACCATGAATACATATTTCTCAATCACAGTATATATTCATGACAAAGAGCATAATATTTCTATTTAAATTACAACAACATCAAAATAAATTAATTATAACAGCAGTTGAAATTTAATTTTTTTTATCTATATATTAAAATTGATATTTTTACCACGACAAACACGCAAACATATACTAACAAAATTCCAAATTAATATATACATTAATTTTTTTTTTGTCATAGCACTTCCTTAGATATATACATTACCATTAAAATCATGTGACATTCCATTTTCATTTGAGTAGATTTTTATATTGTATCTTTATATATATTAGAAGAAATTAAACATCATTAAATTATGATCATATATTTTTATAAATAAAAATCATTTCCAAATTCCGCATTATGTTAATTATTTTGTATTATAAATAATGTGAAATTAAAAAGATCTTTGTCAAACTTAAGATCTTAATGCCAAATTTAACTCTCTTATAGCTATTGATTGGAGAGTAATTTCATATCTTTCCATTACGAAAACTTAATCATGTCATCACTTTGAGAAAGATAATTTACTTAGAAAATTCAATAAAATTTCCTTATATATAAATATATCAAATATAAATATGATATATTTACTAAATAAAAGAAAAAATATATTTCCTATTTTGGCAATGTGGTTTTGGCGGGAAAATATTTGTCTTACTTTTTTAAGAAACGTTTGTATTTTTATATATATAAAGATAGTGTGAATATCTTCCATAATCTAATAAATGGTTTTAATCTATTAACATAAAAAAAAAATCATATATACACATATATTGTGGTGTAAATCTCTTCCAAATATAACAAATTATTATGATAAATTAACATATATAATAAAATATGACATATGCTTTTATTATTTAAGTCTTTTTTCTCAAATATATCAATGAAATTTAATAATTAATGTTGACTTACCTAATGAAATCATTTGTAAAATTAACCTTTTTTCTTCCATACTATTTCCTTATATATACATCATCATTCAAATCACTTGATAATTTCCATTTTCATTTACATTTTTCTAAATATTGCATATTTCATATTTTAATAGAAATTAAATATCATTTATTTTAATATAAAAAATTTATTTCTAGATTTAGCAATAGACTTTTGGTGGGAAAAACTTGCCCTACTATTTGAGGAAATGTTTGTGTTTTTATATATATAAAGATTTATTGAGTCACTTATATACATTTATATATATGTATAGTGTGAATATCTTCTCTAATCTAATAAATGGTTATAATCTATTAACATAAAAAGTATATAAATTAAATCATATATACATATATATTGTGGTGTAAATCTCTTCCTATCTATTAAGATGATTATGATAAATTAACATATATAATAAAATATAACATATGATTTTATTATTTAAATTTTATTTCTCAAATATATCTATGAAATTTAATAATCAAAGTTGACTTATCTAAAAAAACTCATTTGTATACCTTTTTTTCCCCATATTATTTCCTTATATATACATCATCATTCAAATCATTTGATAATTTCCATTTTCATTTACATCTATCTATATATTGCATCTTTCATATTTTAATTGAAATTAAATATCATTTATTAAAATAAAAAAATTATTTCCAATTTTGGTATGATGTTTTGGCGGGAAAATTTTGACATTACTATTTGAGGAAATGTTTGTGTTTTTATATATATAAAGATGTGGATTCCATGCGTGACAAAATTAATCACATACATATTTAATCCCTCGACTTATAATTTCACACAAATTAATTTGTCCGAAAAATCCGTAATTAATCTGACTGAATAATTTGGGATTTTCCGATGTTTGATCAAGAACAACCATGTTACACAATTTTATATTTGTAAAAATCCTTTTCAAATGTTGCTTTTCTTGGACATAATGTCACCTCAAAGAGTTAGTCTCCTGTGCACCAGTTGCACGGATCTGTGATCCGTGCAACTGGGCCGCGCGCGGGCTGGGCTGGCCCGCCCAGCCCGTGCCTCTTTACTTATTTCACGTGTTTTGATCGTTACTCTCACGTTATGTTAGGGTTACTTTCGCGTTATGTTAGGGTTACCTTCGCGTTATGTTAATGTGACCCCATATCCAGATTTCATACCCTTAATTTAAAACCACTAAACTAAAATCTTAATCATACCCTCATGTTATGTTAGAGTTACCCTCATGTTATGTTAGAGTTACATTCATGTTATGTTAGTGTTACCCTCGTGAGGGTAACACGGGTAACACTAACATAACATGAGGGTAACTCTAATATAACATGAGGGTAACCCTAACATAACATGAGAGTATGACTGCCTGAGCGAATCTTGGAGGGTTTGAGCGCCCACCAGGGTAACACGGGTAACCCTAACATAACATGAGAGTAACCCTAATATAACATGAGGGTAACCCTAACATAACATGAGGGTATGACTGCCTGAGCGAATCTTGGTAGGTTTGAGCGCACCCACCAGGCGCGTGGGGGCGCGTGAGAGCGCGTTGGGACGCGTAAAAACGCGCGTCAGAAGCGCGTGGGGCGGGTTGACCCGGGTGCATGGATCCTAGATCCATGCACCAATTGCATAAAATATTTTGCCCACCTCAAATCATCTTGACATCCATCCCGACAACATGAAACCCAACTAAATTAGGAATTTGGACAAAACTTATATACCTCTGGAGCATATAGTGGCACAGATCTAGATGATATACATATATTCTTCAGGTGTTATATATATATTCTATATGTGTTACATTTCTTGGTGTTATACATATACTCTACAGGTATCATATGTATATAAGAGTATACATATGATACCTGTAGAGTATATGTATAACACCATATAATAGGTTAAGTTGGGGGCATCGTGCCCCCGGAGCACACAAGTGTCACTCAATGAATTGAACCATCATCACTCTTACCACATCAAATGAATTGAACCATCATCACTCTTACACACAAAGCTCAATATACAATACACATGAATACATGTGTTTAATTAAACTACAAAGATTATGAACAACATGACCATCAAAATTCAATACTAGTAGGTGTAGTACATGGAAGAAAGCTAAGTTTGATCTCTTTCAAGTTCCAATGGAGGTATAGGGCCAACATAATTAAATGAAGTGAGGCCATATGTTGGCCAAATTACAAGCATTTTGAGACACAAATATTGGCTAAGGGCCGACAAGGTTGCCCTCAATACTTGAAAAAAAACACTTCATGCTGCAATAATTGTTAAGTGCCCTTTTTTTAACATTGTGCAATGAAATTTAAAGTCAATCCATCTAACTTAATTATTGTGACTTGTTAGGGTTTCTACATATAATGCTCCAATACTTTATACTATTATTCCAAGTGCTTTTTTGAACTATGAATGTCACACACCAATATGTCTCAATTGTGTGCATTCTATCTCAATTATTTATTGCTAATTGTAAGAAATTTGTAGCAATATTGTTGGTGCAATTCCCAAAAAGTTGAAAAAAATCCTCATTATGGTGTTTTCAAAGTACCTTTACCATAGTAGTTATATGGTATTGTTCCACTTGTGTAGTTTATGGGCTTTGATCAATTCTCTTTAATTAAATAAATATTTGTAATTATGTTGTAGGATGGGAGGAGTATATATGGACCACAAAATTAAATTCTTAATTGTTCATGGCCAATTTAGCAAAATTGCAAGTGATAATTTAGATTATACTACCTCCGTCCCAAAATAAATGACGCTTTAGCAACTTTAATTTGTTCCAAAATAATTGTCGTTTTCGTATTCCAAAATATATTTACATGCAATATACCAATATGCCCCTATTTACTCATCTCAAATTAAATGTGTTAAAGAGATAAAAGCTCCTCATTAATTAAACTTAAATAGGGGTAGATTGAACTTTTTATCACATTTCTTAATATATGTGCAGAAGGCTAAAACGTCATTTATTTTGGGACGGAGGTAGTATTGTTTAGGTTGGCATCGTGGGGCACCTTGTCTCATTGTTTGTAGATTGAAATTGATTGTTTTCATGTACATTTTTAAGTAAGTCTTTCATAAATAACATGAATCAAGCTTAATTAACAATCAATATATTCACAATCACATTATATTGCAATTTTTCCTTGAAATGAAGGAATATTTTATCCATTTGATTAATATTATTTAAATGAATTTTTGGGATGTTGAATGTAAATAAATTAAGAAAGTTAGGCTGAATTGTTAAAGTCAAACATGGCATATTTGTCTTATAAGGTAACTTGTGTTGGTTGAATTTCCCATGCTTTCTTAAAGAAGCATTTTAAAAATAATTAATACATATAGAAGTTTCAACTTTTTATGTCTAAGTGTTATCCCTTTTGCTCTAATTGTCCAAATTCGACTTTTAAACTTAGAAATCTCACAATTAATGATGTAGAAACAAATTGTAATTTTCATGTGCTTTTATGTCTTATTACATCTTATGAAATGTCACATTTAGGTAGGTCACATAATATAGATATATTATGGATCATCAATCAATAATATTGTGTAGTATTGTATTTCTTTGTCTTCCAAACTTAAATTAGTAAAATTATTTTGTAGATTAATACGCATGAGACAGAACCCTAATAACGATGATTTAACATTTCACAAACTCATATGTGAATTGTAAATTATCACGTGAGATGGTGTCATTGAAATTTTGATAGATAGATATTTATATTGAAAAATGGGATTATAAAGTTAAACATGAGGTTCCACCAAAAAGGGGACAATCTCCAACCATTTCTTTAGTTCACTTTTATTTTTTTATCATTTCCTTTTCTAATAATAATAATAATAATAATAACAATAATAATAATAATACAACAAATTAATGTGAGCTTTTATGAGTCATAATTCTACAACTACTCGTACGATTAGACACTAAAGCAACATTATGATGGTGTCTAAATTACTCAATGAATTAATCAAATAATTGCACAAAAAAAATCTTTCCTATATTATTAACTCCTAAAAATAATAAAAATAAAAATAAAGATTTATTTTTGATGTGGAATTTAAACAAAACCATCATAAAAAGATAACAAATATATACATATAACTTCAATTTATTTTTTTCTTTTTTGAGTGGGGTGAATGATAATGAGAAGAATATTTAATAGCACTGGATGACTTTTTGGGCTTTTGGGCCTTTTGGCATTGCAATATGTATAGATCTTAAATTGGGCTTAGAGCTGAACTCAGTGGGCCTGATAGAAAATGAATTGTTTTGGTCCATCTAAGCCCAACACTGTCACTTAAAATAATGTTTCTTTTGAGAGAAATATATAATTATATAAATAAAATATATAATATAATCAGGCCAACAACCAATATTAAAATAATTAATTTCTCTCAAAAAACAAAGGAGTCTTTTATTGTCATTTAAAATACCTTTGTTGGATAAATATTAGATCCCAACCAAAACTGCAAGTTTGGGCTTTTAAATAATATCAGATAAATTACTTCTAACACGTCGGCCTATTGGGCCTCATGAAAATTGTGATCCATATTCTTGGGCTTATAATAACCGGGCTTTTTTACTTAATGAGCTGCGTTTATTTGGATCCAATAAAGCCCACCACTAATCACTAAAATTATTTAATAATTTTGGACAGAAATATATGCAACTATATACAAAAAAAAATGATTAAATATTGCAAGAAAATCCCTGAAAAGATTGACCTGCTCCATTTGCTTTATTTGTGTAATCATTAATGTAGTTAAATCAGATCATCAGATATTGAAAATATATCAAAATAGTTGGCTTCTATTAGTCTCCAAAAGATTATGGGAAATTTGTTTTAATCGAACTTGGGAAAATTAAACAAAAGTTTCATTGTAATGTGTAACATTATATATATCGATCACAGATCAAACATAGAAAGAAAACACACATTCTGTGTGAAAAAAGGTGTTTGTCTATTCCCATCTTTTTTGTCTTTCCTTTTGTTTGATTCATTAAATTCCTCAGGAAATGTTTAAGCTGAAAATGGAAAGTGTTTTGATCAAGAAAAGAATCTCTTCATCAGAAATACAATTCTGAGTCAAACCCATATAAGTAGTATGAAAAGTTTGTTCAAAGTGACTAAATTCTTGGATTTTAGAGAGAGAGAGAGAGAGAGAGTGTGTTTTCAAATGAAATGTCCAAGAATGCATGCATGGATAGGAATATGAGAGAGAAAGTGAAAAGTGTTCATTACTAGAAGTGATTGAGAGGGGAAAAGGTGCAGAGACCCTTTTAGGGTTTTGAGAAAAATCCCATAAATTTGTAAGATAATGACAAAGAAATTTAGGGATTTTTGTAATCATTTTTGAAGTGTCAAACTCTGTGACAAGATATGAAATGTCCATTCTTCCATCCTTACATTACCTTTTCAAATTCTTCTCATGACAATTTTGTATTTTTTGAATTGAAAATTTGTGCATTAATTGTTTATGAAAAACATTTTAATCATCTCTAGCTATATTCTTAATCTCACTTAAAATGTAGTAAAACAAAAGATGCGTTTCTCTTTTTTGGTAATTGAGTTGAACAGTACATTCTTTTTTTTTTTTTCATTGAATTGCAATAACATTTAAAATATTTATAATTTAGTACTATATTGAGTTAAATAATTAAATCCTAATTCTTAAACTCACTAAAATTCTAATTTGAGTTGGAGTTAAAAAGAAAAATCCGATTAAAGTTCAAAACTCTAAATTCTATGGATCTAGAACTCAAACTCAATACAGTATATCGATTTAACTTTCACTCATTCTCTAAATCAACATATACTAATTTCTCAATTGAAGAGAATAAAATCATGAACCAAATAAAATTCAAAAAAACAACCATAACCCATTAATGCTAACAACAAATTGAGCACAAACAACTCAAACTTATCAAACAATCATACTAAAAAATCAAAATCATGAAATAGTAGAAAGAGGTGATGGGGTGGGGTGGGGTGGGGTCGGGTAGGGTTGGGGTAGGTTAGCAAAAGAGATTTGTGTTATGCAAAAAGCCTGCAACATATAATAACTCTCTCGCCGCCAAAACCTACCATTTTTGTACTCTTTATATTTATCCACATTAATTTCTATATAATATTTCCTCTCTTATTTCTCTATTAATAATATAATTTCCTATCTATATGTAACATATTATTATTGGATATCATGTAATATATAGTAGTATATTACAATAATCTTATTTAGTTTTAAAAACTCCACCAATTTATTTATTTTCATAATAAGACAAAACATCACAAATTTATTTACAAACATAGTACTCCCTCCGTCCCGCTTATCTTTGCCTGTTTTTCGTTTTTGGACGTCCAACTAACTTTGTCAGCCCAAAAATGGCAACAAAAAAATTACGACTTTACCCCTCAATTTCTTTCATTTTACTTACTTTACACTCAAAAATCACACATTAATTACAAAACTACCACTTAAAAAAATTAAAATAACACATCACATCAAAGTCAACAGTTTTTTCTTAGAATTCCTGTCGATCAAAGGTGGCAAATATAAGCGGGACGGAGACAGTATTATAGTAGTACAAATCTCTCTCTCTCTCATCAGCATATACATATAAATATTCATTTCATCTGCAATTTCTAGTACACTCTCTCTCTCTCTCATCAGCATAGACATTCATTTCATCTGCAACTCCCCCATGTGTGGTGTAAAAGCATTGAACCCTCAAGCTCAAGAATGGCGGCCGACACCGCCGCCGCCGCCGCCGCTTCTCCTCCCCTACCACCTCTTCCACCCGGCTCCGCCGCCGGGCACCACCACCATGCCACCCCATTTTTATCCATACTCCACACATCACACCTTCATCTGTCATCAGCCCTCCGGGATCGAGACGACCCCGAAGAAGGGCTACTCCAAAAGAGTCCTCCCACCTCGCCTCCGCCCGTCAAAGGCTCCGCCGCCGCCGCCGCCGCAGGCTAAGCAAGAATGGAAGCCTAAGAAAACGGCCAAAGCCGTTTCCATCATCAACTCCGGCTACGGCGGCGCATCCCATTCTCCGGCGCCGTCTTACACTACTGTAATGATCAAGAATATACCTAACCAACTGAGGTACTATTACTTGTAATACTTTTGTTTTACTTATGATACAAAAAGATTTCATATTTGTGTCACATTATTGGGAAAATCCCAGAATCATTGAAAAGGAATGCATGTTTTGTCTGTTTTGTGCCCAAGAATTAAATTTGTGCAGCTTTGATGTTGCATACAAGTGTTCTTAAGTGTTAGTTTTTCTCTGACTATTTCTTGTCTAGTGACTGATCACTGCAATAAAAGCCTCACTTTTTGTCTTCTTTCTTCACTTTATGTCTCTATCTGCATTTATTCATTTGATTCTTGAATAATTTTTTTACTGTTTTAAATCCATGCATGCATGCATGCATTTATCATGCCTCATAATAACCCATTCACACATTCATGATGATGAGTAATTACTGCATCCCATTTAATGATGTTTTGTGTGTGCTAATTAATACTATTCCACAAATATATATGTCCATGGTTTACACTTACTATGATCTGCATTTATGATCTCCATTTTTTAAGGAGGGATTTCATGTTGAGGTTTCTTGATGGCCATTGCAAGGCCCACTCTTTGGAGTATGATTTCTTCTATCTCCCCATGGATTTTAGGTATCTTATTCTCTCTCTACATTTCTCTTCATATTCATACACACATTTGTGACCCTCTCTCTCTCCTCTCTCTCTCTCTCTCTGTAGGGTGAAACACAACTTGGGCTATGCTTTTGTGAACTTCACAACTGCAGTGGCTGCAAATAAGTTCAAGATGGGCCTGCAGGACTACAAGTGGGGGGTGGTGCACAGTGAGGAAGGGAGAATTTGCTCTAGGAAGATCTGTGAGATCACTTGGGCAAGAGTTCAGGTTTGATATTATTTTCAAGAAAGTCTCTTCTCATTCAATAACTTTTATAAACTCCTTTAACTTAGGTTTATGGAATTAATGGGTTTGGTTAATATCTGTTTTATAGGGGAAAAGTGCACTCACTCGGAGATTTGAAAACTCCCACTTCACTTGTGATGATTTGGAGTTCTTGCCAGTGATTCTTGACCCGGCCCGAAATGGGGATGACCCGAATCCTCCACCACCTCTCACTGTGGGTAGGCTATGTGGCCACCATTGATCATCTCTCTCTCTCTCTCTCTCTCTCTCTCTCTCTCTAATTAGTTAAGATAATGTAGTGTTTAGTAGTAGGGGTTATATATATTCTTAGGAGTTTGGGATATTTTATGTGATGGATGATTTAGATGGCCCGTGTTTTGATTATCTCCCTAGTTTCGTAGTGTAGATTGTGTGTGTTATAAGCTAGGGTGAAGTGGAAACATGGGTTCTTTCTATTTCTATTTCTATTTTCTTTGTCTTAATTAAAAACTTCTTTTTTTAATCATCTTATGGCTCTTTATGCTTTGCATTGTTGTTCTTGTAAGAATATTTCATGGAAATCATTCACAGCACTAATTTCTCAAGTAGCCCTGCAAGATTCTTACTCTTCTTGTTTGCTACTTGGAGAGTTCATTTTTATCTCTTGTTTATCAATGGCAACTATCATGAAAATGTTAATGTTTAATTCTTGTTTATGTTGGACTTCGATCATTATTTTTCATTGAAAAGAACTTGTAGAAGACAATTTGTTAAGAATGATACACTTTGGCACCTAGAATGACATAATTAATATTTTAGTATAAGGTATCCATTGGCACACATTATTATTTAGATAACATTAATTGTTGAATTTCAAAAGGCGTTGGAGTAGAAAATAATCATGCTAACTAAATATTTGATCAATGTAATAAAACATGATAAGAACCAACCAACACATTGTCAATGTTTGATCATCATCATCTTCTTTAATTATTAGTGGAAGCAATTAAGTTAAAGACACTCCAAAGCTCAAGAAAATAAAAGAGATGATGCTGGTTTTAAGCTTGTAAATTCTTCCAGTTTGTCAATATTGTGTGTGTATATATGTGTGTATCATTCAATTTATTCTGAATTATCTCAAAATTCATCATATAATATTAATTGTTTTTACTACAATTTGGTTATTCATCAAGATTTGTCAAATTCATGATTCTTGAACTCAATCCAAGTGGTAATCACTGATCATAATGAGAGGATTAAAGGGAAAGTATTCTTCACAAGAATCCACTCCTTTTCAGACAATTGAGAAATACAAACTAGGAGAAAGCAGGACAGAAACATAGTGAGTGCAAGAGAAACAAGATTGAATCGAATTCCATGTTTCAAGTAGTTCATTTTGGCTACAAAACAAGGAGCACGGCCTAACCCGCAATCTACAACTTACACGTAGAGAAAACGAGCAACTTTTACTTCTTCTTTTTCCCTGGGATGGCGACCCTCTTGCCCTTCAAGGTTCTGCAGTTATTCTTGGTCCTCTGTCCTCTACAAGGCAATCCCTGAATGTGACGAACACCTCTGTAGCATTGTATCTCCTTCAGCCTTCTAATGGCAAGTGCATTGAACCTCCTCTGAAGGAAAGAATGAACAAACTCGATTTACAAGTCTATATCCCAATGGACAAGCTTTTCTAGATGCAAAAGACAATACAGAGAACCATAGACATTGAACATGTGTAGATGGAAAGCATGACTTGAAGGTAAGATCATATCTACAATAAAGCTACTCAGAAGCATAGTTTTTAGAGGCGAGAGGCGCAAGGGGTGCCCTGGAGTCCGAGGCACACGCCTCTTGAAGAAGGGTGAAAAGGACAGAAAAATAAGTAAAAAAAATACAGATCATGTAGAAAACATCACAATGATTAATTTAAAGTTCAAACTTCAACACACTAAGTTCATCAACATCATCTAACTACTTGAAAGGCTTTGTTTTGTTTTTTGTTCCCTTCTTTTTTTCTTTGATACTTTAACTACTCCAAGCTCTAGTTGTCTAAATATGCTTGACGGATTTATATGGTTAAATATTACTTTTTGGAACTTGGAAGAGAACTGAAAAGAAAAAAAAATTTGTTTTTTTGGTAAAGAATACTAAAAAGATTGAATGAGAGGTGCAGAGGCAAGCCTGCGGCGCAAAAGGTACACGCCTCCTTAACAGTGCCCGCCTCACCCAGGCAGAGGCGCAAAGCCCATCGGCCTGTGCCTCTTACAAGTATGCTCAGAAGGCAAACAACATAGGTGATCAGGATCAGTTCAACTGTGAATTCGAGTTAAAATCACATTGAAAGGTCAATCTAAGGTGCACTCATTTTCTTCCTTTTATCCACATTTGATATGCTAAAATAGTATATGAAAATGCTTTACCAAACATGATAGCTGCATTTGGCCTAAGGAACTCCAGTGAAAGAATTTCTAATGACTTTATAGTAAGTGAATTTCAACTCCAAAAAGATCACTTGAAATACAATACAAAATGAACTCATCCAAATAACCTCCATAAATTTGTTTGATCACTAAACTCCAATTTCCAAATGCATCTTAGAGCACCCCAACTAACAGTCTCATGAACACAATATATCAAACCCAATTCCAAGCACCAACATTATTTGTTCCCAGAAACAAATCCCTAAATTTTTACTATCAAAAATTATCATAAACAAAGAATCAAAACCCAAAGAGTTTATATGAGCTAGAAAAACAGAGAATTCAGAAACACTGACCAGGTCTCCTTCAATCATATACTTGGAAACCTCCTCACGCAAAGTGGTGAGCTCTTCCTCAGAAAAATCCTTGGTCAATTTGTTCTCCATACCTAAATCGTTCAAAATTTGCCTCGCATTGGTGCGCCCAATGCCATGTATGTACTGCAATGAGTACTCAACTCTCTTGTTGTTGGGTATCTCAACCCCACCAACACGAGCGCATTTGATGCTCAGCCCACCAATCTAAACACAAATACCAATCAAATTGATGATCACCCATATGAACATCGCGAAAAAAAAAAAAAAACACAGCAAAAACCATCAATTTTCGATTTCTTTACCTTGGGAAGAGTGGTGGATAAGGGAAAGGAGACAGAGGATTTGACGGAATTAGCGATGGGATTGGAAATGAGGGAGAGAGAAGGAAGCACTGGTGTAGCCAACGCTTGCGCCATTGTTGATAACCCAAGCTTTCTTGCTATTGAATTGTAAAAGAAATCAGCTTTCTTATCCTTTTGTAATGGCGGAGGAAATGCGGGCCGGATTTTGTAGTGGGCTTTTACCCGGCCCGATTCGATATGACAATATATGAATCCAGCTTTATAGTTCAGGCCCAGTTTGGTCTGGGCCGGAGCCCACTTTATAGCATATTCAATTGTTTCCCTTTTATCTACCTAAACTTGAGTATAAAACGCAATGTTTATTAACTTATTTAAGTTAATTTGTGTGAAAAATCATAAACTTTAATCAAACTTCTATCTATGTATCAAACTAAACATTATATATATATATATATATATATATATATACACACATTGTATGTTTTTCACAAAAACTCAAGTGCATCGCATCATGCGAAGTTAAACTTATGCATACTTAAAGATCCATGCAACTGGGAGCCCTGGGTCGGATCCAACCCAGATCCGCATCCAAATTTATTTTCATTTTTTAATTTATGTGATAACATTTATGTTATATGAGTATAACATTTCTGTACAAATATCATAACCTTTAAGTTAATATACTTGAACTTTTTTCAATATAAAATGTAAGTTAATATAGCTGAGAACATTTACGTTATGATAATCTAACATTTATGTTATGCTGACGTATCTTTTATATATTAATATCATAACATTTATGTACTTAAAGAATAACATAAAAGTTGTGTTAATATAACATAAAGGTTAATATTATTATGCGTAAATGTTACATTATTACAACTTAAAGGTTTAGAAGGTATTAAAACCTTAAAATTATATACTTAGAATTATTTCAATCAAGTAATATAACTGAAAACTTTTATATTGTTATAACTTAACCTTTATATTATATTGATATAACATTTATATACAACTATCATAACCTTTGAAAAATATAAAGGTTATATTATTATAATATAAAAGTTAAATTATTATAACGTTAATGTTAAGTTATTATAACATAAATGTTTAAAATGTAATATATATTTATCTTACTCTATAAAATATTAAACTATCAGGATAGAAAGGTTATGCGGATATACCATAAAGGTTATGTGAAATTAACAAAAAGGTTAGGCGAGCATAACTAAAAGGTTAGGTCAAATAACTAAAAGGTCATGGAGCGAAATTAAAGTTTGAGTGTGACGTGTTCCAACGCGTTCTGAGCGTGATTTTCACCTTCCGGGTCATATAACCCAGATTGCATGGATCATGACCCATACACTTGGTGTATAGAAATAATTGTAAACTCATTTTCATACATGTTAAAAAAACATATTCACGAAACTAAACTTATAATATGCATACTTACAGATAAAACTCATGTTCGTACCTGTTAAACAAACATATTCACAAAACACAACTATAATCGAAACAAGTATAAGTACACCTGTAAAAGATATATTTAAGTCCCGTCACATGTGAGATTATCTCAGACCAGCTCTATGTTTTTTAAACCTCTGCCATTTTTTAAAATAAAAGAAAAAGTTTATGTTATTTCAATGAAGAAGGAAAATTTTAGTTCAAATAACAATCCGAGTAAAGTTGCAACTTTTCAAACAATTAACCTAATTTATTTCATTTTCTTAGAATATTTTATCAATTTGAATAAGATCTCAAGCATGAGTACTCTTCTCCCTATTGTAACTCAGAAATACATCCTTCAAAAAAAACAGGGGGGGAAAGAAGAAAAAAAGAAAAGGTGATGAATGCAATTGCAAATATAAAGAAGTTAATGTATTGGAGAAAAAACATAGATAAAAGCAAGAGAGGGCAAACCAGTAGAAACCATGTTAGTTAGTTGCACAGCCAAACATGGGGCTGGGCCACTCAATAACATAGTCTAAGTAAAATGATCCATATGTCTAAATCAACAATTCATCCAACATGTTCTAAAGCAAGGGCATCCATCCATGTTTTAGATGGACAAATATATACAACATTGTATATCCACCCAACATCACATCTTACAACAAACAAACAATAATAATATTCGTCACATTTGCTGATACTCCGGATTGAATGCCAGGGCCTCCCGGTAAATCAGCTCCTTCATCTGCTCCTCACTCAGCGCATGCTGTTCAAAGTCGAAGCTAAAGGGAGTTGTACAGATTGGCTCGTCGCTGATGTCATGGAGTGAGTTCAGGTACGGGTGGGCCAATGCATCCTCAACTGATGATGGAATATTATGTTCACAAGATGATGAAAATGGGTGAGACAGAATAGAGATATTTTGGGAAAGTTGAGCAAGCAAACATGGAGAATAGAATGATACAAGAGCAGGATTGGTTACGGTACAGTTAGTTCGAAATGCAAAAGAAAAAATAAGTATGTTGAACTCCAGATGGAAATTAAATGGAAATTTGAGATTAAACCATCATTGATGCGAATATGTAGAGGTTTAGTATTCAGTATCCATCGACACACATTATTTAGAGAACATTATGCAACTAACCATTATAAAGTCCCACAAATTCAGAGAGTGGGTTAGGCAAGGTAGTTGAACTGCAAAGATCAGGTGTACAAAAAGAAAAGAAGAGCAAAGTGCAGAACAAGAAAAGATCACTAATCCAAAGTACCCGAACTTGTAACTTTATCTAAATAAGAAATTAAACATTTGACTGGTTTCCTTGGGAGATAATTATGCAGCACATAGTTACCAGCTTCAAGCATCAATGCAGCATGAGCATAGTAAGTTTAATGAAGATGAGATCAGTTCTAAAAGTCGATAAGGTTGAAGGGCAACAGAATTATGTACCTGTAAGCCTTTGTCTAGGGTCAAAAGTCAGCATCTTCTCAACAAGATCAATGGCAAGTGGGTGCACATGAGGAAACTTTTCAGTAAATGATTGTCGGCGATAAGGAGGGAGTTGCCTGATATATCTTTTTGCATTTTCATTCAGCAATCCTAATTCAGCTTCAGATGGTGTGCCTATCAGCTGCGAAAAGAAAGGAAAACTTCAATGCAATTTGTAACTTCCACATAACAACAGTTCCATTTGCCCAGCAAGTTGGATGACGAATTGAAGCCTTTTAATAAGTGGTTAATTTAAATAAAGGAAAATTTTGAAAAGATCAATCAATAGAAAAAAAAGATCACATTTTCGCTAATTTTTCAATTCACATATCCAGATTGTATTTATATGCAGATCCAAATTACTACTTCCAGTCCTTTACATCCGGGATTAATTGAAGCCTTATTCTGTAAATTCAGGAATCCAGGTATTTAACTGTTAAATTTCAAAAGCCGTCAGAGTAGAAAATAATCATACTAATAAAATATTTGATTAATGTAATAAAACACGAAAACAACAAAAGTAAGTCTACAAGTACCAACACAAAATTTTTGACAGTTTGAAATATAGTATATACCTCCATTAAAAGACGCAACTGGTGCACGTGATCTCTACCAGGAAACAATGGCTTGCGATCCATCAATTCCATGAAAATGCACCCAACTGACCATACATCAATAGCTGCAGTATAATCAGATGAATTTAGTAATAGCTCTGGAGCCCGATACCATCTTGTAACAACATATTCCGTCATAAAGTCACTTTCAGATGTGACACGTGCCAATCCAAAATCACATATCTTTAGGTCACAATTTGCATTGAGAAGAAGATTGCTAGGTTTTAAGTCCCTGTGGAGAACATTCGCCGAGTGTATATACTTCAACCCTCGAAGAATCTGATACAAGAAATACTGTACAACACGAAGAAATTGTAATATTATGAAAAGATTTAGTATAAACTCACAAAACGGCTTTACAGATAACAAAGAATAAGAGCAAAAATAATACAGAAAAGTGGCTGCATCTTTTGGTACGAAAGCCTAAGATCTAGATAAAAAGTGAACTAGTAAGACAACAACTTCAGATCAAACAATGGATTGTAGAAAAATGCAGAATATATGCATGTTGACATAAAACAAGCTGAATGACCCCTGTTGACTCAGCTAATCAACAAAAAAAAGGGAATATATCGAATACTAGGCATAAAGAAATAGAGAAACTGAGATGGGTTCATAAAATTAATTACTACTTACTTTGTTTTGGTTTCCGGGTTTCCTATTCATGCAAGGTAGAAGTAATCTAGAAAAGGCATTTTAGCTAAGACATGCATTTTTTGTCAGTAAAAACTAAAATTAAGTGGTGAGCAATATCGTGACTGAGACCTTATTTCTGTAATCAATGTTGCTTCATGTTCAAGCTACAAAAATGAACTTTTATATTGTCAGTTTTTTAAGAACAATTGAAGTAGTTTATTAACCATGAGCAACATAACATCTGGTCACTTCATTAACAATCAGAAGATTTTCATGATCATACAAAGAGTAATGACTAAAGAATACTTTAATAGTATGCACTTTTATTCAAACTAGAATAAGTAACAAAACCTGGCAGTGCTCCTCTGACAGAGCTTGATTAGAACGGATGATTTGGTGGAGATCAGTGTCCATAAGTTCATATGCAATATAAACATCATTAAATGCCTCCCTCTGAGGTGGAGGAATAATATCTCTGATTGCAACCACCTGTGGCAAATAAGAAATGCATTTAATTAGACTATCCATTAATGAATTTCTATAATTCTCAAGGATCTATCATTGAAGTCGAGTAATGATTTTGTGTGTTGATAAATATTGTTACTTTGTTACGACACACCCACCCACCCACAGAGAGAGAGAGAGAGAGAGAGAGAGAGAGAGAGAGAGAGAGAGAGAGAGAGAGAGAGAACTTCTATCCTGAAGATTTAAAATTATATCCAGACGAACTGTAAAGAAACTTAGTCATACGCCTAGCTACCTATGCAAGAAAATGAAATTAGTTTACCTCCATCTAAAATGAATTTGTGTATGAAATCAAACTTGAGATGTAAATTTGTGTTCAAATGAAAATGTAATCTTTCCCTTCAAATGTAGGTTGTCAGTTCTTCCAATTCTCTACTTAAAAATTGCATATCAAATGGAAATTTGAATTCATGGTAAGAGCAGAGCTTTTCTGTTCAATAAATAGCAATTTTGTTTTCAACATAAAGGAGTACGCAATAGTCCACCAATTATTTAGCTTATTTTTAAGCAATAAAAACTCAATGATATGAGGTACATCCCAATATACCTCTGGCACTAAAAAAACAGTCAACAAGCATTGAAAAGAAGTAAAATACAGAACTGGAAATCATTTCCAATCTACTGCAGGTGCACAATATCAGAAATGACAACATAGTGAAACTTGTTCTTTTTCCAATTAATCAGCCATCAATTTCCAGCTCATATATTTCTAATTCAAGCACGAGACCTTACCTAACTATTCACATTTTACTTATCTTGTTACCAATGAGTTTAGTCCTTCTCAGCACTTAATTGCATACTTAACTAACCAAAGGGACCGTGTACCCACGTGTCAAGAGATAATGACTTACTCGATCCACCATTTAATTTGGGATGTACAGACAACTAATATCCTAATCCTCTTTGGATAAAATGAATCTTTCTCCTAGAAGTTATCTGTTCTAGAAAAGGTGGTCCATAAACTTACAAACTCATCAAGTAAAATCCAAAGCTCATCGCCAACTAATAGAATCAATTTCACATACATACACGTGCAGAAGTACGCAGAATTGATTTACATGTGGCAATGATTTGTAACAGAATCCTTTTTGTATTGAAGCTGCATACATTTACTCTCCTCCAAAATGCCAAAAACAGAAATTACCAATCAGAAAAACCTATTTGTCAACAAAATCGCAACTACCAAAGTTCCTTAAGTTCTATAGCATAGAGAAACAAGCAAACAAAATCCAGTGAAGTTCAAATTGAAAGAAATCACAAATTTAATGAGCACACATAATTCATGTACACAATCAAACATACAAAAGATCATCAGAAAATGCTACACACGTCTACTTTCGAATGATTTTTTTCCCAAAAAGTATTCACCCATCTCAAAAAATAACTACAATTGTGTGAAACATTCTAAGAAATTCAAAAATCAAGTCTTTCCTTGCAACTTATATTCTAGAATAACTCTTTGCAGCAAAAACCCTACAAAAAAAAAAATCCAAAGTAGCCACACAACAAGAACAAAACAAAAAAGTTAATAAAAACCATATGGACATAGAAAATACACTGACGTTTTCATGATCCATGTGGCGAAGAAGCTTGATCTCACGCAGAGTTCTCTTCGCATCAATTTTATTATCAAAAGCATTCGCAATCTTTTTCAGCGCAACATGCTCATTCGTCTCGGTGTTCAAAGCAGAGCTATTCAGCAGAAACAACAAAATCAATTAAGCAGATACTGATAATCAGGAGAGAAGGAAGTGAAGGTCAACATTTAGGTACCAAACGATGCCGTATGCCCCTTTTCCTATGGGCATGATTGGGGGTTTGTACTTGGAGGTGACCTCGAAAATGTTGCCGAAGATATTGTATTGGATGAATCGACCGCCGTGGCTGAACGTCGCCGGTATGTGATCTATCGGCGGCTGTGGCGGCGGCGGCTGCTGCTGCGGCAGCGGCGGCCCTGCTTCCGACATCACGGTGTCCGCCGGCTGAGCCCCACCCTCCATTACTGCGTGCTTAGTAGAAAATAAAAAAGGGGGAAAATAAAAATATTTATATATAAAAGACAAGTCTCTCTCTCTCTCTCTATATATATATATATATATATATTGCTTTCCATATTGTTGCTCCCATGTATTCTCTCTCTATTTATTTTGTATTTATGATAATATTTTTCATATCAAAGTTACTAAAATTTTGAATGAAATATTGGGTTTTTCCTAGGAAAAGAAAATTAGTACTAGAGTTCTTTTATTTGAAAAATTAATGTTAGTAACCTAGTAGTAGTCAACTGCAAATGACTTGAACTAAATAAAGTAGATACTCCCGTCGTCCCGGTCTAATTTGCCTACTTTGACCGGGCACGGAGCCTAAAAAAATGCAGTTGATTTTAATTTGATGTGTTAACTTTATGTTTTTTACACTTTAATTAGAATTTAAAAGGGGAATTGGGATGACAATTTTGTAAAATGTCAGAAATATAGGGGTAAGGAGGGATTTTTTTTTTTTTTTTTGTCATTTATAGGTTGACAAATTAGAATGGGACAAACAAAAATGGCAAGTAGGTAAATTACTCCGAGATTGGGGGAGTATTTTTTAAGCTTGTTATATATATATATATATATATATATATATATAGATTCTGATTCTGGTACAAGCAATATTTAAAAAATGTGGTATGTTAGACGATTACATCTAATTTTAGTTTTGTTATTAGGGCTATTTATATATCGAGGTTCTGAAGTCGCATAAATTTTTACGATAAATGAAATGTAGTTACTAATAATAAAAATTCCCTTCAAATATCAAATGGTCAATGAGAGCCAATTCAAGAAAGAGTCACTCTCATGTGCACCAGTTGCACGGCGCGCAGGTTGGGTGAGTCCTTTTTTCACTTGGTCGTTACCTTCACGTTATGTTAGTGTTACATTCGTGTTATATTAGGGTTACCTTCGCATTATGTTAATGTGATTCATACCCTTAGTTTAAAACCACTGAACTAAAATAACACGAAGGTAACATTAATATAACATGAAGGTAACATTAACATAACATGAAAGTAATATTAACATAACATGAAGGTAAAAAACAATGTTAATCATACCTTCATGTTATGTTAGAGTGAGGATAACACTAACATAACATGAAGGTAACCCTAACATAACATGAGGGTATGACTGCCTGGAGCGAATTTTGGTGGGTTTGAGCGCACCCACCAAGCGCGTAGGGCTCGTGAGAGCGTGTTGGGGAGCATGAAAACGCGTGTCAGAGGCGCGTGGGGTGGGTCGAGTTGGGTGCATGAATTCTAAATTCATGCATCAGTTGCACAAAATATTTTACCTTCAAGAAAAGGGTTGCAATTAAGAAGCTTGAAGTTTCATTCATGGAAAATAGTTTTTTAAAGCTTGATAAATAAAGTAAGACAAAATATTTTGTGCAACTGGTGGATCCATACACTCGGGTCGACCCTCCCCATGCGCCTCTGATACACACTCTCACGCGTCTGGTGGGTGTGCTCAAACTCACCAAAATTCGCTCCAGACAGTCATACCCTCATGTTATGTTAGGGTTACCTTCATGTTATGTTAGTGTTACTCTCATGTTATGAGGGTAACACTAACATAACATGAAAGTAACTCTAACATAACGTGAGGGTCACTCTAACATAACGTGAATATATGATTAACATTATTTTTTACCTTCATGTTATGTTAATGTTATCTTTATTTTATATTAGTGTTAGCTTCGTGTTATTTTAGTTCAGTGGTTTTAAACTAAGGGTATGAAATCTGGAGATGAGGTCATATTAATATAACGCGAATGTAACCCTAATATAACATGAAGATAACGACCAAAACAAGCAAAAAAAAATTAAAGAAGATCGGACTGGGTGGACCAGAGGCCGGCGTCACGCGTGAGGAGAGTAACTCATAAAGTAATTATGAGCATAGAATGATGTAAGGTGTAAACACTACGTCATTATATGCCCATTACTTTTTTTTTAACATTTATTATTATTTTGTCCCTAATTAATTAATTACCAAATCATTCAGAAAATTCAACAATTAAATTATTATTTTGTTATAATTAGATAGGTTATTTAGGTAGAAAGCATGGAGTTAGGTATATATATATATATGGCTCACATAAAATCTAAAATTAACTGCATTTATTATTCTCGTAATATCATTACATTTAAGATGTATACAATGATTATTTTGAATATATAAATTAATATTATCAATTTAGGCATTGTTAAAACATTAAAACTAAAATGAAATGTGATTTGTATTCGAGTATTTTTCTGCTTGTTTTTGTGTTAGTCTTAGCAATGGGTCTCAAGCTGTGAATTTATATTTGAATTGTAGATTCAACATATATATTATTGTGAGATTCTTGTTATAAACACAATATATAGGTATTTATGTTTTGGAAAGTTTGACTAATTTGAATTACATGTGTTGAACATTTTAATATGCAATAATCAATAATTAGATTTAGATTGCAATATTTTGATTTGAAAAGTTTGACCATATTTTCAATCCTCTCACCATAATTGTAGTTTTTTTTTTTTTTTAAATCATACATTTAATATAAAAATAAGTTTAAAGACCACTATATATGGTTTCCCATGTTCTTTAATTGTCACACTTCTGTAGAAAAAAATTGATTTCTTGCGTGGTAAGTGTTTAATTACATATTGACTATTGAAAAGTATTGACAAAACATGTTTAATAGATTATTTGGAGGCTTAAGTTTAGTTTTTGAACAAAATTAAAAGATATGGGATTAATCTTATTTTGAGTACATGATTAGAGCATAGTTTTGGTATCAAAATTGATTTTTTATGACCGAAAATTAATGCATGAATTATAATAAATTTGAAGAGTTTTAATCAATTCATCTCACATTGTTTAGATCAAAGAGAATGTGAAAAGATTTTATTTAATCCACCTCACATTGGTTTAATTCCTTTGTAATTTTATTTGTATTAATATTAATTCGTTCATCCATCTGAACTTGTGTCTCTCATATAGAATATATGCTATCCTGAACATATGTGGATAGCTATTATGTTTGACTTCTATTTTATTGTCGATTCTTCTTGGGACAGTTGGAGTTGTGTTATATGACACGGTCCAACCTCTTTCACCTGGGTGGATGAGTGTACATAAAAAGACCTTCATTGCATTGAAAACACACTGTACTAAAATATTTCACAGCATCCATTCTTAAAAGAATCCTGCATTTGTTATTCATATAGCAAGTGCAATAAGTTATCTACCCTGCAGCTCGTTTCATCTTCAAAAATAACGATACTGTTTTTTAAAAAAGACGCAATCGTTTTATTTTCAGAAACGTCATGATATGTATAAACACTAGTCAAGATAAGTTTGTTTTGCAAGAATTTCTGTATCTCAACTTGAATTTTTCTTTATTAATTCTACTAATATAAAAACAATGACTTAAATATGATTTAAACTAATGAATTCTCATATTTTTTTAAGCAAAATATTTACCAACTTTGAACATAGCATCACACATGCTGGTACACATTTTTCTCTATTTCTTCCAATTTTAATAAAATTTGACTCATTATTTGTATTTGTTATGCGAAATTGACTGTTCAATTTGGTTTGGTTATCAGAAAAAAAAAAAGAACCAAAAATAAGTCAAGGAAATTCAGCTGGAAGTATAAAAAAAGGAACCAACTGAAACCCCACTCTGATGGGCCTGTACTTTGAACATATAGAAATTGGGCTTTCTTATCAGGGAATTAATTAGCCGTTCAAGCCCATGAAATTGGGCTTTCTTAGTCTGAGAAGTCATCAGGCCCGTTTAAATTTGAGAACTATCAATGGGCCGTGCTTTAAGCCCAGCCCAGCTTATCTCATGAGTTTATAATAGCCATTGAATCCAACAATGGGCTTGGATCTGTGTACAACAGTATATCCTTCAAATCCTTAGTGGGCCCATTTTCAATAAGAATAATAATTCATCGATATCCAACTATGGCTGAAACTTCCGTAAGCTATTCGATACTCGATTCAAAATTGTTGGTTGAAACTTTCATTTGAGCAAGTTTTGATAAATATATCAAACAAGTTTGAACATACTTTCGCTTTTGAGAAAAAAATCTAAATTCAACTCGAACTCGAGCACGATTACTATAAAACAAAAAAAAAAAATTTAAACTACTCGAGCTCGACTCGAATTTGACTTGACTAAATCTCGTTAAAGCTCGATTCAATTAATTATCAAACAAGTTCAAACATAAATTTTAAAGCTCGATTATTATATTTCAAACAAGTTTGAACAGTTATGTGTTTGGTTCAAATTGTATCATTTACAGCCCAGTCCAACGACCAATCTGAAATATTTTAGAATAGTTTTTGTTGTTCCTTTTTTTTTTCCTTTTTAAATATATTTGAATATATATTTTTAATAGTTTTGAAAATACCATCCTACATATAGGATTATTTTATGATATTTATATAATTTTGTTGTGTAAATGAATTGTAAATATTAAAAATTGTTAATTTCAAACCTTCAAATTAATCAATCTTTAAATTATTTTTCTAGTCAGATCATCATAATTTATTTTGGTGAAAATTTGTGGACATGTTCACTCAATTTGTTCAAGTTCATTGTCATGTCGACGGTATTAAAAACAATTACTGTCATGTTCAAAATGATGTTATTCTATTCCATTAATTATTATCATTTTATGCTTAATATATGGTTGGTTAAAATATGAATGTAAATCTATTTTGAAGGAAGTTTCAAAGTCTGAAAAAAAAATCAATTAAATAAGAATAAAATAAATAGGATTATTTCATAATAATAAAGTTAATTGGATCTTATATTTTGTCACCTTATAAACAACTTGACAATCTCAAAGGTGAGGATCGATTCAAATTGTAATAACTTGACATGACTCCTATGAATTGATGTTCTTGTTTTGTTTTTTTAACTTTAAGTCTTGCTTTTGAAGACATGGAATTTCAGCCAATCATTTTGATTTTTGTCCAAGATAAAAACAAGGGAAAATCTATTGAAATGTTGAAAATTTTAATGTACTTGATGAATTGTGTGGAGTATATGTAATTAATTTCATGGAATAATATAAATATTCGAACATAATTCGATGAGACATGTCAACTTATAATCCACAAGATTATGGATATTCGTGTTAGATGTTTACATATTATAATTAGGGTTAATTAATTAATTGTATATCTTGTAAATAAAAGACAATAAAGTTCATGTAAGCAATTAGCTAATTAAGTTACATATTAAACTAAATTAGCAAATGGGGTTAATGACAGATCATATGATAACCCACAGCTGTTGGAGAGAGGGACATCACATATCAATATGCTTACTTTAGTTTAAGACAAAAAAATCAAAATTAATAAATGAAGAAAATGAAAAAAAAAAAAAACACCAAAATAGTAATAAAAAACTAAATTAATTAGGATGGAACCCAAGGATTTAGGAGGCATATATTCCAAGTGGTTTAATTTAATTTAGTTGACCCCACACAGCCGACATCTCATATGATGTATGTTTTAATCACAAAAACTCATATGAGACGATTTCACGGATAGTTTTCGTAAGACGGATCCTTATTACCCATGAATTGACCCATATCCACAAATTTTCACATGAACTACTAAGTGTGGGTTATGGGTTGACCCGTCTCACGGAAAAAAATCTATGAGACGGTCTCACAGAAGAATTACTCTTTTTTAATTAATTTGTTTGATAGTTTCAATTTAAATTAGTAGTTATAAAAAAATGTCATTGTGACATTAACTAAGGTACAATGTCGTCTGCATAAAATTTAGACAAATAAATTAGAAAATGGAGTGTACGGTATTGAATTATTCTTTGCAATAAATAATTTATGTTTCAATTTCCTAATTAAGAAATAATTATTGTGATAATTCTATAATAGTCTTCTTCTTCTAGTTTAAGAAAATGAATATGATAAATTCATGATTTTTGTAGATATGTTGCTTAATACATGACATGATCAACGAGTGTAATAATCTTTGTTAATTTATATAAAAACATACATAATTAAGTTAATGAATAAGTATAAAAATTAAGAATAATAGGTTGCATATTTTCCTGTAAAATATATATGACGGTTTCATGAATCCTGAGATGGATCAATACAAAATTCACACTTTATAATCCATAGATAAAATACAAAAATAAGTTTTATTTGTGGGTCATAAAGATTCGTCAGAGAAAGAATGTCCCATATGAATTTTCGTAAATATATAAAATTACATTTCCATAACTTACTCATTATCCAACTTGATATATAAAGTCTATGTAGATTTAGTTTTGACCATTTCCAATTTTCTGGTCAAAGTTAAATATCTCATAAATATTATGTAATAGAATTTTGTTTTGCAAGCTAAAGAAAAGAGCTCCCTACTTGTTGTACTTTAAATTATTTAAATTAGTGAATTGATAAATAAAAGTCTACCAATTAATAAACAATTAAACAAGCCACTTTCAACGATCATGAAATAACGCTTATATCATGCAAGTATTTGGTCAACTTTTTTACTAATGATGCAATTTATAAATTCTCAATTCTTTTTTGAGAATATTTAATTAAATTCTTAATTAATACTCTACATATTGACAAAATTTTCATTAACATACGCAACACTCGTAATCATATATGGTTGTGAGTTTTGCAAAAACTTGCGTACCCCCGATGCACCATACCCCCAAATGTATTATTAGTTTTGTATTAGGAATATATACATGAGGTATTATTGGTATATTCATAAGGTATTAGTGGTATATTCTTGAAGGTATTAGTGGTATACTCATAAGGTATTAGTTGCATATTCATAAGGTATTACGTGTATAATTGAAATATATGTTTTAGTGAAAGTATTATTTAAGGTATTACTTGTTACATGTTAAGGTATTACTCATATTACTTAAAGGTATTATAATAAGTATTTGGGGGCACGGTGCCCCGGGGTACGCAAGACCTACTCTTCTCTTATATATATGCAAAATTTTATTCATTGTATTTGGATCCACACAATCAAACAATTTATAAAGGTCAAAAATTATGTTTCGTCAAATAACTATGAAATCTTCCGATTCTGGTTTCACAAGCATCATTTAACCATACAATTCAAGAATTTGTCCGATTTTAATTCAAATATTCTGATTGACAAATTCGAATTTCGCTAGAAAATGTCTTGTGAGACTCATGTGATCCCCAAATTAGGGTTTTCAGTGACCGACATGGCAACATATATTATATCAACAAGTATTTAATATGTATCGTCACGTCATGTGGTCACCCAAAAACCCTTATTTTTTTAGCAAATTTATCTTTCACCCGTTTATATCACTTTAAGAATTAATCACTCCATATCCTCTATTATATAATCTTCAATCTCATTCTACAACACAATCAAAACAACATAACTTTTGACAATTCATTTAAACGATTGATTAAAATAATCATTTCAATACTGATACATAAAATCTCGTTGATTAGTGAACCAACACCAATCCAATTGAAACTAATAATATATATTAAAAGAAGTTAAACACAATTACGTAACAAAAAGATGATTTGTCGTTTAGCATAACTAATAATTAGTTTCTTAAGGATAACATGGCTATCTTCTATAGACCATAAATATGAATATAAGTGGAAATACCTCCGTTTACCCATTTTTATATATCAAGAAACTTATTTACCCATTTTTATAAAATTGTACTTTTTACTCATTTTAAAACCGAAATGTCAATAATGTCCTCAACTTAAATTTATGTTTACATAAAGTGGAAATACCTCTGATATCATATCAGTGTATTGTGAACAGGATATCAGCATCATGAACACGATATTATATTTCATGTTCATAATATGTTGAACCTTTCTGCATATCGTGAACACGATATTATTTTCCGTGTTCACGACATGTTGAACCTTGCTGCATTTCGTGAACACGATATTGTATTCCGTGTTCACGACATGTTCTCCTTATCTGAAAAGTAGACGCGGATAGAGTTTCTAGATACAAGTAGAGTCTCCTGAACTATTTTCTTATATAAATATAACTAAAATTGAGGGTATTATGGAGATTTCACTGTCCAAATTGGGTAAAAAAGTTATTTCTTATAAAAATTGGTAGATAAATTCCTTAGCTTATGAAAATTGATATTTTGAAAATTCTCCCTTTTATAATATATATGAAAATAAATTAATATTTCAAAAAATGTCATAAAAAAATAATTTATAAAAAAGGGAAAAATAGGGGTCAAGGCAAGTGGGGTGCGGAGAAAAGTTATTTGGCCTTTGAAAGCACCAAAATGCAATAAATAAATAAATGAAATAATAAATATTAAAATGGTCTTTGGCTCAACGAAGAAATGTGTTAATATAGTTAGTGACTTTTTGGAGCCACAGCAGCCAAAGGCTAGTGGGTCCAATGGGTTTTTGGGACCCACTTTTATCACTTTTGTGGTTTTATTTTAATTTACTTTATTTACCTTTTTTATTTGAAAAATGATATGATGAACATTTGTTGGTATTTTATGCACTTGAATCCCTTTACAAGATCCCAAATAATATTAGATTATATGGCATAGAGTTGTAATGTGATTTCATGACCTAAATATTTTAAGTGTGCATTTCATTTTCAAGTGGATTACATATGTGTAGAACATAGTCAATGTGTGACACTTTTTTCTCTATTTTATGAATTTAGTTTTGTAAGATATGTTAATTTATAATTTATAAGTTATATATTTTCATGTAAAATTGGGTTTAAGTTGTGGATATAATTGTTTTCATCTTGTAAAATTAAGAACGCTACTGGAAAAACGCAACTTTTAACGTTAAGGTTCAAGTATAGGTCTTGTGAACTTTTATTACATACTTATGTTTGTTTCAAGATATCTGTTGAAGATGATGATGAGCCATAGAAACGGTTAGGGATGTTAACGGACCGTGGTCAGACGAGCCAACCCGTTTAAAACGGAAAAAAAAAAAAAACAGTGTTATGATCAAATATATCTAGCCCGTTTAACTCTACCCATTCAACCCGAAGCCCACTTAGCTCAGAACCCCACTAGGACTAGCTCGATAATAAACTGGTGAGTAGGTATTGTGTGAGACCGTCTCACGGATCTTTTTTCGTGAGACGGGTCAACCCATAACCCGCACTTAACAATTCATATGAAAATTTGTAGATATGAGTTCAATTCATGGGTAATAAGGATCCGTCTCACAGAAACTATCCGTGAGACCGTCTCACATGAGTTTTTATCTAAACTGGTTGGCCTTCTTGTCAGTAATTTTTATTTTCTAAATTAAATCAATTTTTTTTAAGTATAGAAAATATACAATTCTATTACCCTGTGCACCGTTACCACATACATTGATTATAAAATTTTGTAAATTTTTATCCAAACATGAACTAAAATGAAATCCTCCAAACCCCGAATTGACCAAATTTCAGTACTCCAAACATTCAAATGATAGTGTTTTAATTGTTTAATTAAAATATGATTTAGTCTTAATCAATTCACTTAACGTATTCATATATGAGTAGTTCGTCTAAAAATTGAAAATTTTTCAAGAGAAGCCAAGTACGTATCATCAAAACATTAAAAACAGCTATAACCCATATTGTGCACGAGTTGTCGACTTATAGCTATGATTATTGTCTTCGTCAATTCACATCTTAATGTGTCACTTCTACTTGTATCAAACTATTCTTTATTTGAAATATCGTTACCTAATAATATGAGAGAAACTTAATTTCTAACATATATCTATATGGCCAATAATCTGCACTTGTAAGATCTTATTGTATTGAAAAATCAAATTGGATCTTTGACTAGCTAGGGGAATTTAACTACACCAAAATTAAATCTATCCCCTCACGACTCATTTAAAACAAAAACTTGTGTGACACGATCTCACAGATAATTTTACAAATAATTATTATAATATTTATTAATTCTGCAGATAATTATCATACTAACTATGTTGAAGCTACATTTTCATGTGTGATATTGCAAATCAGATCTCTTGTAACAAAAATTCATGTACCACGTGTGGTAAAAATGCTTACACATTATAAAAAAATTTCAACATTAAAATTACGTAGTTTTGAAGTGATAGATATGGATTTTTGGTGGAGATATAGGACATAAAATTAATACTTAATTTCATCACTTGAAAAATATAGCGAATTAATTGGGTTGGCTAAAATTGATCTTATATTGACTTTTCATACTCCATCTTTTTATTAGTATACATTAAGCAAATTACATTACGAGTGAGCAAATATAACTATTACAAGATCTAAATACACTAAATAACAAAACTAATGATTGAATTAAATATTTCGACGAGAAGCTCTCATTTTGATAATTAACTTTATATATACAACTATTACATATATATTATTGTCCATTAAAAAAAAAAAAACTACAAAAAAACTAAAAAATAATTTTAAAAAAATGTCCACCAGAAGAGGACATATGACATTAGATTACAAGTACTTTCGGAAATTGCGAATTCCCCCCTGAATTATGATATAATTCCTCTAGAACAACAATAAAGATTCCTTGGTATCATACCCCATCTTCTCCAAGTTGGGGTTCACCGCGAACTGCATCATCGGCGGCGGCCCACATGCGAGCGCCAGAGCATCTTCACCGGCCGCCGGAATATGCTCTCGCAACACGTTCTCTGTGACAAACCCTAAGCTATATTGCCACCCTTCATTCACACTCTCTTGAACGACGTACCAGACCTTGACCCTCTCCGGGTACTTCTCCGCCCATGAATCGAGCTCGTCTCTTAACAGAATGTCGTCCTCGGTTCGGTTGGCGTAGACGACGTACATCTCTGTGTCGTCGTCGGAGTCCTTGAGAATCGCCTGCATCACCTGGTAGATCGGAGTGATTCCGGTGCCGCCGGCGATCATGGCCAGCTTCTTGGCGTGCTTGGGCTTGCCGTGGACGAGGAAGTTCCCTTTTCCGGTGTACTCGATGTGCCCTAACGGCCCTTTAACGTCGATGTATGACCCGATTTGGAGCGAGTCGAGGTGCTGCGACATTAAACCGCCGTTAGGGAACTTGGGGTGGACCCCTTTGAAGTAGACCTTAACGACGAGCTCGAAGTATCCGACGGTCTCGACGTCGGTCGACGGCGTGTAGGCCCGCATGCAGAGCTTCTCGTCAATGGCGGCGCAGACGAAGATGTGTTTTCCGACCGGGAGGCCGAGGACCTGATCCTCGTACGGCAATGCGAACCGGAAAACCCTGACGTCATGCGAGATGGGTGTCTTGTCGATGAGCTTGCATGGGATTTTCTGACGTGGGACAAGGGCCACGTTCTTCGTCGGTGGCAGGAGCTCCTTGATCGGAGTTAGGTGGAGGCCGCTCGACGACGGGCCGTGGACGGAGTTGTTGGGGGAGGAGTCGGCGGAGGCGTAGCCGGTGGTGATGAGCTCTCCGATCCGGTATCCCTCGAGCATCTTCTTGGCCTTGTCGGAATGGATGGCGTCAAACTCCTCGGTGCAGTCGGTGCCGGCATTGATGAGGATGCTGTCGGCGCCGCCGGGGTGGTCCTTGAGGAAGAGAGTGGTGTCGTAGACGTGGCCGTGGACGATGATCCAGGCCGACTCCGGCGAGCTGTGCTTCTTGACCTCCGACATGGAGTACATTTTGGAGGCGGTGTTCATGAAGGGGGAGGAGATACTCTTCTTTAGGGTTTGGGTCTCATTCGACGATTTCTCGAGGTGGCGCTGCTTCGCCATCCATCCGCCCGACTGATTGCCGGGCTGAGTTGGGTGCTCGAAGACGATCCCGATTTCTCCCCTGTGGGGTTTGCATACGTTTGTTTTTACTCGGAACCAACAATTGTTCATCATGCCCTGAAAACATAGCAAAATATAATAAGAATTTGATATTTCGAGTAGAATTAGATTCGATATTGAAAAATAATTGAAACTTGGATGATCAATATTGAAATATGTGAAATTGATGGTAAAAAAAAAGATAGGATTTGTTATTAATTATTGCTTATCATTAATTTAATTTAATTGTAATTGTAAAATATGCAAGTACAAATTGAAATTTGAGACAATGAGAGTTATTTTTTAATTAGGTGGAAAAGACCACTATATCAATCAATGGTGATTCTATTTTTCTTGTCATTAGGAATAAGTAGGATGGAGAAAAACCAAGGATGATAATTACGTGATCACATGGCACTCACGTGATCCAGAATTTAAAAGCAAAATTATTCATAGACTAAAAAGGACAAGCATATTAACAAATTAAAGTCCACTAATTTGAATGTCACATCTCTAAGTGGGGGCTAAGTGCATTGATAGGCCAAATCGAAAATAACCAACACATTTTTATAAATTAATTCCTTTTTAAGAATTATAGATTATACTTACAGTTACAGATAACCTAAAATAGTAGAGTTTTATCGATACATAACGTACCATGACGTTCCATATGAGCTTCTCGGGTTGCGTGTTGAGTGTCTCATCCCAAGCCCTCACCGCGATTTCCTTAGCACTAAGCAAGTCGAGCACCTCAACCTCCAAAGACCAGAAACACCAACACCAATATTTTCCGTATTTATTAGGTTTTTCGGGATGATCTAACAAACAAACTTGCCATGTTTCGCCTCCATCCATCGTCACCTCGACTCTTATCACTTTCTTACCACCTCCTGTTTATTTCAACACAATTATTATTCGGTAATAATAAATACTATCATACACACAAAATCAATATTGTAAAAACTCTTCCATATATATACATGACTTTCAAACCTCAACTTTTGGAAAAGTATTCAAATGTGACTTTTCAAGTGCATCACTTTCACTAAATTTTGTTTCTACACCATCACCACAAGTTGAAGTATATAATGGTGAAGAGAATAGTCTTACATGTAAACCCAAATTTAAAAAAGAATCTGTAATTGTTAATCAATCTATATTAAATTTGAGTGGATCCCACCAAGACTACTTACTAGGAATCTTTGTAGATGTTAGTTTATTTAATTAAAGCTAACTCCAACATAGTCTAAAACACAACCTAAGATTCTGGAACTGTATATTTTAATCAAATAAATACCTGTAGCTATACAGCTACTTGCTAATTTTTATTTATTTATAGAAGAGGAGTAACATGTCCCCTATTTAGTGACCAATTATGAACTATATGCAAACCACTTTAATTAATTCAACTCTTACCATATATATATTTAAATAAGTAGACCATTTTATAAATCATATGAACATGTATGTAAACAGTCATGTGCCCTTCCAAATAGTATGTAATAGTCATGATTTGGACACATTGACCCTTGGAGTAATAAAAAGTTGTCCCTTTGTAACTCTCAAACAAAATTCTAATTTACTTACTTTTATTTTTAGTGTTACATATATATATATATATATATATATACTACCTCCGTCCCAAAATAAATGTCGTTTTAGCAACTAAATTTTGTTCCAAAATAATTGTCGTTTTCGTATTCCAAAGCATATTTACATAGAATATACCATATATGCCCCTATTTATTCATCTCAAATTAAATGTGTTTAAGAGATAAAAATTCCTCATTAATTAAACTTAAATAGGGGTAGATTGGACTTTTTATCACATTCCTTAATTTATGTGCAAAAGCGTCATTTATTTTGGGACGAAGATAATATTATTTATGAGTTATGTATATGTGTGCCTAGTTTTTGCACGCATGAGATCACATTTATGCAGTCGGTTTGCAGAAATACAGATCATAAATAAAACCAGAACTTTTTCATTCATTGCAGAGTTTTCCAGATGAAAAAATGAAATATACTACTATTAATTAAAAAAATTATGGGCTTTTTCTAAATAGAAATTATCCACTCCCAAGAGGCAGCATTTATTGAATTAAATCAAGACTACTTAAGGGGCAAGCTATGAAATTTTAAAATTGATTTAAAAACAAATAAAATGTGGATTTAATTAATTTGAAAAAGAAAAAAAAAAGAAATCACTGACCAGAATATGAATAGCCTCTCAACGTGTAGGGTCTCTGAGTCGTCCACGAGTTGATGGGGAGGATCTCTTCGTGGCAAGGCGTTGTGATCACTGAGTTGATGTTCAACTCGTTGATTATGAACTCGGGCTTGTACCACCAAGCTGCAACCACAAACATCAACTCATCATGTAAATTCCTTGTGTTTTGGGACAAAGAATATTGACGTCATCATTGTTGTGAACCAATCATGGCTCACCGAGTTGGAACCGTGTTTGACAATAACACATTTTATTACATCATTTTGTTTGACATCACTTGAGACTCTAGATTCCTAGAACTAATTATACTAGTAAACAATTACTTAGACTTATGGTTCTATGATGTTTGGGACATTTTGATCAGAAATTTCATTATTTGCTAAAATAACATTTCATATATACTATATTATTTTGACTTCGATCCACTTCGAAAGTTAAATGCTGACACATCCAAACAAACGTCCAGTTGTCTGGATGTAGTAAAAGAACCCATCAATAAAATAAAATATGGTTAAAATAGTAATTCGAATAAAAGGGTTCATAGTATAATTAATGAATGTTTGACACAAATCAGTTTGAAAATTTTATTTTAATTTAATTTGTCATTTACCAAACTTTAATCCTACTACTAAAATTTTGTTACCTATTCTTTCATTGATTAATACTAATCTCTCATAATTAATTTAAATGAAGCATTAATTAAGGTTAAAATAAAGAGTACCTTCAGCATTAGCGAGTTCAGCATCAACGTGAGAAGGAAGAACACGATTATCCTTGTAATGGTAATAATTATCAGATTCTTGTGTAGTGACCACAATACGCTTCAACCATTTGACCATTCTACCCCCGATGAATCCCGGAATAATCATCCTCACCGGAAAACCGTGGTCCGGCGAGAGCCTCTCGCCGTTCTGCATGTAGGCAAGGATGACGTCTCTAGAAGGATCCATGGCGAACTCCTTCTTAAGGCTGGTGCCGTACTTGGAGCCGCCGCCGCCGGGGAGGTCCTCCGCCCCCTCGAAGCAGACGTTGAGGGCGCCCTTCTTCTTGCTCATGATGCCGCAGCGCTTGAGGATGGCGCGTAGGGGCACGCCCCGCCACACGGAGGTGGAGACCCCGGCGGCGCCCCAGTTGAAGCCGATGGTCTGCTTGACCATGTTCTGCTCCTTGCGGCGGTTGCCGGCGCAGACGAGGGTGACGGGGAACTCCTTGCTGGGGAACTCGGTTTCGAGCTGGTGCATGGTGAACCGGATCGGCCTCCGGACCAGGCCGGTGACCTCGACGGTCCAGTCGTCCCAGGAGGCCTTGGGGACGGCGCCGTGGTTGCGGACGTAGTGGAGGGGGACCGGGGTGATGAAGCCGTGGTGCATCAGCCGGGGCAGCGGTGCCTCCGCGTTGAAGGGGTGCTTTCCGGTGAGGCGGACCATGGAGGGGTTGCGCTCCACCCAGTTGTCGGCGGTGAGCTCGTCTCTGGAGTCGAGGACCGACGGCTCAAGCTCGGCGTTGCCTTTATTGATGGCCAGGGAGTAGTCGTTTTCGTCGTCGTCATCTTCGTCGCTGGATGAGTAATCGGCGATGGTGGCATTGCCGCCATTGATGGGCTTCGTCTGGAAGGTGTAGGCCCGGACCGGGGAGGCGGACC
This sequence comes from Scutellaria baicalensis, assembly GCA_005771605.1. Lineage (NCBI taxonomy): Eukaryota > Viridiplantae > Streptophyta > Magnoliopsida > Lamiales > Lamiaceae > Scutellaria > Scutellaria baicalensis. Next base: position 242,815 of record VALJ01000034.1, read on the forward strand.
GGTGGTGGGTGGACTTGAATGGGCCGGAGAGGCCCGGCTCCAGGTGGGGGAACTGCCGGTTCTCGACGGAGGCCGCCATCTTGGACCGGTGGTGGAGTGGAGTGGAGATGAGAGGAGAGAGAGAGAGGAGGAGAGAGAGGAGGAGCTTTTGCTTCTCTTTGGGAGAAGATTGGGCAATTTATATAGAGGGGATTTGGGAGCTATTCATCTTGAAATTAATATTGTCCACTCCAAGCCTTATGGTAATGGGACCCACCTCATTTAGCCATAACTTTTGTGTGACATAATTTCTTTTTTCTTTCTATTTTTGGGTAGCAATGAGAAACAAGTTGGTCTCATGCTATAATTAACCATTCCCATCTTCTATTTCACTTTGTTGTTGCATTATTTCCATATAACATGAAAAAATTGGGGTAGAGTATTTGAAGGACAATACTTGATTAATATACGAATACTTGTACTAACCTGAATCTCGATAGAAAACTAACTTGATGATAACATTTGTAACAAGTTGGTCTTATGGTATAGTCCTCGATCTTCTATTCCACTTCTTATCACATGATTTCGATATAAATTCGAACCCACTTCATTTCAACAAACCGTATAATGACAACAAGTAGGGTATTTGAAAAAGTACTTAACTTATAATATATTATCACAAATACTCATATGCAACCGTCTCACACTCGACGGCACTCGTGCACGGTCGACCGTGTCCCAAGACACGACCGTGCGCGACTGTGGTGTATAAGTATATCTTTTTCAACAATAAGTATGTAATTTTTCACTATAAGTATGTGATTTTTTTTCCTTGCCCACGAACGTGCCCTGGTACACGACCGTGCCCCGCGCGAAAACTAAGAGCAATCTGTGGCGCATAGTCGGGTCTCAGGACACGGTCAGGATAAGTATTTGATTTTTATCTATAAGTATGTCTTTTAGAGCTATAAGTATGTGTTTTCGCGCACGGTCGACCGTGTCGCAGGACACGATCGTGTTCCAGGACACGACCGTGCGGGAATGCCGTCGCACATGAGACGGTCTCACAGGAGTCCAGCTTATATATTAATATCTATATTGGTCTTAATCTCGATTAAAAAACTAACTCGAATCTTAATGGTTTTTAAATTTGCTTAAAACTAAACAAATTCGTCTTATTAGGACGGATAGAATACCAAAAAAATACAAAGCAATTGGATTAAGGGGTTAAGTTGTGGGTGGATTGGAAAGGACATGGTAGAAATTGGCCGTGGTTTAGGGTTACAGCCATATTTAAACAGGGACAAGTTGATCAACTAGCATTACCTGATTTGAAGGGTTAATTTCTCATTTACTAAAATATCATTTTTTTAAATTTTCTATTCAATAATCCAAACTAACAATTGTGATTCTACTGGCCTAGGACACCTGCCACTACATAGATGGTGTGAGAAATCAACTTGTTGTAGCCAAGAGTTTAAAATCAAGATTGGTGATGAATTGGGTGTCATTATATGATTTTATAACTTGGTTATAAGATATTTATTTGTAACAACTCATTCCACTAATGCCCAAGTCCTTTTAAGTTATTGAAATATAGAAGTAAAATTGTGATTTGAGATAAGGAATCATGTCCTATTTTATGTTAGTTTGATAGAGTGTGTATTATCATTTATGTGTATATTTTTCCGATTGAAATAGTGAATATGTATGATGACATTTTAGATGAGTGATTCAGTAAAACTTTTTATATATTTAGTTTGATTGTTAAAAATGTGGAGTATTATTCATTTCGGCGGTAGAAAATTAAACATGACTTGAAATAAGAGATTCAAATGGGATACCGATGGATAATCGATGAGTCTGAGTTTGGACAAAGTTTTGCATCTGATCTAACTTTAGAAAAAGGAAGTAAAATCATAAAAATGCATGGTTCCAAATAATTAAGCTTCTAACTTAAAAGAAAACAAATGAATTTCTATATAGCTCTAAAAATGAGCTGCTAAATCATAAAAATGTATTTCGACTTACAAAATGAATGTCAATTTGAGTCAATGCTACTAACTTTTCTGATCTATGATTGAAGAAGATGTTTATGATGTCATTTATCTACTTTCTTTAGTGATCGATTCTAATAGCTTTAAGATATCACTATAACCTTCAAAATTATGAAGAACTAAATTAATGAGCTCTAAATGTCAACTCATAAATATACTCCAAACTTATGAGCTCCTAGAAAGTATAGTTCTAATTCCTTGTACATCAATGGATCTATTGCCAATTAGGTCTTTGGATATAATATTGGTCTAATTAATGAGTATAATAGGCTCCTAAATTCTTAAATCACCCTTTAAAAAAAGAAAGAGCAAATATATTTTAAAAAAATATATGAACATCATTTGAGATAAGGGATTGAAATGGGTTTCATGGCTTAGAAATGATCCACGACCACATTTATGATGATGTTCATTCATGTATTTTGTCAGTAATTAAAATAGAAAATACTATGTCACTGAAATAAAAGATTCAGACAATATTATTAAGGGATAATGAAAATGTCGATCTAAAACTATGTTATAGGAAAATGCATATATTTCTCTTACATTGTTTTTAAAATCTTTTTAGACTTTTCCACAGATTATTTTTTTTGTGAAGCTTTGCACCATATACAATTTATTTTACTATTTTGTCTCATGCAACCTTATTTTTTAATCCCTTATTATTCTGTCCTTTTTTTTTTTTTTTTGCTAAATTAGAAAATTTAATAAAAATAAAATATCGGGACAAAAGACAGAAAATAAAATGGACAAAAAAATTATGAAAACACATGAAAATATTATGTAACAACAATTGAAATTGATGAAAGTGCAAGGAATAAACTCTTATTTATCCTGAGTTTTCGCTTCAATAATCAAACTTTTAAAATGGACTATTAAAATTTTAAAAAAAAATAGAAAAGAAGATCCAAAATAATCATTTCTGATTTAACTTTAAAATTGCTGCTGAATAGTTTGATAATTAATTTTAAAAATGAATTAGTTCCTATAAAGTAGCTCTAGTCATTGCAAATATTTCAAAGCTTCAATTGACATTATTACGAGTTAGGTTAATTTTTTGTTGAGAACTTTAGATCATGGATAAATTAATTTTTCCAAGATGACCCATTTAAATGAGATAAAGGTAACATTTTCTAAAATTTCTAATATATTGAAATCTTTTCAATAACGTAATTTTTGTTAGAATATATATATACATGTACATATTTCATACATATATCCAAAATATGATATTATTGAAATGATCATAAGAATACTATAAGAAATAATATTTGATGTACTAAATGAATTTGATTTTGTATAATAAAAAATGTCCAATTTCACATACATTTGGCAAAAAAATTTGTATAATTTATAAAAAAAAAATTGTTTAGTTTAATTTATGGAATTAAATTCGGAAAGTGAGTATTGAAATGGAATTTCAAAAAGTAAATTGTAATAAAAAATATCTTCATGTGTGAAATTAAATTTCAATTCTTGTGTGAATGATTAAACAAAACTATTGCTCAAAATTGCTAAAACACAGAGACAGTAAAATGATCCAATTCATATCACAAGACTTTTCTAGATCACAATTCGTTCTTAATTAGATGAATTATTTGAAACATGTATAACCCACTTGTGCTTAAATATAATACACCAATTTTATGTGAGATCTGAAAAAAAAAAATCAATTCCACTAATTTAGATTTTTATGTCAAATAAATCTGGAAATTAATAAATCAGCAAAGATAAGGTTGTATTCGATCCACACGTGAAGATGGTATATTTTTTTATATGAATTAATTATTGGAATATTATTATATTTCCAAAATCTAACAATTTTAGTATGGAAAACATTGTGCGGCCCCATGTTTATTACTGTGATCCTGCAATAAATCCAGTTCAGATAAAAACTTCCCCAGATATTGTTTTCTTAAGCTTTTTTATTAATTTTCTTTTCCAAAAAAAAAAAGAAAGAAAGAAAGAAAGAAAGCTTTTGAATTATTTTAAAAGAAAAAGGGGCTTTTAAATTTTGACTATGATGCTTCATAAAGGGAGCACTTTAATTTGTACAACCCAAGAAAACCCAATACTATATTAATTTAGGAAATGTTACAAAAATTAAATCACATTTCTATTTTCTGACATAGATATATATAATATATATGATTTTATTTGAATTACAAATGATGGACCACAATTATGGTATCTCTCGATTTTGATCTCATAAGTATTACCATTTTCAATTAAGATCCACAATTTATGTCCAAATCTGATTAAAAAATGTCCATTTGCAATACACATGACCCTTCGAATTGAGGTTTTCCAATAACCTAAAAGTAACATGACAACGAGTGTTAATTAATAAAAAGTTGGTTTGTAAGGATTTTTAATTAAGTCCCACATTTTAAGAATCTGTCTGATTCCAGTCCAATTTTGGTCGGAAAATGTTGTTTTGCACTGTATATGAGACCTTAAATTAAGGATTTCCAATTACATATATGGAACTAATGTGGCAACACGTGTCAATTAATAAGAATTTGACATGTCGTCATGTTACTTTCAAGTCATTGAAAAACTTCAATGTTACAAAATTAGATCGAAATCGAATAGGATTAAATTGAAAACTATGGTAATTGTTGAACTAATAGAAGACACCATAATGGTGGGCTGAAAATTGACTTTAAGTAGTGAAACTTTGAATTTGAGGTATTTTTCGGAAAGGTATAAAAATTGTTAGACTAAACTGTTTACTACACATAATTTCATTATTATTTACTTTATATATGTATATAATATTAGTACTATTAAATCGTATATGTGATATTATGATAAATTAACGTAATTATATACCATGTATTTTGCTCTGTCACATTCCTCGTAGTACACAATCTAGTGCAATACATTTATACTGAATATAAAAGCATATATGTGAATCGTGATGTGTAGAAAATATATTGTTTTTTGGAATAAAATGTGGAATATTCGAATTATAATTGAAAATATATATATTAACAAGTTTGAATATGGCGATATGATTCGGGTTCATTTACCTGAATTTAGATAAACATATTAATTACTGTATAAATTTGTTTTAATAATCTGAGTTTCAATAATTATGTTTAAGCTTTGTAGGCACAAATAAATTTCATGTCCAAATAAATGTGTCAAATATAAAATTACATAATTAATTAATTCAATCATCCTTATATTTTAGGAAGTGTTATTATTGTTTTATAAGGAATATGATTAAATATAACTTATAAATTAATTTAGTGACTAATCAATTATTTTATATTGTGAGTATAGTTTATTGGCCAATAAAATTTAAAACCGTATCAAATCTCCAAACATCATAACATTTATAGTTGAATGATCATAAAGAAGTCAATTTATATACTATATTTCATTATTGGATTTTTCACTTACAATTATATATAAGAGATTAATTAACATGTCAAATTAAAGAAATTTTAAGTCTTGAAAAGGTCTAATTAGTTGAAAATCTACTCTAAATTTTCAAATTTCGACTTCCAAAACCTTAGCAATTATACAATTATTAATGTGCTACAAGCTTATTTGATTATAAAATGAATTAAAAGTGAACATTTCTAATGAATTTGAACTTTGAACTCGAGTTCAGTAGTTTGATTAATTCCATACTTGATTTATGTTTTATTTATTTTTTGACCTCATCTACTTTAACCAAGTTTTAGGTTTCATTAAATAAAAAATGTGTTCAAGACTTATTAATAGATGGCTATAATAAACTTTTATGTTATACAATTATTTGACTACTTTAATTAGACCCATTTTCACCATAATTAATATGCTTATTAAGCTATGCTCAAATTATCAAGTACCCTATTTGTTTTTGAAAATAATCATGCATGTAGGGTTCCATAATCTTTGTATACTTAATTAGAAATTAAATGCAATCATTAATTATTGTTAAATTAGATAATTAAACAATTAAAGTACTGTACTAATTACGCCCTGGAATGCAGTTTTATATACTACTAATTCCCATTCATTTCCGCATACAAAATCTTCTAATTTAGGTTGCAATCTTTTTTTTTTTTTGAATTATTATACATTTCTCTTATTTAAAAATATAAAATATATTTCTATGCTTTTTGCAGTTTTACTTCTTCTCTTAATTTAGCTTCTTCTAATTTTCTTTAAACGCTAAATTGTTGTCTTTTCTTTTGATTCTTCTTCCATTATCTGCATTTAAAAAAAAAATCACATTTTGTAAGTGTTTTACCTTTTTTAAATGTTGATGATGTTTTGCTAGACATTTAGTTTTGTATTATTCCATTGAAAACTTTCTTTCATCTTCATATTTATTAATTTTTTAAAATAGTATGATGTAATTATAAACAAAAAGATTATATTTTTAATATTCTTTGTTTGGGATTAATTTTCATGCATTAAATTTTTTGCTAATTTGTTAAGATAACAAATACACTCTCCGTTCCAAAACAAATGCCGTTTTAGTCAACCAAAAAAAATTCAAATTAAGTGTCGTTAAAGTATTTCTAACTTTTAAGAAACATTTCTCCATATTCCTTTAGAATTGTCTTCTTTTACTTCTCTCAAAATGTAATGAGATGTAAAGTGATTATTGAAAGTTGCCTATAATAGTTGCACACCTAAATGTAAGGGTACATACATCTTTTATCAAAAAATTTAATATGCGAGTAAAATTCTAAAACATTTATTTTGGGATTAATTATTCATATAAGTTCTATAATAAAACTAATACATGTAGAGAAAAATGCTAAAATGCACATGATAGACAACTCTTAATATACTCACCGCTGACGTGTAATGATCATATTTCCTTGTTATATAGAAAGTGAAATTAATTGATATGTTTGATATCTAATACATTAACGATGAGCACATATTAATATGCCGGTGGATAGGGTAACATTACTATTTATGTATATCCAACCCCAAAATATTGAAACCCAAAAGAGAAAAAGGCAGCATACATCTTTGTATCAAGATTCTTAATATGTGTCTAAAATCCTAAAACAATATTTATTTTGAAATTAAATATACATATAAAAGTTCTATAGTGAAACTAATACATGTATATTTATATATATCCACAATTTTGCTACCTTACCAATCATGAACACATCATTATGTGTCAATCGCTGACGTATCAAATATATATCCAACAAATCAATTAATTTCACTTTTCATATAATAAAATGATGAGATTTATTACAGACCGTGGACACATTAAAAAGTGTCTTTCACCGACATTTTCCTATTTACCCAACCCCAAATACTGAAACCCAAAAGAGAAAAGGGCAAAACGAAATTGACTTGTATTAATATTCCACGTTCAAAAGAATATTATGATATAGTAGCACTCTTAACTTTAGTCAATATTTAATTACACAGCCCATGTCAAAAAAATCAGTGAGAATCCCAACTAAAACCAAGGATTAAATAAGACTAATCATTAATTAGCAGAATAAAGAAAGCTAAAAAAATGAATGGAATGGTGGGGTTTGATTGGATAATGATAATTAATAAGAATAGATAAATAAAAAGGATCATGAAATGGAAGGTAAAAGATGATCTGAATTTAGACAAAAGAGAGAGAGGTGTAAAAAATGCAGAGGTTGAGAAGTGGCGCATGGAATTCTGAACAGCCACCAAACATGGGTCGGGGCAGCCCTTCTCTCTCTAGATCTTGTAATAATATGGGCTGATGAGAGAGAAAGGAAGAATGATGAGAGAGAGAGTAACAAAAATAGAAAGGGTCAGAAATCACAAAACGGGGGCGGCTAATTGAAGCCGATGAGAGTAAGAGACAATGGCCCTTAGGTGAATCTTGGAGTCACCTTGGTTTTTCTCACCCTTCTCTCTCATTCACTTCTCTCTCTTCATATATATATATATATATATATAGAGTCTTGATATGCTGAGCGCCAATCTGAGCGACAGATTATGTGGCAATTCATTTTCTATTTTTATTTTAATATTTTTATATCTCTCCTTTCTCACCCGCTGCAACTACGACGTTGATCAAATCTCTCTTCATCCATTCGATCAAATCTCTCTTCATCCATTCGATTGCTGACATCTCTCTTCATCCATTCGATCAAATCTCTCTTCATCCATTCGATTGCTGACTATCTCGATTGCTGACTATCGTGTCTCTACTCGATTTGATTTTTACTGAGAGAATCCTAACTAAAATCGATAAACCCAAATTTGATTTGAATTGAATTGAAATTAATAATTTATCTTATAAAGTGAGAATATATGTTGTAAATAATTTTTAATATATGACTCGAATTGATCCAATTCCTCATATTTATAGGAGCACTATGTTAGTTTCTAAAATTTTCTTGCCTATTCCAATTAATCTAGATTTTTATATTTTCTACCTTATCTATTTAACGTCTAGTATAATTTAGTTTATTTCATATATTTTCTACCATATGTTAGTTTCTAGATTTTTCTTACACTGTTCTTCTATTCATAAGAAACATAATAGAAACATAAATAATGACTTGTACATGAAAGCTTTTGTCCAAAAAGCAAAAACAAAACTACACCACTAGTAACAATGTAATATCACTTCATTCATATCTTCATTTTGGTTGTCCGGGATGTTTGGACCTGAAAGTAAAATAGAAATATCAACAAATATCTCAAATTATTAAAACAATGTGTCTCATTTCAATAAAATGAAATTCATTCATCCATATACATTCTCTTTGTCCCCGTTTTAGAACTTGAAGAAATAATAAGATAACAATAATATTACCAGATGTCAAATCTTCATCTATTTGTATTCTCATGCCAAATCTTCATCATCTGTATTCTCATTGCTGTGATGGTCATCTGCATTTGCTCTGATGATAAGCAAAAACATACTTTAGTTGTTTAACATAAATATGATAACACATAATTAATGATACTCAACATACCCATCAAGTAAATTTGGACAATTACGCTTGTCATGTGACACGCCACGGCGTCCACATCCACGACACTGTCTAGCCTTTAAACTTAATTTCTCCTTTCATGATTTGAGTCTCTTTCCACAGCCTTTCGTTCTTATTTCCGAAGGATCAACAATATTAGGGGCTTCATCCATTGGTTTCTTCCTTCGGCTTCTGCTGCTGAATGTTATACTACTATTCATCTCTTTAATCTTGCCATGGATATAATCAAATTGTTCATTCAAAAAGTTTGTCCCCTCCTCAGTCAGAGATGCATCATCAATTAAAATTGAGGCTTTATAAGATAACCTCGAGTGTCGGGACATTAAAAGCCTTTTTGGATCTTCATTGCTATGTGGATCACAATTTTCCTTCCTCTCCCCGCGTGTTTCGTCAGTATTTCCTTCTTTAGAGCATACAAATTGCTTCCACACAATCTCTCCGGTCATCTTATTTTTCTTACTATTGCTCATTCTAGCACTGAAGCCAGCTTCTCGTGCGTATTGATTATAGAACGAAAATGCTTCCTCCAATGATGGGAATTCCGTTCCAACTATTGGCTTTCGAACGTCTGCAACAGGAGGAATATGTGGATTTTCACTATTGCTTTCTACCATCGCTACAAATTTTGTAACTCGAGATCGGTGACAAACTAATTAATAAGAAAAGAAATAAAATGGAATCATTAAAAACACAAACAATATCTTTCATGCTATAGTTAATTATTGAACAAAAATAAAGCATATCAGATACTCACCAAATACGATTCGAGATTCCGAAGCCGCCTTTAAAAACCAAATCCAGTAAAAACCAAACCAGAGAGATTTGATCGACGTCGTAGTTGCAACGGGTGAGAAAGGAGAAGATTTGCGTCTGCGGGTGAGAAAGGAGAAGATTTGCGTCTGTAACTTCTCGAAGCAGTTATATCTTTGCAGCGGGTGAGAAAGGAGAGATATAAAAATATTAAAATAAAAATAGAAAATGAATTGCCACATAAGCTGTCGCTCAGATTGGCGCTCACAGAAAGGCGCTCAGCATATCAAGACTATATATATATATATATATATAGATTATATTTATAATGTATGATATGGTGCGTTCGTCATTAAATGTGTATACTGACAAATATTTTAATTGTTCAACTAATCATTTGATGTTCGTTTCATTTCATCAGTCTGTTTATGTTGTATATAGCAATTAATGACGTGATTATATGTGATATATATTGATTCAATGTACAAAATATGAACATATATATATATATATATATATAATGTAGGATAGAGTGTGTTCATCGTTAAATGTGTGTATACTGATGAATACTGATGTACTATTTTACCGATCTCTTTATGTTGTATGTAGTAATTAATCTCGTTATTATTATATATGATATGTATTGATTCAAAGTACACAACACGGAAATATGTATATACTGTATGATATGGTGTGTTCATCATTAAATGTGTATAGTACGGATATTTTAATCATTCATTGATCATTTCATGTATTGTTTTACCAGTCTATTTATGTTGTATATAGTAATAATATTGTTATTGTATATATGATATGTATTTATTTGAGGCAAAGCGAAATGAAATATTATTAGGTGAATAATAGGGTTAACATGAATTGATATTGGTGTAACCATATATTTATGCTACCTTGTATGTGAAATGAGTGATTTTTACTTTTGTTGGTATTGTTTTTATTTAATGTTAAGTTACATTAGTTGACCTTAATTACTTAATTGTTACACCTAATACGATATTTTCCCAAAATAAGGAATGACCAATTAAAAATTGAAATGTTATCCCTTTTGTAAATTAATTCAAAACATATATCAATTTATAATTATTGCAGTTGATTAAAACAGTTTAATAAACAATAATATTACTACTTCTAAAAATCAAGCATATATGTGGTATATTAAAATACCGAATATCTGATACCAAACAATCTATTATTATTATTAGTATTATTAATTGCTCATATATATATATATATATATATATATATATTACCAAAATATGTCCTTCACTTCCCCTAAATTCTAGGCAAGGACAAAATGATCTTGTCAAATTGTGAAAGTGAATTGTAACCATAGGATGAATTTAAGAGAGAGAGAGATTTATGTACACAAAAACTCATATGAGACGGTCTCACGGATAATTTTCGTGAGGTCCTTATTACCCATGGATTGAACCCATGTCCACAATTTTTCATATGAATTGCTAAGTGTGGGTCATGGGTTGACCCGTCTCATGAAAAAAGATCCGTGAGACGGTCTCACACAAGACTTGCTCATTTATGTATAGTTCTTTCATAGTGTGTCAAGAATATGATTGAAACAATTTAGTTTCCTCTCTCCTTACATTTTCAGATGTGACACACATTGTTTTCATGCATATTTTCTATCTATACAATGTGTCTCTAATAACTATAGATCATTTAGGTGAAAAGAAATCAAGAAAATTGCATGGAAGATATTTCAAGTTTGATGTCTCTCATATCTCTCTCTCTCATAACTCTCTCTCTCTCTCTCTCTCTCTCTCAACAACTAAGAAAAGCACAGAAGCCATCCACTATTCTGTGGCACTTAAGCCTTACTTATCCTCATATACTCATTGCCCCATCTCTTTCCAATTACTCACGTGTGACACAAATTAATCACATGTATTTTTCTCTCTTTTTTATTTAACTATAATAAATTGATGGGAATATACATCAAGAATTAGTTTCAATGTTTCAATTGTCATTTCATGATCTTCACTATCTCTAATCAAATCCACAACTTAACCGACCATCAACACACGGATATAATCTCATAATAAATCAAGTCTTAATTTGTACTCACAATTCGAACTTATTATCACAAGTCAGTTCCCAATCATTGAGTTGACCCATCTCATAGAATCAAATCCTCGGAATTGTATTTTAATTCACAAAAGCCCTACTAGAAAACCTATAAATTGTTGCCATTATTGAAACACCTAGAAAAAAAAAAGGGTTGGAAGTAATGATCAACAAATATCAATATTACATCAAAGATTCAAAAGGGATTTTATTCCAACAAGAAAATATGTGTTCTTGTTTGGATGTAACTTAGGATTTAGAATCTAGGAATCAGAGAACATGGGTGGTCAACAAAGCTTTCGAGGTATTCATCATTTAGATTTAGATTGATCAATGGATCTATTTTCTCTATATATATTTCCTAAATTATCAAAAATAAATTCAAGTGGTACCAAAAAGGTGGGAATCAAATCAATGGTTATAAACATGCACTCAAAATAATTGACCATATACTCCAAAAAAAAGTTCCTTATTGTTTATTCAGTAGCTACCTAGCTGTGCATATTGCTTTATTTTTAACAGTTTTTTAAGTTAATTTTGTGGTGTTTATTAATTCCACCAATAAGGTGGGGGGTGGGGTGTGAATTTTAATTTGCACAACAATAATAATAATATTCATTAGTGTAATGAAAATATATTACATGAAACAGATTAAAATTTAAGTTTTCACTCTCTGAAAAAATATTAAAAAATTGAACCAGTCTTTATTTTAGGAACCATACAGTAGTCTCTAACAAGTATTGTCGGTTCCAAAATAACTGACGTTTTAGTATTTTTCACACATACTAAGAAGGGTTACAAAATGATCCCATCCATTTTTTTAATCCACTTTGGAATAATAAAACAATTATGTACTTAAATCTCAAACCGAATTGGGCAAAAAATCAATTACATAGGACCAAAACCTGGTAAGACCCATCTCATTAATCATATAATTTATGAAATGAAACCTCATTCAATTCATTTCATGTTGTAATGAGATAAAACGGATCATCAGTATCCGAATAAAAGTTAATCTTAATAATAATTTTCACAAATTTTGATTTAAAAAAAAAAAGATTTTTCACAAATAGATTAGTGCTTATAACTGATGAGAGATGAAATAAGTATAAGCTTTCCTTTCTGATTGTGTGGGCCACCAAGCCCATTTTACAGTGGCCCGTTAATGCAATCCCACTTCTTATGGCCCAAATTAGGTTTCGAGAAGTCATATTTGAACTTTATTTGAAGCAAAATAATAATCTCAAATCGATTTCATTATTCTCATTCGATCAGCACATGCAGCATACAAAAATAATTACAAGGAAATGAATTGTTTGAACAGTTTTTATATCAATGAAAGATTTAACATATATAGAGAATAGAGAATGTGGAGTTGAATAAGCATGACGTGTTAAAAGAGATTTAACAGCCTGTTCGCAAAGAGGAATCATCATGTAATGCTGTACATAAATCAAAAGACTAGTAACTAAAATACTTTGTAATACTTCAACCAGAAACATAAAAAGGAAGTGCTAACCCTGCTTCTATTCTAATAAAACCCTATAAACAATGTTAACGATTTGGTGCTCGAAGCCATCCAATTCGTCCAACCCGTCTTGCAGTCAAAAACCTCACACGGCTACCATCCGATGAAACTGCTGCAGACCGAGGTCGAGGTTGGACCCTCCTACGTTCTTCATCATCTAGAGAGTCGTAATCCCCTTCAAAACTATCAGGGGAAGAAATACGTCCATGCCATCTACCATCATGTGTTGAGTATCTAAAGCTTGGATCTTCCCAATAATCATCACTATCATAACCCACATCCGAATTCCTCTCTATTACATAATCACCAATGACAATTGCCCCAGGCATGGTGGATCTGATTGTGCTGAAAACATCGCTGAGGTCCCTTTCAGTCTCGAGCCTTTTCCATTTCTCAGCATGTGAAGGGTCCACATCACGAGGGCGGGCCAGAGGGTGCTGTAACTTAACATGTTTCCTAAGCTGCTTGTAGTTCCCATGAAACGAGCAATTGTCCTGCATACAGGTTCGCTTCTTCATGTTAAGGTATCTACGTGCAGGTTCAACCAAAGTCCAACCTTTCACTTGACCACGGCAAAGTGGACACAGAATCTCAGGTAGTTTACTCTTCCCATCAGTCACATTCGGTTCTTCTGAGAAGTTGAAATCATCAGTTGACCTTTGCCAAGATTGTGTGGTCTCGTTTGAGGTAACCTTAGTGTAGGCCTTCTTGTACTGTTCGAGACAATTGGAGTACCGATGGCTAGTGGCGCACATGTAAGGACGACAGCCCTTGTCATATGCGGAACAAAGCAAGAGAACAGCATTGTGAGGAAACTCCAAGCAGATTGAGCATACGGCATCTTCCCACTCTTTCTTTTTCGATACTTTCTTGTGATGGTGGGCATCTCCACTAACCTTCATGAACCTTGATGAGAACTTACGTAGGCTGATTCCATGGTGATGGGAGTTGGGATTCCGCTCCAGTTTCTTGGATTTGGCCATTAGCAGTCCAACCTTTGATGAATGAATAACCCCACAAGAAAAAATAAGCACACAGACACATGGTAAGAATTATTGAAAAACTATTCAACGTAACTTCTGAGTTTGGGATATCAAATCATTGGAGATTGACAACTAATGAGATAAGCTATAGAATAAAGATTGGAGATTGATAAGTACTGTACTGGATAATCATAATCGTATGTTATCAAAATAACTTGACTAAAATGACATCTTATCCAAGCTTACCCCATTAATGACTTGCTTTCAAATCAAGGATGCAAATTATGAACTTGGTTTATAATGTCTGATCATGGGATGTATCTGGGAACTCATTACAAGTAAAAAGATTAAAGTCCGGCATGAGCTATGTGGGTATAGGCTTCTGCCAACATTATTCAACGATGCTTGGTGCTTCCATAGACTGATCAACTTTCAACATGAGCAAAGGACTGAGATTATAGGTTTCTTTTGCTGGTAGAAGGACCAATCTTCAATATTATCATAAAGTTCCCGGATTAAAAAGTTATTGCTACCGAATAAATTTGGTGGATTAGGTCAAGAATCGGGATTCCACAAATCTGTTAAACCAATATCAAGGACAGTATACAACAGATTATGTTGGATTAAAGTTTAACTCATGGTTATTCTCTGCAAGTAAATGAGACCTAAGAGATTTTATCACATAATAAGCTGGTTAAATCTGCATACCAAAAGCCATTGTAGTTCACAACAACAATTCTTCCCACTTATCTAGATCAACCAACAAGAATCAATGCAGCCTAAGTTATGTAATGCAAGCGCTCTAGCCACCAGAAATTACTTATATAAATAAGTACATAAAAAAGATGATAAATTTACAGTAAAACTTAATATCGATAAATATTCTGCTCAAACCAAGTCAATCAAAACCAGGAGACGGAAGTGCAATCAAATAATAACCAACTAAAATTCAATATTTTTTAATCTTGCTGGGAAAGAAAACCATGAAATACGAACAAACACATCCACAATTCGAGCAAAAAAACATTGAAATTAATTTCGAGAAACACAAGTATCAAACTTCAGAAAGCTCATACATTTAAACAAGATTAAAAAGGAAAAAGGAATTAGGTTACCTGGACGTGAAGAAATATATTAACCGAACTGGATGCTCGCTGTATATGATGAAAAACAATAGGGTTTTTATTTCTTCGATTTATGCTAAACAATGATCATGATAATAACAATTGGTTGGATTCTGAGGGTCGCGAGAGAAGGACGGAACTCTCTCTCTCTCTCTCTCTCTCTCTCTCCCACCATCACACACACGATTGCGTCACGTTACAGGAACAGAATATGTGCGATCACAAATGGGTGTACCAATGGAATATTACGGAATCTTTGGGGGTTATATTGTAAATATTGGGGACTTTAAATTAAATATTTGGTGGTGGGCCCCTTGCAGTTTTTACCTTCATTTTGTCTTTATGCAACGCTTTTGAATTAGGACAAAACTTATATATCCTGGGGATACAGATTTAGGTGTTATACATGTGCTCTTTAAGTGTTATATATATACTATATTATGTTTTTTGGTGAAATACATATATTTTACAGTATCATATATATATAAGAGCATATATATGATACCTAAAGAGTATACATATGATATCGGTAGAATATATATATAATACCATATAATAGGTTAAGTTGGGGGCACCGTGCCCCCGGGCACACAAGTGTCACTCTTTGAATTATTACCCAATATATTTCCCTGAAAAAAGAAAAGAAAAACCTAGAAAAAATAATTTACATGTAAATGGACAATTAGTAAGTTTGATTGTGTGTGAGGTTGGATTGTATTGTTTATTTATAAATTATGTATTTAGATTTGAATTTATGATTGGCGTGAAAAGTGGGTGGCTTGTAACTCGAATTCACTGAGTGTACAAGATTTAATTCATGGTTCGTTTTATTTATCAACGAATGATATCTCTCCTTATGGTGCAGATTACGATAATCATGTTCGAACCGTACGTTTTATAGGAAGATATGTGACTGGCACTCATAGAATTCATCAAGTGCAACATAGATTATGTACGACAGGTTTAATCCATGCAAGAATTATCATGACCATTGAAGATTAAAACAATGCTTTAATCATAGTTCATTTCTATTACAATATCCTGAAAATATGTACAATTAACTTCTGGAAACTAACCTAATACTAACCCTGCTGAAACAACTCAAAAAATCAACACTACTAATAAAGAGAGAGGATAATAAATCAAATGGATCATATTTATACACCAGACTTCCATTCTGCTAGCTGAAACCCGATATTCCACATCAAATCATCGAACAAGGTGCAGTGATCACGAAGCTATTTGCTATAATTTTCATGGTTCACTTTTAGCATTTTGGGTCGAGGGCGAGCAGCAGAGATGTGCAGCTGTTGAAAGTAAGATGGTGGAGGAGTGTTATTTATAAATGTCCGATGAAACATACAGAAAGAACGACACCACTATCAATGCATTAGATGATCAATATTTGATTCTAGTATAAGGCTTTTTAAAGCAATAGATAGTGAATGAGTAACATGACAAGTTCTCTGTTTACCTGAACTCAAGAAAAAGCTTGACCCTGCCTGGCAAAATTGTGAGACGTAAAGCCAAAAGATGATGGCAAGGGTTGCTTCACAAAGGGATGATCCAAGAGCTGAGCAGCCGTTGGCCGCAAACTGGGGTCAACTTGGAGACATTGTAGTATGAAGTCCCGGGAATCGCTGGAAAGAGATTCAGGAATGGTTGGTCTCTCACCCCTTCCTATCCTATATAGGGCTGCCATTGCCTATAAAAAGAGACACTGTTCATAAATAAACCTGGACTACCAATCCAAGAAATTGCGTTCATGGCTTGTAGCAATATGAAATCGGTATCCATGACAATGAATAACATCTAAAGTTTATAGTTGTAATGTTATCCGGGTGTAACTAATGACTAACATAAATAGCCAGGTATCAGAGGGACATATGAATATTTCTTCCCACAGAAGAAGCATATATTTCATCAATTAATAACAGGTACATTGTGTCGGTGGTGTACTAGCACTTATGTTGACGTGAACGCAGTAATAGATGGTCCCTTTATTCTATCTCTCGAAATTAAACATTTAATCAGTGAAGGCAAGATCATTAAACCAAAGAAAGCAATGAAAGATCACATTACAACTCCTTGCATAAAAACATGACAAAGAACTAAAAGGAAGAAAAATTTCCAGTTTTTTATGTTTAAATCACTGAGCTTGCTTTTACTTACACAGTCCAAATGGTGGTATGGGAATTGTCCAGTTAGCATCTCCAATACGGTGCATCCGAGGCTCCATATATCTGCTGCAAGCCCATAACTTTTGCCCCTAACAATCTGCAGCCACATAGAACAATGATAGTAAATTTTAGCACTAGAGTCTCATTACCATGCCTCCTTGGACTAAACACAAAGAGGAAGGGAAATTTATTTGTATAAAATTGATTTGTTAACTTGAAGGAAAGATGATCAAATAGTTAAATGACAATTCTCCTAGTTGGAACCCTGCAGGCATCTCACTTTGAGCAAACTTCTTGAAAATGTTGGTCACATGGAGAAAAAAACATAAGGTTTTATACATATCTTCATTAAATACCACAGGAGTGAGAGTAGGAAAATTTCTGAAGATTCGAAACATTTTTCTTGCATGATCCCCTTTTGGTCTAAGGGAGTTGGGCTTACTTTGGAGTCTTCCACATTCAATTATTAGCTTGAACCAAATTTATGCAGTGTATCTCTAACACCTCAACATTATTAATCACATTTTAAAAGAGTTCATGACAGCACTTCAAGGTAAAAGTTCAGAGGTCAAACCTCAGGAGCCATCCAGAATGCAGTCCCCTTGCAAGACTTCACATCATTCAATTTAGTGGCCTGCACAATGGATCAATCACAATATGTCAAATAAGATAGCAATAAAGATTGTATCAAATCATTTCAAATCCAACCAAAAGTTCTGAATATAAAAGGAGAAAGAACGCATGCATGGGAATTCTGTCTGTCGGAGATTCGAGATGAAGAATAAGGGAGGATCAGAACTAACCTTTGCAAGACCAAAATCAGCAAGTTTCACAGAACCATTAGTGTCCACCAGTATATTTGCACATTTGATATCTCTGTGATAAGCGACAGAAAGATAAAAGGCTTTAACATTACCGCATTAGCCAGAAGGAATATAACAGCTGTATCTATTTTGCCACAATCAAATGCAACTCAGTGGAACATACTCTAAAGTTAGGACAAGGCAATACAGATCCCATCAAAGAGTATGCTGGTGTTTATCAAATTGCTTTATGTCCTTCACTATCACTATGTACCAAGCATTTAACTTGTCCAGTGTGTTTCACTAAGGTTTAAGAATATGTCAAAAATATTCTACTTCTCGATGCTTCTCTTTTTTCATGATAACTTAGCTACACGTATGTGGCCCCAAAAGGTGCTCACGAGATATGAGCACAATTCACATAATACAAATATGAAAATACCATCTGAAGACAGCACAGAGAGAATCACCAGGTGCATTACACTGCATAAAATAAAATAAAAAAACCAGTTTTACAGGAAAAGGAGATTGCAATACATAAAGAGATGAAGAATAAGCAACTGCATAATTATGCACTGCAGTACTGGGGGGGGGGGGGGGGTTTGGAATTATACAAAGATACAAAAGAAATATCTGTAAGCAATGAAATTGGGACTCTGTAATTAAAGAAAACCACCAAAAATCATTTAATCAAGTAGGCTAAACTACATAATAAATAAGTACCTATATGTTTTCAAATGCAGTTACATGTTGAAACACAATAAACTTGTTTCAGGTGAAAAAAAAACGATGAAGAGCAGAAAGCATAAAAATGAGAAGTTTCTTGTATAATAACCTGTGCATCATATCCTTGTCGTGAAGATATTTCAAACCATGCAGAATCTGTCTTGTATAACCAGAGACTGCTGAATCTCGGAGGGTATATCTCCGGTAAAGATTCAATAGGGAACCTTGATTAACAAGCTCAAGAAAAATGTAGAGATTTGATTCGTCCTACATAATGAAGGGAAATTAGTAAGTTTTAACATCTTTCAACATTAGAAAGCGGAGAAAAAATATAAGTTTGCAAAAGATAGTTACATGGAAATCTATCAAGTAAAATGATAAAGAAAGAAGTATAAAAGTGAGGCAAGAAATTTCAATCTTGGCATCTTGCTTAAAAACAAATTATTGACAAGAAAAAAAGAGGATCCTCATATTTAGCTGTTGGGTTACGAAAGGATTTTATTCACCAAAGTAATGAAAATATAGCAGTTGAAGCACCGATCATGTCAAGAAAAGGAGAAAATCTCGCACCAGCACGACTAATGTCAGGGAAATGGGAAATCAGTTGCATTAAGAGCTCAATCACTATCATAGTAATGCAAAACCACATCTAACAAAGTCACTTATGATCACACTACATAGTACAAACACTACCCAGAAGGCTAGCAAGTAGTACCTTTGATGCGCCATAATATTGGACAATATTTTCATGCCGAAACTGTCTCAGAAGATCAATTTCCTGGGCAGAGAGAAAAAAAAAAATGATTAAATAAAAGGAATTTGGAAGAGAGAAATCTCTCACCAGGAAATACTTTGTTATGTAACCACTAAGATAACTAATGCAACTAGACCTGTTCAAGTTGAATAATTCGCTGCTTTCCTTCATGCCCTTGATCAAGCAAAGATACTTCCTTGACAGCAAAGAAGAATCCATCACTGCACAAGCATATTAAAAGCAAAGCATAAGTGATTTTATAGCATTTCTACCAGAAGTTCCAAAACAAAGATACCTATTATGCTGTCAGTATCAAGCAAAAATTGAGCTACACTGAACAACGCAGGCAGATGTAACTTCATTGTTTCTTAAGGTAAAATCCACTTTGCACAATCATGTAGGATATCCAGAGTCTACTATTCAACAAACAATAACTCATGCTATCCAATTTATGTAACAGGATGCAGTCCACAACCTTATAAGTTCAGAGGTGCAAAACATACAAGCTATATGTGGCTTTGTGCTCATAACTAATATCACATTCTGCAACGAGCCAATGACACATATTGAAATAAAAACTTACTCAGCAATTCCTTCATACACAGATCCAAACGATCCACGGCCCAAAAGCACACCTTTCTGCCACGCTGAAATAGCATGTCTAAACCTCCCATTAGGCGATATACTCGACCTTGGGTCCGTTGTAGTGCTTGAAGAATCATCATCGTTCGAACTAGTGGTAAAAGAACAGGCCCCTGAGAGCACACAGTTCTCTTCCCTCACCATTTCTCTTCTTCCATCCCCCTGGTTTTCATCCCCATTCCTATTCCAATCACATTCTACACCCTCATCCAAGCAAAACTGCTGCTCAAACCTCGAAACACTGGTGTCACTATCTGGGCCAAATGCTTTAAACATATCCCAAGTCGAACATTCTTTATTGATAACCGGCAACGACATCAAAGGCGGCGGCGATAGACCTGGCGGCCGCACACCCTTGATACCGCTTCCACGGACTTCAGATGATCTACCTCTCGCATTATCATCCCCAACACTATCCACAAATCTACCACCAAGAACACTTTCCCTTCTCATATCCAAGTCACAATGATGATCACGAGTCTCCTGAGAAAGCCTGCTAATTACTCCCGAGTGTTCCACCGAATTTGGTGAATCAACGTCCTCAACTTCACCAACATCATAGCTAACCTCCTCGTTTATCTGACTGAACATAACAGGGGCAGAAGAGGATCTCACCTTCATCAGCTCGTACTCCTCGGTAGGTATAGAGAAATCATCAATTCCGGAAAACCCCAGGGTTTTGCAGAGAATTTCGATCTCGCCATCAATTCCTTTTATCCTAAAGCTCGTCTTGTCACCTTGCAAATCTAGGGACCGAGTACGCAGCGATTCCTCCGACGAATAGTGCGAAGACGACGAAGAAGTTGAAGCAGAAGACGGCGAGTACTCGTAGTTGAAATTCTTCCTTGCGTTGAGCCGGTCGAGCCGCCCCTTCGTCCTCGACGACGGTTGGTTTGAGCTGGAGCCGTCGCCGGCTTTCCGGCGGTTGGAACTATGAGCAAAGATTTTCGGCATGCGATGCATTGTGATTGAGTAGATCAACATCCATGAATCGGAACAACAATTCGTGAGCTCTTTCCAATGCTCAATTTGTAAAATCTCAGCTTTTTTATCAGTTCGATAGATTATGGCTGGGGTTTGTGCGGGAATTGCACGTTTTTTGGGGGTCGGAGACGACAAGAGCGAGACCAGCAAAAAGATATCGATGAGAGAGAGAGAGAGAGAGAGGAGAGAGAAAGGGGACAACGCGGTGCCAGGTTGGAAAGAGAGATGACTGAAAATACTAAATTCTAATTTGGCTACTGTTTTTACCTTTCTCCACTAAATATCTATCAACTTTTGTTTAAAGGGGTATTAAAATAACAAATGTCCCTCGTTACCCATATTCTAAAAAAATATGTTAAAAATAATCTTCATTATATATTACATCCTAATATATCCATTTTTTAAAAAAAGTGATCAAAAGTATCCACTTTTGCAAAGTCAAAGATGGACACTCTGGCATGCCATCATCACGTCTTAATTCTTTTTTCTCTTTCATCTATTACACATGGGTACAAACACATGGGGTTATGCCACGTGTATATATGGCCACAAATCACACGAAAAGTTGTATGCACAAACACATGGGGTTATGCCACGTGTATATATGTCCACAAATCACACGAAAAGTTTTCGTGTAAGCTTGATTTTCAAAAGTTTTCGTGTGCCCTTGATTTCAAGAGTTTTCGTGTAAGCTTGACTTTCAAAAGTTTTCGTGTAAGCTTGATTTCCAAAAGTTTTCGTGTAAGCTTGATTTCAAGAGTTTTCGTGTAAGCTTGATTTTCAAGAGTTTTCGTATAACTTTGATTTCAAGAGTTTTCGTGTAAGCTTGATTTTCAAAAGTTTTCGTGTAAGCTTGATTTTAAGAGTTTTCGTGTAAGTTTGATTTCAAGAGTTTTCGTGTAACCCTATTTTTAGGTGTTACACGAAAGTTATTATATAAATCTTATTTGTCCCAGTGGAACTATAGCTTAATTTGATCATTGTGGTCCTGGGTTTGATTCCCAGTGGCAGCAGTGTGCCCTTTTTTTTTCCAAAAGGGCTTTCAATTTTTTTTTTTGCCAAAAGGGCTTTCAAAGCTGAAAAGATGGGTCAATTTTGAAAATGTGTCAATGTCACACAAGTCAAAAGTGGGTATTTTTGGGCTAAAATTTAGTTTTGGGTTAGATTTGTCCTTCCATTATAATGAGTGTTATTTTTGTCCATATATATAACAAATAGGGTAGAAATGACTGATATCCCGGTATTAAATGCACCACATTAATTTCTAAGCGCACCACACTCATAAGTAAAATTTGTGATGCCTTTGGTCCTACTCTTATTTAAATGCTAATTATTTGATTCTTTCTACTCTTACTTTAAATTTGTTTCCCATAAAAAAGAGTGTATATTCTTTTTATTACAAAACTCTCCGCATTGGTCATGATTCGTATTATTGTATTACTGCATAAATGTTATAGTATTACTGCAACTTAAAGGTTTAAGATTTATTATAGGTTTGTAATTATACTACAAAAGTCTAAACAAGTACAATATAAATATATGCAAATATAACATAAATGTTACACAAACATAATAGAAAGATTAGACGCATGGGCTAGGGTTTGAGTGTAGACCTAAGCACACGTGAAATGCACTCCGAGGTCGAATCAACCAAAGTAAATCAGTATATCTAGCGTATATAAATATTTATATGTTGCAAAAGGAGATTCACATAAGATCATATAGTTTATCTTCTTTTTTATTTTTTCTCGGTTGCATTTTATCAAATGAATATTACAATTTACTACATGTTACCCTATAACTAAGGTTAGTATAATTATCCAAAATATGATAAAAGAATCTAATCATTAACTAATAAGAAGAAATTTTATTAAGCACAACTTAAAAGTTAGTTGAATCTAAATACACCTATCAATTTAGAACATAAAAGATATAGCTATCCATTAAAGACTCATATAATTAAGGTTTTGATTGCATTTTGTGATTTCTAATTATTTAGAAATACTAATTAGTTGATACCCATAATATAGCTGATGAAATTCATTAGTACAAGAAAAAAAGAAGAAGAATAGAATAATAAAATGAGATTATATATACAATAAGATTATAAATTGGATATATATATAAAATATGACTCCACTTTCTTAGGTTTTTTAACAAATGATAATTTTCATCTTTCATACTCTATAATCAATAGTATTTGTTTCTAAATTTGTATTAACATAACCTTTTAATACTAAATCACACTCTATAATGTATTATATTTTATTGTGGAATACTAAATTATAATAAAATTTTATTTTTTGAAGATACTAAATTTTAAAATAAAGAAAGATGTGATGGGTCAAGGGCAAAAGGGAGATAGGAGGCTAATTCCATCCTACTTATATGTGTATACTGTGCATTTAAATTGATAGAATAAATACACTTATTACATCAAATGTGTGCACATGTCAAAATCCTAATCCATGAAATTATTACCTCGGTAGGATGGAATTAGTCGAGATAGGAATATTCTTCATCATTTCATTTTTATTCTCATGGGTAGGATGAAATTAGCCGACATAGGAATAGTTCATCATTTCTTTTTTGTCTGCCCAAAATATGCGTGGAATAGGGCCCACTAATACAAAGCCTGACGTCATCCTCTTACGTCATATCTTATCCCATGAACTATGTGGTTATTTTTAAGAAAACATATATATGTATATATATATATTTGTCTCTAATTAACAATTTATAATTCACTAAAAAATGGGCCTACTTGTTTAATTTGAAGAAGGAAAATATATATTTAATTTTTCTATTTGCAGAAATAACAGTAGGATTGATTTATTGAACCCAAAAAAAAAAAACAAAGGCAAATATTTAATATTTATTTGGTTAATTACAACCATTTGAGAAAAATATTACTGAAAACATTATTGAATTAATAGCAAATAAATAGTAAAATATGTTATCTGCACAAGCATGTTGTCTCAATATTTAATCTTATCTAATTATACTGAAAAATGACAGCCAAAAAAACATTACTATTAAGATGGTCAGTAGAAATAAATAAAACAAGAAAATAATAAGGAAGCAACATTTGGATGGAAATAAGGTTTTAATTGTTTTGCTTATCAAAGCAATATCTGACCGGCTTATTCATAATTTACACTCTAATTAGTTGAATTTTTTTTTATTTTAAATCCAATTTTAG
Source organism: Scutellaria baicalensis (assembly GCA_005771605.1). Taxonomy (NCBI): domain Eukaryota; kingdom Viridiplantae; phylum Streptophyta; class Magnoliopsida; order Lamiales; family Lamiaceae; genus Scutellaria; species Scutellaria baicalensis. The sequence continues at coordinate 267,589 of VALJ01000034.1, forward strand.
AAAGATGATTTTAATATAGAATCATAAAATACATTTTAAATTAAAATAATTTAGGAAACAATTTCTGGGCTCCAGTGGATAATGTCATTATTATGGCCCACATTATTATTAGAGGAAATGGGGAAAAATACCACAAAATATATAAGCAATACACTTTTATACAATTGAACATAATATATTGTCACTTTCTACCACTCAATATAACAAATTGTCATTTTCTACCACTTATTTGATCAAATCTTATTTGAATAGTTACAATGATGAGGAAATCATTACTTTTTTCTTACAACATATACGGATGTTTGCAAAAGTGGATTCCTTTTCTTTTTTTTTTTTTTTACTTTTTCATATACATATTTATTTTTTATTTCTTCATATGTATTATTAATAGGGGGTTTCATGATTTTTTATTTTTATTTTTTTGGTTACTCGAAGATTAGTGTTGGACACATATATAATGTTAGTCGAACATTAGGATTAGTTTGCATTATATTTTTTGGATCCACGAACATTACAAACCATCTTTGTATACGGCTACTCGAACTTTGAATTGTGTTACTCGAACAATATACAAATGTTACTCGAACTTTACTTTAAGGGTTACTCGAAAATTAATGCCACAAAACTATGTTTTTGGGCACTGCTCGAACAATTGCAACAATTTTTCAAACAATTGTTAAACAATTATAATTTTTAAACATTAATATAATTCTTCGAACAATTGCCACAATTCTTCGAACAATTGCATTACAAATTCTTCGAGAAAAGAATAGAATTGCATGAAGAATTCGTCGAGAAAATAAAAGAATAGAATTGCATCACATTGTTAGAGAAAAGAATTTTAAACATTACAAATTTTAAATAATTCTTCGAACAATTGCATGAACAATTCTTCGAACAATTCTTTGAACAAAATTGGGTTCTTCGAACAATGATGAGTTTTCGAGTAACCTTTACAATAGGAAATTTTAATTTGACATATATAAGTAAAAAAAAAAAATTAGGAAATTTTAAAATTTCGAAAATTCCAGTGGGTTACTCGAACATTTCATTAAGGTTACTCGAACATTGCATTAGGGTTACTCGAACTTTGCAGAATGTTCGAGTAACCCACTGGAATTTTCAAAATTTTAAAATTTCCTAATTTTTTTTACTTATATAGGTCAAATTAATTAGAAGAAGATGATTTTCTCGAGTTTTTCGAGTAATTTTTACAATAGGAAATTTTAATTTGACCAATATAAGTAAAAAAAATTAGGAAATTTTAAAATTTCAAAAATTCCAGTGGGTTACTCGAACATTACATTAGGGTTACTCGAACTTTGCAGAATGTTCGAGTAACCCACTGGAATTTTCGAAATTTTAAAATTTTCTAATTTTTTTTTTTTTACTTATATAGGTCAAATTAATTAGAAGAAGATGATTTTCTCGAGTTTTTCGAGTAATCTTTACAATAGGAAATTTTAATTTGACCTATATAAGTAAAAAAAAAAAAATTAGGAAATTTTAAAATTTCGAAAATTCCAGTGGGTTACTCAAACATTTCATTAAGGTTACTCGAACATTACATTAGGGTTACTCGAACTTTGCAGAATGTTCGAGTAACCCACTGGAATTTTTGAAATTTTAAAATTTCATAATTTTTTTTTTTACTTATATAGGTCAAATTAATTAGAAGATGATGATTTTCTCGAGTTTTTCGAGTAACCTTTACAATAGGAAATTTTAATTTGACCTATATAAGTAAAAAAAAATTAGGAAATTTTAAAATTTCGAAAATTCCAGTGGGTTACTCGAACATTTCATTAAGGTTACTCGAACATTGCATTAGGGTTACTCGAACTTTGCAGAATGTTCGAGTAACCCACTGGAATTTTCAAAATTTTAAAATTTCCTAATTTTTTTTTACTTATATAGGTCAAATTAATTAGAAGAAGATGATTTTCTCGAGTTTTTCGAGTAATTTTTACAATAGGAAATTTTAATTTGACCAATATAAGTAAAAAAAAAGAATTAGGAAATTTTAAAATTTCGAAAATTCCAGTGGGTTACTCGAACATTTCATTAAGGTTACTCGAACATTACATTAGGGTTACTCGAACTTTGCAGAATGTTCGAGTAACCCACTGGAATTTTCGAAATTTTAAAATTTTCTAATTTTTTTTTGTTTACTTATATAGGTCAAATTAATTAGAAGAAGATGATTTTCTCGAGTTTTTCGAGTAATCTTTACAATAGGAAATTTTAATTTGACCTATATAAGTAAAAAAAAAAAATTAGGAAATTTTAAAATTTCGAAAATTCCAGTGGGTTACTCAAACATTTCATTAAGGTTACTCGAACATTACATTAGGGTTACTCGAACTTTGCAGAATGTTCGAGTAACCCACTGGAATTTTTGAAATTTTAAAATTTCATAATTTTTTTTTTACTTATATAGGTCAAATTAATTAGAAGAAGATGATTTTCTCGAGTTTTTCGAGTAACCTTTACAATAGGAAATTTTAATTTGACCTATATAAGTAAAAAAAAAAAAGGAAATTTTAAAATTTCGAAAATTCCAGTGGGTTACTCGAACATTTCATTAAGGTTACTCGAACATTACATTAGGGTTACTCGAACTTTGCAGAATGTTCGAGTAACCCACTGGAATTTTTGAAATTTTAAAATTTCATAATTTTTTTTTTTACTTATATAGGTCAAATTAATTAGAAGAAGATGATTTTCTTGAGTTTTTCGATTAACCTTTACAATAGGAAATTTTAATTTGACCTATATAAGTAAAAAAAAAGAATTAGGAAATTTTAAAATTTCGAAAATTCCAGTGGGTTACTCGAACATTTCATTAAGGTTACTCGAACATTACATTAGGGTTACTCGAACTTTGCAGAATGTTCGAGTAACCTACTGGAATTTTTGAAATTTTAAAATTTCCTAATTTTTTTTTACTTATATAGGTCAAATTAATTAGAAAAAGATGATTTTCTCGATAGTTGTGTGGTTTGTAGGTTATTGGGAAGATTTACAATAGTTACAGGGTTACTCGAACAATTTCAAACTTAAATTTCAGAAATTGTTCGAGTAACGTTTAATTAAAGGGTTACGCGAACAATCCTCTATTGTTCGAGTAGGGTTCAATTGGATGTGGGGTTGGTGGGTCCTAATTGCCCCATTATAACCCCATAACTGTCGGTCAACTCATCAATGATAGGAGAGAGAATCACTTTTTCAAATTTTAGTGGTATTTTGTGATATTTTGTTATAATGAGTGGTATATTAAGACATTTTTTTATATTAAGTGGTAAAATTAAAATTACTTATATCAAAAGTGGTATTTTTGGTTGCTACCTCTTATTATTATTACGGCAAAAACTTATATACCCTGGGGCACAGATCTAAGTGTTATATACATGTTCTTCAGGTGTTATATATATACTCTATATGTGTTATGTTTCTTGGTATTATAAATATATTCTACATGTATCATATGTATATAAGAGTATACATGTGATATCTGAAGAGTATATACATGATACCTGTAAAGTATATATTTAACACCATATAATGATTAATTTGGGGGCACCATGCTCATGGGGCACACAAATGTCACTTTATAAAAGGACAAAACTTATATACCCCTGGGGCATATAGAGACACGGATTTAGGTGTTACACACATGCTCTTCAAATGTTATATATATATATATATATATATATATATTCTATAGGTGTTACATTTCTTGGTGTTATACATATACTCTACAAGTATCATATGTATATAAGAGTATACATATGATACCTAAAGAGTATACATATGATACTTGTAGAATATATATATATATATATATATATATATATATATATATAACACCATATAATAGGTTAAGTTGGGGCACACAAGTGTCACTCTTTTATTTTAGGGATAATGTCATTTTTGGTTTTCCTAATTTGCCCTTATTTCATATTTTGCAGAATTTAATGGAAATGATGAGTTCTTAAGAAAAATTAAATTTGGAGATTTTTTTATATAATTTTACTAAAAATGCGAAAATTATATCAATTATGAAATAAAGACAAATTTAAGGGATAAAATGTTTTTTACTAAATAAATAAATCATTTGTTGAGCTGCATCATTATAATTCTATATAATATTAATAATAACATACTATAGTGATAGTGTTAATATTAATAACTTGCATGTGCATGGTTACGACTTGGCAGTGAAAATAAAAAAAGGTACGATTATATTCTATTTAGAGATATGCTAATTTAAAAATTATTTAATTTTCTCAAAATTGTTAATCCAATTATATTTAATTATAATGAGACAGGTCTATACAAAATTATTACTCATTTTAAAATAATACTAAAATTCATCACTAACTCACCCACGTGTTGAATATTTCTAAACAAAATAAAAAGAAAATAAATATTATTTAATGAAAGTGAATATATAATGTCAACAAGCCTTTTCATTTGAGTTGATATGTTAAATAAGAATATAATTTTGTGTATGTCCGAAGGGTGGAAAAAACTAGCCAGAGAATTTACATATATATATAAAGAAGATTTGAACTCATTAGGTTGGAATAGAGGTGTTAATACTTGCCGGCGGGAAGGCCGGCCCACAATCTATCATAACCCTCCATTTGGCGGGGTGGGGTGGGCGGATTTTCTAATAGCGAGCCTCAAAATCTCAACCCAACCCAACCCACCTGTGGATCGTAGACTAGGCGGACCGACCCACCAAATTATTTTTTAAGTTTTTCAAAGGAAAATGAGTATACATGTAAGATATATATACATTTACTAAGATATACATGCATTTAATGACATATAATATATGAAAATAATTTCTTGGAAATAGCGTTTTCACTAAAATCTCTTCATTTCTATATATAAACAACACATATCAATATTTTATAAATCATTGCTTGCATTAGGTAGGAAGTATTATCACTGTTAATCATTTCTCATATATATTTGCAATGATAAAATAATCAAATAAAAAAAATAAAGGCGAGTCAACCCGCAGTCGAAACCCACTTTGATCCACCTTTTTGCGGGCCTAAAAGTAGTCAACCCAACCTCCATTTTTGGGGGGTAGGCCGACCCAACGGACTTGGCTCGTTTTGACAGCTCTATGTTGGAACATGTAATTATTTTAAATGAACAATTTCTCTATCCATTAATCATAGACATATTAATATGTGTTCACCGTTGATGTAACAAATATATTATATATCAATTATTTTATTTTCCATATAACGAGGGAATGAGATCGTTACACGTCAGCTGTTGATATTTTAGCATTTTCCTTTAAGTGAATCTTAAGTGCCATCTGTATATAAAAGAAAAGTTGCAATCCTCTAGATTAAACATTTTAAACGGATCTCTAACTATAATGTGTATACTTAATTTCGTCAACTAAACTTTTAACCATGTCATCTAGGATTTTAAGGGTCTTTTACTACCAAGGAAAATGACGATACATAATTTTACTAGAAAACTTTCAAGATATAAATTGTAAAACAATCACATAAAACAGACGGGTTTTCATTAGTGGTAATAATGTAAAAACATCATTTTATAATATTTTGAAGAATGATGTTCATATGTCGTCTTGACTTAATCACTGCTGAACTAAGAGCATCTCTAGCACTAGCACTACTTTAGTGCAGATTTTGCACTAAAGTAGTGCAGAAACAGTATTTTCATCTTCAGCACTCTGCACTACTTTTTGCACAAAAAAGGAATATTCCATTATATTTTTAATTATGAATTTATTTAATCATATTTTTCAAATATATTACAATTGATTAACATATTTATACCTACAAGTTCTTTAATACAATTTTATTATTTATATTCAAATTGTATAAATAAAAAGTTATATGAGTAATTGAATGAAACTTAAGGTAAAATGAAAACAAAAACAACAACTTATTTTTATTGAATTATAATTTTATATCACAATTTGTGTTGACAAAAATACAATTATATTATCTCAAATATTATAAAATAACTTCATAATATATAATAAAAAAAAAATAGCGCAAGCACAGTGTGGTGCTACTTGTGGCACCACAGTGTGCATGTGAGTAAAGTGACGCCTTGGATAGCGCCATGCTGGAGGAGAGAATTTGGCAGTCCACGCTGCCCCAGCGCAGTGCTGGGGCTGCTCTAATATGTGTAAATTTTAGCGCACTTCTTAACAAAACATCCCTCCATGTATAAAACATTAATTTCTAATTTATTACGATATTATCTTGTAAGAAACAAAATCAATTTTCCTTGAACTAGATGTTTAAACAAGTTATTCAAATACCATAAGTCAAGAACTTCTATTTTATTGTCAACTTTAAAATCTTCTTATCAGTTTTCGATCTCACCGAATATCTTTTATCTGTCCTCACATTCGACATCTTAAGCTCTATTTCATCCATCATTTTGATCATGTGTAAGTGTTGAGAAGTCTACCTAACTTACACTGATCAATCCAAAATTTAAGGTCAGTCATTTCCACCGTAAGTCATTGCATATTCAGCCTTAAACAACTAGACCATTTAAGATGAACACAATCACATTACTCGATCTTACCCGAATCGACATTCCCATATATATATTTTTTCACCTCTAGTAAAGTTGCCTTGTCTCACTAGTCAAAATACATTTACCTAAATTTCAATAATCTCAAAATATTAAAAATGAAGATTAACCCAAAAAGTGTTGGTGGAATACATCCATTGGAAATGTCCATTTTGGGAAGTTTCAAGTCCATAAAAAAAGTCCATCAAAATCAAACTCCTTAATTTATGGGTATGTTTGTTCATTTTTCCTTTTCTATTTTTAGAATAGAGAGATTTCAATTCTTGATTTCTGCATTTCAATTTGAAATTCGACAAAAATCAATCGAATATCAACTCACAGTTTTATCAGATAGGTTTTTAGGTTTGATTTTCAGAAGCAGAAAAGAATATTCATATTGCAAAACGCACACATTTTTCTCCATTGTACGTGCCCTAAGATTAACCCTTTTCTGCATTCACATTCAAATCTTCGTCCATGAATCTTTTCCCCAATCACGCCGCCTGCATTTTCCTGCTCACAAGCCGTGAACTTTGCACGCATTGAATTACTATATATGTGCGTCGCCTTCTTTTTCTCTGAACTCGAATCGGTGTTTTATACTGTTGCGGCGAAGTTTCTCTACTCGTAGTGTGGCGGTTGTTATTGGATATAGGGTTTTCTTCAATCCCTTTTGGGTTTTCTTCGTGAGGTAGGGATTGTCCTCTCTGTTTTGGTGTCTTGTGTTTGGATATATGTGCGAGTGAATCGGGTGGTGTAGTGTGGAAGTTGGTTTCGGAATTCTGGGTGTGATATTTGATTCGTGGGACGTGATTTTTTTGGGAATTTGAGTTGTAGGGTTTGCTTTGTTTGTTTGTGGTGTATCCCACATTCTCGTGTGGGTGTGTTCTGTGATATCTGAAGAGAAGGAAGAGTAGTTTGCTGGGGTTTTAATCGTTGATGGTGGGTTTTGTGGGATTTGTTGAATTGGGTTGTACAATGGATTCATAGAAGCATGGTGTGAAATAGGAGGGCGCATATAGTTTATTGGCTCATTCAACGATTAAATCGGCTAAGGATTCAGGACGGGTCTAGTAGTTTAATTGTTGTGAAACAATACTGCTCTTGGTAACAAAAAAGCTTGGTTCTCAGGAGGTTGATACCCCCTTTGAAGGCATAGGCTTGGTTTTCTGTTTAGAGCAGGTGAAGGAATTATTAAGGGCAATTGGGGGAAGTGTTTTGGCTTTATAATTTGTTTTTTTCCTAGATAACTAGATCATGTCTTGTGCTGATGGAAAGAACTGAACCCGCATTGGTTCCAGAATGGTTGAGATGCACAGGAAACGTTACTGGAGGTGGCGCTTCAGTCCATCACTCAGGTATCATTGCTTGATGGTCTTTATCACATTCATCCAATGCATCATCAAAAAAATTCACCCCACTTTCTGATGTTCTTCTCAACTTGATATTATTGTGATTGTTACTGATTTTTCTTTCCTTTGTTATTAGATGTTTCTTCTCCTGCACGCTCCATGCGAAGTAGATCATTAAGAAGCAATACTGAGAAGGAGAGCTCTCGTTATCTTGAGAGGAGTTTATCATCTCATTCTAGGTGTAGCTCAACAACTAACGGTTCTGCAAAGCACCCATATAGTAGTTTCTCAAGGAACCATGGGGACAGAAACCGTGATAAAGGGAAAGATAGGCCTTTTTCTGAGGACATCTGGGAGCATGACTCTTCTGACCCCTTGGCAAATGTATTAACTAGCAGAGTTGAGAGAAGTGCCTTGAAGCGTTCCCAATCATTGGTTTCTAGAAATACTGGTGAATCATTCCCTCGAAGAGTAGAGGACTCACGAAATAGTGGGAATGGTGTGCTTTTAAAGGGCAGCAATCTTAATGTAATTCAGAAGGGAGTATTTGAAAAGGATTTTCCATCACTAGGAACTGAAGATAAGCTAGGTGTGACTGGAATTAGAAGAGTCTCATCTCCTGGTTTGAGCTCTGCTGTTCAGAGTTTGCCCATTGGCAGCTCGGGATTTCTTGGTAGTGAGAAATGGACTTCTGCATTAGTGGAGGTGCCTTCTATTCTTGCGAATAATGGCACTGGTCAGCCTCCTCTGCAACAGAATGCTGTTGCATTAACAAATTCATCTTCTGGAGTTTCTAGTGCAGCAGGTCTTAATATGGCTGAGGCATTGTCACAGCCTGCATCACGAGTTCATGCTAATCCCCAGGTTATTATTTACAATTCTTTATATGTTTTTATGATTTACATTTTGGCAGTGAACCAAGTCTAATTATTAGTCTCTTTAATATATACTGCAGCTACCTGATAAGAGTCAGAGGCTTGAGGAATTGGCCATTAAACAGTCTAGACAGTTAATTCCCGTGACACCTTCAATGCCTAAACCCCTGGTAAATGGAGTATCTGTATTAAACTCTTATCTTTTTATGCAGTTTAGATGACATATGCTGAACTTTAACTTCATTGTGGAATTTCTCATAGGTCTTATATTGGCTTAAATTTTTATGCGGCCCTATGAATATTCTATGGCGGTGACTTGACTTGTGTTCTCTTGTTATTGTATAAATTCATGAGAAGTTTCTTTGTTTTCCCGTTTACGGTGAAAAATAATTGATATTGTTTCAGGAAATGCTAATCATAGACTAAATGAAAAAATGTATCAGGAACTTGCTTTCTCTAGTAACTTGTAAGATATATGTCTAATATGTGTTTGTTTTTAAGCATAGAACCCAACAGTCCTGCAGACTAGATCATCAATAAATTGTTTTGGCATTCTTTCGCTAGCATATAGTTTCTCCCTTTTTTGTCTGGTACATATTGAGATTCAAGATGAGACCACAATGATGATAAGATGCATTGGCAAAATTGAAACAACTGAGTGATATTAGTATTTGAAACAGTTAATAATTGGTGTTAAAAATTGAATGTGAACTGCAACCATGCTTAGAAGTTGTATGTTACCAGTTGAGATTTCTTTTGTTCTGGAGCACATTAATGTTTGAATAAACATGGTACTCTTATCTCTTATATTTAAGAAAAAGTCACGGTACTGTGTACCTGTTAACCAGTTCTCATTGCAGTAAGTTTCCTTTATCAGGCAGATAATGTCTTCATATGTTGGTAAAAAAAGTATCATCGGTCTTACTATTTCATGCCTTCGGTGATAGTGCTCATCTAAGTTTTCTTGCCGTTTCAATTTTCAGTAATGACCTAACTCTGCTGAACTAAAGTTGCCAGCTGTAGGAAATTACTGTTAGCATGGTTTCTATAAATTTCTTTTCGAATCCGTTTTCTTTTTCCTTTCTTTGTTTCTTTCTTTCTTTTTTTTTTTAGTTTTTCTATGTGATTTGATCTGAATCATGTGGTCTGGACCGAATGAATTAATATATCAGGATGCACAACTATTTTAATGGTATGCTGATTAACTTGCTAATGTAGTTTTGTAACTTGAAGCACAATATGCGTACCAGACCTTTTAGTTTTGACCAAATTAAGGGCAATTAGTAGGTGGAGACAATCTAGTCATGGACCCGTGTGTGGATGGCAAAGTTGCTCTCTCTCTCTCTCTCTCTCTCACACACACACACACACACAAAAACAAACTCACTCACACCGTGGAAAGTCCTTACAAATGTCTTACTAAACCACTAGTGCTTATAAAACCAAAAGAGTTTTGCCCAAGTGACCGGCTGACTATTTTTTAAACTTCAGATAATTACCTTCAGTCGACATGTCTAGTATTTAATTTTGTTCATATTTAAACATTAGTTACTGGATAGTGGTCAATGTGCAAATGCCTTGTAATACCTGACAGAGGTTTGTCTTGCTCTTTTCACCTATCCAACTTCAGGGATTACCTATGGGATCTGTATCTTCATTTTGTTTCCTTCATTCCCGTACCTCTAATTTTTTTTATTTTTTTTTCATGTGGGCCTTCAGAACGAATTGAATAATTATGAGAAATACAGAACAAACTTACACTATATGCCTTTCTGTATTGGAAGGCTGCCTGCTTAAAATACAGAGATGATCAGAAAATACAGAAGGAAGAATAAAAAACGGATGTATAACAGCTAGCCAAATGAAAACTTTTGGTTTGAAATATGTTATCTTTGCTGTTGGCTTCTCTGCTGAATCAGAGGATATTATTTTATCTTTGAAGCAGAGGATTCCCTAATTCTCTTCAACTATTTTCACATTTATGGATCACAAGTTTCCTCCATCCCCACATTTGTGTTTGGTTCAAGCTAACCAATTGGATATTCAATAGAAGTTAATGCTGTCTATCTGATAAAATTGCTGCTGGTCATAATAAATTTAGTTGAGCTAAATGTCTTTAGTTACAGAAAATGCATCAGAACCATATCGGTTGCCAATTGCATGCTTACTAGCTGCTTTTATGTATGCTACATTGTGTTTGGATGAGCTTGGTTCTTTATGTTCTTTTTATTGGTACAAGTGGAGATGGCATTTGTTTTAATTTCAGATATTGTTTCAGGTTACTAGTTCTGCAGATAAATCAAAACAACCAAAAATTTCTGTCAGAACTAATGAGATGACTGCAGCTCCCAGGGCTGTCCATCCGCAGCCCCATTCATCTCATCTTGCTAATCAATCTCGTGCTGGGCAAACCAGGTCTGATTCTGCTACTACCTCTCATGTTGGAAAGTTTCTGGTTCTTAAATCTGGACGGGAGAGTATCATCACTGGAGCAAAGGATGCATCTAGTCCAACTGGAGATGCCAATGGCAAAGTAGCTAAGGATGGTTTTCTTGCTATGGCTTCATCTAATCCAACTTCTTCAACCAGTGTGAACAACTCTGTGGTCTCTGCTCTTGAAAGCAAGTCGGCTGCCCTGTCATTAAGTCCCAGATCTACTGTGGACAAGAGGTCATCCCAATCTCTGGCCCAAAGCAGAAGTGAGTTTTTTAATCTCATGAGGAGGAAAAACTCAGCCCGTGCTCCTACCATTCACTCAAATTCTAGTTTGGATGCTCTATCTCCCAGTGCACAGACATCTAAAGAAAATTTTAGAGAAGGCCATGCCGCTCTAACTCCTTGTGTTTTGGAGAATGATGACCAGATCATCTGTAATGGTGATAGCATTACTGAGAATATTGGAAGCCTTTCTAATGTTGGAGAAAATAGCTTGTCTGGTCATGGATCAATATATCCAGATGAAGAAGAAACTGCTTTCCTTCGTTCGCTTGGTTGGGAGGAAAATGGTGGGGAAGATGAAGGCTTGACCGAGGAAGAGATTAATGCTTTTTATCAGGAGGTGAGTGCACATAGTTCCAGTCTCTTGTTAGTTTGATGCATCACTAATCAGTTTTCAGGAGATAAATCATAGTCCTAATCTTTTAACAATAGTTATAGGCCACAGTGCTCATGCCTTCATCTCTCCCCACAAAGAGAAATATATAATCATAAAACCCTTCCAAGATTATACTGTTAAGATTGCTGATGCAGTCACATCCATTGACCAATTACGTATAATTGATAGTTATGCTTCTCACTTTCGCGTTTTTCTTTTATACCCAATTAAATTTTGTTCATTTTTCTATGCAGTACATGAATAGGAGGCCATCCTTGGAAGTGTGTCAAAGTTCTCAGCCCAAGAGCCCAATGTCTAAATCTCCCAATGCTATTTCTGGAATTGTCAATTCTGATTCAAGCTCCTCGGAATCAGATGCTGGAGCTTGATCCCTGATGAAACGGTTGAAAGTTATCCGAGAAATTTTGATTTTGTCGGCAACTAATTTCTTTTTACGCGGTTCTTTAGCTTTAGAGGAGTGCTAAAGTTTTGTGCCGGATAGGATGGTGGGTCTGGGTTCTCTGCAGAATGAAGAATAGTATAATAAATCGGTAGCACATCTTTTTGACATCTTTTTTCCATTTTCTTTTGAGAGGTTGCTCCTGAGTAGGAAACCAAGTTTACAATGCTGTGATTGATTTTATCCCAGGTAAAAGAAAATGCGAAGTTGTTTCACTTCTTTTCTTTCTTGCAGCTCTGCTTCTTTACCTGTTTCTCCTTTTGCATTCGCTGTTGTTTATCTACATATTGGTGGCTTATTTGTTTGTGCACTAGTCGCAATGTGAAGTATATTCGAGAACAGTTGTCTCGACTGATGAGTTCGATGAGATATGATCCATATATTCGACCTCACACCGTGAGATTTTGGTCTACTGGTTGTTGATTTTGTATTTTCAAACCTCTCATGAAGTGGATGATCTTTATCTGCCTTGTTCACTCTGCTGCTAGTAAATTTTCTCACCATTTTTAGTAACCAATTTTCTCACATTCTTGCTTTCTTGTAAAGCTTTTGGATAAATTATATCATGAGATGTTTTTTGCAAATTATATCGTCGAATGCATTTCATGGTATAATTATGTTGTTTTCCATGAAACATATAAGAAAATTGAGTTAAAAAAAGACTTGTTTAACGATGAAAAATGAGTAGATTTTTGTTAAGTTTACCCTAACAATTTATTAATCCGCCCCCCTCTATTAATACTCATTTCATCGCAAAATGAACGTCATTTTAACTTCAAATTAAAGAACGTGTTAAAAAGTCTGATTTACCGCTATTTAGATTTAATCATGATGGGGAGTCGGTTTCCCTTTCCTCTCTCAACAACCCTTTATAATACGTTTAGTTTAATAAATAATGTGATAAAAAGTCTGATTTACCGTTATTTAGATTCAATCATGATGGGGGTCGATTTCCCTTTCCTCTCTGAACAACCCTTTATAACACGTTTGATATGGTTTGAGTGAAAGAATGTATTTCAATAGACTATATGAATAACACATAAAAGTCTTTTTTATTTTTTTTGCTAGAAGAGCCTCTTAATTTGTGCAATTTACAAATGTAAATCTCTGGGGGGGGGGGGGGGGGGGGGGGTATAAATAAGCCCTAATTTGAATTTGGGCGATGGAGTGAGGAGAGAGAAACAGAGTTACAGTTCTTGATGGATTAAAGGTTTAGCGTGAATCACAACAGAATATATCGATCGAAACTTTAATCAGTCATGAAGCAAGGAAGCCCCCTTTTCAGCACCAAAAGATTCCACTATTTTGGAATTTGTGAGATGGATTCATCATGTATATGCATGTATTTATATCATATATCCGCAATTGCTGCTTCCACAATCAGCAGAGAAGAAAGCTCTTTGCATCGTTGCTGTTTTTCAGAAGAAGAGGAAGAACTTTCGGAATGCTTTTACGTTCCAGTTTTGTGGAGATGACTCCACGGCTCGATCCTGTTCAGGCATTACTAATCATGTCCGACGACAACTTATTGATTAAGCAAATCCTGGCAACTCATGAGCCTGATGGTAGAGAGATAGATTGCGCAAAATTTATCCAGATCATTGAGGAAATTCTTTACCGCGCTACTCCGTTGGTAAAAGATCTTGCTTCTCTGTTTGTGTACATTCCCTATTTGAAGTTTTGATTTTACATCCAAAAAGGTGTTCTATGATGTCTGCAGTTGTTTTGATTTAAGTGAAGCAAAATAGGAAATGTTTTGTTGGTGTTAAGTTCCATGAGCTGAGCTTAATATTTGGAAGGGTGATCTAGTTGATAGATTGAGCTGATTGGAAGAACGTTTTGTTATGCCTAGATTGTGCTTGCTTTGCTATTTTGTACTGTTGGGTACAGAGATGGGGCTCTGTGGCGGGTTAAATTGCAATGATGTTTTGATGAAGTTAAATTGCAATGATATTAACTTTGATACAGTTAAATAAATGGTGTGGCTAAATGTTACATTGTCCGACACAGTAATTGATCTTATATGATCTTATATCTTATTGGCCTTCAAACTATTGTAGTAATTTGATGCCCATTTAATTACCACTTTTCAACCTATTTACCAGTCTAAGCACCGAGGTTTTGTGATGATATTTGTGGTGGTTTCTTATCCAGTGGACCTGATGACTTCTGATCATGTGACAGGGTATTCAAGCAGCTATGCCGGAAGAATCAAAACCGTCAGATTCTGATAGTAGCCTGCTTCAAGCATTATCATATTTAGTGGGGAAGATATCAGATGAGGTCATTTAATTACACCTTTTTATATTCTCTTTCTTGCACTTCATATTGCTTTTTAGTATAGTTGGTATATTCAGAAGCAGGCATAGCTAATTATAAGAGAACATGCAATCCATACCTTCATGGAATCTCAAGATTAATCTTATGAAGATAATAATTGTGTTTCAGATGGCGTACATGTGTATGGCCAATGCTGATGCACATGCAACAACAGTCTCTCTATTGCAAAATTTGTCGAGCTTTAATTGGGATGCAAAGTTGGTACTGCTTCTAGCTGCTTTTGTTCTGAACTACGGTGAGTTCTGGCTCCATATCCAGATTCATGCATCAAGTAAACTTGCTCGAAAGGTTGCTATGCTTAAGCAAGCTCCAGAACTGGATAAACTGAAAGAGCAGTTACGTGGTCCCATTATGCTCATTTTGGATCTGGCCAAGTGCACTGTAGGACTTATGGACCGACCATTTATTGATTTAAAAGATTTACCAGAACTATCAACAGCTCATGACACTGTCCCAGCAGCCATATATTGGGCTACCAGAGGCATAGTTTTTGCAGCATACACTACTCTACGATATGCCTCAAGGTATGAGTGAATTTTGATTTTTTTTTATTTTCTTCTGTCCTGATCGTAATAAATTGTAGGTTTTCTTTTCTTTTTGTTTTTTTCAATTGGTTGCTTTATAAAACCATGACAAAGATGACTCATAGTCACAACCAAGCGTTTAAAATACCATTTCTTAAACTTTTGTTTTGTGATATTGTTTCCATCTACTTAAGGAAGATTACAATCTTTCACATCAAAATAACCTATCAAATGCATCACGTGCATCAACCAGTAGCTGTAACCACAAGTAAATCATTATTTCAACCATACTGTTTGCTGAATCATAAATTATTTTCCAGTATAATTATTCTTTGGGAGTAATTAAAAGTGTTTAATCATGCTAAGGGAAAAGACGGTGAGTGTATTCTCTTGATGATGTAAAGTTTGTGTCTGAATTATCCCCATGTATGATCATTATCATCATTATCTTGTTTTACGTATAGTGCCTATTTTAGTTTCAGTACATTGAGCTCAGGCAGATGGGAAAAGGAACTATCTCAATTGGTTGAGAAGATGAATAGTTTTAACAAGCGTCTTCAGGATCAACTCACTGTTTGCTACAAGATCATAGGTTTTTCTTTTTTAAATATGCACCCTCAGAATTGGACCAGCTATGCACTTCTTAACCATAAGAGCTAAATAAAGCTAAACGTTGCTTCTTGATGCAGAGGAGAGGAGGGAAAATGATGCTTATGAACGGCTAGCCAGAATCACTGAGGAGACGGTTCATATTGACAACATGAAGGTTCTAGGACATTTACTAAGTCCCGATGAACATGAGCCACTGCTTGTCGACTGTCCTACCAGGAGAACGGTCTGAACTTATTACTATGTGATAAATACATCCAGTATTATTTCCACCAAAATAGCCTATTATTCATATAGGCTTTCCCACATGCTCATATACATACATATACAGAACAAATACAAGGCACATGTTCAGATCCATATTCTAAATCAAATATTGGTATTCCCACATGTATCAACTTGCATGCATGCATGCTACAAAGAGATATTCTTGTATGCAACTTGCATGTGGATTTCTTTCAACAAAAGTAAAATGAAGCTATACTGTCAAATTACTCACTTTTCATTTTCTGTTTTTTTTTTCTTTTTTTTTCTTTGTTTAAAAGCTTAATAATGGAAGAAATGTGATGGAGATAGGGTTACTATTGAGTAATGACTAATCTTATGCCACTGTCGTTCAACTCAATCATGAGATAAATAACCATTCAACAGAATAGTTTAGAAACTAAGAATTTGTTTGTAACCCATTATATGACTAAACTAACAATTAAGCTTTTCTTTATCATTGTATCAGGTTAATCTTGAAGCTTTGAGGAGGAAATATGTGTTACTCCTAATATCTGGCCTTATTGAAACCACTTCTTATGACTTTATCGTACTCAGACAAATTTATCTGGAGTCTAAGATGTATTCAGGAGTAAGTGGTGGATTTGAAATTGTATGGATCCCTATTGTGGAAAGCCGACAGATAACTGAAGATGCTACACAACAAAAGTTTATAAATATTCAAGCATCTATGCCTTGGTGTTCGGTGCCGCGCTTGAACTCTATTTCTAATACTGTCAAGAAGCTCATCAAAGAGAAATTTCGCTACAGAAACTGGCCGATTCTTGTTGTGTTGGATCCCCAGGGAAAAGTTTCAAGCCACAACGCTTTCCATATGATGTGGATATGGGGAAGTTTTGGTTTTCCTTTCACAAGGCAGAGAGAGAAAGCTCTTTGGCAGGAGGAGGCATGGAGATTGCCCCTGATTGTTAATGGCATCGATGCAAACATACTAGATTGGGTAAGTTTTTACTTTGAAGAATGGCCCCGTTATTTCGAAGAAACTTAATTATCTAAATTTCTTCTCTCTTTTTTTTTCATGACTTGAATTCATATTTTTGATCTGTATCTATCTTTTTCAGAAAAACAAAAGCAATTCTTTATCCAAAAAGTAAGACAGGACTGAGAGTGAAGGCTACTTAATTTGCTTATTTAAAAGTGCATGGCAATGTCACAAGAAATACATGTTTAACCTTTTAGTTAAATTTCTTAATCTCTCTGTTCCCTCTTTTTCCAATGCCTGCATAACTTCTGATCTTGATGGGACTTCTTGATGGTACTCAAAGTTATACGTCTTTGTTCTTCATTACAATTAAACAGCAACTGAATGATCTATCACCAAATTAATTTGACAAACTTACAGTGGTACTTCCTTTCCTCGTTGATGAATTTCAAACAAAATTATCAAGTCGAAGCATGGCAATCATGATCATTACTTTTATAAGCTTCCCCTACATTGATATAGAGTTCCTATCTTCTACAGACATAAGGGACGTACACATATGACATCTGCGTTCATGAAACAGGAACATAATTTAATTGAAAACGAAGAATGCATATCTGGGTCCCTATACTTTGACCTTAAAATTATTGGGTTTGTATACTTTTATATGAGAACATTTTAATCCCTGTAGCTTTATTTTCATTGAAATTAGGTCCTTGTATTTTTGTTTATAATCATTCAATCCTTGTAGTTTTATTTACAATTAGATTTGGTTGGGGTTTAGTGGATATCATCTTAATAGATGGATTGCTTGAAAACATGTTGATCAGATGAATTTTGGAAAATACATCATTCTGTATGGAGGAGACGACATGCAATGGATTACTCAGTTTACTGCCACAGCACGTCGAGTTGCCCAAGCAGGTATACCGCTGGAGATGATCTATGTCGGAAAAAATCGCAAAAAAGACAATGAGTTGGAGCCCCTGGTTGATACTATCAACAGTAGCCGACTCAGCTATAGCCTCCAAGAACTTGTAATCTGGTTTTTCTGGACTCGGCTAGAAAGCATGTTGTTTTCCAAGGTTGAGCTTGAAGTTAATGATGAACACGACCCAGTCATCCAGGGGATTGAAAAACTGTTGATGTATGATGGGATTGGAACCTGGGCTTTGTTCAGCAAAGGGGAGGATGTGTGTTTCACTGGACATGGGCCAACTGTGCTCCACGCACTGCAGAAGTTTGATGAGTGGAAGGATAATATGGAAGGGCACAAAGGGCAGAAAGACTTTCTCGTCGCATTGAAGGAAGAGTATGATCAACTTGTTGGTGCTGATCATCCTTGTTGCCACTGGGTATTTGATGAAACTGCAGGCATGGTACCAAAGAATATGGTATGCCCTGATTGCCATCAGCCAATGAAACAACATGCTATCTACTCCTGCTCCCATGGACCTTGAATTAAGTTTATGACACAAACTTAGCTGTTTGAATTATGTTATCCTTTTTCCTTTTTGTGCAATTCTTACATGCTTAAATGTATTTTCTGCTCGAATAAAATTACTGAGATATTTATCATCTCTTATTTGTGTGACGGTTTGAAGTAATAAAACAACTGAATTTACAGCTAAAGTAAAGTAGTTGCTCTCTGATTCAATTTTTTTTACATGTTAGTGCTTGATTCCAATTATGTATTGCATCTTTTGAGGTGTTATCTTACAGTTGTAAAATTGCATTATCACATTGAGAATAAAATAAGGTCCAGTGAAGATGATTGATATCAAGAACTCAAAATCATAAAAAACTGTACTAATATACTAAATCAGCAAAATGTGAGAGTGTACATATCTTGAAAAATAGGATCCCCTCCCCCAAAACGGAATAAAAGTATAAGCACCACACTAATCTTGGAGTTGTGGAATTTACTCTGTGTGTCTTGCTGCAGATTTTCGTGAAAATGTCTAGCGAGGGCGGAGGATACGCTAGAGCGGAGGATATGAGATCCCGTCTCATGTCTGCAAATATCTGAGTATCCCAGGACTTTGGCGGTGCTACCATTTTAGCTTTCCTGCAGAGGTCCAAGTAAGGTTTTCCTCAATGCCTTTACTCTTCTCCTTCTCTGGAAAGACTTAAATTTTACTTTGAATTACAGCCTGAGATGCATGCCAAATGAATAATCATAGAATGATAGAATCCACTGGGGTTGTCAGCATCTATAATATTTCTTTCTTGACAATTATTCACTGCTTTCAGTCTTTTTTACACTTCAACCATATTTTATGCTTTCTTCTTTCCATCTTATCGGTTGAAAAGCTTCTTTATTTATTCCTTTCTTGTTTTCTTTTGTTTTGTTTATTCACTAAATTTTTTATTTTTTTTTCCGGGTGTTCTCCATGTACTGAAATCTGGACTTAGAGTTGATGCCCAACCCCAATGTGTTATTGTGTCCATATTATAAGCTGCAAGTAGAAAGATGGCTATTTTTATTGCTAGTTCCATATAAAATAGTAGGTTAAAGAATCTAATCAATTTACGTTCTCAAAAGTGCAAAGATGTTTTTGAAATTCTTGCTAAAAAAGCCAACAAGTTATCCAAACATATCTGTTAAATCATAGTTTTCACTTTGAGCAACTTATGTTTTTTTCTAATTAGTTTTTTAAATTTTTTATTCATATATAAAGAGGGGGTGTTCCTTACAACAAAAAGAAGGGAGTCATTCACTCTTTCAATAATCTGTGGGCCTCAAAATGTGGATGGAGTGATGGACAACAAAGTCTTGTAGTTCATCTTTAGTGTTGGAAACTTTGACTAGATATGAAGCAAGGAAGTTAATTCATACTTTTCTTTATTCTGCATCAGAGACCCACTTTATTTGATTTTCAGAAGGTTATAAAGATTCAGAATTGCTTGAGCATTTGGATAACAATTAGCTACAGCTATTGCTTAGTACCTATACAGTAACTATCATCATGATCACAAAGACACAGGCACCACTCATTACAAGTGATGAAAGTCTACTCCTTAAACAAATCCAAGCAACACATGCTCCTGATGGTCAGTTTATTGATTCCCAGCCTCTTTTAAGGATGGTTGAGGAGGTCTTCAACTTGACAATGGCAGAGGTAGACAAAATAATGTTAAGCAGAGAGAAAGGAACAAGCATGGCGACAGAGGTGCTAATAAATATAATTTTATCATACATTTGTTAGCTAGCTTTGTTTCTCTAATCCTACGTTTTTCAGGTGAAGCCAAGCATGGAAATGGAGGTCCAAAGAAATGGCTATCTGTCACCACCATGCATATTTCTGGTTCTATTTGTCATTTAACAACTGTGATACTTTTATTGTCTTATTTTGCTCGTCTTGATGCAGGGTACTGTGGCAACCGAGCAGGAGGAACCCCAGGAAACTAGTGGCTCCAGCTTAGAGACTGACATGCTTCATTCTATCGAAAGACTATCCATTGAGGTTGTCAAAGAATATTGATTAAGAAAATTACACAACACTACCGTCTACTAGTATACTCTAGTATACCAATGTTAGATTCATAGCACTAAATTAGCACTTTAAAAGATGGTTGTGTTTGTTTCAGGTAGCAGCACATTTTGGTGCGGATTCTCACTCGAAAACTATTTCAATATTAAATACTTTATCAGGATATTCGTGGGAGACAAAGTTGATGCTCATGCTATATGTTGTGGCTTTGAAATACGGAAAATTTGTGCTCCTTATCGAGGTTTACTTATCGAATAAACTTCCGAAACCAATGGCAATCCTCAAGGGAATGGCAGATATCCATGGACACTTATCCAAGCTAGAACCCTTGTTCAGCCAACTCAATGACCTCATTAAAAAAATGTTGGATTTGGCAAAATGCATTGTTGAATTCACAAAAGTACTGTCTCTGTCTTCTTTACTTGATGGCAGAGCATCTTCCGTAGACATTGATAAAGCATCTTCCATAGCCATTGATGACATCAGCTTAGCCACCTATTGGAACATTAGAACTGCCCTTGTCTGTGCAGCAAGGGTTGCTCAGGTCAATAGCTTAGGCCTTGAGTGAGTACTTTCTCTTTCGATACCATTAACATGTTCTAAGTTTGGGCAACTTATACTGTATATTCATGTCGAAAACATTAACTCCTTGATTATTCTATCTTCTTCTGATGCTTTGGTTCAGGTGCAACACATCGAGTGTAGAGCTGTGGGAACTAGCGTCATTGGCACACAAGATCGGAAAATTGACGGAACAACTCCACAATCAATTACCTCATATCTGCAAGCATATTGGTTCTCTTCTCTAGCTCTGCCCGACAAATTATTTAAATACAGTAATAGATGATGAAATGAAAAGTTTGTTTTTGAATGCAGAGGAGAAGAAACAGAGAAATGCTTATGAAGATCTTGTCCTTATCATTGGGATGCAACATAAAACCAACTTGGATGTTCTTAAAGATTTATTATGTGCCAGAGAAGAAGATGAACCAGCTTTATATGATGGTTCTAATAAGAAAATGGTTAGATTTTTCATTACTAGCTATAAATAGTATTGTTTTAGCGATACAATAGTTGTCAGTTTGCTGTATCACGAGGCTTTCGAGTTAAGTCAGTCATTGGAACATACTTATAATCTTGAATTGGATATGGTTACCTTGCAAGAGGAAAATTTTCTTATAGCATCATACATCACAAAATTAATTATGAGTCTAAGGAGTATAAGCTTAAAAAGCTATTTCTGTCTTGAATCTAATTCAAACATTCTCCATGGTTTCTTATGCAGGTTAATCTTGATGTCCTACGGAAGAAGAATGTCTTGTTGCTGATATCAGGATTTAATATATCTAATCAGGATCCGGATTTAGTTCTTCTTCATCACCTTTATAAGGAATCGAGGATGAAGGGAACACCGGTGGAAGCTCACTACGAGTTGGTTTGGGTCCCCGTTCTTGAACCTGGGGAAAAATGGACATTGGAAATGGAGACAACACTGGAGAAGAACAGGAGTACAATGCCCTGGTACACATTGAACAAACCGAATGAGATCAAACAGCCAGTAATAAGTCTCTTCAGGAAGAGATTCAATTACCAGGGTCAAGCAATTGCTGTGGTGTTGGATCCACTGGGAATGGTGGTTAACACTGATGCCATTGATATGATGTGGATTTGGGGTAACTATGCTTTTCCTTTTTCTCGAACCGTTGAAGAAAATCTATGGAAAGGTGAGATTTTGGGGCTTGAGTTGATAGTTGATGGCCTTCACCCTGAAATCGAAAATTGGGTAAGCTATCCATTCCGTCCAACTTAGACACTCTGATACACACGCACGCACGCGCGCACATTCATATATTACGATTCTTTTTCGTTTTTGGTGGGAACCCAGGTGAAGGAGGGAAAGTACACTGTCATCTATGGAGGAGATAACGTCGAATGGTTTCACAAATTCATCGAAACGATTGATCAAGTAAGGAAAAAGTCCAACATCCCATTAGAGATCCTATACGTAGGAAAGAGCAACCAAAAGGAGCAAGAGATGAACACATTCATTAAATTGATCAAGAAAGAGGCTCTTGGCCATTATTACTTGCCCGATGTTCACATAATGTGGATATTCTGGAACCGGCTCGAGCACATGAAACGTTCCAAGATTCGAATGGAGAGTGGTACAGTTGGTGAAGATCCAATTCTGCAGGGTGTTAACAAACTGCTAAGTTATGACCAGAGTGGAAGATGGGCTTCTCTATTCAAAGGAAAAGAAGTGGTGGTAACAGGCCATGGAGATGCTATGCTTTCTTCCATGCAGAGGTACTTAGATTCTCTCTCATTTCGGAGAAGTTTGATTCTTTTAACATCTAATTCAGTCACTTAGACGCTCGTTTCTAAAAACGGATTCTGATCGATTCTCTAACCTTGGGTTTAGGTATTTGGATGGATGGGAAGAGAATACAAGGAGTGAGTTTGATGTAGCATTCAAGGAATACTTTAATAGCCCTCATATTATTGATATTCCTACCCTTCAGATCATTCTTCCAAGCAGCTTCGAATCGACTATTGCCAGTGGCACCACGGTTTTATGCCCCGAATGCAATCGTAACATGGAAAAGCACATTTTGCTAAGATGCACCCATGGCATGCAGTAAACAGGATCACTCACTTTGCTTTTCAATACATTACAAATAAACAGTTATACACAAAACTATCCGAGGTTTGATTGCTGTACAAGAATAATTGTGTTTTATGTTTACAATATATAAATATGTTGTTTATAAGCAAAAATCTTCGATTTCAATCTAAAATGATAATTCACCTTCAAATGAATTTCACACCCACCTGAAATTTGCTTCTTTTAACTTTTATGAAAAGAAGAAGCTATGTTGCGCCCGAAATATTCATGAAATATACAAAACTAGTCGCAATTTAAAAAAGAGAAGTGTGCAAAAACAAGAAGAATTTTCGTGGGAGGCTCACTTAGCTACTGTAATAGTAAGCCATTGTTATTCTGAATGAGAAATCCAATAAATCAGGCCACTGCAGGTAAGATTCGAATATAAGGATCAAAGAAATGTAACACATAATCTGTCGGATGAAAATTGCATCGATTTCTAGATTTTGGAGTGGGAATAGAAAATTTTACCTGATTAGTACAAACACACATTGAAGAACACCTGCCACTCCAGTCCATGATGAAGGGCCGGTTTTCACAAGTGCATCTTGTATTAGTAGGCCAACTGAAGCAGCCAACGAGACGAAGGCCACAACATATGCAATGAAAAGCCACAGCTTCAACCTACAAATTCAAATTAAAACAGCCTGAGAAAACTTACATGACTTGTTACAACTGCCACAATGAAGCAATCAGAAAAATGGAACTACTGCGTAATTAGAAAAATTCGAGTTTTAGCTACACTGCATATTGCTTTTCAAGAGTAGAAAATATTGAACTAAAAGCAATAAACATGCTGAGTTTAATGCACTCAAGTTTTTTACAGCATAAAAACGATGAAAATGAGAAGTCAGAAGTGAAGTATAGATGTACATTATCTAGCACTATGCATTATATGCCAATAGATTTCTAAATCATAAAGAAAAGAAATCATGCCCATTGCTCCAATTTGTTTACTTTACCAATTTTAGCTATAGGCCACATAGGATTGATTCTCCTAACAAGTAGACCTAAACGCACAATTTATTCAGTAGAACAAACAAAATCGAAACACGGTCAGATTACTACATTCGACAACATTTTCATAATCGAAAAGGCTCTTATATATGCTAAACCAGTGAAAATATATGATGGGTGCAGTATCCATTGTAGATTTAAAAATGCACACATGGGTATATGAATGAGATGAGTTTCAAACTTCACATTTCTCATTGATCAAATTAGCACTAAACCAATGTTCTTTCCTCATCGTTTCGATTATTATTCTACAAGAAAATCCAGCAATGATAGCTGAATCTCAGAACCCCTAACAACAAAAGAGGGGGATAATCATGAAACATTTACATGATACTGACCTCCATTCACCATCTTCATATGGCGAGTACTCAAGATCATCTCTCCTCACGACATTAAACATCAAAGCAGCTAAGGACGCAAAAATCCCTACAACAGAAAAAAATTCAAATGAAATTAAGAAACGAGCAAACGGAATTGTGCAAATACCTAATTTCATGTATAATTTGCATCAAAATGAGTACCTGGCAGGTAGTGGACAAAGGGAACTGTGACGGAGCTGCAAACGACGGCGTCTACCCAAAACCACCAACCAGCTCCGAACACTGCGCCGGCGGCGCCCGGTCCGAAGATCGTAAACAGCTCTCCCAACTCCATTATATCCAGATTCTATCTTTCTACAATGATTGAACACAATTTTGATCGGAGAATCAGGAATTGGAGCTTCAATTATAGAGAGACTTAATCAGTAATCAATTGATTACGCGTTCTCTCTCTCTCTCTCTCTCTCTCTCTCTCTCAACTGTCACACTGCGCCATGTACTCTTACTAGCGGTTATTGTTGGAGATTCAATTCGGATTTTACATTTTATTTTCTCTCATTACAATACACATAATTTTCAAAAATGGCGAAATATTATTTATTTCAATTTAAATAATATATGAGATGAATCCTTAAATTCGTAAGAGTTACAGCGAATAATCCGCATCCCCGTCCCCCTTTTTATAGGATATATTCCGGGGAATTCCCACCCGACTTGGGACGGATCTCCACGATGAATGGGTAAACCTTGTCGGACTCATTCCTATACTATGAAAATTACAATTTTTCTAAAATATGATATTACAATTTGATATGATATCGTAGAAAAATAAGTGTTTAGGTTAATTATCCTTAATCTCAAATGACGATAAAAATGATATCCAATCATTTTGCAATACTAGCTATTTGTTACATCGCCCGATTCATACAGAGATTTGATAATTATCATAATTTATGAGATTCATCTACTAGTTCAACCTAATTACAATTAAAATAAATGTAGTTTACAATTTCTTCCCAAAAAAGAAGAAAACTAAAAGATGAGTTATGCGGGTATCATATATTAATTAGTACGATATATTAATAAAAAAATGTCAGATTTTCTTTTTTTTTTTTGTTTGGTGAAATTTATGCAACGTTTATCAGTACAAAATGTAACAGAAACGTATTATGTAACTGTTGAAAGAGAAAAATTAGGAAAAAAGTTCTTTTCCGAGAAGAAAACAAAACCCTACTTATTTATTACAAGATTTGTTTTTAAATTTAATTTCAAAACCCTACTTATTTTTTAAAAGTTAAATTAAAGACAAGACCCTACTTTAGTCAAATTTAATTGTTTGAGAAATTAATATCAAGTGCAAAGTTCTAAATCTACACAATAGAGGGGTTATTTTATTTTTTTCTATACTTTTAATCTTGTAATTTTAAATAGAGTTCAAGTTCCAAGAAACCACAAAAGAGCATAAATAATGCACAAACCATCATCAAATGAAAACGACAGATATACATATTTACAAATTGATTTCTACTCGAGCATAAATATCTAGACATGTAAAATATCATGTAGAGACTAACAATACAAAAAAAAAAAAAAAAAAACACCAATTAAAAAAAAAGGCATTCAAGAAACAAATAAATATGGCAAGCTTGATGAAATAATGTATCTAATGAGGGTGGAATTGAATTCATTATAGGATCAATTTGAGTATATACACATGACTTTACAAACCCATAGTTTGGTTTTATACAATTATTACAAGCAGCAGTACATCTACATTAGCCCTTCTCCTAACCAGCCAACACAAATGGGTCATCATAATTTAGTTTAATAAAAGGTAAAAGAAAAAAATAAAAAAATAATATAGGAAAAGATTTTGCCAGGGAAATTAGGCCACTTTAACATTTGACATACATACAATGGGAAAAATAACCCCATCTCCCTCTCTCTCCTCCTCTCTCTCTCTCTCTCTCTACAATGCAACTCCCACAAAGCATATATATAACAATCATTTCAAACTTCTTTATCTCAAATGGCCAGTCCCTTTGGCACTGAAATCAGGCCATATCCCAGAGAGAGAGAGAGAGAGGGGTCGATGTGCCCGGGCAGATGATCTTGATCTTTATCGGCCATTGGGCCGAGATCCAGTGCATCGGATTCCACATGGTGAAAGAAAAGTCTTACCCGTTCCGGTCCATTGGTTCTTGAGAGCATGCATCTGGAAGGGTCTCCTCCTTCTCCTTGGATAGGCACCGAATGGGAACGTAAACGAATCCTTTAGGTAACCGTTGATTCTTCATAGTCGCCTGGTCCGATGTCATGATGAGCTCCTTTTCAAATGTTTCCGTGTGCTGTACTGACAATCAATGAGTCAATAGCTACATCCTATCGGTTTTGCAAGTAAATCAACAGACATGTATCATCATATAACTCAGAACAAATTGCAAATAATATCCTTACGGTTTGGCCTATTTACCAAAAAAAAAGATCTTTTGAAATTACCAACACTCCATTAAATTTTCTTACAAAGTAGCCCCCTCTGAAGGAGCAATTTGTGAAAAGACAATGGGTGGTATCTGTAGGTTTTGAAAGGGAGTTTTGTAAATAAAAAAAAATTAAATTAAATTAGGCTGGACCTCGGGGATAGTATTGTAATGATCCCTACAAACAATTTAAGAAATGAATTTATAACACCTCATCATGACACTTACTTTTCTATATTTCGATCGCTTTTCCAGATCATCTGAGTGATTCCGTGATGCAACAACAGAATGCCTCTGGGGTATTTGCTTCCCAGAAAAAGATACTCTCTCCACCGGTTTTAGAGGATGAACATTTTGGGAAGTTGAACTGTCATCTGTTTTTCGATCATTGTCCACAGACACGGGAAGTTTCACACGCCTTTTACCTGCGATGGTGCTGTCAACCGATATGTCATCTGATCTTTGCACCATCTCACTGCTTGATTTGTACCCATCTGTGTAACCTTTAATAGATGTTGTCGCTGATTCAGAACTAACTTCAGGTTGGTAAAAAGGGTGACGAGCCAAAGCAGAGAGAACAGAATCTCGACTGGAAGCAAGAATATCATGGGAGCAGAGAACCAATTCACGCTGCAATGTGCAAAGCAGAAGTCAATAATTTAACCAGTAGCTATTGATAGAATCAGCAAAGAGACTTGCTAGTGGGCAATATTTTGCAGAAGATATTTTCAGCAACACTATACTTAAGCTGATAAAGAATAAAAACTGCAATACAAAGATAAATACGAATACTCAAGTAGTCAGCTTACTTTCAATTTCTCCCTTTTGATAATTCTTTCACATAAAAGACGCAATCTCTCCAATTCAACCTACAAAAATTAATGGAAGGAAGAATAAACGTGAGACCTTGTATATGTACAACAGAAAAACTATCCTTGATGCTCATGCAATCACATCACTGAAAATTAACAAAGCCAACATCTTTGACAGGAACTGCTACTCTAATTAGGAATGTAACATGCACTTTTCAAGTCCATATATGGCATCACGAAAATAAACCCACAAACAAAAAAGAGCATAAACATAAAGTTAACAAAAGGGAACTTCATTCAGGGAAAAAAAATCTTGAAAAAATATTTTCACATAAGAATCATATCAAATACATTAGTTCAAACGAAATGTAATTAGCAGATGTGACAACCCAGATAATGCACCCATGATCACTTACCCTGACTTGTTTGAGACTCTTAAACTCTTCCATGCCATGCTTCTGAGTTTCAGCCTGAAGGAGTGCATGAAGAAGAAATCAGGACTTAATTACATGAAAAATCATCTGAATATAAAGTCAAAGGGAAATGATAAAACCTTCGCCTTTTGCTCTGTGCTATGCTTTTCGCAGTAGGCCTTGTGCTGCAACTTGCCACCATTAGTCCTCACAGTCATGTAGAAAGCAGCACTTCTAGCACAAGTAGGGTGAAATGTGGTCTGACAGTGACCATAACTACACTGTAGATAGGCAAATGACAGGAAAAGAAAATGAGAAATTGCATGGATATCTCAGTTTCAAATAGAAAGCGAGAATGTATCTGATGTCCTCACCTTAAGGCAAACTCCCTGTTTGCGGCGGCAGACAATGCAAGTATCGACTCCCTTGCAGATGTTATCCTGGAAAAGTAATATAGCTGAGTGCATATATAAAAGTGAAACAACAATCAAAGAAAAAGAGAAGGAAACGTAAAAGAATAAGTGCACTTACCATCCCCTCAATAAAATTGACTTGCCCTCTTCTGTATGTTGACTCTAACACCCACTACATCAAGATCATTACAATGAAGATGCATGAATAAGAAGAATGGGTCGGATAACGATTCAAGAGAGTGACAAATAAGCAGGAGCACATAAGAAAAAATTATTTACTTCAGCACACAAGGCATGAATCCATAGTCCACCAACTGATTTTCTAAAAGCACCTGCAGTGCCACCACATAAACCACATTCTGCAACAAAGTAAGGCTTCTCCCAGGAATTTGCTGCTGGAGCACCGGAACCTCGAGAAGAAAACAAGTCTTCACACAATTCACAGTGCCATGGCCCTGTGGCGCTTTTGACACTACGGTAGCAATCCATGTGAACTGCAATCTGCAATTAAAAAAAAAAAAAAAAACAGAAATCTTATACATCAGATCTCCTAGTAAGTATGTAGAAGTGCATAATCAGAACTTTGAACACAACTAAAATAAAAAAAATAAAATATAAAAGGGCAAAAACCTTGCAACTCGAACAAACTAAAATAGGATTCAAAGCAGTCTCGGAACGTCTGCAAATGTCACAGGTCCTAGGACGGTCTTTGGAATATTCGGAAGCTAACTGGAGAAACTCTGAGTTCATGTCCAATGAAGACCTTGCAACAACCGATCTAGAAATAGTCTCTTTCGCTCGAGGATTCAGTTTTGAGTAGAACCCAGCTCTTGCATCAGCTACATTCATCTTCAGAAGATCCTGATGGAAAAACGTGTTAAAAACAAAATTAAAAAAGTAGAACAAACAACCATAAAGAAAGCATTCTTATAAAAAAAATATAACCTCATGTTGGGAAGATTCTTCTAGGGCATCTTTCCTAATTGAAGATATTCTAGACGAAGCTGCAGCCGCAGCAGTTGCAGCAGCCAATACAGCTTGAGCTTCCTTGTGACGACGTTCTTTTCTTCCCTGCTTTTTTGCTTCCCTAACGTCATGAATATACTGACTAACTAGTACAGCATCCCACTTTTGTTTACCTGCAGTATCTATCTCCTGCGGAAGACCCCTTACAACCTTTGAAATCAAATCATCTGGCCAAACAGCAGCAGCAAGGAAAATAGTTCAGTACATGTGAGAGATACAGTTAAAATGTAACAATAATGCACTCTCATAAACCTTAAAATGCACAAATCTAAATAGAAAATATGCAAGACAGAATAGAGACCACTTATTTGTTTTCTGACAGCCGCATTACGAAGGAGTCCTTGTTGATAATATAGAAGTTCTCCTTCAACTTCATCTGCAGGAGATAGTTTTAGTATACCCATGTTTTCTGCCTTTGCCAATACATCAAGATCCACCCCATTGCAATTAGATGTCTGGTCAGAAGATGTTGCTTGCAGGTTGTTGTTATTACAACAGAGCCCTGAACTAGAAGATGCTTCTAACTGTGAAGTCTCCCGATCTCTCAAAACTGTCAAACAATTAATTAACCACCTGAACCTACCAGGCAAAAGACAAGAGAATCAGACAGGAACATACCTGCAGACAGACAAGAAGCAGTTTTCTCAAGCACATCTTTCTTGGTCTGCATCAACTTACTGTAGATAAATGGATGAACATACGAAGCATGGTTTACTTCCCCATTTCTACAGATCAAAAATGCAGAAATTGTCAGCATCCTAAAGAAATTCGGACTCAGAGAACTAAGAGAAATTAAAAGGATAGGCAAGACTCCTTGTTGCTTGCATCCAAAAAGGACTGGAGAAAAAATCGCTCAACTACAAGTCTACAACACAAACTGATGGTGTAACAAAAGCTTACTTGAAGACAAGTGAAGAAGCATTCATTGACTGAGATTGTTCTGTCTTCAAAAGTTGACCATCTTCAGATAGACACTGCACTAAAACTCTCAGCTCATCTGTTATCACAAACAAAAAAAGGACAGGAACAAAGTCAGAAGAAGAGCACAGGTTACATAGGAAGCCAGATGAGCCAAGGTCATGACATGGACCTCCAGATATCCAAAATTTTCTACAATTCTATAAGATGATAAGAGAAGTGCATGAATGAGAAAATAGTGATGTGTTGCTTATAATCTTGTGTATTGAGTAAAAGATATAAAAAGATATATGTATATATATATATAGAGAGAGAGAGAGAGCACATTCTCAAGATTTTAACAATTTCAGTAATTGGTTATTTATCTTGATAAAAAAATTGTGCCGAGTTTGATCAACATTGAGCATGGTAAAAATAAATACAATCAGAAACAAACTGTAGCGAGATCAACCAGCGTACCTTCTAAGATAATAGAATTGTTTGCTGAACAATCTTGGTGGGTCTTAGGATTGGTCAAGATCTACACAGGAGAAAGCATTAAGTTCTAAATGACAGATGAATTAAACATTAGCAGTTTCAAAATGCCACTTATTAGATATAAGATTACACGACCAAAAAAAAAAAGAGTTCTGACCATAAATTAAAAGGCACTAAATAACTACATCAATCTATCATACTGGCAAGGAATGGGAAATGTAAGATTCGAATTACCAAAGACAAACCAGTTTAAAATAGAAGAACTTTCAAAGAAAGAACACATGCATGAAGGAAAAGGAAACCTTAAAAGTGATTTAAATTTATTCAGACACTTCAATTTGGAAGATAAAAATTCAAGATCACTTATGCATGATACTTGTACATTAATACTGTAAAAAGATCCTAAACAGGCAGCATCAAGAAATGATTGGTATACCTTCTTGGTTTCATCAGGCAAAGACTCACTGGAAGGATATGGGTCTTCTTCTACAATGCCAGTATCACCCTCAGTTGTTTCATCAATAATCTTATCCTTAGGAGGGGATGACTCATCATCTACCACAGTTCTTACACAGCTTTTGGTTCTTCTGCGAGGAGGAACAGATTTAACTGGAACAGCATCGGAAATATTAGAATCTTCCACTGAGACAGCATCAACACCTTCAGATACATCTTCCATGGATACAGGCACTAAAAGTGATCTAATCATCAATTCCAAAGTTTTTTGTAGGTTACCAATATGATCATGGTTTTTCAACCATTGCAGAAGTTTACACTGTAACTCAGGAACCATGTGATTATCCTGCACAGTTAGAAACAAGATCGGATAAGGTGAATGAACAGGAAAGCAAAGCCAGATGCAAGTAAAAGATTTACCATTAACAAATTAGTCCAGAAAGAGTAATATATTAGGTCGACATGATTCAGTCACCAATCACAGAATAATGATCAGCATGCATTTTAAGTCGATCATTAAACAGAAAACAAAGTTGAAAGGAAACAATCAGCAGAACTGAAGAGCATTACAGTGATTATAGAATCCAATGAATCAGTTGAAACACCAATCCCTGAGGCCATATCTTTAGCATTGACTTTCCCTTGATCAATCAGCTGGGACAAAAAGAGGAAGAATGTAACTAACTGACCAAACCCAAATAGAAAAACCCGAAAAAAAGAGAAAAAGAATCATGGATCATTCTTGATGATCTTACAGTACCTTTTTCAGTATCATGTTAAAATTGAGAGCACTGCAAGCATCGACATCTGTATTGTCATTCCTATCTGCTGAATGCAGCGCATCTCCATTTTCTGAGTGAGACTCAGAATTTCTATTGTCTATCAAGTCCTCTCCATCTAAAACAACGTCATTTGGCTTGCTATACACATCAGCTGCTTCAAAAACAATAACCAGTTCATCAGGATTAACTATCGTGATTTAATAATGGCTGATACTGTGCTTTCTATTCTTCAAAACAGATTTACCTGTCATGGAACTGACTCCACTATCTTGACAGCCATTTTGGCTCTGGACTTCCGAATGTTTAGAGCAAAACGCACGCAATTCAACCTAAATGATGTTATAAAGATCAATACCAATGAAGGAAGATCAGAAGAGAGAATACAACAACATAAAAACTCCAAAAAAATTATGAAAAGAATTCCACAATTGGTAGGAACAGGAGAAGACTATAGATAACAACATGAAGACCACACAGAAAGATTAAGAAAATCCAAAATAGGTAGGAAGTGAGGATTGACGACGACAACATGAAGACCCCAACAGGTCGGCGATAAAATAAAGAAGCTAAAATTGGTAGGAAGAGAAGACTTAATGTGACAACGTGAACACTCCGCAAGAATTTAAAAGAAAATTCAATATTTGTACAAAGAGAAGAAGATTGAATAATATCAAATGAAGACCCCACAACTTTTTATTAGAAGACTCCAAAACTGGACCAAAGGGCAATCCGAAAATATTGTATACGTCCACCAAAGTTAATGACAACAATAGCACAAATCTTTGATAAATAGATGACCAAAAAGAGATAGACCTCATCAGAACCAAATTTTCCCCATATCTCCATTCTGTGTCTTGCTTCCCTTGCACAAATAGGATGGAATGATGTTCTACAAGATCCTAACACAAACAAAAAGCAAAAGTAATTTAGCATAGCAGCAATATTTTGGAGAACAAAGAAATTATGATCAGGGAATAAAGAACCACACCAGCATCAGGAAAAAGAAAGGAATTTATCATGATGCAAGAAGAAAGAAGTATAATCGTTATCTAGATTCTAGAACACCGGTAAGCTATTCTTTTCGTCAAAATCTTTGTATCCTTGAATGAGGGGGAAGTATTTGCAATAGTATAGATTGAGTCCAGGATAAACCAATCAGAATTATTGTCAAACTATGACAGTCCATACTACACAGTTAGGTGTTCTGCACTTGGGTACGTGTCTAAAGTATCAACAGGCACATGCTTCAGTCAGACCAAAAGATTCCTGATCAATTGATCTCTTTCCTAGTAAGCATCAACAAACTCATGAATAATCAGCTGGTGGTTGATATGCAGCCCTGAAAAGTAAATGACCAGTGATTCTCCATATCTCGTGACCCATGAAGGAAACTACGCGCAAGAGCCAAGAAGGCTATAAGAAATGGATAAAATTCTATTAATATTTTAGGAAGCCTTTCAGTCAATTACTAGTCCTAACCACAACCAACACAATAATGAAACGATGGGTTGAGGTGGGGGTAGGGGTGGGGGTGGTGGTGCATGCTAATAAGATTAAGAGAAACTAGTAATAAGAGGCATTACGGTGTCGAAGAATCCAAATTTTTTAAGGGAATGGCAATTCTTCCTTTTCAGACATTTATTATAGTTTGTTGAAGTAGATAGAGTTTTGAAAGCAGCCAAAAATGTTATTTGAAACCCATCTTTTGCCGACTCTTAAACAGGAAAACAAAAAAAAAAAAACGTTACAGTCTGGTAGCTTAGTTTTTTAAGCAGCCCAACTTATCAGGACTCACCAGTAGAAAAAACATAAGCACAAGCTATTGAAACAAGAATATTCTAAGAAATCGGTCATATTAGATGGCAGCATTAAGATAAAAATATCTAAAGGTATCGTATCAGCATCCTTACCCTCCCATCCCCTTCCCCAACTACAAAAGGATATGGGATTTCTTTTTTCTTTTCTTTTGTTTTAGGGGGTTGAGTGTGTGCTGAGGTATGAATTGCTATGGAAGTTCATGTAATCCTTGAAAACTACTTGTTCAGAGTCACATTTCATACATCTCAATTTGAATGAGAAAGCAAACATATATCAGCCATTAAGTTGTAATTTCTCATGCAGATATATTGTAGTTAAGCTTGAAACACGAAAAAACCTTCCCCAATAAATATAATGTGCTGAATTAATCATAAAATGATAAAACCAGAACTTATTTAATCCCATAGCTCAATATAAGTACTCATCAAACAACGTTATATTACAATAACATAAGCATCAAACAGCTATAAAGTCCAAATAGGATTCTTTGCCCTGCCATCCAGCAAAGAAAAGTAGGTAGGGGACTGTAACATAAGAAAGCAGCAAAACATACCATTACTGCATCGTACACAGGCACCATACTTAACCTTGCACAAACAACAGATTAACTTTTTTCTTGTGTCCTTCAATTCATCCATATTCACGATTGGTTCCATAGTTCGTGTGTTTTCAAGATAAACCTCAGGCATCCACTGGCAACAAAACAAATGAGCAAACTCCGATTTAGACTCCTCATTGTCATTCACAAATCCCCTTTTCCGCACAGGCTTCAGGGCACCACCTTGTTTCGGACAAAGCAAACATGGTGTCTCTATATTCAAATCCACAACATTTTTCCATTTACACCATGTACATATCCATGAATTATCTACATCTTCTTGAACTCCATAACACCTTTGATGAACTACCATCCCACAAGAACAACACTTAATCAAGAAATTCAAGGGGTCATTCACATCACCATAACTACAATAATGGCAAACAGACTCTAAGCCTTCAACTGGACACGCCACAAGGAGCTTCTCCAATCCAGCATCCCTTCCCAGAAGCTTCCGCTTTTTGGAGGGCCGCTCTGATGCCAAATAAATCTTACTCCTAGATCCTAAAAGCCACTCTACTCCACTAAAAGAAGTAGAAACTTTCTCGCTATTCAGCCTCTTTTCTTCATTACTTTTATCATTGATTTCCAAATCTTTTGCTTCTACCAAATCATCATCAACATCCATAGAACAAGGCCCATTTTCTTCTTGCTCGGTTTTTTCATTAGATTTCAACTCAACACCATTTTCCACGTTCAATGTCTCCTTCTCAATAGCTCTTGCAAGCATTCTATTAATTGCGTCATAATTATAACACAAATTCTCATCATTATTCAAGACTGGAATCAAGAAACATTTCTCCTCACTTGAAAGACCAGCACTTGAAACCCTGTTAAGCCTCTCAACGTCCTCAACATTCAGTTCCCGAAAGTACTCCTCCGTCTCAGCCCAGAAATTGCTCCCCCGTGACTTCCCCGGAGTTGATGACTTCTTCTCTGAGCTCGAATGCAACTTCTTGTGCCGTTTCCTGCTATCAGAGTGCCGATTCAACAAATGCGACACCCCACTAGGAAGACTATTCGCACTGGAAACAAACGCAGAAGGAGCATGAGACTCTTCAGAATCAAAAGGGGAACGAAAAGAGAGGGTCTTACGAGCTTGAGTATATAAATCAAGCTCAACGGTAGAAGCCCGGGGCAGTTTCGTAATTTTTGGGGAATGCGAGGGCTTTTCCGTAATTTCAGGCCTCAAATTAGGGCTCTCCAATTTCTTCGCGTCGGCGGTGCCCCTACCACCGGCCATCGATTTCCTCCGCCTGTGGCATCTGCCTCCGCCAGTCATCGCGTCCACCGCCCAATTCCACCACCACCAATCTTGTAGCATCCCATCTCCAGAAAACCAAACCCTAATACACCACCAATCCAACAATACGCCAACCAGATTCAATTTCCGTCAACAGATTTACGCTGGGAGGAAGATAGAGCAGAGACAAGAAGAGATTACAGGCGTCCCGCGTCAGTTTTGTGCGGGGTTGCGGCTAGGGTTAGGGTTCCTCTTCGGTTTTGGGGCTAAAAAAAATTTGGGGCTTATTTTTAATTATTTTGGGTCAGTTTCGTAGTTTGGATCCGTTTTGGAATTTTCTTTTTTCGCTTTCTAGAGAGAGAGAGTCGCGTTTTCTGGAGGCAGACAAGGGCGGTTCGTTTTAATTTCTTTTCTTTTAGAGAGAGAAAATAGATATAGAGAGTGTGTGAGAGAGAGAGAGAGAAAAGAGATGAGCGTGGGGAGATTTTTTAAATAAAATGGGGAGAAGTGTGAGTGTGGCCAGACTCTCATGCTTTGCGTCCAATGCACCGGCCCAATGGTGTAACGTCTTAGTAACGTTTCTACACGTGTTCGATTATGACTGGTTTTGGTCTACGTACTGTGGATTCGGTGTATGTAAGCCCTGCGAAGCATGGGATTGATAGTTCTCTGGTGGGTTTTCTTTTTTTTTTGCAAAGTGGTCCTCAGAGTTATATAATTGCGCCTAGGTTCCCATAGAATTGAGATATTGCAATCAGACACCTTTTCTTTTACACCTTCCTTTTTTTCTTGAAAAGGAGGACATTACGTATAATAGAATTAATAATATTTTGAGAATATTACATAGATCATAAGTGTAATTGAGTAATTTACATTCATGTTTACACTATTACACTATTAATTAGCACATGATAGTAAATTACTCCATTACACTTATGATGTATTTAGTCAATGATTATTTGATTGATCCCCAATTTTCACGTGTGATATCGTACATTCATGTAGTATTAATCAAAATCAGATATTATGTGAAATTCGATATGTTAACAAAATTGACTTGATTTTCAAATGAACTTACTATTTGCATTGTGAATGATTCATCCTAATTACACCAATTTCAATTGAGTCAGACTCCTGTACACCAAATGCATATACAATTCAAATTGGGTTCGGGTCAACCCGGATCCGGGTACTTTTTCTTTTGTTTTTTCAAATTTTTTTCTTTTGGCTTTAGGTTAATACATTTATGTTATATGGGTGTGGCGTTTATGTTATATGAGTATGACATTTATATATAAATGTAGTGACCTTTATGTATAAATCCGCTAAAAAATTTCTAAAAATTTTCATTTTCTCTCAAGTTATAGATCATAAAGGTCATGATATTTGTACATAAAGATCACAAGAATACAACATAAAGGTCACAGCAATACAACATATAAATGTCTCAATCGGAAAAAGAAAAACCTGAAAATCTTCATTTTTTCTTAAATTACTGAACATAAAGGTCATAATATTTATATATATAAGTCACACTTATATAACATAAATGTCTCATCCTTACAACATAAAAGGTAACTGTCTAAAGCAGGAAAAAAAAAACCAAATGTGCAGTTCCGGATCGGGTCGCCCTAGTTACACCAATTTTGATCCGTGTACCAGGTGCACAAGAAAATTTGTCATTTTAATTATCTTAAAAATAAACATTATATACGTAGCAATTTACTCTTTCAATCGATTATTACATTAATTTAGTTCATTAGATTAAATTAATTAGATTATTGATTATTTAAAATTATACAGACATATAATTAGCAAATAAACTATTAAATAAATTTAAAATATGAACGATATAAGGGAGGGATAATCCGAATGTATCATTTTATTTTTTTCAACTTATAATTGAATTAATAAATTGACCATACCAATTGAGACTACTTAATAAAGTTATGCTTTAACTAATGTATATTATTTTATTTTATCTTGCTTTGTTAGTTATTTCCCATGTCCAATTTCACATTTAACTGTTTAAGCATTGAATATAATGTTTAGGACAAACATATCGTTGTCTAATTGATAAGTATACACTTAATGCATTTTTGATACAATGTTTTTTTTGTTTTTTTATATTTCGTATGGCAGTGTTGATTATTTACGACTTGAGTAAGTCTCATATGAAACAGTGGAGATCCATGCACCCGGGTCGGATCCGGGTCAGGGGACCCGCTTCTCCTTTTTTTTTTTTTTTTTTCCTTTTTCACGCATATTGTTTTATTTTTTGCACCCACCAATAGATATTTTAGACATACATTTACGTTATGTTAAACCTACATATCTGCCCAAATTTCATACATTTTCTTTTTTGCGCTTGGTTTTTAAATTTTGGCATCTACCACTATCTTATGTTAGATGTATTTACGTTATAATAGACATATCTTTATATTATGTTAAACATATCATTCTGTCCAAATTTCATATCTTAAATGTAAAAAAAAAACCCTAGGTTTGGCACATGTACCATTACGTTGTATTAGACATACCTTTATATATAGTTAGACATACCTTTATGTTATGTAAGGTAGATTTAACATAACATAAATATATGTCTAACTATACATAAAGGTAGATTTATTGGAGCGATATGAGTGGGCTTGATGGCGAGTATCAGGTGCATGGGAGGGCGTGCGGGGCGTGAAACGCACGTGGAAGCGTTTTTTTTTTTTTTTTGACATTTTAATCAGGTCAACCCTGGTGTATGAATCTAGATTTGTGTGTCCGACTCATATAAGTTTTTGCTTTACAACTTTTATAGCTTTAAATTTGAATTTAAGTGATAAAAGTTTGTTTTTCATTTAAAATAAACAAATCACCCATGTATGCACCCCATTAATTTATGGATAGCAATAATTTAGCTTTTGTAATTAACGATTCAATGTGAAAGCATCATGATATTACTATAAGATTATCTATATCATTCATGTGAAATTATTTACGAATTCAATTTTATTAATCGAGCAATCTGCCACCAATAAGATAATAAACCATACAATAGAGATTCATTTATGAAATTAAGTTTGAGTTCACTATACAATGACAATGTTATACCTATCATTTGATGATCCAAATAAAGTCTATGTAAAAGAAAAAAAAAAAGGATGAGTTATATATACATATATATAGGACAAAACTTATATACCCCTGGGGCACAGATTTAGGTGTTATACACATGCTCTTTAGGTGTTATATATATACTCTATAGGTGTTATGTTTCTTGGTGTTATACATATATTCTACAGGTATTGTATGTATATAAGAGCAAACATATGATACCTAAAGAGTATACATATGATACTTGTAGAGTATATATATAACACCATATAATAGGTTAAGTTGGGAGCACCGTGCCCCCGGGACACACAGGTGTCACTATATATATGCTATAATACTACAAAAGTGCGTTGAAATAAATGTCTAGTGCTGCTATAAATTTTATCTTTTTGTGATTGACTCACCTTGATACTGTAATTTAGTGTCGGTCATAATTTTGAAAGATAGAATTATCAAAATTTGAAGAATAATGTTTACTTGTTCAATCTAGATTGACAAGATGAAGAAGTGTCACATCTTCTTATGATATTTTTGATTTAGCTCTTACTTGATTGAAATTAGTACATACTTTTAAGAATGGCTAATCAATTATTATCAGGAAAAGACAAAAAGGTGGGCATGCATGTGGCTTCTTTATGTGGATTATTATAGATTTGTACCCTTATCAAGTTATCATATATAATAAATAAAATATAAATGAAACTATCCACTAATAGTTTTCGTAAAACAAATTTTTTTATCTGTTACGCAAATCCATTTTAATAAATTTATATATGAATTATGAATTTCGAATTATGGATTGACACGTCTCACATAAAAAGATCCGTATAAAAGGATCCGTAAAACGTGTTATATGAGATAATCATAAAAAAAATATTGATATCATTTATAATTAGAGAAATGACACAATTCCACGCAACTTCAACTGCACCCAGCCACCCACATCTATACTATAATAATAGAAAAATAGTTGGAAATTATTACAAAAATGTCTTTCCCCCAAAAAGTGTCACATCAATAATTTTCTTTTCCTTTTTCTTATTTTGCATTTTTTATTATTTAACCAATTTAATCCATATTTTAATATTTTTTAATAATAAAAATATATTAGTTTAATAAATTTTTCTTTATTTATTTTGCATTTTTTATATTTTTATTGTATTTAATATGAGAGCCCAGCCGAAATTACACAAATTTTTTTAAACAATTGACTTTTCTAACATTGAATATAACAAAGGTATTTTTTTACCACAAAATATAAGAAAGTTACCTTTTCTACTCTATTTTGACTCGGTCATGGAGAAATCATTAAGTAATGATGGCTTGATGATATATTCAATTTTATTTATACTTATTTAACAATTGTTTTATCCAACAACTCTAATTAGTAATTTATATAATTTATAAATTATGGTTTGATTAATTAGTATGAGAACCACTGTAATATGTTAATCGAAGCACAATAATTTATACTTAATTTAATAGAATTACTGAATATAATTTAGGTGGTTCGAGTGGTTCAATTAATAGTGTAAAAACCCAAATTTTTCCAAAGTGATCGAACCACTATGTCAAATTCATTGACAAGGTTCGATCACTAGTGTAAAAAACCATTTTTTCCAAAGTGGTCGAACCACTATGTCAAATTCATAGTGGTTCGATCACCAGTGTAAAAAACCAATTTTTTCCAAAGTGATGGAACCACTATGTGAAATTCATAGTGGTTCGATCACCAGTGTAAAAAACCAATTTTTTCCAAAGTGATCGAACCACTATATCAAATTCATAGTGGTTCGATCACCAGTGTAAAAAACCAATTTTTTCCAAAGTGATCGAACCACTATGTCAAATTCATAGTGGTTCGATCACCAGTGTAAAAAACCAATATTTTCCAAAGTGATCGAACCACTATGTCAAATTCATAGTGATTCGATCACCAGTGTAAAAAACCAATATTTTCCAAAGTGATCGAACCACTATGTCAAATTCATAGTGGTTTGATCACTAGTGTAAAAAACCAACTTTTTTCCAAAGTGATTGAACCACTATGTGAAATTCATAGTGGTTCGATCACTAGTGAAAAAAACCAATTTTTTCCAAAGATGCGTCAACATCTTCGTCTAAGGTAAAACAATCTTCTCTATCTGATGTCAAAATGTGGACATTACAATTAATAAGTTATGATTGGGGAATTCAGATAACTCTGTACTCACATATCCTATATGCAAAAGTAATTACCTGCTTCAGCGTCATCAACGGAATTTCTGTGTTCTCCATGATCCGGTTCACCTTCGTCGAACCCTGGAGCAGGACTATTCAGGTCAAGAAACTAAAAATTATTGTCTCTCCCCCATGATGATGACCGGGGTGCCCAATGCTCATTCGAAGACGTACCGGCTTCAGTGGTTCGATTCCGACAGGCCAAATCCCATTTCGAGTGGAATTCTTCGTCGTTATGGAGTCCAGTAGGAATAGGTACAAGGCTGAATTCATGTACAGTGTTGACATTATAGGTCAAAGGACTTCCAAAGCTGAACGGAAAAAAAGGTTGAGAACTTTGATTTTCATGCTCATCCACTGAAGCTTGTTGATCCTGATAGGACGATCCCGCGGATACTCCAAGATCAACCCTGTTTAGCGAAACGAAAACAACCAAAAGAGAATCATCCGAATAAAAAACCTCTTCTAAATTAGAATCAGTCTTGATTTTCTTTTTTTTCAATCTGCCGTTACAGTCAGTTAGCGCATGAATCACATATCCCCAATAATTTAAGTCGGCAAGCACGATCCCATGAATCGAGGTCAATAAATCCATGTACGTGAGTCTTGGAAGATTGATCAACTCTTGGGAACCATTTACGTACTGAATACCTTCCCAATGGCCTCCGAACGAAACCACCACCGAATAAGACATTTTCGATAATACGATCTGAAAATGGAATGAAATTAGAATATTTAAAACATTCGATATAACTACTGCATAAAACAAATGATATAAAAAACAAAAGAGAGATAAGTTACTTGATAATTCTTCAAATTCTTCACACCCAGTATAACTCACGATTTTGTGCTATGAGTGTTGGAAACTCATTCTCGCTTAAATAGATGAGAATTGAGCAATCCGTGAATGAATGTTCAAATCAACATTAATTCCAACACATGAACATCTTGACTATGGATTGAAAATTAAAGTGAAATAAACTGTGACAACAAACATCTGAACATTTACTGTGAAACGTGGAAATTAAAGTGAAAAATACTGTTAATTACTAAAAAACAAAATTAAACTGTGAGTGGACTATACTTTTATACACGAGCCAATTTATATGTCGGTAACCTCAAAAATTAGTTTAAAACACTATTAATCGAACCACAATGTATTTGACATAGTGGTTCGATCACTTTGGAAAAATTTGGTTTTTTACACTAGTGATCGAACCACTATGAATTTGACATAGTGGTTCGATCACTTTGGAAAAAAATGGTTTTTTACACTAGTGATCGAACCACTATGAATTTGACATAGTGGTTTGATCACTTTGGGAAAAAATGGTTTTTTACACTAGTGATCGAACCACTATGAATTTGACATAGTGGTTCGATAACTTTGAAAAAAAATGGTTTTTTACACTAGTGATCGAACCACTATGAATTTGACATAGTAGTTCGATCACTTTGGAAAAAATGGTTTTTTACACTAGTGATCGAACCACTATGAATTTGACATAGTGGTTCGATCACTTTGGAAAAAAAATGGTTTTTTACACTAGTGATCGAACCACTTGAACCACCTAAATTATATTCAATAATTCTATTAAATTAAGTATAAATTATTGTGCTTCGATTAACATATTATAGTGGTTCTCGTACTAATTAATCGAACCATTATAAATTATTGTTGGATAAAACAATTGTTAAATAAGTATAAATAAAATTGAATATATCATCAAGCCATCATTACTCAATGATTTCTCCATGACCGAGTCAAAATAGTGTAGAAAATGTAACTTTCTTATATTTTGTGGTAGAAAAATACTTTTTGTTATATCCAATGTTAGAAAAGTCAATTCCTTAAAAATAATCGTGTAATTTGGCACATAATTTGCTCTATTTAATATTGTATATTGATTTGATTTTAATATAAATATTGTATTAGTTTATGCTTATTTTTTGATCTTAATTTAATTAAATAATTTCTTAAATACCAACAATAGATATTGTCCAAATAATAATTAGAATAACAAATATCAATTTGTTTAGGGATAATTGATATCATATTTAATATAAGCTAATAAATAAATGTAACACCATTAAAGATATGTGTACATACATATATGTGTATATATATAATATGTATTTAGTGTTCTTAATTTAATTAATTTTATTGAATAATAATCTATATATATAAAGAGAGGGTTGTGTCTCTTCTATGCTTAACAAATAAGCATTCTCAAGGCTTCATATTTCGACAAGTGACAATCTATGTAATATCTTACGTGTTATTATATTTTTTATTTATCAAGAAAATATATGAAAGGTTGAATGTAGATAAAAAGTCTACATCTCTTAATTTAATTACGAAGATATGAAAAGTTTTATCTCTCAATTTAATTATGATTGATATGAAAAGTCTTATCTCTCAATTTATATATGTGTGTGTATGTATAGATTCATGTTATTTACTTTCCTAAATTCGTGATGTTCTTTATCTTATTGAGTTTTTTTGTAGAAATAGTTGTTGTTCCCATCATGATGTTTTTCGGGTATGTTTTGTCTACATTCCCAACTTTGCTTGAATATCTAAAGTCTTATTGGGTTGATGTCCTGCGAAAGAACTAATAATTTATAACCTTTGAAGTAGCGTTACTTTGTGACAAACGAGCGATCCTCGCAGAACTCAAGTTGTAAGGCAAATGATGTAATCACCTTTGTTAATTCTCCTGATTGTATAACGTAATTCTCTTATAGTAAGTTCATTCTTGATTGCATTACTTTAATTTAAAAGGGCAAAATGGTGGCTTAATAGCACTTTAGTAGCTTAGTTACATGTTGTGCCTAGGAACACCTACTATGGATGTAATATTCACTTTTCAACTTTTGAATTATATAAATTGTTTATGTCTCCATTAACTAATGTTAAACATAGCGTGACTTTCTTTTCCATTGTCATAAAAACATTGTTTATTTTGAATTTTTTTTTTTTGAAATTGTCATTTTGTTTCTTAATTCTTATGTGATAGAATTGTATTGATTGGATTGTATGGTATTTCATGAGGGATTAGTTTAATGCTTCATTTTCATTTTTTCAATCTTTTTTTTCT
The DNA here is from genome assembly GCA_005771605.1 of Scutellaria baicalensis. NCBI lineage: Eukaryota > Viridiplantae > Streptophyta > Magnoliopsida > Lamiales > Lamiaceae > Scutellaria > Scutellaria baicalensis. The sequence goes on from VALJ01000034.1 coordinate 311,999, forward strand.
GATTAACTTTGTATTATTGTTTCAAGAATCTATGAACGGTGAGAAGCATCCATGAGATCCTTGGTGTATATTTTGAAGTTTATTTTGTCTTTGACCCGTTTTAGATGATATCTTTTCACGCAAAGTTTAGCTTTTAAAATTCACAATTCAATATTTCATTATTAAAAATGTATTAATATGTTAAAGACGGTTATATTATATGTATGTATGCATGCTTATTTGGTGTATATTATGCATTTTCTCTCATAATATATAAATAACAAAAAGATGCATTAATTTATGTGATTTATCTATAAAAAAATGTAGAAGAACAATGTTTTAAGGAAATTGTTTCTCAAGTAACATCACTACAGGTCTTTCAAGAACATTTAAGTTTACATTGGAAAAATGATTCACTATGCATTCATAAGGAAGGAAGTTGAATATTGTATTCTTTATAATTATGTACAAATAACAAACTTACTTCAATACTAATGTCAATGATGTCAAATAAATCTCATATTAAATAACAAAATTGTTCCATGATCAACGAAAAAATAAATCTAAATATAAATTTAAATCATTACAAAAGATGATTTAAGATTTAATTTTATAGGAAAAATATTTAGATATAAATTGTAACACAAAAACTTTTATGCATCAGGTGCATGGATCCTAGATCCATGCACCCGACCCGACCCGCGCGTGTACGCGCTTCCACGCGCGTCTGACGCGCCCTCACGCGCTCCCACGCGCCTGGGCGGATGCGCACCTTTAGGTTACGTTAAGGATACCTTTCAGTTACGTTAAGGATACCTTTAAGTTATGGTAAGGATACCTTTCAGGGATACATTTCAGTTATGTTAAGGATACCTTTAAGTTATGGTAAGGATACCTTTCAGTTATGTTAAGAATACCTTTGAAATCCTGATTTCAGGTTACATGTCATGTTATGTTAAGAATACTTTTTAGTTATGTTAAGCATACCTTTAGGTTATGTTAAGGATACCTTTAGTTATGTTAAGAATACCTTTTGGTTATATTAAGCATACCTTTAGGTTATGTTAAGAATACCTTTAAGTGATGTTAAGGATACCTTTGAAATCGTGATTCCAGGTTACATATCATGTTATGTTAAGAATACCTTTTAGTTATGTTAAGCATACATTTAGGTTATGTTAAGGATACCTTTAATTATTTTAAGAATACCTTTTGATTATATTAAACATACTTTTAGGTATATTAAGGATACCTTTAGGTTATGTTAAGAATATTTTTATGTTATGTTAGAGATACCTTTGTGTACAAAATGTGTAACACAACTACCTTATGGATAAGGTATCTCTAACATAACATAAAAGTATCCTTAACATAACATAAATGTATGCCTGACCTAAATTAAATGTATGAAATTTGGGCACAAAGGTATCCTTAACATAACCTAAAGGTATCTCTATACATTACCTAAAGGTATTCTTAACATAACCTAAAGGTATGTCTAACTTAACGTAAATGTATGAAATCTGGGCATAATGGTATCATTAAGGTAATCTAAAGGTATTCTTACGCATTACATAAAGGTATTCTTACGCATAACTAAAAGTCATGACTAAAATTGAAAAAAAAACAAGCGCGAAAAAAAAAAAAAAAGAAGCGGGTCAGATTACCCGGATCCGACCCGGGTGCATGAATCTAAGATCCATGCACCTGATGCACAAGAGACTTACTCAAATTGTAAACCAATCCCGTGCAACGCACGAGTCATATCTAGTTTCTTAAATACCAACAATAGATATTGTCCAAATAATAATTAGAATAATAAATATCAATTTGTTTAGGGATAATTGATATCATATTTAATATAAGTTAATAAATAAACGTAACACCATTAAAGATATGTGTACATACATATATGTGTATATAAATAATATGTATTTAGTGTGAAATTATATATCATCCTAAGTATTTTTTTAAATTAATATTTGTATTATATATATATATATAATATCATTCAACATTTTATCCTTTATCGATATATTTTAATGAGGAATTGAAAATATTGTTAAATATATAAATATAAAAGGCTAAGATATTATTAATATCATTTAATTTATTTTAAATTAAAATGCTGAAAATATATAATTGATTGTGCCTGCATCAAGTTCATACATAAAATTTATAATTTTATTGTGTATTGTTTCTATATATACATACTCACACACACATATTTAATTAAGTAATTGACTTTGATTTTTAATCCATGATTGATTTTTATTGTTTTTAATATATCTAATATAAGTGATTGATGATATTAGTTTGTAACACAAGTGACAAAAAAATATCTCAATTAGTATTAATCATGAATTAGTAAACTGAATATGTATAATATCGATATGTTGTTGTGAATTGAATTATTTTAAGTAAATTTTAGATTTTCTTAATTATTAAATATTATACTGTCTTTTATATATTAAAATTATTTATATTATATAATCAAATAATTAATATTTAACGTTATTATATCACAAACCGTGTATCACGGGTGCGAATACTAGTATAAGTATCACAGCTTACGAAATTTATTATCCATAATAACAATATTAGTATCGATAAGCATAATCGTTCATAATTCAATAATTTTTTCAAGGACAATAAACATTAGATAATTAAGAAATTACTATATGATAATAGTAATAATATTTTTAATGGTATCCACCATGACCGCCACCTTCACCACTGCCGGAGCCTCCACCATATCCACCAGCATGTTCACCACCCCCACCGGCATACCCACCACCAGCACCACCACCGCCGCCATGTCCACCGCCACCGCCAGCCCCACCAGCCCCACCAGCATAACCACCACCAGCACCACTACCACTACCATGTCCACCACCCCCAGACCCGGCCCCTCCAGCATAGCCACCACCGCCGCCCGCACCACCGCCTGCACCACCTGCATAACCTCCACCATGAGCCCCTCCACCGCCGCCACCAGCACCTTCACCGCTACCATATCCTCCGGCAGCTCCACCAGCATAGCCGCCACCAGCTCCACCTCCTTCACCTCCGCCAGAACCTCCACCATGGGCTCCTCCTCCACCACCTCCTCCAATTCCTCCACCACTACCATACCCACCGGCCCCAGCTCCTCCGGCGGACCCAGCTCCACCACCACCTCCATGGCCACCTCCACCACCATATCCTCCATCACCAGCATAGCCGCCTCCAGTACCTCCTCCTTCACCCCCACCATACCCTCCAGCATGTCCCCCGCCAGCGCTGCCACCACCACCTCCACCACCGCCGCCTCCTCCAGCACCTCCTCCGCCTCCTCCACCGCCATTCACACCACCACCATATCCACCACCGCCTCCTTCACCACCTCCACTCCCATATCCACCACCATGCTCTCCACCACCTCCAGCATAACCACCCCCACCCCCACCGCCATTACCACCCCCTCCACCGCCCCCTCCACCGCCATGCGCTCCACCCCCACCACCATAACCAGTCCCACCTCCTGCACCACTCCCGCCACCATAAGCATAACCATGCTCCGCAGCAGCCCCGCCACCGCCTCCACCATTACCACCACCACCACCTCCACCACCCACATTACCACCATATCCATTAGTCGACTCTAGGAGAGTCCTAGCTGCCGAACATATCGCTATACCGAAAAGAACAAAGAAAAGAACACTCAATACCCTATTAGCAGCCATTGAGAATGGAAACAAAGTCCAAAACGATGGATTAGATTGCATGAAATTGTAGGCTATATATAGCAGTGGGAGTGAGTGCAAAAGTGCAGCCATGCACTTAGGAGAGAGAAACACGCTTTTACCCCACAAATTAGTGGTCCAATCAAGGAGCACATGCACCACAACATTGCTTCTTTAGTGTGCTTCTGCTGTCTCCCACATTTGATCATCCCTTTTTATTTTCACAAAAACTATACATCATAATTAAAATGGATCAGTAGTCAAGGACCTAGCTAGCTACACAAATATGAATTTGAATCTCAATAATTAGCATTGTTAGTAAATTTAATTTGGTTTAGAAGACAAAGCAACAGATCGATGAATCAAGTTTTAAATTCTCAAATATATATATTTGTCAAACACATATATCATAGATCGAAAGAAGGCAACCATGACACACGAGATGCCATGCTCTATTACATTTTGTTTTGTATATATCTTCTACTCCAACATGCGTCCACGTATATTCGACTCATAAACCGCGTATTAGATATTATAAAACACGAGATGTAACATTAAACTGAAGATCGAAACCGTGAGCTGGTGAGACATCCTATGAGCTTATAATTCCCACAATGCTGAATTGCTGTTTCTCAATCCAATTGTATTAATAAAATAAGACTTTTGTAAAATCGGGCCATGAATTTATGTTAGTGAAATAGTTTGATTTAATTTCTTTTTCTTGTTAACAAAACGGTATACAAAGAGGTATGGTCTATACCAAAAAACTCTGATTTTAAAACGGATCGATATTCTTTACTCTTCACATTAAGATTCAATTGAAACACGATAAAGATCAAAGCATTTGAAACTTACAAAACAGTATATATATATATATATATAGATTAATTTTGTACCTAATTAATTTTCGTCATTTAAATAAGCGACATTCACAAGTGGATATATATGAGTAATCAACATAAATGATAGCCGCGTTTGGCATAATCTTAATGAGATATTAAATAATTCGATCATATACAAATCAGAACAATAGTTATACAAAACTATACACTGATGGTGGATCACAATTCACAAACCAGTCACAATATTTGACATTATCACTAAATATATGCATTAAATTATCACAAAAACTCATGTGAGACGATCTCACAGATATAGGTGGGTTATAGGTTGACCCGTCTCACGAAAAAAGATCCGTAAGACGGTCTCACACAAATATTTCTCTTAAATTATACTTCTTCTCCCCAATAAAATATGGGTCAAACTATACACACCCCATCCATTACTAAACACACCCCAATTACTAAACATACCTACAATTAAATGTATTTATCCCTACAATTTCTAAACACACCCCACAACATTACAATTATACCCTTTATGAAAATAAAATTACAAAATAACAAAAAAACATCTCATTACTTAACAGACCCCAAAGTCATCCACACCCATTTGAAACCCTAATTCTTCCCCCTTTTGATCATCCCTACCAAATTCACCCCTTCAACCATTCAATTTCTTATTTCAATGTGATTGTTATCACCTGTTGTAAAGGTGATGAATATTTTCACTATCTAATGATGTGTACAAAGTAGTATACAAGAAATAAATCAAATACAAATTTAAATGAAGATATGAAAAAGATATGATCTAACAAACACAAATATTCTAAAGATATGTATGAGATTTATTCCTTATCAAAAATTATATGATATTTTCAGAGAAATCATATTTAGGAGTTGAGTTTATGGATTTTACGGGCTACGGAGATGAAAACTTGTTAAAAAATTGTTGTCGTTTCAAAATCGCGAAATGGGTGTTTGTTCGACCAACCAGGGTCGAACACACTTTATGGTGTTCGGCGGCTGGCCGAACAAATATGGTAATGTTCGGAAACTATCCGAACGCTCTTCCATCTATTCGTCCAGTACTGGCCGAACGCTGTTCAACTTGTTCGGCTAGTATTGGCTGAACACTCTTTAATGCGTTCGGCCTGTATTGGCCGAACAATTTTCGAGATTTCTGAAATTTTGAGCTATTTTATATTGTCCATATCTTATGCTCTTTCTTCCTTTTTTGATAATTTTAACCGAGCGTATGATTTTTCAATTTTTTTTTGGAAGTTGTGTTAATGGAGTAAGAAATTATTTGTGTTGTGAGGTGAAGAAGATAGTTAGTGTATGTAATGTGTATTACAATATGAGGTGTGTTTAATAGTTATAGAGTGTGGATGTGTATTGAATGTGCTATTTATATTTTATATTATTTTTATTAAAATAATTAATAAGGGTGGATTGGTCTTTATATAAATATTTTCAATTTTTATTATTTTAATGGGGTGTGTTTAGTTTTGAGTGGGGTGGGTATAGTTTGACCCATAAAATATATACATGTACTTTCTATTTTTGTATCTCTTTTTTCAGTTTAACAATCTTTCAAAAAACAAGAATAATTAAAAAAAACATATATACTACCGACTAGTTGAATAATCATCACAAATAACAAAATACTCACTCATATAGTGCACATAAACCACACTTTTCTTATCACTTAGATATCATGATGATGGAAATCCAACTTTTCCCCATAGAAATTGCTGTTAATGAACATGCTCAATGTCATTATACTTCACTACTCCATGTGCAGTAGTTGGTATTGCTTTAGACCATTTCTTGTCCAATCAAACACCATTATTTATTTCTTAATGGCATTTCCTTGTCTAGTCTAATAAGATTGACCCCATTTTCTCCATGTTACTTGCTAGAAATCAAGTGAGAATTCTTTTCTTGATGAAAGATATTGCACAATGTTGAGACATCAATGAGGTAATAAGAGAAACTCAATGGATAGAACAATCATCTCACAAGTTAATCGAAGAATCAAACACAGAAAATGTCGATTATGAAGTGGCAATGGTTACATTATAAACACATTAGAAGTTCCTCGAGATATGACCTGGATGGCTTCGAATCTCCCTCTGTGTATAGTATCCGTATAACTACAGTGGGTGGGTGGAGAGCTTCAGATGTTCAGACAACGTATCGGTAAGTGACGTATCGTCCAGCAGTCTCACTTGGTCGGATGATCTTTACAACCTGGCCACGTTTTAGCCCGTAATATCTTGCAATTGGGTCAGTTATCTGTATACGTGGTAGCTGCCAACGCAAGCGTTAAAGAAACAGCTTCAAACAGAAGATAATGGCGATAATAACTTATGTTCTGAAATCATGCAGTGATTGATAAAATGGCACAGAGTATCGTGTCTATCAATATGAAACGAACCTGCGTTTCTTTCACTGTGTATCTTTCAAGCAATGTCTTCTTTTCTTCAGGGGTGAGCAGCTGATGCTCAGGAACAAGAACGTGATCTTTAATGTTAACTAACAACTCTGCCTCCTGTACTATTCCAGCAAGTATACATCAGTATCCTGGAAATTAATTAATACATCTACGATAAATCAAATACATCAATTTCAGTTACATAATATCTTAGCAGCATAAAATCCTCAACGTGCGCTTCAACAATGTATAAAAGATTTTGAAATTGATATCTTGAATATAATTAAAAGAGAGTATAACTGAGGTCCTAAAATCAGGCCAGGCGGTCGACTAATTTCTAGGCAGCACTAGTTCAACCTTTAGGTAACACATGACCTAGGTAGGACTAGGTGTACCTAGACGATCCTAGGAGCCAGAATTTTACCAAAACGGTGTCGATATTATTGTATTGTAGGGTTCTGGGAAATAAAAATTACATGGTTCGATAAGGATGCCAAAGCAAAATTGAAAAAGACAAACAAGAAATTATCATATAATCGTTGAAATTTATACAAATGAAATATTAAGGTTTTTCTTGTCCTTCAACCTAAACCAAAAATTAAAGCAATACCAGAGTTCAAGAATATTGCAAAATAGGAAAGGAAGATAATAACTAAACTAAAAAGGAAACATGATAAATTTTAATTTGGAGTCCAAGTGCTAGTGTGAATTTTAGAAAATTAGGAGAAACTCATACATTAACCATTCAAATAAGCAATTAAATAACCAGGGAAAACACATGCACTAATTAAGGTGGAACATCTTCATTAAATCTGGTATTTTTACAAGCACTAATGTAAGAAAATTCTTAACTACCAAACCCTCATCAATTCATTTAAATGTTTAGATATAGGAGCAAAATATTGCATATTTTTCAAGAGTATTACGTTGTAAAAATATATGACAATGGAATGAGTGCCTCAACAATAACCTGGAAAACTTCCAATTGAAATTTAGACGATATTTCACTTATGCACGTCCGGGCAAAAGGGGTTAAATTCTGCTGGACCACTAATATTGCCCGATGAACATTCTCTTCTTTCATGCGATTAGTATAAGTCTTCATTGTCTTCACACCAACCTTCTGTTCCTCAGGAAAGAAGACATATATCTGATGATAGCAAAGAAAAAAACAGGTGAATTGCCTACATAAAGAACTTTCAACAATCCGGAAAAATGTATACTTCATCTATCCCACAAAGGATTATCCAATTTGAGTCTCTTCCAGTAAATAGAAAAGCCAACTCTGTGTTGTTTTGAAAAAAAGGCACAAAAACAAAAGTACCTTAAGCTTCAATATATATAACACGTACCATTGAAAACAATAGCACAATCCTTACAGTTATATACAAGGAGACAATATCAAACATTTCGTGAGAAATTTACTGTAGGATTCAAGACGGGAGATTTTTTAACTTTTTTTATACAAGGAAATGATATTAAACATTTCCTTTAACTCATTGTTCCCTCACAGCTGCACCATCAGAAGCTAAAATATATAGACACAGACAGAACTATCCAAATTATTTCTCCCAAAAAAGCAAGCATTTCTATTTTTCAGCAACATACTCTGCTCAATCCCAACATGCAGCAACAGATTCAACGCGTAACCCAAACACCACAAGCAAAATTCCCTTAGATGTTATAATAGAAAAACCAATAATTGGGGCGAAACGCACCTGTTCAGAGCTGTTATTACGCAATCCCTTAATAAGAACAAGGTCCTCTCTCTTCATATTATCTCCATATTTCTGAAGGAACTGATACTTTGTCATTTCAATCTCAAAATCTGTCACCATGTAACCTCTATCCCTCAGTATCTGCATCACCGTCTTCCGAATTCTGTAAAGCCTCGTAATTTCATCATCAGGCAACACCATTTTCACCCTGTCCTTTGCACAAATTAATGAAATACATACCAAAACACAGTTCAGTTTGTATCCAAGAAAATGTATCCACTTGTAATTCAACTTTTCAAGTAATAATCAGCATTTAATCAAATGGAACTTCAACATCACAACACATATTGCTTCATCTTCCCCCACCCCCACCCCCACCCCCACCCCCACCCACCCCCACTTGTTAATCTTTTCAGCTAAAATTTGAGCATAAATTTACAGTACAAGCTAAAGAAAGCAATTTAAATTGGGTATGAAAACTATTGCTTGAAATTAACGATTCATTACCTGTGATTTGTTGATTTTCTGGAGCTTTTCTTTGAAGTTGAAACTAGGGTTCTACTTTCAAGTTGACCCCAAAAAGGAAACTTGTCTATTTATATACAGTTTCACACAAAATCTTGGATTGTCTGTTTCGAGGAAAACTAGGAAAATACTCATAATTTTGGTCTACATTAGTATTTTATAATGGGCTTAAAAGTTAATGGGCCCAAAATAAGGTTTCTTAACCAATTTGAACCCAGAAAGCCCAATATTTCAGCCCATGTAACAATTTCAGACAGAAATCGCTGGCAAAGTTTTCTTCGTAGTTCCAGATTCTTCACTATCAATCTCGAGCTCTTCCCAGGTATGCTTCTCAATTTCTCCTCATTTCTTTGGATTTATTTTTTTAGGGCAATTTATTCCGTGAATTTACGATTCTGGGATGAATTTCACTATGCGAGGAGTAATTATCGTTAAACCCTCGCTAAACCCTCGCATTTCCTTCGTTAAATCGAGCCCTATTGTTCTGAAGCTGTGAATTTTTCCAGAACGCTGATGAAATTTGCTGCAGTTTGATTGATAAACTGTGTTTCACTGTATGTTCAAGCTTGATGTAAAAAAAATTTATTTGGATTGTGAAAGAATCGTAGATTTCAGAATTTTGTTGGTCGATTCATTTGCTGATTGCCGTATTATATATGTATTGGATCATCGGTTTCTCTTAGATGACATTATCATTTTATGTATATTCAAATGGTCAGAGTTCTATGTAAACTATTGTATGAGTTGTTTAAGGATAGCAACTCAAACATCTGATGGTAACTCAAACTTCTCTGAGAAAGAATAGATCATTTGAATTTATTGATATATAGATGATTGAAGTGCTATGAAAAATATACGGGCTCAAAGAAATGTATAATTGGTTACGATGGAGCTAATGTGGTGGTTGCTTGTATACATAGAGAATGGTGGTTGCTTATGGTATAATGCGATTTAGTCGCTATATTTCTGCTCTTACTGCATTATTAGAAAGGTTGTTTACATGGCACTTTTCTTTCCCATGTTGATAATCGTATGATTTGAGATATGTATTCTAGCTTGAACGAAAACGTCTCTCTTTATAACTGATTTATCAAGAGTTGGAAATTTTGACGATAGTAAACCTGAACTTCCCAGTTTGTGTAGGACTATGCCGTTTGTTTGTATAACTCAGCAATTTTTTTTTTCACTTTTGTTGTCATAACTATTGCTATTGAAAATTCAATTTAGTTCACTTGTTTCTGATCTGATGCCTCGCTTTTGAGTCTAAAGATTTATCATCAATGTGAAGATGCTATTCTCATATACCATTTATGATGTCAACTGTAATTGGCTACCATGCTCTATTAGTTAGGTTCTATGTGCTTCTGTTGAATTTATGCTTTCTTGCACCCTGAAAAGTTAGGCTATGTTTGATTGCATTTTGTAAATACAAATTCTCAACCGGTTCCTCCTCACAAATTACAAATGAACATAAATGCATTTTCTATCTAATTCATCACACTTCCCTATAAATTTATTTAGGCTTCTTATCCCAAATCTTGTCACTGAATAACCAAACCACATCTAATCATAGCCTTAGTGTTGCATTTGGATGCAGTTTAAATAAGCTGTGAGTTCATACCTCGTATAATTGTCAAGTCACTTGGTCAACCATCACCTATTCATTCGTACGTTTGTTTGATATCAAAATGATTTGCATCCTGAATTACTGTTTCTGCTCTAACATAGCTGTGGTCTTACATTTATTTTATGGCTTGAAACCAGGATAAATATGGGCAGACAGGGCTCTACCTTGCGTATTAATCCTAAGAAATTTGGGAATCTTCAAAAACCATGCATGAGAGAAATGATGTCGTTTCTTAGCTGTTTGTCGTTGAGTCAAGGCAATGATGGAAGATGTAGTCGGCAGAAGACAATGCTGAGTGCTTGCATGGAGGCTCAGGTACTTGGAGAAACTATGAAAAATTCTCTTGAAATTACCAGATATATATTTCACAGCTACAATAACACTATCACAAAATGCTTCTAACCTACCCGTTACATAATTTGGAATTGAGAAATAATTTGTATCCCATTAAGTTTTTCTCAACCTTGATCTTCTTTTCTCCTAATAAGCTTTTGTTTTCTCTTCTTTCTGCAGACTGCCAATAAAAGAAAGCCTTGGGGTAGCATTAACTACCACCTTCAGAGGCTTAGCAGGGGAAAGAAGTAGAGACTCCGGTTCTCATCATGTTATCGAATGTGATCACATGAAAGCAGTAGCTGTGTCAAAAATTATATCTTGAGATAGTTTCAAGCATGTTTTTTCATGCTAATTCAATGTAATCCGGGGCTAGATTATTACACTACCTACCGTAATCTTGTCATTTTCGTATAGACCCTGCAAATCACCACCTTTCTTGCTTTGTATGCTATATTTGGAGCTTATGTTTTGGTGAGAAAGAGACTACGAAAAGTTCTGAATTTTTTTCCAAGTATACCATTATTCTTGATTGTTTGTTGAGATCCACCCAACATTGTTTTGAAGTTGATGTTTGAATAAAGAATAAATTAGGGGTGTTATTTAAGTTATCACTGAGTTGAAAGCATGGACACAATTCGAGCTGAATTAGTTCAATACAATCACTAGAGCTACAAGACTTCGTGGTTACATGGTTTGTTTTTCGTATTTATTTCTTGATTTAAAGGAACGTGCACAATTATTATTTGAGCTATTATTTTTTTAAACTAACTAGTAGTGCACCCGCGCTATGCGTGGCTAAAATATTTTTTAAATGTAAGAAATGAATATATTGAATATTTGATTGTTAAAAATATATGAATATAAATAATTATATTTTACGTATTTTTTATGTGTACATTGTAATAGTAAAGAACATTGAACACTTATAATTATTTATTTGTATAGAAAGTTATTTCTTGCATTACACATAACAAAGTAAATACTTTTAATAATATAAGATACTTTTGAATTAACTTTTAACTTTATAAAACTTTAAATAATTATATCATAAACATTTAAGTTTAAGTACATAAATTTCAAAAAGTAGTAATCTTCTTCTATTAAATATTTTATCACAAAGTTTGTATTAAAATAAAAAAAATGTTTTAAAAGAAGACACATGAGTATGTCAATATGAAAAATTAGTTTTTGTAATAAATTATATTATGTAGATTCATACATCGTAGAAGCTTATAACTTAAATCTTTTACAATTTATAATTATTTAAAACAATTTTTTTATAGTATAATGTAATATAATATAAAAAAATATTTTATTTTCTATTTTTTTTATTATAATGTATGATGATTCAAGAAATATATATGTTTTTCTTTTATTTTTTTACTACAATATTTGATAGCTTATCAAGAAAGTTATGTAATTTAAAATGATTAGATTAATTTAGAAAAATAAAATGAAATCTTGAAAAACTAAAATAAAAGGAAATTATTTACACATCATCAAATTGATGTGACATTTTTAGGAGGCAAAGTTGCAAATTAGTAATTTTTGACAACTTACTTGCTTTTATTATAGTATAGATATAGATAAAGAACATTGAACACTTATAATTATTTATTTGTATAGAAAGTTATTTCTTGCATTACACATAACAAAGTACATACTTCTAATAATATACGATACTTTTGAATTAACTTTTAACTTTATAAAACTTTAAATAATTATATCATAAACATTTAAGTTTAAGTACATAAATTTCAAAAAGTAGTAATCTTCTTCTATTAAATATTTTATCACAAAGTTTGTATTAAAATAAAAAAAATATTTTAAAAGAAGACACATGAGTATGTCAATATGAAAAATTAGTTTTTTGTAATAAATTATATTACGTAGATTCATACATTGTAGAAACTTATAACTTAAATCTTTTACAATTTATAATTATTTAAAACAATTTTTTTATAGTAGAATGTAATATAATATAAAAAAAGATTTTATTTTCTATTTTTTTTATTATAATGTATGATGATTCAAGAAATATATATGTTTTTCTTTTATTTTTTTTACTACAATATTTGATAGCTTATCAAGAAAGTTATGTAATTTAAAATGATTAGATTAATTTAGAAAAATAAAATGAAATCTTGAAAAACTAAAATAAAAGGAAATTATTTACACATCATCAAATTGATGTGACATTTTTAGGAGGTAAAGTAGTAAATTAGTAATTTTTGACAACTTGCTTGCTTTTATTATAGTATAGATAAGTACTATCTAAAAAGAAAAACTGACATTTTATTTCCTTTTACACCTTTTCTTTTCACTATTTTTATGAATAAAATATTTATTTTGCATGACTAAATTCTAGAGAAGTGATTTTTTTATTTTTTTCAAATTATAGTGGCAATTATTGTTTAGGGTCCTTCTGTAGTACACCGTCAATCATTTTGAGATCATAGTTGACTTTGATTTTAATGATTTCAAATCTGATGGTTGACTATCATTCTGAGATCATAGTTGACTTTGATTTTAATGATCTCAAATCTGATGGTTGAAAATGAATGGAGAGTCTGATATATTAATACATCTTGTAATATTAATTTAACAGTTTTAAGTTTCGCACCAATGAGCAAATTCTGATACCAGAATATGGTTTCAATTGACAACGGCCCAACTTCCGCCACGGCCAAAGCGGCTGTGACCGATGTTGCCGCCGCTTCTCCGGCAACCGAATTCAATGGTGCTCAATCGGAGATCGACACATCTCGGAAGCGGAAATCAACAATTCTGCCTTTGGAGGTCGGGACACGCGTTTATTGCCGGTGGCGCGACGGCAAGTACCATCCTGTCAAGGTTATTGAGCGCCGCAAGCTTCCGTCCAATGGAGCCAATGATTATGAGTACTATGTTCATTATACCGAATGTGAGAAATGGTTATTTATTCGTTTATTTTTTAATGCATTTTCCTATGCTGTTAAAATTAAACGCATGTTGATTTAAATCAAAATTGTTACTAAATTTTTATGATTCCAGTTGTTCTGTCAGTACATTGCTGTTAATTTCGACAATGTGGCACTTGCTGATGGTTGTTTACATCCGTAATGTTGGATTCCTGGAATTGGAATAGATGAACAATCTACTGAATTTTGGATTTAAGTGTTTCTAGTTATGATTTCATAGCTTCAAATGATTGATACCAGATGCCATGCCTGGTGTACTGAGTTCTCGTCTGCCAATCATATCCATCATTATGGCTCATGGATTACTTACTGATATTTAGAATGAGAAGGGTTGGAATTTCTTACTGGTTGCTTGAGCATTATGGAGTTTAGAGTGTGTATATGATGGTTTTCTTTTTGGGAAACTTATTTCTGTTTGTGTAATCCTGACTGGTTTTTCGGTATGCATATCTTTATTCTTTTTGCGTAGTCAACCGCAGACTTGATGAATGGGTAATCCTTGAACAACTTGATCTCAGCTCGGTAGAAACTGATGTGGATGAAAAGGTGGAGGATAAGGTAATATCTTGCTCATTTCTTTGTTATTCGTTTCTTGAATTGTAGTTTCCTTGATTGTTTTCAAACTTAAGACAACTAGTTCAGGATGAATTGGCACCGCATACATGCTTATGTTCGAATTCTGATACCATTTGTTCTGCTCTTACTCCTCTTTGGGATGTTCTTCTTTCAGACTATTATAATTGAATTGATACTCAGTTCCCCTTGATTGCAGAACTCATCCATTGAGAATATGCTGACATGTAAACTTTCAGGTAACGGGATTGAAAATGACACGCCATCAGAGACGTAAAATTGATGAAATACATGTAGAGGTACTCTTTTTTCCCTTTTTATAATTTTTTTATGTTAATCAGCATGCATGTGATCATTTGACCATTGTTAGCGCTATTCTGTTTCCTTTGGGTATTGTCATTCTTTGTACACCTATTTGTTCCTTATCATGGATGCACTAATGTCCCCAATGTCTTGCCCAATGTCTGAATTTAATGTAAGGTTGGTCTACCTTGAGTCCAAAATTTATTAACTGGGAAAGTGAATATTTAGTGGTGTTTAATCTTTGCCCTGTTATTGCCTATGGTAAGATGGTGTCTAAGCTTCCAAGGAAAGGCTTAGAAAGACACTTGAATCAAATTTATCAAAAGTTGACTTCTTTATTATACTTCGTTACTGTGTATCTTTGAGATCAGTGAGTGTCTAAGTAACCTTCTGCTGGCCTATTGTGTCACTCATTTAAAGGAGTCAGAATATAATATCATCTAAAAGAATTAGGCATTGTTCTTCCTATTTCCTTCATTTTTAATTTGGATAACAAAGAGGTGATAGTTGAATTTATACAGGGCCATGAGGAGCTTGATGCTGCCAGCTTACGAGAACATGAAGAATTTACAAAAGTTAAAAATATTGCAACTGTTGAACTTGGAAGATATGAGATTGAGACTTGGTACTTTTCACCATTTCCACCAGAGTACAATGATTGTACAAAGCTGTTCTTTTGTGAGTTTTGCCTGAATTTTTTGAAACGCAAAGAACAACTTCAGAGGCATATGGTAAGCTTTCTCTCTAAGTTGTGCATTCATCCCTTCTATTAGCTTGTTTATTTGAGTCAGGATGGAACTCCAGTGGTAGGAATTTATTTCCCTTTTCTTTTTTCTTTCCTTAAATATTATTCATTTACTTTATTTTGTTTTCTTTTTATAAATCTACGTTTTATTACTATTTTATTGTATCTACTAAATTACATAAGGCATTTTTAATCAAATCCCCTAAGAATATATTTAAGTAACTTAAGTCCCTCAATCACTTTTCCTCTTCAAATTCTTTACTAATCAATCATGAAACAGATTACTGAAATATTATTCTCTAAACTGTAATACAAATTTAATTGATTTATTGCCCAAAACTAATTATTTAGGAGCAAAGAAATATAATATATAGAAAATGGATAAAACTCGATAAAACTCAGATTCACATATACATAAACTCTATATTAGGCACATTCATAGCTATGGCATCTATGTCTTTCCAGTTTCCAATGAAAAATAAGATATATATTTTACATTACAATCATTAGAATTAAATAATTCACATATCCAGAGAAATTCATCGTGATATAACAATTGGTGTCACTCGCTGACACATATTTAGATAAGTTAATTACAGTTATTGGGGAAACTTGTAACTGCTGCCAGAGCAAAGAGCATCACGCTCTTTTCTATTTTAATTTATAGCTGCCCATTTTGACTTACAGTATTTTATACTTGTACTTGCACAGAGGAAATGTGATCTTAAGCATCCTCCTGGTGATGAAATATATCGTAATGGAACCTTGTCAATGTTTGAGGTAAAGTTTGCATCCATTTAAATTAAGTTAACACATAAAACATTAATTATCAGTTTAAAAAAAGAATGCTCTTTTATTTGAATGTGGAATAATTATTTTGCATGTTATAAGATTATTTACCTTGTTGCCCTCACAGTCCCATAAACCATTTTGTTAAAGCAATATGTGCAGCATATGAATTTAATGTGGTCCAATATTTTTCTCATCTATAATTGCTTCCCTTCTTCTGTTATTCAAATTTTAGAACTTCTGCTGTAAACATACTACACTTCATAGATTCTTTTACCAGAAAAAAAAGGGATCATGTTTGTGGAGAATTGAACAAATTGAATATGTGTATTGAGATGGAAATGATTCTTTATACAGAATCACTTTCAAGTCTTTATTATCTAAGATTTTCAATTGAAAATCATATGGCCCTTTGAACAAGATTGTGTAATGCATATCACCAATCCTTATGGTTAACTATTTACATGAAAATTTTCGTTTTTAATGTTTTACTGGGCACTTTCAGTTCTCTTGTATTCACTCTCTCTGTTTGTGACTTTGTCTGGCTTGAAGTGCATACTACATGTCTATTATTTCTACTCAATACAGTTTCCAAGACGGAAAGAATGCATCTAAAACTGCACTTTAACAGGTTGATGGCAAGAAGAACAAGATCTATGGGCAGAATCTTTGCTATTTAGCTAAGTTGTTCCTCGATCACAAAACCCTCTACTATGATGTAGACCTATTTCTATTTTATGTATTGTGTGAATGTGATGATCGGGGCTGCCACATGGTGGGCTACTTCTCCAAGGTAACCTTTTTACCTTTAGAGCTGATCTGGTAGTTTGCTGTCTATGTATATTGTCCTTAATTCGTGTTATTTGGATTGAAGTTCATTTTGTTGTATCCCCCCCCCCCCCCCCCAACCCTTCTGTTTACCTGATTGATGAGTTATTCCAAAAATTAGGAACATTTTTCACACTTTTTACTAAAAAGATATTTAGCTTCATAAAGGACTCTAGCAGTAAGTTTCATTTGTTTTTAGCTTTGCCTGATATGCAGGAGAAACATTCAGAGGAGTCTTACAACTTAGCTTGTATTCTCACTCTTCCTCCCTATCAGAGAAAAGGCTATGGAAAATTCCTCATTGCATTTTGTAAGTTTGTCATATCACACTGCTTTATTTTCTATACAAGCCAGCATGTTAATGCGGATATATGTATGCACATATCACTTTATGTGATAGTCAGCACAGCTGATGAATTGTTTCTTTCCCTTTCTTTTACAGTTGTATAAAATGACATTTTCCTTCTGTGCTTCCTATGCGTTGGGAGTGATGGAGGATAAGTGTTCTTGTAAGGAGCTTTTTTGGGTTATGGGTGATGACAAAGTATGCGTATAGCATTACTTGCATACATCTGATAGTGTCTTCCAACAGAATAAAATGCTTTTTTGCTGGGCAGGAATTGATAAATCCTCTCAGTCTTAAACACTAATTTGTAAAATTTCTTAGGACATGAAGACAAAATTCTTAGTAGAGATTAGGATGCCATTCTTGTTGGGATAAGAACACAGCTTTCTGGTATTTGCGTCTTTGACTATGTGGAAATACAACAGCAAATAGATATTGTCGCATTTTCCTTTTTACCTCGTTATATTTGTATTTTTTATTCAATTCATTTTTACGAAATTGCTAAACTAACTGCAATATCCATGTAGCTTATGAGCTTTCAAAGAAGGAAGGTAAAGTTGGAACACCAGAACGACCCCTCTCAGACCTGGGACTCTTGAGCTACAGAGGATACTGGACACGTGTTCTTTTAGACATACTGAAAAAGCACAAGAGCAATATCTCCATAAAGGTTTGGATCAATCAGCTAACTTCAAATTTTAATAGTTTGAGAGAGCTGGTTTAGAGTATTCATGCACTTCATATTACATTCACAACACCTTTTACCATTGGCAAAGTAGAATTTCCCAGTTTTTGCTCAGTGAGTTTCTTGGGGTTAATATGAAAACAAACTTGAGAGACCCTACCCCTAGGTATGAGTAATATCGGCCCAAACTGATGTCTCCGTGACTGCTTCCACCTATTCGGTGGTGTTGCCAATGCATTAAAGATCCATATGAAATGAGAACTTCTAAAATGACCATGAACCCATACAATCCTTTCCCTTCATGGTTATAGTTTCACTATCTTGTTCTATTGCTTTTCCAGGAGCTCAGTGACATGACAGCGATCAAAGCAGAGGATATATTGACCACCCTTCAGAGCTTAGACTTGATCCAATACCGAAAGGGACAGCATGTTATATGTGCAGATCCAAAGATCCTCGATCGTCACCTCAAAGCTGCAGGCCGAGGTGGCCTTGAAGTCGATGTTAGTAAATTGATCTGGACTCCATACAAAGAACAGAGCTGATCTTAAAACTAGACAAGGTTCTCTTCTTTCACATAATCTTTTGTTCGATTTGAACTGTAAATAATATTCATCATATGCTACACAGCAAACACACTAACATATGGTTGCTATGGTTACTAACACATTCTGTCACAACATTGCAATCTATGAGAGTCAACCAGTACATAAAATCCTAACTACTTTGTAGAAAATGCCATTTTGATATTGAGACAGTGCCATATTACTTCTTATGTTAATTATTGTTTTGATTTGATGTGTTATTTTATATTTTTTCACCATAAAAGTTTTAATCAATAACTTGACAATAGATTGGCTTGTGGAGTTCAATGCAATTGGTGGTTTGGTAATAGTAGGCCACATGACAATTGATGGGTTAGACTTGGCTAAAAAGTTGGATTTCACCTAACTTTTATCCCAAATTAAATTTTCTTGATTTGGGACTTCACTTTTGAGCATATCCACAAGAGAGATTTTTACTGCAGAAATTTGAAAACCTTATTTGTTATATTCAAGTTATTTTAGGGTATTTCTATAACAGTGTATTAATACATCAGACTTTTCACTCATTTTCAGCCATTAGATCTAAGATCACTGCATCTTGATCTTCAATATTCTCAGATCTGATGGCTGAAAATGGGTGGAGAGTTTGATGTATTAATAAACCTAGTGTATTATAAAACCACTCGTTATTTTAATATACATTTCAGTATCATCTGGTATGTTATATATGCTATACATTCCATGCATGTTTAAATCTGAGATAGTTATAGTCAAAAAATTTATTGGATTCTTATAATTGTTCTTTTCTTAATTGTTTGAATAAGATATATAAGACTATGTAATATATATTTATATATACACACACGCGTATGTGTATATATTTGGTATCTTGTTCTATTTTTGTATGATCTCCATCCTGAATAAAAAAACCAAAATGTTATTTATGCATATATTTCTTTTTTCTTTTTTACCTATATCTTAGTTTTGTAAACGTTATATATACACAATGGTGGAAATCAAACGTGGTACTGAGTATATTTGGAAAAAGTGTAACGATTTTACAACTTTGGATTTATAATCTTACGTTACACGAAGACTTGAATAAGACAATTTGACGAGTAAGTATTGTTAGTTGGATCCTTATATTACCTAGAAACAAAACCCGATTTCATAAAGATCCATTCCTTATGTTATTTTTTTGTTTATGTGATCATAAGTAAATGTCCCTATCACAATACAAACTATTTAACAAGTTGATGTACATATCTTATTGTATTGCAAAAAAAATGTTGATTGATAATATTTGTGACTTTTTTGAGATTTCTGACAAATGGCATGAGCATCATTCTTCAGAAATAATGAAGTTACTAAAAAGTCTGAAATGCATGTAAAATATGATCACATTAGTAAAATATTTAAAGAAAAACTAAACATAAAAAAATGATTTTTTTTTTCATCAAACAAAAAGACAATATATATAGCATATGTATTTGGGATAAAATGATCAGTATTTTATTTCATTGTATATGAAACCAGAAAAAGTGTCCAAAATTAAAGATATTCCAATCTTCACTTTTTTTTTTTTTTTTTCTCTTTGCTTTTCTTTAAACCCAATAGCAAAATCAAATTAGCAGAAATATATGAAAAGAAAGAGTAAAGTCCACAAACTTCATTTGAACTGAACATCAAACCCCAACCATCACTGTCAAAATTGTTCTAAAGACCAATAAAAAGATAAAGAACTAAAGAATAATAAAGAGAGAAAAAAAAATCTAGGAAGTTTGAATTCATTTACATTAATAATATCTCCAAACTAAATTATTCGACCCATTACCTCGTACTGATAGATGAATTGGTAGATCAAATATATTCTCAATTTAGCAAAAAAAAAAATTTAATTGTCAAAATTAATCATTAATCATACTGTTGAAATCTGTTGTTGGGCAAATGAATGGGTTCAATTTGCAAGCTTTGAACTCCGTTCAATCTCCTCTTCCAAAGACTCACCTCCTCCGGCGGCGCCGCCCTCTTCACCACCGGCAACGGCGGATCCATCTCTCCAACATCCACCGCCGCCACCTTTCCGCAGTCTTGATCATGGTCACTGTACGTCCTCATGATCATCCTCGATCTTCGTGTATTATTCACACGCGTCTCTCTGTTCGTTCTGCAGCTCCTGCCGGCGGCGGCGGCGGAGCTGACGGCGGCGGGATTCGGCAAGAGTGTTTTGGTGGAGAAGAGGAGTTTCTTGGGCTTGGAGTGTTTGTGATGGTTGGCGGCGGCGGCGGCGGTGGTGGTGGCGGGATAGCCGACGACGCGGTTGTTCCGCTTGACTTGGCCGATGCAGCTGACCTTGGGGGAGGAGGGTTCGACGGCGGCGATCGGAACTGTGTTCAGTTTGACGTCTTTGATGGATAAACGGCAGAGGATTGGCAAGAACAAGCTTTTCTGATCGTTAATGCAGCTTTGATGATGATGATGATTATGATTATCGTTTCCATTGATCCCCATTTATTGTTCTCTCTGTTTTTCTTTATTTTGATGTTCTTTTATCAGTGTGTGTGGGATTGTGAATGGAAATATGGAGAAGAGAGTGATCAAGATTAAGTTTGAGAGAGAGAGAGAGGGGAGAGAGAGAGAGTCAAATACTTTAAAGATACCAAATAGGGAGAATTTGAGCAATATAAATATACATGCATGATCTCATGATTCTCATCTATATATATATACACACACATGTATGTACATGTAATTCCATATATTTTGGTGTATTTAAAGAAGAATAAACTTATATTACACGGTCTCATGAATATTTATTATATAATTTTATGAGATCGAGTTTTTTATATATAGATAAGAAATTATGTATTTTTCTTTTTCTATACCCTTTAACTTTTTTATTATAATTGACCACTCAATATATTTCACGTTCCGTCCTTTCTTATACATATCTTAGAATCAAAACTTTAATTTCATAAGTTTATCACTATATGATGAGTCATGTTTGTGGATAGGTCCGTTTCATAAAATCATTAGAGTCCTATTGAATCTGTTCGGATTAGTATTACTTATTGAGTAAGTCTCATGTGAGACCATCTTACGGCTCATTTCATGTTAGACGGGTCAACCCATAACATACACCTCACAATTCATATATAAATTTGTTGATATGAGTTTGACCAATAGGTATAAAAAAGATCCGTCTCTCAAAAATTATCCGTAAGACCATCTCATGTAAGTTTTTGTGTTATTTTTATCATGCATTAAAATTACATAGAAATTAAATTTAACTTGTTTTCCATTTGAGAGTACTATAGTAGGTAAAATTGGTGAAGAGGCATTACAATATACACTCTTTTCTAGAAAATAGACCACTTATAAGTGCATAATGTATGAGATTAATTTCACACGAGCCAATTTCCACATGATTTTATTTGCGGATGAAGAACAAATTAAGTACTAAAACATTCAACAATACTAAAAAACAAATAAGACATATTTTGAAAAGGTAAAACTAATGTTTGGTTATAATACCACGATATTGTTGGATGATAACATTTGACATTTTTCTTGTCTATATGGATCAAGAAATTAATTAAGTAAAATATCACATATATGTGTTTTGAAGTTGGTTCAAATCAATGGATTTTTTCTATGACTCTTTTCCACATCATTTGAAATTAAACTTAGAATTTTATAGGGTTTGTTATGCACTAACTTATGAGACTACTGTTTTGGATTCTTCTTAATTCCATAACTTGAGGCCATCATAAATTTTAATTTTTCTTTTACATATTATATATATATATATTTATTAATTTCAAAACAGGTTTGGATATTCACATATTATATTAATTTGATCTACACAAACAATATCATTTTAGAATGTCATTACAAATTTTCCAGTTATATGATGGTATGTAGCACATATATTTATTTGAAGATTAGTTTCCATAGTTCAAATTCATAATTAATTAACACACTAACTCATAAGTTTAACTTACTTGTACTAGCTAGCTAGCACATGAATGATTGTGAATTACTTGTACTAACTCATAATTATTATTATTTTGTTAATATCTACCGTTTAGTTAAAATTTCAATAAAAGCAAATTAAGGTCATGATTTTCTTACTAATTTTGAATTAAGAAAACAATTGGATATCCATTTGGGAGGAGAAAAAAGAAATAAAATGATGAGATGAATAATTTTACTCTAAGATAGTGAAGTGTGCTGCCATTTCTTTGTCTCAAAGGTTGCTATCTTTTATGGACCAAATGACTTAGTACATAGTGCAAGTATGCAATATCATGTAAAATGATGGCACTTGTTTTGTTATCAAAGAATTATAGCTAGAGGCTATATAGCCTAGCTTGGCAACTTTCATATTAGCATTTAGCAATATGCCAATTTATAAAGCAACATTTCATGAATCATGATATAATTTAGAGTCTCTATGCTTTCATCCTCTTGGAGTATTCTTAAAGTTTATGATCTCTCTCTCTCTCTCTCTCTCTCTCTCAAGTAGTTTTAGTGAAAGAATTAAGATCTTGGAAGTGCATAATGATCATCAACCACTCTCCATAACTGATTTTGATTTAGTTTAGCTTAATTCAGTTGTTTTAAGTATGTTGCATTATTTTGTCCTTAATTGAGATTTGGTGGTATATACAAACCAATTTGGTCGGTTAAACCCTAGCTAGCTAAAGTAACTAAATCTTTCATCATAATTGCATGCCACTTGTATATATGGTCATGATCAGATCAAAATTACATATACACAAAAACTTGCATGAGACGGTTGATCGGTGATTTTCGTGAGACAAATCTTTTTTACTCATTAATCATATCCATATTCACAAATTTACACGTACTGAATCGTGAATGGTGGGTTGTGGATAACCGCCATCTCACATGAAATGATCCGAGAGACGGTCCCACGTAAAACTTACTCTTATAAATATTGCCATTTAACAATTAATGAAATACAAATTTGTGACAGGTACCATACAAAGATATAGGATATATATATTGGCTACCTATTAGCTAGCTAGTTCATGAAGAAAAATACTAAAATACACATTGATGAAACCAAAGTTTCATAGAATAGTAATTAATGCACCTTATATATATCATTTCCAATTGTCCTGAGATCTTAAAAAGAAAACAAAATCTAGACCCTTCTTTACATTAACTCCCAAAACATAAACTTGATGAATCCAAGCTAGATATGAATCACAACTGTTCATACTTCGAGGGTTTGGTTGCTTATCTAACAATAGGGGGGGGGGGGGGGGGGGGGGGGGGGGGGGGGGGGGGGGGGGGGGGGGGGGGGGGGGGGTGGGGGGGGGGGGGGGGGGGGGGGGGGGGGGGGGGGGGGGGGGGGGGATGAAATGAATGAATGGAAATGTGGAAAAAAGTAGTGAATCTAATAATAGTGTCTTTACTCATGGGATAAATGAATAATATAAAGAAAGGAGCATTGTTGATAATGAAATAGACAATACATGGATGAGTTCCAAACAATCTAATTCATGGCCTCTCATTTCTCTTGGGCAACATTGTTTTGTCTTTGTTTCCCTTTTTTGTGCTCTACTTTTGGGCTATACAAAATGTTCCAATCCTCATTCATTCACCCTTTCCATCTTCTCATAATTATATCAAATAATAGTTTCAAATAAAGGGTACTCTTCATCATCAATTCTATTCCTATTTCATAACAACTGTTAATTTGAAGTAAGGATATATGTAATAATAATGATAATTCAGAAAAATAGGGAAAGTCATGAACAGCTTTAAGGAAAATAGATATTGAATAAGTAGCTCAGTTTCAAGTCAATGGATATATTCTAAGATAGAGATGAAGTGTGCAAATTTGAATTTAATCAATTCAATTTATGTATATTATATATATATATATTAATCTTATAAATAAAATTGCAAATTTTATGTGATCTTAAAAATGATGTAAGTATGGTCCCAGATTTAGTTAGCCTAAAATGGCACTTTATGCAAAAGTCATTGTGAGACAAGATTGAAAGTCAAATACTTTGGCACATACAATTAACACATTCTGCTATATAGATATATTAGTACTCTAACACATAACTATTATAGCCTCTTAAATTAATTAATTACCATTTAATATTAGACTACTCTGAATTTTGGTTCCATTTTCCTACATTCATTTATCACTCTAATTATATTCAAATTTAATAAGAGATATATATATATATATATATAGTTTAGAAATTAGTTCATAGAATCATTAAATCATGTATACTTGATTATGCAAGAGAAAATCTACAAGACTTTGGGCATAATCCAATAATTTAATTAAATTTTCTTCACTAGCCCAAAATGAAGTTATTATTAATTAATACCATCTCATAAATTTAGTCCAATATATAGGCCACAACCTATTAATTTTATTTTTTTCACTTCCTGATGGTATGCCCCTATCTAGATTTTTGTGCAAATAATTTTTTTAAGTTTGTGCAAATTAATAAAAATAATCAACTATCTATGTGTGATGGCCTAAGTAATACATGACCACAATTTAGGTTTGAAACTAGAGATTTGTTATCATACCTATAATATTATACTATTCATTCATAGATTATAATATATATATATATATATATATAAATATTAGTAGGAATTGATGTTAAATATTTATCAGTTTAGAGATATTGACATGTATGCGTGAGCAATTAATCTTGATCTGAACTATACAATATTTGTCAAAGTGACTTATAGATTCCTTTTTTTTCCAAACCAACTATTTTTATCCTATAACTAGTGTGACATTCGTTATAAACCCTAAATGGTTCAGAAATTTTAGAATTGTGGTCAATTATGTGTTGATTAATTTCCATCAAATTTTGAGATTTTGACGAATAATTTTATTTTTCAAGAAGAGCTGGACTCCTGTGAGACCGTCTCATGTGCGACGGTCGTGTTCTGGAACACGGTTGACCGTGCGCGAAAACACATACTTATAGCTCTAAAAGACATACTTATAAATAAAAATCACATACTTATCTCAACCGTGTCCTGAGACCCGATCGTGCGCCACAAATTGTTCTTAGTTTTCACGCGAGGCACGGTCGTGTTCCAGGGTACGGTCGTGGGCGAGGAAAAAAATCACATATTTATAGTGAAAAATCACATACTTATTGTTGAAAAAGACATACTTATACATCACAGTCGCGCACGGTCGTGTCCTGGGACATGGTCGGCCGTGCGCGAGTGCCGTCACATGTGAGACGGTTGCATACGAGTATTTGTGTTTCAAGAAAGTCTGGTTTTTCTAAATATGTTATAATTAGAGAATATATACCTTTAATTATTTTGCTATGAAAGATAATTGAAAAATTAATAAATGGGAAAATAAATAAAAAAATAGTAGGAAAGTTTCCACAAAAAAAGATGAAGAAAAAAGCAAGACTTATCAGCCGACCACTGTATTTGTCAGCATGTGGAAGGCACGTGGTAAAGACTACGTGGGACCCTTAATTCTCTTCTTTCTACTTAATATCAGGAAATTTCCTACTTTTATTTATTTAGTATTAACCACTTTTAGAACACAATAAACTTACCCTATATATTTAATCGATTTATCATAGTATATAAATAAATCGAGTTGAATCCAATATATTTGTATTTAGTCTTATACTTGATTATTTATCAACCTTTCAAATTAATTTGGTCATGTAGCTTGATTTTTAATGCATTTTAATATTTTTTTCTACAGCTGAAGTTGTCCATCGATCGAGTTTAAAATCTAATAACTGAAGTTGCTCATAAATATTTTATATGCATGTATGTATACATATATTATCGTCTTTGGTTATAATTTTATGAGACAGAATCTCATAGAATTCTATTTCATTTTCACAACTGAATTTTTTGATTGGTGAGTCATATTGAAGCCCAAATAAGAGCTAGCTAGCTAATTGTTTTCAAATTAATGGGACCAAAATTATGAAAAATAAAGTTACAAAATAGTAAAGTATATAATTTGTTGACTTTAAGGAAATGTGTAGGGCTTGTGCTAATTAGTAGGTAGATATTAAACTAGAATGTTTTGTCTTAAGAATGACTAACAAAAAGGGGATATAAATACCCACTTAAACTTTTCTAAACTTTGGTGACTCATCCTTTATACCTTTTCTAATTCACATCATGCTCCAAATGTGACATGAAATTAATTAGCACAATCATATGTTTGTTGGATGAGATACACTATATAATTTTCCGATCTCATTTAAATGTCGTTTCAGAGGTTTCAATTTTGTTTTCAATTATCTAACATTGTAAAGTACTTTTATATATGTGTAAAAGTATTTTATAGGATTCTTGAAATTGTACAATTTCAAGATTATATCTACCATTATTTCTTAAAAATGTGCTAATTACCAACCTAAGAGCGATTTAACCTTTAAGTGAAAAATGATCAGAAATTTGAAAAGCTCTTTTCTGAAATTAATTTGATTCTCTTTCAAGATTAGTTGCGACTTAGGAGTATATTATCAAAATTTCATGTACATTAATTCTTCACAGAAATTAGTGAGATCAGAGAGGACATACATATATAATACTAATTCCCATCTCATATGAATGTTATTTTTAAGAGTTTTTGTCGTAAATAGATAATGCTAATTAAATATATTAATTAGTTGTGTCTATATACATATATATAATGCTAAATTTAAAATCCATGGGGTATAACATAACATAAATTGCACTAATAAAACCTCATAATTACATTTTGTGAGTGTTAAAGGCCTTTAATTAGTGGGTCAAAAATGGGTGAAAATCATGATTAGCGACTAAGCTCTTTATCCTAAAATTGTGGATTAGGCACCTGAAATGAGCACCCTTTGTGGTGATCACTCATCCACAACTTTTCTTCTATAAAATGTACTATCTCGGTCCCGGTTGAACATGCCTAGTTTGATCGGATACGAAGGTTAAGAAAAAACAGTTGACTGTTGTTTTTTAAGATAATTAAGTGACATTTTTGTAATAAGGCTGAAATGCGGGGATATGGGTGTTTGACTTTTGTGACATTTTAAGATTGTTTTTTGCTTTTAAGTGACATTTTTGTAATAAAGATGAAATATGAGGATATTAATATTTGACTTTTGTTTCCATTTATTGACTGACAAGTTCAGTTGGGACAAACTAAATTGACAAGTAGACAAGTTGAGAAGTATTTAATTACTCAGTGGATTTATACTAAACTTAATTATACTTCAACAAAAAATTTATGCAAAACTGATTCAAATATATATATATATAAAATTTCATAAGATGGATATACAGAGTCCAAACCTATTTTTAAATCCAATGTAAGGTTTATGTATATGAAAATGGGTCATTCTGTAGTACACCGGGTGTATTAATACACCAGACTCTCTATCATTTTCAGTCATTAGATCTGAGATCATAGTTGACTTTGACCTTAATGATCTCAAATCTGATGGCTGAAAATGAGTAGAGAGTTTGGTGTATTAATACACCTGGTGTACTATAGAACTACCCTATGGAAATAGACTTCAGTTACTAAAATGTTAAGTTAAAATTATTTGTAGCTTTGGATTATTATTTTTTGAAAAATATTCAATGTTGCCTATTTCATTCAACCTGGTTTACTCTGTCCTTGAAACTTAGGACAAAGCTTTTCTTAATTTATAGTACAATCAAAAATAGTTAGTCAATGAGAATATGAGTGTTTTTTTCTTTCTTAAAATTCAAAAGTTATCTCCAATTAAAAGTATAAAAAAACTTCAGTTTATTTATCAAAATACAAACATGTTCGAATACACAACTCTTTCTAAATATATTTCAGGGTCCTTCTGTAGTACACCTGGTGCATTAATACACCGGACTCTCCATCATTTTCAGTCATTGGATCTAAGATCATAGTTGACCTTGACCTTAATGATCTCAGATCTGATGACTGAAAATGAGTGGAGAATCTGGTGTATTAATACACCTGATGTACTATAGAAATTACCCTATATTTCAAATAGATTAGGTTGAGACATTTTTGAAGTAAAAAAAAGTCATATTTGATAGACTAACATAAACTCAACTTTTGTGAAACAAACTAAACTTTTCAATGAAAACACCTGCATTTTTACCCTAATTTATTCAAACATTATTCTAACTTAAACAAGTCTAACTTATTTTCACCCATGTTCTAGATTAAAACAACTTTTGTTAAACTAGAAGCATACTTTTGCAAACACTCAAGAAAGATTTTTTGAAGCAAAAACCCAAGAATCACTACAATTCTTTTTTTCTTTTGTGAATGGCCCCAAATATATATACACTTAAAACTCCACTTAACATCTAAATATTAGTCAATTTTACAAGCTTAAAAGTCTATTCAACATCCTATTTAAATCTCTTTGATAACTTCGTTATTTGATGCATTTTGGGGCTTAATTTCATATCATTTTGTGTTGAAAAGCATGCAATAGTGAGATTTTATTTAGATTTCATTATCTTTTTAAGATTTCACGTTTTTGCTTGATTTGAAAGGAATTTGATAGGTTTTAGCACAAAATGAAAGTCCAATGGAATTTTACGCCAAGTTGGAGTCGAGATAGGGAGTCGATAAAGCGCAGTTATGGAGGAAAAATCATACTTCGATCTCTAGATGTCCAAATTCAATGTTTCTTGTCTTGTTAGGAAGCTAAGAGGGAGTTCTACAACTTTCATGTTGGAAGGTTTCATCAGTTCTGCCCTCAAGAGAGCAGAATAATACAAGAAGTTGAAAGTCGTGCAAGAATGTCCTAATTTTCGTCTTGACAGGGCTTGAGTAAATTGGGTATAACTTGGTGTAAAAAACTGATATTGGGCTGAAATTAGTGGCATCGGATAGCTAACGTGAAGGGCTACAACTTTCATGAAGAAGTCGAAGCCCAATTATGAGCGTAAGAGGGCCGAATCAAGGCTGAAAGCTGGAAGTCTGGGCCACCCGGGTCACTTGGCCGGGTCAGTGGTTTAGTTGCGGATTTTTAGGCCTATTTGGACTCCTATTTGGATACAACTTGCTCCAAGTCCGATTTTTACCTACTTAGATACAAATTAGGATTTGGGAAGATTTGAGAAACTATAAAAGATCCATACACATCCAAAGAAAGGAAGAAGGATCCACATCTTGAGAGCAAGGAAAAAGCTGGAAATTGAATTCAAGAATCAAGAGGAGCAACCAACGATCACAAATTCAATAAGCGTTTCTTTGATTTATTTCTAGTTTTGATCATGTCGTTTTGTAATTTATTTTGCTTTACGAACATGATTTTTGGCTAGGGGTCTCGTGATCTTAAGACACGAGAGTAGTTTTATGGATTTCTTGTTGAATATCCAGTTTTAATCTTTCTTCTAATCCATGATATTTTATTCATGCTTCCTTGTGCTTATTCCATGTGTGAATTCTGGCCAAATTTATGCATGCTCTAATTAATTAGATTGAGATCGAGAGATGATATCTGATTATAGATTTGGGAATGCGTGACTCAATTAAATTGCCTGGATCGAGAGATTGGTAAATAATTGGGGTGAGAATACGATCTTAGGAGCTTTTAGGAGTTGGTTATTAACTGCGAGGTAGAGATACAGACATTAATAATCGATCCACGGGTTAAGTTGCTCGAGAGAGAGGTTAATCTACAATCGTGATTGCTCACATAAAATAATTGGATTTGAGGTTGATTTTTGCTAGATTAGTAAACTTGATTGAAGTAGAATGAAATCGTTGTCTTAGGATCCTTGTTTGAATCTTGATTATCTTGATATTTTCTTGTTTGATATCTTTATTCCATTTATTTGTTTCTAGACATAGGTTTTTAGATTAAATTCAATCAATTCGGTTACTTAGATAAAATTGGGTAAATTAATTAGGTAGTTAACTAAGTTCTAATTCACTAGTCTTTGTGGGATCGACCTTGCTCGCCCTATCTATAGTTGACACCGTACACTTGCGGTATAGGCTAGAAATAGACCATCGATCACTCTTATTACTGGAACCAACAACATCTAAATTTATTACCATCTGTAAAATGAAAAGGGAACATCTAACCGAACATTTCAAATCGTATACAATTTCATATTCTAATTCACTAAGGCTACATTGGATGTGTGTGTATCAACGTGAATAATCTCTTCCATTTAAAATCGATTCATTTCAAATTTCGTATTTCAAATCATCCTGTTCAAATAAAGCATGACGAAGGAATGTGTAAATTGATATTCAAGAGGAAACATACTGAAAATAGAGGAATTAGACTAAGAAAAAGGTGCCCAAGAATTCGATATTTTGCCAGATTTTGTCTTGGACACATTTAGCAAAAATCATCATATCATTGTCTTAGAACATGCATGCATGCACAAATAATTTAAGCACTCAATATTTCCACATAATAATAGATGTACTAACTTTGGAAATTATAAAAAAGCTAAAAATAATGGATATATATATATATATATATATGTAATGTTTTGGTGCAGTGGTTGAGAAAAATAGCTTATCTGTAGCTGGAGAGAACAAACAGATTAATAATAAAGCTGATAAATAGATTACAAAAAGCTCTATGTTTGCTAGTTGTCTTGCTTAACTTATTCAATCTCTTATTGTTTTTTCTCCACTCAGATTCGAATTTAATGGATTTGAATTCTCTGTTACATTTTCATTTTCTTATCTTGAATTCGATTATCTAAACAGTTTGCACTATTTTTGTGTCATGAAACACATTGTAATAATAATGGATGTAATTTGGAATTCAATAAAGAGGATTTACCTTTCCTTTTTTTCAACTAAAATCCAACCAATAAATAGACAGACACACGTGAAGCAGATCATTAATAATTCATGGAATCGTCGCTAATGGAAATATATTCCTCTTTTTCTTTCTTTTCATTATTTTAATTAAATTCGTATAATAATAGATTAGTGAAGACTGCTCAAAATATTACAAGTACACCAAAGAAAGGAAAGACATTTTTTTTATCCACAGACAAAACTCATTTTTCATATATTCATACATGAATTGCGAAGTGTGAGTTAACTCATTTAACTTGTTCAGATATAAATAGTTCCATATAAAACTCACTCCTCGATGAAACCCTGTTATTATTGTACATACTCTTGTCTTTAATGTACTTGAAAAGATAGAGATAAGAAATGAATAACTAAATAAAATATTAGAAAGTACTAAATATTTAAAAAAGAAGAAATAATTGCACTACCTAGATTGCCAGTATGAAAATTGTCATATTGTTTGGTTTTGTTTCTGATGGAAAACACTATTCACAACCCCATTGAAAATAAATCCAGAAAAGGCAACACGAATGTGCTCAACAGATTGTATAAATTATGAGAATGAGAGAGAGAGAGAGAGAGAGAGAGAGAGAGAGAGATGGGGGGAAGCATATGGTCCATATTTCTGATCATAACACGAATGTTTTTCAACAGATTGTACAAATTACTGTATAACACAGCCAAAGCATATATCACTTTATGAAAAATTAAACTAAAAAAAGAAGAGGAAAATGAGTTCATCTTTACAACAAAAAAAATGGATCCAACTGCAAAATAAACTATCCATCAGAGTACATAATTTTCACTGAGGATTTTCACCTCCTTCTTCACCTTTAGATTGAAGAGCAGATTCAGTATTCTCCACCCCGGAAACAATTTCTTCGTCTTTTTCATCAGCTACACTAGGTAGTTCATTTTGTGTACTATCGTTTGGGTGATCAGCTTCGACTACTTTTCCTGAGACGGTTGTATCATCATGTGGCTCTGAGTTTCGGCCTTGAGCATTCGATAATGAAGGGGATGGAATGTTCACACCCAATCCTTTTGCAAGGCACACGTACTTGAATACTAGTTGCTTATAATTATTTAGCAGATTTTCCACATCACCAACTGTTAAATCATCAGCTTGGGAATATAAGAACGGGAAATCCCGAAAGACTGTGTTTACCTCGTCTTCCTTCAGCAGCATGGTAGCCCCTCTATTTTCTAAGTCTGAGATTGATGGGATCTTATTTAGTGACAATGTATCTTTTCCGTGTTGTTCATCATCCCTTGATTTAGTTTCTGACGACTCGTTTGGTGGATGGGTTGCCGCGCCCTGATGTCGTTTAGAACTCGAAGCTGGGTTTGACTCCATGGATTCTGTACTAAGGACACGATTAAGGTTTTGATCTACTTGACTCTGTGTGTCTGAGGTTTCAGAGAGGCCAGTAAGAAGTTTTAATGCAGATTCCATGTTCCTTTCAAATTCATTTTCATCCATTGAAAGGGCTTTAGCATCCATATCCATAATAAAAGAGACTACAGAAAGCATGTTGGTGAAGAAGTAAGCTGATTCTGCAACCAAGCGAGTTTGTCGTCTGAACCGTTGAATATATGATAAGTTGGAATGCAGTTGAGGTGGATTTGCCTGTATAAGTGACAAGACAGTTTCATTTGTAGCATTAGGAAATATATTCTAAAACGTCCTCCTTCTAATAAAAAACACCACATTATATTCCTACCATAATTGTCACAAGCAAACCTGATATGAATGCAATCACAAAATACCCGCATTAAAAAACCAAAGTACCCAGAGATGAGGAGAATTCAGAAATCTCTATAAAATCTTTCAACAACATTGACATGCATGCGTACGTTTTCAGTTATATTTTTCAAACAGGCAAATATCTTAGGTGTATCTAATTTAGAAAAAAGATAGGATAAAGCGAAACTCATGCACTCTACTTCATAATTGTTTGACATCATTCAGATTAGCTGTGTCTAATAAGTAGATGCAGTAGGTCTACAATAGCAACATGGCGCACAGACACATATGTCGATGCTGGCTTCATCTTGCATATAAAATGTTGAGGAAGTTGAAATCTAACAACCATTGCAACCAAATAGCAATGATAAAGCAGAGCCATAAACTGGCAATGAAACACAAAATTACCTTTATGGTGACATAAATGAGAACCGGGAGGAATTCATCAGCTCCTGGATGATCTTGTTTAGATGCAAGGGAGGCATTGACCAATAGGTTGCTTATAACTTTACAGCAATTTAGAATGCAGACAAGTTTGTCTCTTGGTGCCTTGTACATGTTAATTTTTTGCAGCTCTTTCTGGGCAAGCTGAAAGAATAGCATAGAAAAACAGATTCAGACTCATGAAGATTCTAGAATAGAGTTCATTCATTCTAATTAAATTGTTTGCATGCATCTACTCTGTAGTCAAAAGCAATGTGATGCATATTACTCATTTTCTTTCTATCATGTATAACTTTATTTGCAACCTACAATACGAAAACCACTAAGCCAAGAGCTCGAATGCAGATAAGAGATCCCACTCATTTCCTCAAGAGATGAGAGAGTGTGAATGTCATACTCCCACGGAACAGCTTTTTTTACATTCAGCAATTTTAAATTCAATCATAAGGTGTGTGTACATCAGCATATCAACCACTTAATCCTGATGATTGACTACTTTACAACTGTCAAGTGAATATTTTATGACAATGTATTAGCATGAGTTTTCCAAATCAAATCTTATAGAGAAGTTAGAACTAAAAGGGAACTATGGTGGTACAGATTATCCATGCTCCACCTTCAGTTTTCAGTTTTCAAACCAGAAGTCAGAAACTGCAGCTTGCTTAGTTGATAGACAAATGTAAAAGCCCCTGATGGATAGAGAATATTCACTTTATCTATTATCTCAGCAATCACTATTCAGCTTTATGATACTTTCACTTTTTGTTTTTTTTGGCCCACAGATTCAATTAATCCAACTGTCATTCTTTCTATAAACCATTGTCAAGATCAATCCACTTTTCACCATAAATTTGACAAAAGTAAAATGTAGCACAATTTACAGCAAATCCCAGGAGCATCTTAAAGGTTTCCTTTTACATATGAATACACATGCAAGGACACTGAATGCCATAAATTGATTTGGATCAGGAACAGTGAAAAGACATGCACTTGAGAAGAATCTATAAGTTCTGTTTGGATTAATTAATTCACTCACCAACCAAGAAGTTTCATTCTGATATGTTGGCTTGATATCCAAATTCTCTGGCCGAATAAACTGTTGAACTAAAGCCATCTTCTCATGAAGCTGCTCATCAGCTTTGACATCTTCAGGAATTGAAGCAAACACCCGTGTGAATAACTTTGTCATGACATACTTTTCTAGTCCCTGAAATTAAATAATAAGTGTGAGTATTGACAATTATGTTTTAAACTTTTATACCGTACTTCTGCAACCACTGCAACAGACAGAATATAAGGCTTGAATGGTAGCATATCGGTTTAGTAAAGTTAACATAATCAATCCCATTCTATTTAATGAAGCAATATGATACAACAACATATATAGATAAACAAGTTAGTTTATTTTTAAAGAAAAACTCAAAAGATCAATACCAAATTGGGTGAAGAATCCATGAAAATGATGTGATTATAGCAATTTAGCAAAATGTTGACAATGTAGTTTTTCTCACTTTACTGGATGCAGAAATGCATACAATCAACAGGGTGAGAGGGATATGATAAGAATACTTGACAGAGGTGCAAGTCGCACAGAGGAACACAACGATCTTAGTGCCTAAGGCGAGTACCTCTTGAGCACGGCGTGAGAAAAACAAAATTAAAAAAAAAAGTGTGTACACTTGTGAAAATTGTTAAAGAAAATTGATGGAAACACACAAAATGTCTAGAAAATAACAAAAAAGGTCATGACAAAAAAAAAAGTTTGTAGATTAAAATATGTGGGTATGCGGCAGCAGTGGTGGTCAGAATGGCCTTAGTAATCAACATCCAGCAGCAGATCCAAATTTTCTTCTGTTATGAGAAATTCTACAGGGTGAACCCTAAGTTCCCAAATGTTTTTTCACTTTTTCCCTCTCAGAACGACGTTCTAACTACTTTGGTTTCCTCAAGAAAAAACATCTTTAAAAATATCTTAGACATGTCTTAGGGGTGGGAGCCTGTATACAAGAAGTATTCCTCAGTTACGGAAAAAGGTGCTGAAAGGTGTGCACCTCATGAAAAAGCACCCACCACTTGCTTGTAGAGGCGCTACACCTGCGCCTCACGCCTCAGGCATGCCTCTAAGAACTATGATGATGACATATAAGAAAAGGTGGCACCACTATGTAACGAACATTATCTTGATTCTCCCACCAGTCCAATAACTATATAGTCTGTTATTCAGACTTGTAACGTTGCATTCAATTAGTCCAATACAAAAGTCATACAGGTAAATAGTTAAAGAAGGTAGAGCTTAGATGCAAAGCTAACTGCAAATTAGCAATTAGGTGAGAAAATTAACATGCCTTAATATCTTAAAAGTCGTACATACAAGCAGATATAAAATCTTAAAAGAAAATGAAAAAAAATCATAAAAAGGGAATTTCTAATGTTTTAAGTAACCTAATCAACACAGATAGTAGTGTTATGGTAAGAATTGATACTCACCTCACCAGCGCTCTCCAACTCCTCCTCTGAAGATCCGGCCCAAAGGGAGTGAGCCCTAAATGCTGCTTCCATATTGCCAAGGAACTCTTGTACGGCTGCACTATCCCTCTCCGCATTAGGTGCATTGTTCAAAAACGACACTATAAAACTGAAAATGTTCCAGTCAGATATGTAGTCGGCTTTTGTGATCAACAGGAAGATGACAGATAATTAAAAACCTATGGAAATGATTTGAGATAAAAAAAGAAACGACCAAGTTAGTTCATTTCGGATATAAGCTGGCTATTAATACTGCAAATTTTGCAATTGTAGCATTCATCACAACTAAATCCCATTATTTAATAATACCAAAAAAAATGTAAACATGTCAAGATTGAGTGATTAACTAAGAAAGCAAAGCTAAAAGTAACATATTTGCAGTTTCAACAATCGCAAACCTTTAGGATCAAATTATTCATTAGCTCAAATCAAGCAAATCTGAACAATAACTCCAGCAAACAACTAACAAAATTAACATCTCTCTCTCACACACACAAAGTAAATCGAAACAGAGCACATTCATAATCAATTTTGCTCAATACACAGTAATACGAAATTCTATTCCAGCAAGTTCTGATTAACACGAAAAAAACGCCATTACTGAATAATAAATTTCCTCTTGAATCTCCTAATCTAACAATCAATACATGATTAAATGTAATGTGTATTTACAACAACGTTATGTACGTATATAGCACGGCACCTTTTGATGGCTTTGACGAAATCGGCGGCGGAGGGATGGCGCATGCGCTCAAGGAAATCGTGCCACGTAAGCGGCGCCGTCGACGAGCCGAACACGTCGGAATTCTCCATCGCCGGTCGACCGGATCGACGGCTGTGATTTGTTGTGTTTTGGATTTTTTCAGTCAACGAATAAGTGATGAATTAATGTTCATAGAAAATGTCGACTGGGTCAGTCCAGTCCAAAATCTTCTGCCAAAATACGTTTTGGGCCCAGCCTACTTTATTTTGGGCCTGGCCCAAACTATTTAGGTATTATTGGAGTGGAAGTAATAGCTTATAATTTTGTATAAAAATATCATTGCGATTTATTGAATAAAAGTCATAATTTTTTCTTTTGTAGGATAAAATTATTTAAGTAAGTTTTTATTAGGAAAAAAATAAACTATATCGTGTTTCCAAATTTTTCTTGAAAATAAAATTAATATACTTGTTTACTCATTTTTGCTCAATATAACAACTTGGTCATAGAAAAATCAGATTTATAAAATAATAAAATGATAAAACATCGACAAAAATATCTATTTATGAGTAGAACTTTTGTGATACGAATCAGTTCATAACCCATTATTAGAGTTTAATTTAAGCAATAAATTTGAGTTATATTATATGTAGTAGAATTCAATATCACAAAATTATTAGCTAACCCATTATGAGAGGTTAATTTGAGCAATAAATTTGAGTTATATGTAGTAGAATTCAATATCACAAAATTATTAGCTAACCCATTATTGAGAGTTTAATTTAAGCAATAAATTTGAGTTATATGTAGTAGAATTCAATAGCACAAAATTATTAGCTAACCATTATTAAGCGTTTAAATTAAGCAATAAGTTTGAGTTATATGTAGTAGAATTCTGTATTGCAAGATTATTAGCTAACCCACTATTTAGAGTTCAATTTAAGCAATGGTATCACAAAATTATTTTGGTTACTTAATATCATATAAATTTTTATATCACAACACAAATTAGGTCAAAAAGTGGGTTTTTAACCTAAATTTGGACTGCTAATCCGATTAGATGTGATGGGACCCTAATCAAAATGTCATCAATGCTACCAAACATGGATAACTGAAAGGATAAATATAAGGACTGATATTAACAACTATAACTGTAAAAACTATAAAATTCAATACTGTATTATAATTTCTTACAAACATACACAAGAAAAAAGAACACTTGTACACTTTAGCATAAATACCACTACAAATTCTCTGAATGAAACATCATAAGATAGAGATTAAGGCCACTAAATGTTGTAGTCTTCTACTGTCAGTCAAGATAATGGCTCCAAAACTGCATTGATCATCTGCAGAATTTTACGACGAGCTGCAAAGCTAATCCGAACGATCATCTGCTCGACCTCAAACTTCTAATCTGATACGAATAATAGCTTTCATATGCACAAACCTTGCTCTAACTCGAGAATATCATGTTATCCAAGATGACTGTGATATCAAACTGGATCTTGTTGACTAGTTAGTGAAAACGGGGGGTTTTACGTTTCTTGCATGATGTATACTTTTCCTTGAATGCAATGCTACAATAGAGCGTTCCAAAGAGCCTCGTCTCCTTCACCACACTGTTCGTGTACGAATTTCATCTTCTCTACTGATTTGCAGATTCCACTGCAGCTCCAATCAAACGAGGCAACACAGACATTGCCTGCTTGTGCCTTCCATTCACAATCTGCAATTATATGATCACAATATCTTATCTAATTTTCATTTCTTGAGAAAAAAGATCAGTTGATATGAAGTCTCAAACTGCTTGACCCTTTATACCAACTTTACGTATTTTGATTTGGTCCTGAACTATCTTTTTTTTTTTTTTTTTCCAATTTTGCTTGAAATGTTAATTCTGCCTGTGTTGTCGTTGAAATTAAAAAATCCACATCAGCAAAAATCAAAATCACGAGCAAAATTGGATGAAAAATGGAAACAAAATGATAGTTAGGGGACCAATATTGGAATACGTAAAATTGGTGGTAATAAATAGATAACACCTAAGTTACAGGGCGAAAACTGTAAATTTTCATACCTGGTGGAGTACCACAGCACATACTGCGTTCATCAATGTGCTCGACTTCAAGACCAATAAACCAAGAACCAAGTGACACGTCTTCATTCGCATACTTGTGCAATATGGGCCTATATACAGAATTATAACCATACATTGTTAATTCATGGATGAAGAAAAGGGTTATAGACAAACAAACAATTAGGGAAGGATTCTAGACAAAGAAAACAAGAACTAATCGAGCTTAGCCAAGAACAAGCAATCCTTACTGGTTGATCGAAATATAGGTAGCTAGATCCTTTGATATAGCGTAAATCTGCCCAGTTGCATGACGAAAATATTTATTTCCTTCTTCTCCGAATTTCCAGTACTCTGGTTCATGATATTTAACATTCCTGAATAATAGGTCCCACTATTAGATATCTATTATGAACACTAGACAAATTTAACAGATAAAAATGCAGTAGAAATCAAGAGTTACTTCTGAGCAAGAACTGGTCCGGATTTCATACAGCCAATGTAAGATCTTGGTTTTGAGCGATGGCGAGCAAGAGTTGCAGCTAACGTGCCTGCAGTAAAAATACATCCGATTCAAATCCAAATAATAGTTAAGTAATATTTTTAATAGATTTAGAGCGATTGTATTCAACACATAAAACATACCTAAATTAACGTGGACATCGTCATCAACTTTTATATAGAAATCAGCATCCCACTTTGCAACTGCAGTGGTGAAGAAAATTTTTGTTTTTGCCGACAGTTCATGATATCCTTCCACATGCTCCTACAATATTAAATGATCAATATACATAACTTGGGAAACTTTTTCAAGGTTGTGTTTGAATAGGGGATTTGGAATACTAGATTTGAAATGAATGAATTTCAAATTCACTCAAATCAGAGAGAATTCAAAACTCCATCAAAACACAACCTAAAAGGCAAAAAAGCAAATGCTTTACCAGCCTTAGAAAGTCCTTGTGTTGAGCTTCTTCAGCATCAAGAGCTTTATCCAATATGCTGTTGGACGTGGCGCTGTTTCAACCAATAATTACATCTATTTAATCAGTTCATTCGGATTTTTTCAGCATAAAAATCAATTAACTATCTGAAGTTGCAACATATTGAGCTTCCAAGATTACTCCACGGAGAAGGACAATATCTATATAGAAGACCAAGTAGACCTCAAAATTTCATGATTCAATAGTAAACGTATGTAAATTCATTCGAGCAATTGGTATCACTTCACAGTATCAAAACTTTCAAGATCTTTCAAATGTCATGAGTTTCACGAGCTTGAAATACAACTAACCATCATTATCAACACGAGTTACCACTATGGGATTAAAAGTTAAGTCGAAGAGGAAAAAGAAACGAGCAATATACCTGTGTCCAATCATGAATCGCACGACAATCCCTTTCTCTTCCTCCAATTTGTGAAGATGATCACCTGAGAAACTCTCACAAATTGTCACAAACATGATCAAAAGCACATTATAATATAATTCAACTTGGATCCAAAGCTCGATTTCACCTTGAGGCATCCAGGTTTCTCTCACAGAATCACGCCTCTTTCGACTACTAAAAGCCGTATTTATACCAATCACCATAAATGCCTTCTTCCTTGAAGGCCCCTCATTATAACTCACAGAGGGGTCCTCATTTTTCTCTCTCTCCACAGCTCTTCTAGAAGCAGACAACTCCATCTGAAGCATTGAAACTGACTTATCCAAGGACCTGAAAATTAATTACTCTCCCATTGAATTTCACTCTCACTTTACTCTAAAAGCATGAATCTACTGAATCAATGAACTCACATAATTGCTTCATGGGTTTTGTACACCTCTTTCATCACATCCTTTTCTTGATTCTCTCCTTTCTATTCAAAAATAAAAGGGCTTCACAAAGATTGAATCTTTAGACAAAATCCACAATTAAATCAGAAAAAAGTTGAACCTTTTTGCTGGTATTGCAATCCTCAGCAACGATCTGCAATTCTTGCTCCCTTCTTCGCTGGGTTATGAGCTGGCTATTGGATTCAATAGGAACTCCGAATCTAACATAAATCTCGGATTAATCAAACTCCAACAAAGTTAAATATCAATGGAATCGAAATTCTTGGAGCTGGACATACTTGTTGGTGAACATCATGCCGAGGAAGAAGAAGCAAATGGCGAAAATGGGAATCCATTTTGCAGAAATCTTTGCACCATTCTTGCTCTTCATGGCCCTCTGCTGTTGTTTATACACTTGTGTACAAAATCTAAGAAAATGAGAGAGATCAAGAATCACTACTGAAAGCTATGAGTCTAGAGCTGTGTGTATATATTAGTAGAGAGAGAGAGAGAGAGAGAGAGAGAGAGAGCTGGAAAATGGAGAATGTCGATGGAATCTTGGAGTACAGTGGCAGAGACTGGAATTTTATTTTATTTTTGTTGGGATTTTGATTTGAAATTTCAAATAATTAGAGGCGACTTTTAGTTTGTACTATTTAATTAATCTAACTTATACACATAATAAGTAAATGTCTACACACTTAACCTGATAATATTTATATATTTGAAATTGATTAATTTTTCTGATTTTTTTATTTTATAATAGGAAGAAAGTTATTCATTAATTGGAAGAGTAATATTGAGTTCACATTGGAGTGGTGTAAACCGTACAAAACAGAAATAATACAAATCAAATTGTGACATTAAATGAAAAATATTACTCCATTAAATAAATGTGTAAGCATTTATTAACAATAACATTTATTTACTAAGTATGGAAAGATCATGAAAAGGATAAAAACTAACGAATAGTCACAAAAGCTTATTGGATATTGAACTCAAAATGTGTTACTTTAATAATGCCAAAATCGAGTTTATAAAACAATCATATAAGAATATAGTTTGAACTTTGAACAAAAAAATCGTTCTTAGAGTTAAAATTTGTTGCTTTCTCATTGGATGGTGAAGTCATGACAAGTTAGGCGTGTCATAATTTGTTAATTTGAATTTTGGACAGTTTACAACCTTAAAGCTGTCTCTTGTTTTGATTAATTGTTGTTAATTCTACTTTTGTTGGATAATAATTATGTGGGATTAGTTATTTCCAAATGGGACATTACACAGTATAAGCATATGAGATGTTGGCCCCATGTTTCCTAGGCCGTGTGCCTTCTAATACACTG
Organism: Scutellaria baicalensis; assembly: GCA_005771605.1. Taxonomy (NCBI): domain Eukaryota; kingdom Viridiplantae; phylum Streptophyta; class Magnoliopsida; order Lamiales; family Lamiaceae; genus Scutellaria; species Scutellaria baicalensis. The sequence continues at coordinate 354,451 of VALJ01000034.1, forward strand.
GATGACCCCAAAACTTGTAAAGAGTCGGTGGCCCTGTTATCCTACTCATCGTAAATATATTAATATGTATTCATCGTTGATTCGTTTGATATCAAGTATATAAATTAAATTCACTTTATATATAATTAGAGGATTGGACCATTACATGTAGCAGTCGGTCGGCATACTGAGAGTTGTCAACCGTAAGCATTTCAACATTTTCTGTAAATAATTAATACTGAAATTTCAATTATTTTTATTTAAATGCAAATTGGGTTGGATTTCATTGGGCCTAATCTATGGGTCTTTTCATAGAAATCGGCTCAAAATCTTACGAGTACAATGCAATATGGGTTGGATACTATTGGGCCAAATTTATGTTTGAATAATTTAGTGGACTTTAGAATCAAAGCCCAATGTTGTTATTGGGTTGGATGTTCGAGTTAATCAAGTTATTTAGTGGACATGTTCGAATGTGTTTTGATTTGAAAAATGATATTACAAAAATGAAAAAAAAAAAACTATTGGAAAATTTTATTTACATTCATGCAAGAATTAGAAATTAAGGTAAAATGTAAAATCACTGATGATAATATCTAATTTAATTTGAATATTCCAAAAACTTGTAAATAAATAAAAGTGAACAAAGAAAAAGATGGCTCGAACTGAGCTTTGCCAAGTGGCAAGATCCTTCATTGATGAATATTAGCTTCTAGCAACTTCAATCTACCTCTGAAATCCCGATAATACCCTCGAGCCCAATAAAATATTACCGATGCACACGGGTTTTTCCTTTTTTTCTCTCATAGAGGTAGGGTTAAATCGGGAAATGTACAAAATTAAGTGGAAACCCATCAGAAAATATCTGGTGATATTATTAGTTGCGTGATTAGCTGCTCTTCATTTCTGATAAGTGTTTCATTTGGTTCTCTCTCTCTCTCTCTCACTCTAAATTCTCTCTCTGGAATTTTCATTCATCTAAGATCATCGCTGCATCTGTGCTGTGGTTAAGCTTTTTTGTCAAGCTCTGTTATCTCTCTCTCATCTCAGCTGCAAAGGTATGCTTTCTTAAATTTCGAGTTTTGTAATTTAACAATTTCATGTGTCGATCTAGGATCTTAGTATTGATTCAAACTTTTCTTAATTTAGTTATAGGGAATCATGTATGCATGTATTATTTCAATGATATTTCTATAATTTCGGTATTTCGACATTTTTTCCCACCCTTACTTCTATTTGGAATTATCTTGTCTTGTTGTTGAGAAAGAATTTTACTTGTTCTAATTTTGGTATGGGAGTTAATTTCTTTGAGTAGATTGGTGTGTAAGTATAACCTCAGACTATGAATTCATACCTTTGCAGAAAATGTTCAATGTCTGTATTTATCAACAATCTTTGTAAAATGTTAATGTTACTTGGTTCTGTGTTATATTAGTAATGCTGTTATTCTACTGCTCATAATTTCATGGAATGCTAAGTCGTTATTTTCTCATTTATGCTCTGTCCCACGGCTTCCATTTGCAACTTACAGAAAATGGTGGATGGTCATGAAACTGACAAGAACATCGAGATATGGAAAATCAAGAAGCTCATCAAGGCATTGGAAGCTGCTCGAGGCAATGGTACTAGCATGATCTCTCTCATCATGCCTCCACGCGATCAAGTCTCTCGTGTCACGAAAATGCTTGGAGATGAGTATGGAACTGCTTCTAATATCAAAAGCAGAGTGAATCGGCAATCTGTTCTTGGTGCAATTACGTCTGCTCAGCAGAGATTGAAACTGTACAACAAGGTTCCTCCAAATGGACTTTTACTTTACACTGGAACCATTGTGACAGAGGAAGGCAAGGAAAAGAAGGTGACAATCGATTTTGAGCCGTTTAGGCCTATAAATGCATCGCTTTATCTGTGTGACAACAAGTTCCACACTGAGGCACTTAATGAACTTTTGGAATGTGACGACAAGTTTGGCTTTATTGTTATGGATGGGAATGGATCCCTTTTCGGGACTTTGAGTGGTAATACCAGGGAGATTCTTCACAAATTCTCAGTGGACCTCCCTAAGAAACATGGGAGAGGAGGTCAGTCTGCTCTCCGTTTTGCTCGTCTGCGAATGGAGAAGCGCCACAACTATATTAGGAAAGCAGCTGAGCTGGCTGCCCATTTTTTCATCAATCCTCACACAAGCCAGTCCAATGTGTCGGGACTTGTACTTGCTGGTTCAGCTGACTTCAAGACTGAGCTGAGCCACTCTGATTTGTTTGATCCTCGTCTGCAGTCCAAGATCTTAAACATTGTTGATGTTTCTTATGGAGGCGAAAGTGGGTTTAACCAAGCAATTGAGCTTTCCTCTGAGATCCTATCAAACGTGAAATTCATACAAGAGAAGCGTTTGATTGGAAAATACTTTGAGGAGATCAGCCAAGACACTGGGAAGTATGTTTTTGGGGTTGATGATACTTTAAAAGTCATGGAAATGGGTGCTGTTCACACACTTATTGTGTGGGAAAATCTCGACATAACTAGATACATACTTGTCAATAGTTCAAGTGGTGAAACTGTTATAAAGCATTTGAACAAGGCTCAGGAGAACGATCAGAAAAACTTTCGGGATGCGGCCACGAAAGCAGAATTGGAGATTCATGATAGGATGTCACTGCTTGAATGGTTGGCCAACGAGTATAGACGTTTTGGTTGCACACTTGAATTCGTTACTAATAAATCACAAGAGGGATCTCAGTTTTGCCGAGGTTTTGGAGGAATAGGAGGAATCCTTCGATACCAGTTGGATGTTCGAACATTTGATGATGCATCTGATGACGGAGAACTGTATGAAGATTCTGAATAGCAATTAATCAAATTCTCTGACTATGGTGCAGGGGCGGAGCGGAAGGCCTGCACCAGTGTGCTGGGGCTAGCGCTTGATGGTGCAGCTCCGACTATGTTGGTGGAAAAATTTGAAGAAATTGAAGAAGTCTGCGAGGTTTCAACAATTAACCACCCTCTCCTTCTATCTTTATTACATGAATTTTTAAGATCATACTAATAATTGCCTTGTTTCATTTCTTTTTGAGGGTGCAACTATGGTTAAACTCAACGAGAGGAGATCGGACACGGGATGAGGCAGTAGGGTGCTTGCGACCGATCCTCTGCTAGAACATGAGTATGACGTATGAAATTCCAGGTCAAATATGGTGAGTTTGTGACTATGCTTTGAGGAGAGAAGGCAGTGTTGAGTGTACTAATAAATTTAAAGATATTGATCCTACTATATTATACTTGGTTAAAGTTTGTAATAAGGGCTATGTGCTTAATTCTCTCATATATCTGTGTCTGTTGGACCACTATAAATAATATTGATTAGCCTTTTGGATTGTGAAAAATCATCTTTGCTTAATTATGATATTAACCTACTATCACATCTATCCTATGTTTGTTTATTTATGCATGAATTTGATATAGCTTTCAACTTTGTGCATAAAATATTGGCAACAAAACAAAAATTAACACCAAGGTTTAGAAATTTAATGTCATAGAAACTTATAGTTTTGCAATAGAAAATTGAAACAGTACGTTCGTACTATGTTTATTTGTGTGGCTACACATAATGTTGACGCCTTCTTGTGCCGGCTACAGTTGTTGCTTTGATCGTATGCAAAGTGGTTGCTGCTTCTATCATGTTCACTCTTTCAGTAGGTGAAATGACCAAACATTTCATAGCCAACTCAAAGATGGACGAGACACATTGTTCATGCATAGAGGAATATCGATCTTCTCTCGTTAGTAAACCTGGGGCAACAACTTCACTTATTGCATTTTCTTGTAATGCTTCACTCACCCACTCTTTTAAGCCTTTTTCCTCACTAAACATGTCATCTGTTGGTTTCTTTCCTGCAAACATCTCTAACAACAATATTCCAAAACTGTATACATCGCCATTTATGGATACTTTTCCTTCCGATCCATACTCTGGTATATACATTGCAATTTTGAGAATGTAAGAAATACATAATATAGAGAAACTACAATTTAAGACATTCATGTACGATACCTGGTGCTGCATAACCTATAGTCGCCAAGGTTTTGGTATGGATCATAATCTCTCCTTCATCAAAAAGTTTGGAAATGCCAAAATCAGCAACATGCGCAATCATATCTTCATCGAGCAAGATATTGCTTGGCTTTATATCGCAGTGAACAACAGGGAATGTATAACCATGATGAAGATATTCCAACGCTGATGCAACATCTATTGTTATTTTCAATCTTTGCACCAAATCCAAACTTGAACTGTCAGAGTGTAGCCATTTCTCCAAGTTTCCATTTGGCATGTATTTAAGAATCAAGGCTTTGAACTCAATATTAGTACAACAACCAATTATGGGGACTAAGTTGCGATGGCGAATGGAGCTCAGTATTTCACTTTCAGTATCAAAGCTCCTGGCAGCTCCTTCTAATTGTAAGTTGAACACTTTAACTGCAACAGTTAGCCCGTCGGAAAGTATTGCTTTGAATACGGACCCATAGCTTCCGCTTCCAAGTATGTTGGTTTCACTAAAAAAACTTGTTCCTTGTTGAAGTTCTCTATATGAAACCCTTCTCCATTGAATAGCTAGTGAAGTAGCTTCGAATGATGACGGTGTTCTGTTCTGCTTACGTTTTCTTACGAGCATGAGTATGACAATCACCAGAACAATAACTAAAATGAAGGATGGCAAAATATACTTGATTAAGTGGAGAACACTTTTTGATCCTGAACTTTTATGAGTTTCTGAGCAAGGTGACACTTCAAATTTCTCTGCACCACATAGTGCAGTGTTGGCAACAAACGATTGAGCAGTGATGTTAACAAAACAACCCCCATTTGGAATCTCTCCTTCCAAATTGTTGTAAGACACATTAAAATATTCAAGATATCTAAGGTTTTCCAAAGACTTTGGTATCTTTCCAGAAAGATTATTGTTAGATAAGTCCAAGTCAATCAGGCCTTTGGTACTTCCCAATGATGGAGGGATATATCCTCCGAATTGATTATTTGACAAGTTTAGTACTTCTAGTGATTGACAACTTGAAATTAAGCTTGGAATTTCTCCAGAAAAGTGATTATTTGACAAATCTATCTGATATATTGCCTTGAAATTTGAGATTTCAGATGAAAGTTGTCCACTCAAAGAATTTGATGACAAGTTTACAATCAAGAGATATGTAAGATTCCAAAAGCTGGGAGGTATGGTGGATTGCAACTTGTTAGAGCTTAACCTGATGCCTCTTAGAGATTTTAGTTCACCAATGCATTCAGGAATTGGACCTATTAGCATGTTTTCTCTCAAATCCAAATCTCCCAAATTACTCATCTCACAAACTTCATTAGGGATAGAGCCTTGTAATTGATTACCATCAAGATAAATTCTCTGCACTTGCCTTAATTGTCCTATCCTTGTGGGGATGAAGCCCCTAATTTGATTTTTACTAAGATCGATTTCTATCAAATTGCTCAAGTTTCCAATTTCTGAAGGAATAATTCCATGAATGTTGCATCCCTCTGCATAGAAATCTTGAAGAGAAGGGGAAAAATTACCAATTGAAGTTGGGAGAATGCCACTTATAAGTGGATTCAATGATATTTCCAAGATCCTCAACTGTTGACAACTAGTTAATGAAGAGAGAAATCCCAATTCTTGGGTTGGGGATTCACTACCAATCAAATTATTTCCCCAAAATCGAAGTTTTTGTAAGAGCCTTAAATTACCAAAACTAGGGATTATGCCACTGAATGCGTTTATCTCCAAGCTCAATTGAGTAAGTTTAGAAGCATTGTTGATTGAGCTTGGAATTGGCCCACTGAGTCTGTTACTTTGCAAACAAAGGTTTTCAAGATTGAAAATTGAAAGCCCAATATTTGAAGAAAGTCTACCTGATAGATCATTAAATGAAAGATCTAATTTCTTCAAACTTGATATATTGAATAGAGAAAAAGGGATGGAACCTGAAAATCACATAGAAAATAGACTATCATGAAAAGTAACATGTTTTCATAACATTTGTAATAATTTTCAGCTTTTAAAATGCATTTCATACTAGCAGTAGTATACACTTAACAGCATACATTAATGTAATGCTTTTATATAAAAACTCAAATCATCAAAGTACTATTTGGACAAAATTAAATCCAATTATTGCTTAGTAAATGATTTAAGCAATGATATTCTTTTCCATAATATATATTGAAATAATGGGGTCATAATATCAATATAATAGTCGATATAAGACTATATCTACGTTAGAAAATCGACAATCTAATGAGCCAAACTTTGAGGATAAAATAAGTTTTTTTTTTTTTTTTTTGAGTGGTTCAATAGATGAGATTGGGAATTGAGGAGGTTATAAGGAAAGTTTTGCATTAGTTTATTCAGTATTATATAATCATCATAAAATTAATGCATTGTTTGAAAAGAATAGAATCTATAGGATGTGTAATATCTGTAAATGTGAAAGTTTTCCTAATTCAATGATTTGTTTGACAATAATGTTGTAAATTCTTGATTAGAAGCCCAATAAATAATGAAGAATATATATAGTTTAATTTGATAAATTGATAAATATATATTGAAGCAATGATACATGCTGCCTCATCAAAACTTTTTATGTATACCTTTGAATTGATTTTGGTCAAGATATAATTCCCTCAGTTTGCTCAAACTTCCAACTTCAGTTGGGATGCTTCCACTCAAATTGTTGGAAGATAAGTCAAGATCTTCAAGCTCACTGCATTTCCCTATATTTGCTGGAATTCTCCCTTCAAAGACATGCATGTTATAAATTTAAAATATCCATGTTGCATGAATTTAATTAAATGTTGATGAGTGAAATTATATGGATAAAAAATCGATAAATGCTAAAGAAGCTAGCAAGGTGAAAAATGATACTCCCTCCGTCCCACTATTTTCAGCCTACTTGCCATTTTCGTTTGTCCCAATTAAATCTGCCAGCCCCAAAATGGCAAAGAAAATTTTACTCTCTTACCCCTCCATTTCTTTCATTTTACAACTTTTGCACTCAAAAAGTTGGTTTAAATTACAAAATTGTCACTCAAAAATATTAAAATAACACATCCAATCAAAGTCAACAGTTTTTTCTTAATATCTGTTCCGGTCAAAGTAGGCTAAAAATCATGGGACGGAGGTAGTACATGCTCATAAAAAGTAGATAAATATTAAAAAAGTGCATAAGGTGTGAATTCTAGAGATGATTCATTTCTGATCAAAATAAACTTTTTGTGTATACCTTTGAATTGATTTTGGCCAAGATATAATTCCCTCAATTTGCGCAAACTTCCAATTTCAGTTGGGATGCTTCCACTCAAATTGTTGGCAAATAAGTCAAGGTTTTCAAGCTCACTGCATTTCCCTATATTTGCTGGAATTCTCCCTTCAAAGACATGTCATAAATTCAATTTAAAATATGCATGTTGAATCAATTTAATTAAATGTTGATCATGAGTTAAATCATACATACCTGTGAAGTGGTTTGAGAATAGAGATAAAATCCTAAGCTTACTCAAACTCCAAATTTCATTTGGTATTTCTCTGCTGAATTTGTTGAGTGCCAAGCGCAGGTCCTCCATCTCTCTGCATTTTCCGATATTAGCTGGAATTTCGCCCTCTAGTTTATTATTCCCCGACAGATACAGAGCTCTAAGTCTTGGAGTATTATAACATATCTCATCTGGAAGCTTTCCTCTTAGCTTATTGGATCTCACATTTATTTCTATCAAAGATGAGATGTTGAAGAGAGTAGGAGGGATTCTACCCCAGAAGGAGTTATTACTCATACGCACATGTTCAAGTTGAGATAACCCTCCAAGCCATGATGGTATTTCTCCACTCAAGTCGTTAAATCCAACGTTGATCTCCTTTAAACGATGTAATTTTGACAGTTGAGAAGGAATCAAACCTGAGAAATTGTTGTAGCTGATGTCTAAAGATCGAAGAAATGTTAAATTTCCAAGATGTGGAGAAATGGTTCCTCGGAGCTCGAATCCTGAGACGTTTAAGGTGGTGACGCGATGGTGTTTGATGCCACAAGAGACACCAATCCAGTAACAAATGGATGAGTTACCATTAGCCGAAGACCAATTCTTGCTTAAAACACCATCAGGATCAGAAGTGATGGATTTTTTGAAGGCAAGTAATGCAGATTCATCGGTGCTCAAATCGGAAAAAGACAGGGAAGAAGTAGTGAGTGTAAATATGATGAAGAGCAGATGAATAGCAAAAGAAAAGAGAGCATCCATTAATACAATCATTATAATGATCTCCACTTCCTGAACTTGCTGTGTGTTTGCTATATATGACAAGCTAGTTGTAGTGTAGTACATGGAATTGAATGCTATTATATATACTACAAATAAAAAGGTGAAGACACTCTGATCGAAATAATGAAATGGAAATGTGGGGATCAGTTTTCAAGTGGGAGCAAATCATAGTTGCAAGTTGAAAAAGAAGAAGATTTTAAGTTTCAGTGGAACGAATTAATGCGCACATTAAGCTTCAGTGGAAGACCAAGAAGTCTTTGCTCTTCTTTTTCCATATTAATTCCACAAATGCTTGCAATCATCTCTATCCAAGAAATTTCCTTGTTTTAACCACTAATATTATATATACATTATAGAGTTAATTACTTTTTAGCCATTAATTTATTGGTTCGGTTAAGTTTACCTATTATCTTTTCGGGTTGACGATTTTACCCTTTATCTTCTGAAAATTCGAAAATTTGACCCAATTAATTCAGCCTGAACTGCCAAATCGGGCTAACTTCGTATGTGACTAGCACGTGCACCCTAGTTTTCACACTATTTTTGCCCAGTAACTTATCTGTTCTTGTAATTTTACCCATCAACTTATTTGTTTTGGCAATTTTGTCCATTAATTTTTTTAAGTTTTCTGTCCTCATAGAGTAGGGTTAAATTCATTTTTGGTCCTGTTAAACAGGTGTCGTCCCATTTTCGTCCTTCTAAAATCCGATTTTCAATTTTAGTCCCACTATCTCAAAATTTGACCAATTTCAGTCCAATTTGGCAGGAAAATGCAAATTCCGGGCCGATTTCTAGCGAGTGTACTGCACTCGTCCCCAATTTGTACAATTCCTCCGAATGCGCACACGTGGCCTTTTTTTTTTCCAGTTGGCAGTCCACGTCAGAACCTGAAATTATAAAATGAATTAAGAAATGTAAAAACATAATTCTAAAACTTAACTAATAAAAAACAGAAAAAGGAAAGACAAAAAACGGGATTCAAATAACAAAAGGGGGAACAATCTCTAATCTCCCAAATTCTCAAGGAAATGATGCTCACGGAATCAGGCATCGGTTCGGAAGGAGCTGGGATTCTAGCTTCCTCTCTAAAGGATAAGCACAGCTTAGAAGAGCTCCAAATATGGGAAGACTCCATTGGTTCCAAGGGAGCAGAAGAGCTGTCTAAAATGATCGAAGTCAACTCAACTCTCAAACTGTTTACCATTTTCGACTCAAAGTCGATCACAGCAACACCTCTAATCTCAGCAGTTTTAGCACGGAATATATCCATGGAGGTCCACATCTGGTGTGTTGATCACAAGGATAAAAGTTCCAAGGTTGTGATTTGGTACTTGGGTGAATTAGGGTTCTTTAGAATTTGGAAGATATTGGATTGTTCCCCCTTTTGTTATTTGAATCCCGTTTTTTGTCTTTCCTTTTTCTGTTTTTTATTTGTTTTTTATTTCTTTTTATTTGTTAAGTTTTAGAATTATGTTTTTTACATTTCTTAATTTATTTTATAATTTCAGACGCTGACGTGGACTGCCAACTGGAAAAAAAAAAAAGGCCACGTGTGTGCATTCAGAGGAATTGTACAAATTAGGGGCGAGTGCAGTACACTCGCCGGAAATAGGTCCGAAATTTGCATTTTCCGGCCAAATTGGACTGAAATTGGTCAAATTTTGAGATAGCAGGACTAAAATTGAAAATCGGATTTTAGAAGGATCAAAATGGGACGACACCTGTTTAACAGGACCAAAAATGAATTTAACCCCATAGAGTATCATGTTTTACTCACATGCGAATTAAGCCCGACCGATCCGGCTATTCGGGCTTAATTTGGGTCAAATTTCCGGCTTTTTAAAAGATAAAAGGATAAAATCGCCAATATGAAAAGATAATTGGTAAAATTTCCAAAACTAAAAAGTTAATGGGTAAAAATAATAAATAACTCTATATTATAGCACTTGAAGAGAAATTTGTGTGAACGTATTTACATGAAACTCTACTCATAAACACAAGACTTATATTCCAATCAAGTTGGTACTATTTCCTTTCTATAATTTGTTTAGCATTCACCCACCAAATTAATGGAATTTTTTCATTGCCATGTAGACTACATAGTAATTTCCTTTTACTCTAATTTTGGGCCAATTAGTTTAGGCACGTGACTTTCTCATGTCAATTAACCCGAAATTCATTGATTTGGCAAATTTGTCCTAAACTTGACCGTCTTTGAAAGATATGCTCTTAATTTCAAAGACCGAGAAGATAATGTCCCTAAATGATTGAAGGGCTAAAGTTACCGTCCTAAATTTACAATTTCCCCGAGTTAATATTCCAAGAACCAGAAATTAAACTGATATATATGGCAAAGAGAAAAATTCATTTTATGTCCACTTAAAATTCTACTGTCTATTTTACGTCCTTTTATTTTTAGGGTTTCACATTTAGTCAAATTAAAACCAAAATCGACCAATTTTGGTCAAATGGGGGCGATTGCATCTCAATCGCCGCCAATTTTGAATTTCTAATAGCCACATCAGCTGCCACGTGTGCTCCGATAAGCCATGTCAGTTGCCACGTGTGCTTCAATAAGCCACATCAGCTGCCACGTGTGCTTCGATAAGCCACGTCAGCTGAACTCAGCCGAAAAATCGATCTCCGGTGGCCAAATGATCAAAATTGGTCGATTTTGATTGTAATTGGACTAAATGTGTAACCCTAAAAATAAATGGACTTAAAATGGACAGTAGCGTTTTAAATGGACGTAAAATGAATTTTTCCCATATGGCAAATGTGCAATTATTCCAAAGACTGTACTCTTTCTGTAATGTTTGGAAATTTTAACTCATTTATAAAAAAACAAAAATCATGAATGAAAGGATATGGCTGAACTTCTGCAAGGGTTGCATGGCAATGTTGCTGTGCATGCTTTGGTTAAAATCGACTACGTGTGGAAAAGAATTGGAGAAGGGTTTCTTTAATGTTTAGCACTAACATTTTTTTTTTGTTTGCAGGTGAAAGGAGAAGTCGTGGTTTCACTTAAGAAACGCACACGCGCCTCTACGACGTCATCAAACTCAAAGCCTCAGATAAAAGCGTGTCTTCACGTACAAAGGCGTGTTCATGCTTTAGCTTAGAGTTGCTGCTACGTGGAGCCAATCGCGCGTTGACAGCTCAGCTCTCATAACGGTTATTTCAGTTGCAACGCTCAGAGGAGAGAGAAACGGTGAAACAGAGTGTGTTTGAAGCTATCTTTCATGGAGTTGCCAGAATTCATTAGAGATCCGTTTGAGCTGATTGTTTTTGTGCCTGAGAGTGTATATATTGTAGTTTACAGTGTATTTAGAAACACAAGTTTTCATTACGTATTGAGAGAGATCTAGAGCAAGAAAGTTAGCATGTTGTGTGTGTTCTTCTGCGATTAGATTGCAGATTTGAAGCTGTAATTGGTTCTCGATTTCTTTCAATAAAGATTCCCTCCCTCCGGCCGTTGCCCCATGGATGTAAGCTTTATAGCTGAACCACGTAATCTCTGTTGTTGAATTTTCGTTTTTAATATCTCTACATTTGTTGAGTTTGGTTTGGATCTAGTTGGTGGATCTTAAAAGTTCTAGGGTTTTTTTGATTGAAATTCTAACAGTTTGTGGCGCCGTCTGTGGGAAGATTGGTTTAGAGAAGATGGCCACTGCTAGATTTGATGTAGAGAAGTTTAATGGAAAAGGAGATTTTGGCTTGTGGAGAGTGAAGATCAAAGCTCTTCTAGTTCAACAGGGATTGGTCTTGGCTTTGCAGGGTCCTAGCGCTTTTCCTGAAGCCATGACTGCACAAGAGAAACTTCAGATCCAGGAAAGAGCTCACAGTGCTCTCATCCCAGCCTCGGAGACAAGGTTCTTAGAGAAGTGGCCAAAGAGGATACAACCCTTGCAGTTTGGGAAAAATTGGAGAGTTTGTATACGGTCAAGACTATAGCAACAGGCTATATATGAAGAAAAGGCTCTATGCCGTTAAGATGTCAGAGGATAAATCCATTCTTGATCAATTGGAGGAATTCAACAAAGTCTTGGATGACCTAGAAGACATAGAGGTTGATCTCGTGGAAGAAGACAAAACTCTCATGCTATTGAGTGCTCTTCCAAAGAGTTATGAGCATTTCATAGATTCTATCCTTTATGGCAGACAACACTCCATCACTCTTGAAGAAGTGGTGGTGGCTTTTAAGACTAAAGAGTTGTCCAAGAATTCAGATATGAAGGTTAAGAATGTGGCTGAAGGTTTAGCCATCAAACAAGGAAACAACAAGAAGAAATTTCAGAAAAAGGGATCCACTCAGACTCAAGGAAAGAAGCCAGATCAAAATCAAGTTTCTACTACTGATATGGAGGAAAACATGTGCTTTCATTGCCACAAACTAGGCCATCATAAGAAGGACTACATCAAGTATAAGCAATTTCTTAAAAGCAAGGGCAAAACTCCTCAGAATCAGGCAAATCAAACAACAGAAGCAACTGCTTCTAACACAGGTTATGAGTCTGCTGAAGTCTTGACTATTACAGCCACTGAGGTAAATTCTGAGTGGATCTTAGATTCAAGTTGTTCATTTCACATGACTCCAATTAAAGATTGTTTTCAAGAACTTACATTAGAAGATTCTGGTATAGTTATGCTTGGAAATGATCATAGCTGCAAAGTAAAGGGTATTGGATCTGTTGCTCTTAGAATGTATGATGGTGTGGTGAGAATTCTATCTCAAGTTAGATTTGTTCCAGATTTGAAGAGAAACTTAGTTTCTTTGGACATGTTAGACACTCAGTGATATAAATTCCACTCTGAGGCACGTTTGCTTTTAGTTTCTAAATCTGATAAAACAGTAATGCAAGGGCTCAAGAGAAATGAATTGTACTTTCTGGTTGGAGAAGTTTATCAGGGATCTGTAAACTCAGCTCAGGAGATGGACAGGACTATTTTATGGCATAAGAGACTTGGACACATGAGTGAAAAAGGATTGTTGGAATTGGCAAAACAAAAAGTGTTTGGAAGGAACAAGATCACCAAGCTACACATGTGTGATTCCTGTGTTTTGGACAAGAACAAAAGGCTTCCTTTCAAATCAGGTATACATGTATCTAAAGAGCCTTTAGAGTACATCCATTCAGATCTTTGGGGGCCTGCAAGAACTCAAACAAAGAGTGGTGGAAGATACTTTCTATCCTTGATTGATGATCATAGCAGAAAGGTTTGGGTATATATTCTAAAAACTAAGGATGAAGCCTTCAGGACCTTTAAGGAGTGGCTGATTGAGGTGGAGAACATCTCAGGAAGGTAAGTTAAATATCTGAGAACAGATAATGGTCTTGAATTCACCTCAGAAGAATTCAACTCATTTTGTAAGGAGAAAGGGATTGTGAGGCATAAAACTGTACCTGGAACCCCTCAGCAAAATGGACTTGCTGAGAGGATGAACCAAACTGTTCTCAACAAAGTAAGGTGTATGTTGATCAGCTCAGGCTTGACAAAGTGTTTTTGGGGTGAAGCAGTAGCTACAACAGTTCACTTGATCAATAGAAGCCCATCATCAGCCATATATTACAAGACTCCTGAAGAAAGATGGAGTGGAGTTCCTGCAAACTACAGTGGTCTCAGAGTGTTTGGATGCCTTGCATATGCTCATATTAATCAGGACAAACTAGAACCAAGAGCTTTAAAGTGTGTTTTCTTAGGTTATCCCAAAGGAATCAAAGGTTATAGGCTCTAGTGTTTTGAAAAAGATAATCAAAGATGTCTTGTGTGCAAGGATGTGGTTTTTGATGAGAATAAGATGCCAATGAAGAAGGATGAATCAAACATTGATGAACCACCTGAAAATGAGAAGGAATCTTAGCTTGAGATGGAGCCTTTCACAATTAATCAACCTGTGGAAGAAGACTTAAGTTCAGAAGAAGGAGAAGATGAAGCTGAAGCTGATGAAATTCAGAATCAATTGGTAAACTATCAATTAGTTAGAGATAGATTCAGGAGAGCTATAAAACCACCTTCTAGACTTGGTTATGCTGACAATGTTTCTTTTGCTTTGCTTGCAGCTCAAGAAGTACAAAGCTCAGAACCTAGATCATACAAGGAAGCATTATCATGTTGAGAAAAGGAGCATTGGATAGTTGCAATTCAAGAAGAACTCTGTTCACTTGAAAAGAACAAAACATGGCAGATAGTGGATAAGCCTCCAAAGAAGAAACTTGTAGGTTGCAAATGGATTTTCAGGAAGAAGGTGGAAGCTACCAAAGGCAACAAAATCAGATTTAAAGCAAGGCTTGTGGCCAAAGGGTTCACACAGAAGGAGGGAATACACTATGCTGAAATCTTCTCCCCAGTTGTCAAGCATTGTTCCATAAGGATACTCTTAGCTATGGTGGCTCAATTCAGGATGGTCTTATACCAAATGGATGTCACCACTGCATTCCTTCATGGTGAACTGAAGCAACAAATATACATGGCAATTCCAGAAGGTCTTCATGTAAATGGAAGTGAGAATAAAACATGCTTGCTGAAGAAATCACTCTATGGCCTTAAACAATCACGAAGGCAATGGTATTTGAGGTTTGATCATTTCATGCTTAAGTCTAAATTCATTAGAAGTAAGTATGATCACTGTGTTTACTTCAAGCATGAACATAATGCACATACTTTTCTTCTTTTATATGTTGATGATATGCTTATTGCTAGTACTTCTAACTCTTGTTTGCATAGTGAAATCTCTTTTGAAGTCAGAATTTGATATGAAAGACTTGGGGAAAGCCAGAAGAATGCTTGACATGGATATAAGTGTTAGTGAGGAAACAGGAGAAGTGTTTCTAGATCTTAGTAATTATCTGAAAAAGTTTCTAATTAAGTATTAGATATTGAATCAGGCAAAGAGCTCTAGTGTTCCATTAAGTCAGAATATAAAGCTCTCTAAGGAGCAAGAGCCTAAGAATCAACATGAAGTGGACAGGATGATGAGAATTCCATATGCTAATGCAGTTGGGAGCTTGATGTATGCCATGGTGTGTTACAGACCTGATCTTGCACATGCTATGAGTGTAATCAGTAGATACATGGTCTAGCTCATTGGGAAGCTGTCAAGTGTGTTATGAAGTGGGAAAAACTCATTTTTGGTCCAGTTAAAGGGCTACTGTCCGTTTTTGGTCCATGTATAAGCCTAATTTCAATTTTAATCCAGTTAAAGCCGAAATTTGTCCAATTTCAGTCAAATCTCGTCGGAATTGCAATTTACCAACCGGTTTCCGGCGAGTGTGATGCACTCGCCCCCAATCTTTGGCTTCTGTCTGAGGTGGTGCTGATTTGTATTTTTATTGGACATGTGACATTTCTTCTAGTTTTAAATTGAAGCCAAAATAATGCCAACTTTTACAAAATAAAAAAAAGGTGGAAATCGAAAATGAAAAACAAAATTACATCAAATCAAATAATCCCAAATCTAAAACTTAATTGAAAAAACCTTAAATCAGATTGAAGAAAAGGGATCGAAAGCCCCAAACTCTTGAAAAGCAAGAACCCTAATTTAATCTCCGAACTCAACCAACAACAACGATGCAATCACCACGGGTACCCACCGGGCAAAGAATCATTCTTCCACACAATCACTGCCGAAAATGCCTTCTCTTCAAAGGAGATGGAAGAAAAAAAAAATTAAAGAATCACATTCAAGAATATGGTGTTAGCAGCCAAGGGCACGGCTATTAGTGTAATATGATCGGCTCTATGGTTCCGTAGCTTGAGAAATCACGTCACAGAGGATGATGACGATTTTGAATCTTCAGTCTTGTTTATTTTGCACATGCAATCTGGACAGGGAAATGAATATATCGAGTCATTTGGTCTCTTGAGTTGAAAACCTTTTGACCCACTATTTGCTCGCATAGTTTGCATCTGCCTCTTGAAGTTCTTCCACCTGGGTGAAATTAATGAAACATCAATATCCAGCAGAAGGATATTGGTCCTTCTTGCTTTTCAAGAGTTTGGGGCTTTCGATCCCCTTTCTTCAATCTGATTTAAGGTTTTTTCAATTAAGTTTTAGATTTAGGATTATTTGATTTGATGTAATTTTGTTTTTCATTTTCGATTTTCACTTTTTTTTATTTTGTAAAAGTTGACATTATTTTAGCTTCAATTTAAAATTAGAACAAATGCCACATGTCTAATAAAAATACAAATCAGCGCCACCTCAGACAGAAGCCAAAGATTGGGGGCGAGTGCATCACACTCGCCGGAAACCGGTTGGTAAATTGCAATTCCGACGAGATTTGACTGAAATTGGACAAATTTCGGCTTTAACTAGATTAAAATT
Source organism: Scutellaria baicalensis (assembly GCA_005771605.1). NCBI lineage: Eukaryota > Viridiplantae > Streptophyta > Magnoliopsida > Lamiales > Lamiaceae > Scutellaria > Scutellaria baicalensis. The sequence continues at coordinate 371,070 of VALJ01000034.1, forward strand.
GAAATTAGGCTTATACATGGACCAAAAACGGACAGTAGCCCTTTAACTGGACCAAAAATGAGTTTTTCCCGTTATGAAGTACTTAAATGGTTCATTAGACAGAGGGTTATGTTTCAGACAAAACTCAAAGTTGAAGGTTCCAATAGAAGGTTTTGTGGATTCAGACTATATAGCAAATGTTGATACAAGGAAGTCATTAACAGGTTTTGTGTTTACTCTATTTGGAACTGCAATAAGTTGGAAGTCAACTCACCAACATGTGGTAGCATTGTCAACCACTGAATTTGAGTTTATTGCTGTTACTGAGGTTGCAAAGGAAGCTACATGGCTCAAAGGAATAATGAATGAGTTTGGTCTAAATCAAGGGTGCATCACTGTCTATTGTGATAACAGTAGTGCTATTCATCTTACCAAGCATCCAGGATACCATGGGAGAACGAAGCATATAGATGTTAGGTTGTACTTCATCAAAGATAAGGTTGAGCAAGGAGAAGTTCAAGTAGAGAAAATTGTCACTGAAGAAAATGCAGCTGATGCCTTCACAAAAGCTCTACCTACAGCAAAGTTTGAGTTATGTATGGAGTTAATAGGGCTTAGGGGAAAGGCTGGAACTAAAGCTACTTGAGGAATAAAGGAGACTTGCAGATAGTTAAAGCCATAAGGTGGAGAATTGAAAGGATATGGCTGAACTTCTGCAAGGGTTGCATGGCAATGTTGCTGTGCATGCTTTGGTTAAAACCGACTAAGTGTGGAAAAGAATTGGAGAAGGAAGAAACGGGTTTTATTAATGTTTAGCACTAAGGTTTTATTTTTGTTTGCAGGTGCAAGGAGAAAGCGTGGTTTCACTTAAGGAAACGCACGCGCGCCTCTGCCACGTCATCAAACTCAAAGCCTCAGATAAAAGCGTGTCTTCTCTTACAAAGGTGTGTTCATCCTTTAGCTTAGAGTTGCTGCTACGTGGAGCCAATCGTGTGTTGACAGCTCAGCTCTCATAACGGTTATTTCAGTTGCAACGCTCAGAGGAGAGAGAAACGGCGAAACAGAGTGTGTTTGAAGCTATCTTTCACGGAGTTGCCAGAATTCATTAGAGATCCATTTGAGCTGATTTGTTTTGTGCCTGAGAGTGTATATATTGTAGTTTACAGTGTATTTGGAAACACAAGTTTTCATTAAGTATTGAGAGAGATCAAGAGCGAGAAAGTTAGCATGTTGTGTGTGTTCTTCTGCTATTAGATTGCAGATTTGAAGCTGTAATTGGTTCTCGATTTCTTTCAATAAAGATTCCCTCCCTCCGGCCGTTGCCCCATGGATGTAAGCTTTATAGCTGAACCACGTAATCTCTGGTGTTGAATTTTCGTTTTTGATTTCTCTACATTTGTTGAGTTTGGTTTGGATCTAGTTGGTGGATCTTAAAAGTTCTAGGGTTTTTTGATTGAAATCCTAACAATGAACGTGGTGGTTTTGCATTATTTGCTGTGAGTGGAAAGACTAGATCGAAGTCATATATCTTTCCATTCATTAAATAATTTTATGAAGAATTAATTTTTAAATTTGTTACATACTCTTTTTTTTATATCAATACATAAACTTCAGTCATGAGGATACTAAAAAGAATAAACATTTACAAAAAAAATATTTTGGGACAATAAAATTAGTTGCAATGAAAATCTATTTTTTGGAAACATTTTAATATTTCTAATAGGCTTTGAAGTTTTTAGTGACGGATTGAGTACGTTTCAGATTCTCTCATTCTTGATCGGATGCTTTGTTGTTCCAATCTCATCACTTTGATGTTTGGGGTAGTAAAAGAAGTCATGCAAAAAGAAAAGAAAAGGAGTAAGAAGCAGGTACTTTGTTGTCAAAGAAATAAGAAAAGGTTGTAAGAAGTTTGTGCAATAAAATAATAGTACATAAAACTTGCAATGCAAATCAGGTATTAATCAAGAACCACATTTACTTATATGCATCAGTAGTAACTTGTTGTAACAGATATGAGATAACTTGATGTATGCTTAGAGACTTTTCCTAACTTTTCCTAACTTTTGTCTCTGTCAATAAACAATTTGAAATAGCTATAGCTTTTCTTAATTCAATAAGCTGTCATGAGTGGTACTTTGATGGAAATATATGCTTTGTTATTTATGTTACTAGCAAGATCATTCATCACCTACTACGTGTATTATTGACCTCAGTCACTGTAACTTTGGCTTCGATCTTTTGGAGAGCAGCCACGAAAGCTGTATTGGAGATTCATGATAAGATGTCACTGCTTGAATGGTTGGCCAACGAGCATAGATGTTTTGGTTGCACACTTGAATTTCTGCAGGAAACACAAGTGGGGAATGCAGTCCCTAATCAACCTCTTGAGAGTGAATCTGGTGTGGATAATCTGCCACAATCCCAACAGACTGTTGAAGAAGCCATTCAAACTCAGCAATCTCAGATTCATGGGCCTTCAATGTACGAGCAACTTCTATTGGGACAGATCAATAGAAGACCAAGAGGACCTACCCCTCTCTCAAAATTCTCATCCAGTTCATTTTCATCCTCAGAATTCACACCATATTCACCCTCATTAATTAGATCATCATCAGACTCATTACTTGCATCATCTTCACCACTCAACTCATTCATAAAATCATCTACATGTTCATGCAAGGATTTGTCAATTTTCTCAAGTTTTTCAGCATACACATGTAGAATGTTAATACCTACACGGTTTAATGCTATTTCCCTAAACAATTCATCAGTATGTAGAAGCCTAAACCCACTGTTTTGAATGACATAGAACCTCCTATCACATTCTCCTAACTCAACTTCAGTCCACCTTTTCAAATCATATAGGCAAACAAATTGAGCTTCTACATAATCATAATTCATTATGGATCCACCCTTATATTCAGCTTTAAAAGAGGTGTTTGAAAACTCACCTCCATAATGAATTACAACAATGATGAATTGGTGCTCCTTTTTTGTCAATTTACAAAACAAATAACAAGCATTAACTAACATTCCATTTTTTTTACATTCTTGAATTAAAAATACATTTATCACAATTTAATAAAGTCCACAGTGGACCCAATAAGCCAATATAAAATAAGATTATCTTTACAATCCTAAACTAATTTCCAGTTTAGCACAATTCTATCACTAGATTAAATTTCAAAAACTGCTACTTCACCTATGTGGACAACTGTGGACCACAAAACCAAGCCCCACCCACACCCTTCAACATAGTAAAGAAACCCCACCCACACCCACCAACACACAACACGATAAAGAAAAGTGAAGAGTACCCTACCCCACATGTTTGAAAAAACAGGAAAAAACCTTATATTTAATTGTTCAACAACCAAAATAAGACAAAAAATTACCTAGGGTTCTATTAAACAAACAAAAAATGGGAAGCATATATAATTCAAAACTGCTACTAAAAAACATCACAAAGTTGCACTCAGTTACATGAAAAAATCGAAGAAAACTAACCATATCTAGGAGGTGGGAAGTGCGCCAGTTTTCTATCTCGTTTCTTCACCATCTTCAGAACGCGATGCGAGGTGGGAATGGATTTTGGTCTTCAAGCTTTCAATAGGGTTGGGCGACGTCGATTTTTCTTCAAAAATCTCTCAACTGTTTCTCTAATTCGTGGGGGTGAGGGTGTAATTAGGTTAGGGTTCTTTTGATTTAGGGATTAGATTTCTTACCCTTTTGATTTGGGGAAATGTTCTTCTGATTTGGGAATTTTTGAATCCCGTTTTTTGATTCAAAAATCCAGGTGGATTTTCTTATTCTTTTAATTATATGCCACATAATTAAAAACATCAAACGTGTCCGATTTTGGGCCGGATAGCCCGAAATTAGGGCCACACGTGCACAACACGTGCGATTTGAGCCCAAATAAGCCATTCGGGCTGAAATTGGGCATAAATTGCTAATTTTTTAACAATAATGTCCAAATTGGCCAGCTCGATATAATAATGTCCGAGATTGCCAGACCCCCTACTTTACGGGACATAAAAAAGTAATAAGCTCTGTCTTTAATGAACTTGACCTAGTACTATTTTGTACTATCATATTTCACCCCATATCAAGTCTACCAACTTATTTCACTCTGTATCAGCTCGTACCGATATAATACACTCCGTATATAATTATTAATGCAGTTCGTACCACGATATTTCATCTTCTGTACTAGCATTAGTATAGCACGTTTGACAAAACATATAAACCTAGATGAGATAAGTTCTCAATTAGAATAATCAATGCTCACATTACCAATAAAAACTCAGATTCTCTCAAATTGAACAAAAGCTTTTCAATAATCATAATTTCCCAAATTCTTAATGGTCCTCTATTTCCCAAAGTCTAACAAATAACTCATACTAGTGGCTTGCCCTAACAACTTTAATCGAACAAAAATGTTCGAGTACATTAATTTAGCACCAATTTTATAGCTTTAAAATACATAATTCCCACCTTTTTTTACAATCAAATTGGAACAAATTATATACTTAGAAAATCAATATAATATGCATTAAATCGAACCAAGAAGTTCCATCATACTTGTTGTACCCATATATATAGTGCCTTTCCTTTTCCAATAATGCATTGAGCCAAAATAATTAGAAACTTTACAGTTATTTTGTTTGAGTAGGAAGACTATACTTAATTCCAAGCCAATGTCTTTTACTACCTCCGTCCCAAAATAAATGACATTTTAGCCTTTTGCATATATATTTAGAAATGTGATAAAAAGTCCAATCTACCCCTATTTAAGTTTAATTAATGAGGAGTTTTTATCTCTTTAACACATTTAATCTGAGATGAGTAAGTAAGGACATATTTGATATATTGTATTTAAATATGCTTTGGAATACGAAAACGACAATTATTTTGGGACAAATTTTAGTTGTTAAAACGTCATTTATTTTGGGATGGAGGTAGTAATTTGTTTGATTCGCAAGACGTCATAACTTCCAAGCTGTCAATTTGTTTTTATTGTTGATTTATAAAATTTGAAGCTGTGAGCACCACAAACTTATCTATCATCCTTAGCTGGAAATAAAATTGAGTTATCAAGTACATGGAGTACTTCAATGATTTGAAATTTAAGAATTTTCAAATCAATAGATATTTATATGTTCAAATTATTCAATAAATAGTTTTAATAATATTCAAATCAATTAGAAAATGAATAATTCAAACAACCACACATGAATTTGTTATATACCATGGATTCGAATAGTAACTTTTCTGGTTGTCAATTTACGACAATATAACACTTTGAAAAGTTAGAAATATTGTCAAATTTCAACATGAATGATTTAATTGGGCTCAAATTGTATATGAGGCTTTGCAATTTAGGATAGTAAATTCAGAAATTTTGCCAATTAACTTTTAAATTGGATGATATATTTGGGCCCAAATTGTATGGGAATGAACCATACTTTCAGACTTTTTGGGCCTGATTCGTTGATATAGTTAGATGTGACAATCACATATTAATTTAAAACATATTAATTGTCTTTAAAAGAAATAAAAATACATTAAAATCAATAAAATAATTGAGAAATACACTATGAAAAGAAAATTGAGTTTTCATATAAGTATTAAAATTTGTATTCCAATAATAATTTTAAAATCCTGAAATATTTAATTGCATAAACAATTTATCTTTACTAATTTACTCAAAATGCAAAATTATAATTTCAAAATCAACATTAATAATTCAATATAAAATTAGGCTTAATTATGTTTTAATTATTCAATTAAAATCTGAAAAGTATTTCTTGATAAACGAATAATTTAAAAAAGAAGAAGCTAATTAGTATTATAATTAAGTAAAATTAAATGATCTTGGTTTATTTAAAAAATTCAAACACATATTTAGCATAGTTAAATTTTTTGAAAATGAAATGAAATTAATTTAACTTATATTAAATTAGTTTGTCTTATTTTTGGCTTAAAATTTTAAATTTGATTAATGTATTTTAATTTGTTTCAAATTATAAGTTTAAATTTTAATTAAATAATTTAATCTAAATTAATATTACTTTAATTTTGATTTCAATTTTTTATTTTAATAATAAAATACTAAAATATTTATCTTAATTTTCTAACATAATTTTAATTTAAACATTTTTATTTTGTATTTGTATTTTTTAAATGAGTAAAGATAAATTTTTTAATTCTAGTTCATATTAATACAAATTAATGTCATATTCCTTATTTCATATTATACTATAAACAAATTGTTTTTTTTTTCATTTTAGTTGAATATGTACAAATTTATTAAATGACGAAGCTAATCATTGTAGAGAAAAATCATTCATTGACACACAAAATGACCCTCCATGAACTGATCAATTTGAGATTTTTTTCATCAAATTACCAGATACTACGTTGAATTTTTTTCCTTTCTGATAAGAATATGGTTCTGAGTAATTAATTGAGCCTTTAACCTCTGCATATTTAAAGTAAATTACATTCTATTTTTACAACATTCTTATATATAAAGCTTAAATAACAATTGTGTATGTAGAGATTTTCAAGTCACATATACTAATCCTATAGATGAGAATTATCTATACTCGCATACTCCCATATCAAACATATTTAAAATTTTGATCTAAAAAGCTGTGAAGAAAATTAAAAGCTATATTGGACTATCTTATAATTATAAGTTGTTTTGCATATTATTATTGCCTTCTGATCATGGTTCCTTCATTTGCAATTGTGGCTTTAATTCCGCATTGAACATATTATGATATGTGGGCTTCTTCCCTGTAAATTAACATCTCCAACAACAATATTCCAAAACTATATACGTCGCCATTTGTGGATACTGTTCCGTCCGATCCATACTTTGATATATTTGTTGCAATTTTGAGAATTTAGGAAATAAATACAAAGAAACTGAAATTTAAGATATTCATGAACATTGTACTTTACCTGGTGCTGCATAACCTATAGTTGCCAAGGTTTTAGTATGGATCATAATCTCTCCTTCACCCAAAAAGCTTGGAAATACCAAAATCAGCAACATGAGCAGTCATGTCTTCATCGAGCAGAATATTGTGTGGCTTTATATCATGATGAAGATATTCCAATGCTAGTGCCACATGATCTATTGCTATTTTCAATCTTTGCATCAGATTTAAACCACAGTGGTTTGATTCACTAAAAGAACTTGTTCCTCGTTCAAGTTCAATAAAGTTGTTCGAGATTGAAATGACCAATGTGTTGGAAAATCCTCTGAGAATTTCCATCTGATTTAATAAATCAGAAATCTCGTCATAGGATCGATTATTGAGTGTAATCTAACATGATGAATTAATTAATTGGAAGAAGAAGATATACGAGATACCTTTTGAAGCGTGTCTAAGAACACTACGCTTCAACCTGTCTAAGAAATCTGCCGGCTTCATACCTTCAAGTCTTCTCCGGTGTTCTCTAGAATTCTCTCTGCAGTATCAACGTGTGTGGGCACGTTTGTTGTGAACGCGTCTTATAAGCAGAAAAGAAACTGCTTACCACGTTCTGTTCCCACGTTCTATTCCGGATAGAAACAGAATCACGAATATATCCCACGTTCTGTTCCGGATAGAAACAGATAAAATCCTATCAGTTAAATATTTATCTCATAAATATCTTTTAACTGATATTTTTATCCGGATAGTCCAACAACCTCAATTATACTGCATTATATATCATAATATATTAAATTCATATTAGAGCCACCGAAGGGACCTAATCGGACCCAATTAAATTAAGCTTCAATAAATTAATTTTGACTCAATTAACTCTTAATCAGTCAAATTAATTTATTAATCTCGTTCAACTCCACTATAAGTACGAGATAGCACTCTTAATTAAATTGGAATTACTGAAGCAATTAATCAATAATATGTATCATCTGATTGATCGATCCAACATATTACCCCCTTCGATCAATTAAAATTTTGGAATAGGCTATCATGACCAATATGCCATCATTCCAATATTCATCAATCTCACATCTCAATTTCTATCTGATAGTACCGTGTGATCACATCACACAATTTGATTCAACAAGAATGTTGAATACTGAGTTCAGATTTGCTATCAACAGAAAAAACAGTGAGACCATGATCATGCCTATTAAATAGGTGAAGGTGTCTGATATTGCAAGTATATGTTCTTCATTATTTCACTTTAATTCCCAAGACACTGAGATATTGATCAAAAAAAATCTCACCCATTAGCACCTCAAAGAACTTCAAGTTAGTAACAAAATTACACTATTTGCTCAAGATTAAGGTAATACATGCGTCAATCAATGAATTAAATCGTATGGTCAAACACAATTTTAAATTCATATGATCCCGTCCAATACACCATCTGTGTATCCTCAATTCCATTACCAAGTCAAAGACAAACTTTAATAAAATTGAGATGATCTTATCAAAATAAATTGCCCAATTTATCTACTGATCACGGACAAAAAATTTTATGGATTGAATAATAAATTGAATCTTTCTATGCTTAAAAACTTAAGCACTCAATCTAAAAATATCTACAATCCATGGACATATGCAATGCTCAAACAAAATAGAACAATTCATTTTATTTCAAAATGTCTGACATGAAAGATAATAAATTTACTCAAGGGCATAAAACAAATACACTAACAACATATCTCTCCCACTTGCCCTAGAGTAAATGGGACATGTCTAGTATACCCATATTCCTAATATGACCCTCAAAGACCCCACTGGATAAGCTCTTAGTAAAGGGGTCAGCAAGATTATCTACAGTTGCAATCTTGCACATCGACACTTCTCCTCGTTGAACTATATCCCTTACAAGGTGATACTTCCGCTCAATGTGCTTTCCACGCTTATGGTTTCTAGGCTCTTTTGCATTTGCCACTGTTCCACTATTGTCACAAAACAGAGTAATGGAATGTGACGCAGAAGGAACCACCTCGAGGCTTAACAAAAAATTTCTGAGCCATACAGCTTCTTTGGCTGCTTCGCAAGCAGCCACATACTCAGCCTCCATTGTGGAATCAGCAATACATGATTGTTTTACACTCCTCTAAACAACAGCTCCGCCACCAAAAGTGAATAATGACCCTGATGTAGATTTTCGAGAATCTCTATCAGCTTGAAAATCAGAATCAGTATATCCTACCGGCACTAAATCTGATGCTGTGTATACCAACATATAATCTCTTGTTCTCCGAAGATACTTGAGAATATGTTTTACAGCAATCCAGTGTTCAGGTCCTGGATTTGACTGATATCTACTGACCATACCAACAACATAACAAATATCTGGTCTGGTACATACCATTGCATACATGAGACTTCCTACAGCAGATGCATAAGGAACTCGTTTCATGTATTCCACCTCACTAGGAGTTTTTGGAGATTGCTCCCGTGACAGGTGGATTCCATGTCTGAAGGGGGTCCGACCTTTCTTGGAATTCTGCATGGCAAACCTCACCAATATTTTTTCAATGTATGAAGCATGGGATAAAGCAATCATCATGTTTTTCCTATCTCGAAAGATTTGGATTCCTAAAACATAGTTTGCTTCTCCCAAGTCCTTCATATCAAACTGTTGTGCCAACCAGTGTTTTGTTGATGTTAACAGTCCCACGTTATTACCAATAAGTAGGATGTCATCCACATACAACACAATGTTCCAAGGAAGATTTCCAGATATATAGTTGATTGTATGAAAGTTGTAACCTTAACAGACTTGATATACTAAATAAAGAATATGGGATGCAACCTGAAAATTACATGGGGAACAGATTAGCAATGCCATGGTGTAGTAATTTAAACGAGCAATTAATGGATCAACATTAAAAGCACACATTCAACATTTAACTTGCTTTTATAACATTATTATGTATCATGTGTTGGAGTGAGTTTTACATGATCAAATCGACTCACGTACGGATCCCATTTCATGAGATGGATCGGGTCGAATAAAAAATTTATGTAATACTTTTTTGTGTATTTGGTAGTAACTTTTGCATGAAGAAGAAGGTATAGGTGTCCCAAGATCTGTGTGTTTTTGCTCTACCCAATCCTGACCAATTCGAATTATTACCTGTTATATAGAAAAATATTATCTAGTATGCATAAAAATTGACCAATCCCAATTCTATTCTTATAATATAAAAGTATTACCTAATTTATAGAAAATATTAACACACACAAAAATATTATATAATTTCTTGTGTACAATCAAATCCGACCCATCTCACGGAGACCCGTGAGACGATCCACACAAAACTTTTTCCGTGCGTTGTTATTAGAACATATTTTTATCGTATTAATTATCATTGACAATTCACAAATCTATTAGTACACATTCTAACTAATTATCATTGGAATATCGATTGGGTTAATACAACTTGTTGGGAAAGAAAGGTCCGAGAAGAGCTCAAATTAAACTCCTTATCGTAATAGATATTTTTATCCTTGTTGACTGAGATTTATCAATTTTTGGTGGGTAGGAACCGTAGTTTTCTTGTTGTTTCAATATAACCACCACATGTCTTGTGTAAAAGATGACATCACAACTTTGCACTTGTCATTTATTGAAAACAATGAAATACAAGATGAAACACCATCTTGGAAAAGAGAATCCAGTTCCAGTTTTTAGAGAGAGTACAAGTTCATACTAATAAATCTTAGAGTTAATTACCTTTTTTACCCAATAACTTTTTGCTATTGGCAATTTTACCCATTATCTTTTCGGGCTGTCAATTTTACCCTTTATGTTTTGAAAATTCGGAAATATTACCCAAATTCGGTCCGATTTCACCTTTTGGGTCGAATTTAGGTAATATTTCCGAATTTTCAAAACATAAAGGGTAAAATTGATAGCCCGAAAAGATAATGGGTAAAATTGCCAGTAGCAAAAAGTTATTGGGTAAAAAAAGTAATTAACTCTAAATCTTATGAATAAGTTCCGTGAGACGAATCTTTTTTATTCATTAACCCAACCAATTTCTATAGATTTAGTTTTTAAAATATAGGAAGCACATTGGATGAATCTTTTAATAAAGTTCTTAGACCATTTCTAACCATATAACTCAAATTTGGACTCAAATCTTATTTTTGCCACCAAACTTGCTATCATCTCCAACCCTTTAAACTCAAATTGGAATATTCTTTTACAATATTCTTAATTTTTTATTTTTGAATTTTCTTTAATATAAAATATTTGTCTATTTAAGTTCATACAAAAATTAATCATATCGATTTCAATTATAAAAAAATATTTACGAACTATAATTCTTATTAAAAATACCAATATTATATTATAAAATTCATCACAAATACATACTAATAAACTAAATTAAAGAAAATTATCTAATTATATAACACAATGCAATGTTTAGACAAATAAGTTACATAATGATAGAAAAATATAAATTACATAATGACTTTAAGATAAAAAAGTTATTGTAAAAGAAAATTGATATAAAATACCAAAATTATATTATAAATTTCACCAAAATACATGTGAATACTAAAGAAAATTTACAACATAATGCAATGTTATTAAAAATTATAAATTACAAAATGATTACCATTAACACTTTGAATTAGAATATTTTTCCAAAAAATGTTTAATCAATGCATTTTAATAATATCTTATTATATTTCTATTAGCTATTATTTACATTCGTATTAATAATATATAACAAAACAACTAAATTATACATCTTTGAATTTTTAAATTTTTATAAATCTAAATCAAATAAATTATTTCACATGATTCTCAAAAAAAATATAATATTATAAAGGATTTGTGATGATATAAATAAAATAATATGATTAAACATATATATCAAACAAAAGGAAAGAAATAAATAAACAATACAAAACTAAATTAAAAAGAAAAAGAAAAGATTTGAGTTTGTGAAGAGTAAGTGGCAATTTTGCTGCCACTTACTATTCATTGTGGCTTGGAGGGTGTTTTGTAGTAAAAATTGAGTTTGCCACCCAATTTGGATTTGAGTGTGGGTTGGAGATGGTCTTATAATCATGATTTTTAATGAAGTAACTCAACTTCCATCTACCCTTTATTTCTCTATTATTAATCATGATTTTTTTTTTAATTGTATGTTTATTTGTTTGTTCTACAAATATGCATGTTGATACCAACTTAGCTCTAAGTCTAGCAATGAGAATAGCTCAACTTTCTCATCGCGACAACCTTTTCGTAAATAGAGACAACATGGTTTTCACAAATATATTATCGATGGTGTGCTGTCGCCGGCACCAAAAAATAAATATTTTCACCTCGACTATCCACTTATGTAGTAGGATAAGCAAGGGGTTGAATCCACAGGGAATAGTGTAATTCAATTGACGATTTCGTGTATAGAAAGCGATAAAAATATGGGGGTGATTAGTTTGTTGAGCAAAAATTTAAATCATGCATCCAAGAAATTGCAAGTAGAAACAAACGAGGGAGATATCAAATAATTAAACAATCTAGCCCTTGGATAACCTCACCTAGAACGATTCTTCCAATTTAAAAGATAGATAACCCCGATTATCTACACCCTATCTCGAATCTTGCCCCTAAACCAGCGGTACGACCGAACTAGTTCGAATTATTTCTCAAGTTCATTGATCAGAAAGTACGACCCCTAATCAAACTATCTCAATGAATAACCTCAAAACATGTATTCAAGATTTAATTCACAAGATGCATTAACGATCCAAAATAATAGAGCAAACTAGACTATGAAAACGAATCGTTCGAATCATACGATCTAGACTTTGTTATTTCAATTGCTACCATATCCTCACAAATATAACAATTACGGATTATATCATGCAAATTAGCTAGAATCGATCAACAAACATATTAAGGTGGCCAATCTCAACAAATTCATCAATCAAACATGCAAAGCATAAAATCAAATAACGAAGAAATCGAGATAGAGTAAGAAAACGTTACTACTCAATTAAAAAACGGGTGAATCATTCAAGGTTTGGCGTCTCCTCGGACTAGAAAATATGAACTTAGCCTCTATACATCATTCTTCAAAGTACAAAAGATAAAATAAAATGTGTTCTTCTTCTTCTTTTCTCCAATTCCTTTCTACGGCCTCCTCTCTATCTCCAGATTTTTCTTCTACTGCTCTTCTTTTCTTCTCCCAATTAGATCCTTCAAACTAGTCTATCACATTCAATTTCCCCCTAAAAAGAGTCAACCATCACTTAATTCTCTCTAAGATGGATGATGATTGTACCATTTGTCTTCCCCTTCCAAAAATAGAGCTCACTTCACAAAATAAGAGAAGGAAGAAGAAATGGGCTTGATGGAATTGGGTCTCCAACACGTTAACAACAATTATTATTCTCATTCTCAACACTAAAGGCCTCAGTGCTGGGCTTCTTCTTCCCGTTCGGCCACGCGACTGCACCTCTTATATTCTCACACTCAATTTGTCCTTCAAACAACCTGGAATTCATAGAGAATGCAAAATCAAAGCCACCGAGACGAGTGTGACAAATATCGGGTAAAATGCAACAGAGTAGTGAACAATTGAGTACAAAATTAGTCACATTATGCATGTAAAACACACACCAAACCCGACTTATCAATCGACAACAATATTGTCATAAATATTTCATTTTTCATCGCTTTCTGTGACAACATATTGCCAAATTATATATATATATATATATATATATATATTGAGATAATTTGTTGTCGTAAAAATTAGATTTTTTACAATGATTTATGTAATTGAAAAATATTACTTATTTTACTTGTATTTCGCGCCATTAAAAGTTTTATAATTGTGATGTGCACTTGCTGTTTGAAATAGTTAAATAATTAGTGACCGAGTTATGGTCCGCACAAACAACTATTAAAGGTAATGTTTAACGCAAATGCTCTTGTGCACCAGGTGCACAGATTTGGATTGGTGCAACTAGGGTGACCCGACCCGGATCCGCGCACCTGAGTTTTCCCTTTTTTTTTTTTTCGCTTCAGGCTGTTACTTTTATGTTGTAAGGATGTGACCTTTAGTTATATAAATGTGATCTTTATATATAAATGTTATAACCTGTATGTTTAGTAACTTAGAAAAAAAAAATGAAGATTTTCAGGTTTTTTCGCTTCAAATTGAGACTTTTATGTTGTATTGTTGTGATTTTTATGTACAATTCTCGTGACCTTTATAATCTATAACTTTGAAAAAAATGGAAGTTTTCAAAATTCAACACATTTTTAGGATGGAAATGAGTGCAACTAATATTACTAAAGGTAAATTTGTACACATTTTGATTAAATTCTTCCTTTTTTTTTCTAAGTTAGAGTATATAAAGATCATTACATTTATACATAAAGGTCACCCTTATATAAAATAAAAGTCACACTCATATAACATAAAGGTAACAGTTTGAAGTGAAAAATAAAATTAAAAAAAATAATATAAAAAAAAAATTTACGGATCCGGGTCGACCCGAACCCGACCCGAATTGTATGTGCACCAGTTGCACAGGAGACTAACTCAATGTTTAAAGATAGAAGGCATGCCTGTTTGAGAGCCATTTGCGATGTTTAGTATCTCTAAATGTGGAAGATTACCAATTTAAATATTTGATTAATAATCAACCATCTAATCAATGTTGAATCGTGAAAAACACCTGATTGGATCTCGATGTCACACCTCATGTTTCACTACATTAATTTAATACATGTCATGTTTTGGATAATAATATCATCGGGATACACGTGATGTGTAGTGATTGTTCTTGAATATGACTATATGGGATATAACACAAAATGTAATAGGAGATTTCATATTGTAAAACATAGACATAAAAGATTATAAATGGATTTTTATTAAAATTAAAATTTGAAAATATGATTCATATTTCGGAAAGGAAATTTTGATTTAGGAAACATGATTAGAGTGTTGAAATGCTTTATCATCTATTTTGTACTCAAATATATATATAATATACGCAAAAACTCATATGCAACCGTCTCACATGCGACGGCACTCGCGCACGGTCGACCGTGCCCCAGGACACGACCGTGCGCCAGTGCTGTGTATAAGTATGTCTTTTTCAACAATAAGTATGTGATTTTTCACTATAAGTATGTGATTTTTTTTCCTCGCCCACGACCGTGCCCTGGAACACGACCGTGCCTCGCTGAAAACTTAGAGTCAATCTGTGGCGCACGGTCGTGTCCTGGGGCACGGTCGAGATAAGTATGTGATTTTTGTCTATAAGTATGTCTTTTTGTGCTATAAGTATGTGTTCTCGCGCACGGTCGACCGTGTCCTGGGACACGACCGTGTCCCAGCGCACGACCGTGCGCGAGTGCCGTCGCACATGAGACGGTCTCACAGGAGTCCAGCTTTAATTAATTGTTGAAAAATGTATTGAATTCGTAACAAATAAAATAAAATATTTTTGTCATATGTTTATAATTTTCATCTTTTTTCAAGATCTTTTGCCATTAAAAATCTGTACATTTTAACACCCATACATGCGCACAAAGGCATATCATAGCAAAAATCCAAACAAAGATCGTAGGGTCCCACAAGTTTGAGGGTCGCAATTTACATCCCATAAAAATTGAATATATTGATTTCGTTTCATAACTTAAAAGATCACTGTAATTTTGGGACAAAACTATCTTAATTTAGCAATTTTGGAACAATTTTGTCGGAAAACCTCACGTGTTGTGTGTTTGACCTCCGATTTGAGGAATTTTGTTCAAATAATATTTTACACAAAAAGGAGAACTACAATATAGATGCATAAAATAAGAAATACATAATATTGGGATTTGCATATTGTTATTGCCTTCTGATCATGGTTCCTTCATTTGCAACTGTGGCTTTAATTTTCAGTCATGAAGATTCTTGCATTGGGCTAAACATTTCATTGCCAAATCAAAGATCGATCAATGCAATGCAATGCTCCTTTGTTAAGAAATGTTGATCTTTTCTTGCTAGCAAACCAGGGCCAACAACTTCACTTATCGAATTCACCCACACTTTCAAGTTCAATTCCGCATTGAACATATTATCTGTTGGCTTCTTCCCTGTAAATTAACATCTCCAATATACAACAATATTCCAAAACTGTATGTACATCACCATTCGTGGATACTCTTCCTTGCGATCAAGTCTCTCGTGTCACGAAAATGCTTGGAGATGAGTATGGAACTGCTTCTAATATCAAAAGCAGAGTGAATCGGCAATCTGTTCTTGGTGCAATTATGTCTGCTCAGCAGAGATTGAAACTGTACAACAAGGTTCCTCCAAATGGACTTTTACTTTACACTGGAACCATTGTGACAGAGGAAGGTAAGGAAAAGAAGGTGACAATCGATTTTGAGCCGTTTAGGCCTATAAATGCATCGCTTTATCTGTGTGACAACAAGTTCCACACTGAGGCACTTAATGAACTTTTGGAATGTGACGACAAGTTTGGCTTTATTGTTATGGATGGGAATGGATCCCTTTTCGGGACTTTGAGTGGTAATACCAGGGAGATTCTTCACAAATTCTCAGTGGACCTCCCTAAGAAACATGGGAGAGGAGGTCAGTCTGCTCTCCGTTTTGCTCGTCTGCGAATGGAGAAGCGCCACAACTATATTAGGAAAGCAGCTGAGCTGGCTGCCCATTTTTTCATCAATCCTCACACAAGCCAGTCCAATGTGTCGGGACTTGTACTTGCTGGTTCAGCTGACTTCAAGACTGAGCTGAGCCACTCCGATTTGTTTGATCCTTGTCTGCAGTCCAAGATCTTAAACATTGTTGATGTTTCTTATGGAGGCGAAAGTGGGTTTAACCAAGCAATCGAGCTTTCCTCTGAGATCCTATCAAATGTGAAATTCATACAAGAGAAGCGTTTGATTGGAAAATACTTTGAGGAGATAAGCCAAGACACTGGGAAGTATGTTTTTGGGGTTGATGATGTTGGGTTTTTAGATGCGGGAGTGTGGTGTTAAGAGAAGAACACCAAAGTATTGGTGTAGAGATTTTTGATTATTAAAAAAAACTTAAGAACAAGAGAGATTTTTAGTGCTGGAAATTCTTAGTTTTATTGAGGTTTTTACTTGCATTACAAAACTGATCAAGAAACTCTTATTTATAGGCATAAGGCCATACATATAATTTATTGCAGTGCAAATCCCAATTCTATGGAAAATAGAGAAGCTCTTGGTTCTCCACAAAATACTCCTCTTTTTCTTCAAAGTCAAGTCTTCATCTTGAAACTAAATGTGATGTTCCAAATGCTTTCTTTGAAAATACGAATTATTATTTTCAACACCCCCTCTTAATTCGTAATTTTCAACATCTTCTTGAACTTCTCAAACTTCTCGATTGTCACCGCCTTGGTAAGAAAATCAGCTGCTTGATCATTTGTGTTAACAAACTCCATTGAGATTTCACCTTTGCTAACAAGATCACGTATGAAGTGATGTCGTAGCTCGATGTGCTTGGACCTTGCATGAAAGACTGGATTTTTAGTCATTGCAATGGTCGACATGTTGTCACAGAAGATTGTAGTGGCATGTGCTTGTTCTTCTTGCAAATCAGAGAGAATTCTTCTAAGCCAAACGGCTTCACAAGCGGCATCCGCAGCTGCAATATATTCGGCTTCACTTGAGGATAAAGCAACCGTTTTTTGCTTCTTAGAACTCCATGCAATCACCTTCGAACCAAGCGAGAAAACATAGCCCGAAGTGCTTTTTCTATCATCCAGCGAACCAGCCCAATCGCTATCCGTAAAGCCAATCAAAGCATTATTTTCTTCTTTTTCATACTTCAAGCCTTGCTTCTTTGTTCCTTGGAGGTATCGAAGGATCCTCTTTGCTGCAGCAAAATGAAGCTTGCTAGGCTCACTCATAAACCGCGAAACATAGCTAACAGAATGTACTATGTCGGGTCTTGTGTTTGTGAGATAAATCAGCGAACCAACAAGACTTCTATATATTTTTGAATCCATTTTTTCAGCACCATCATCTTGCTTCAACTTCTCATTCATCGCCAAAGGTGTTGCCACAGATTTGCAATTTTCCATGTGGAATTTTTTCAGCAAATCATCCACATACTTTTCTTGTGAGATAAAAATCTCCCCCACGGATTGCTTCACTTGAATACCAAGAAAATATTTCATTAGTCCCAAATCGGACATCTCAAATTCTTGCATCATATTCTTCTTGAAGTCCTCCACCATTTTCGGGTTAGTACCAAGATAAATAAGATCATCGACATATAAGCAAATGATCAAAAAATCTTTTGTACCTTCCTTTTTGATGTAAAGAGAGGGCTCACTTGGACTTTTCAAAAAACCGTTCTTGCAAAAATATCCATCAATCTTGCTATTCCAAGCTCGGGTGCCTGTTTTAATCCGTAGAGAGCTTTCTTCAACCGATACACTTTTTCTTCCTTTTCAGCAACTTCATAGCCTTGAGGTTGATGGACATAAACTTCTTCTTCAAGCTCTCCATTTAGGAATGCGGATTTGACATCTAATTGGTAGATATTCAACCCCATTTGAGCTCCAATTGCAAGAACACAACGAATTGTCTCCATTCGTGCTACCGGTGCAAATGTTTCATTAAAGTCTATCCCGGGCTGCTGCGAATAGCCTTTCGCAACCAATCTCGCCTTGTGTTTTTGGATAGAACCGTCTTCATTGAGCTTAGTTTTGAAGACCCATTTCAAGCCAATCACTTCTTTTCCTTCCGGCAAGTCCACAAGCTCCCAAGTTTTATTTCTTTTTATGGTTTCAATTTCAGCATCCATAGCTTTTCTCCAAACTTCTTCTTTTGTTGCTTCATCAAAGTTCTGAGGTTCACAGCCAAAGAAGGCAACATCACAATTTTCATAAATATCTCTCAAAGATCGTACCTTTCTTGGAGGTGATTCGGAGTCCGAATTTGAAGAACTTGGGGAACTTCTTTGAGGACTTGTTAATGGAGTTTCACTCCTATTTTGCTGCTGCTCATTTGGTACAAATGATGTCTCCAAAAATTCATTTGACACCAGTTTTTGAGAAGACTTCTCCTCCAAATTCCATGAAGCCATTTCATCAAAAATCACATCTCTTGAGATGATGAGTTTATTAGTTTTCGGGTTATAAAGTCTGTAACCCTTTGACTCATCACTATACCCAATAAAGATCAGCTTCTCGCCTTTTTCATCATACTTGTCACGGTTTGGAGCTGAAATATGAGAGTAAGCAACGCAGCCAAAAACTCTCAAGTGATCCACTGTTGGTTTCTTCTCATGCCAAGCCTCAAAAGGTGTTTTATTCTGCACCGCCTTTGTCGGGGATCGATTGAGTATGTAAATAGCCGTGTGAACGGCTTCAGCCCAGAATTTCTTATCCAGCTTTTTGCCTTGAAGCATGCTCCTTGCCATCTCGACAATGGTTCTATTCTTTCTCTCGGCTACACCATTCTGTTGTGGACTTCTACGAACTGAGAGCTGCCTTTGAATCCCATTTTCCTTGCAATACTCCATGAATGGGGTGTAGAGAAACTCACCACCACGATCGATCCTCAACGCCTTGATTTTTAATCCACTTTGGTTCTCTACAAGAACTTTAAATTGCAGAAAAACAGAAAAAGCTTCCGATTTTTCATGCAAAAAATATAACCACACCATTCTTGTAAAGTCATCGACAAAAATAATGAAATATCTTTTGTTACCGAGGGATGGAGTCCGTGTAGGTCCACAAATATCCGAGTGCACTAGCTCAAGTGGACTTTTGGCCCTCCAAGAAGTTTTAGGAAATGGTAGTCGATGCATTTTTCCGAAAATGCATCCTTCACAAACTTGCTCCTTTCTTTCGATGGATGGAAGACCAACAACCATATTCTTTTGCTTGAGTAGTTGCAGCCCATTGTTGTGCAGATGGCCATATCTCAAATGCCACAACTGAAATTTATCAACACTCTCTCCACTGAAAGCAACTTCCCTTTGAAAAGGCATAACAAAGGGAAAAACTTTGTTTGATGTCATTTGGATTGTAACCACTAGAGTGCTGTTCTTTTTGTCAAAGATCCTGCACTTTTCATCATCAAAAGACACCGAATATCCTCTTTGCAAGAGTTGTCCGACGCTCAATAAATTTTGAGTGAGATTCGGAACATAAAGAACATCACTTATGAGCTTTTGGTTACCTCCTTTTGTGTTGACTGCAATAACGCCTTTTCCTTAAACCTCTTGAATCTTCCCATCTCCAAGTTTCACTTGAGAAGAGTGGCTAGTATCCAACTCCACAAAAATACTACGATCTCCACACATGTGGTTGCTGCAGCCGCTATCAACATACCACACGTTTTCAAACTCCTTTTGTTCATTTATGCAGCAAAAGAGTTGGTCACCTTCATGCTTGGTGAAGTTGGCTTCTTCCTTGTCGTTTCTGCTCTTCTTTGGACACCTAGAGTAGGAATGATCCGAATCCTTGCAGTTCTTGCATCTAAAGAAACAATCTTTAGTTTCATGGTTGGTTTTCTTACAAATACGACAACCTGAATTTTCAGATTGTTGTTGTTTTCCTCCTTTGAAAAATTTTCCTTGCTTTTTTCCTTTGAAGCCTCCCATTCCTCCTTGCTGCCATTTTGAGTTTTTCTTGTCCGAAATTTGAAGTTTGGACTGAAAAGCTTGATCAACGGGCTGTTTTGCAGACCTATTCAACCTTTCCTCATGAACTTGAAGTGAACTCATCAATTCATTGAAAGTGTAGGTGGAAAGGTTCTTAGACTCCTCGATGGCTGCGACGACATAATCGTACTTAGTTGGAAGACTCCTTAGAACCTTTTGGACAATTCTTTTTTCTTCAATAACATCTCCTAGGCTGCGAATTTGGTTCACAATTTCAGCAACTCTAGAAAGGAAAGATTGCATCCCTTCACCTTCTTTCATTCCCATGTTATCAAAATCTCTCCAAAGAGCTTGTAGTTTCAAAGAGGTGACTTTCTCATCTCCTTTGAAACCTTCCTTTAGAATATCCCATGCTTCTTTTGCCTTTTTTGCTCCAAAGATTCTTGGAAAGATGGTTTTACTTACGCCTTGTTGAATATATCTCAAGGCACTTGCATCTCTACGAACATTCTCCTTGTATAGCTTTTGTTTTGCGTCACTCCATGTTGCACTCGCTCCTTCTTTCGGTGGCTCCTCGTACGAACTCTCCACTATATCCCAAAGATCCATTGAGATATATAATGTTTGCATTTGACTACTCCAATAGTCAGTGTTCTCCATCAAAGATGGGTACTTGATTAGGGGTAAGAGCAAACATGGTAGCAATAAATTTTGGTGATAAAATAAAGGTTTGGGTAAAAAATGGTAGAGACACCAGCCACAAAGCTGGCTCTGATACCAAATTTGTTGGGTTTTTAGATGCGGAAGTGTGGTGTTAAGAGAAGAACACCAAAGTATTGGTGTAGAGATTTTTGATTATTAAAAAAAACTTAAGAACAAGAGAGATTTTTAGTGCTGGAAATTCTTAGTTTTATTGAGGTTTTTACTTGCATTACAAAACTGATCAAGAAACTCTTATTTATAGGCATAAGGCCATACATATAATTTATTGCAGTGCACATCCCAATTCTATGGAAAATAGAGAAGCTCTTGGTTCTCCACAAAATACTCCTCTTTTTCTTCAAAGTCAAGTCTTCATCTTGAAACTAAATGTGATGTTCCAAATGCTTTCTTTGAAAATACGAATTATTATTTTCAACAGATGATACCTTAAAAGTCATGGAAATGGGTGCTGTTCACACACTTATTGTGTGGGAAAATCTCGACATAACTAGATACATACTTGTCAATAGTTCAAGTGGTGAAACTGTTATAAAGAATTTGAACAAGGCTCAGGAGAACGATCAGAATAACTTTCGGGATGCAGCCACGAAAGCAGAATTGGAGATTCATGATAGGATGTCACTATCATGAATAATGAGTATAGACGTTTTTGGTTGCACACTTGAATTCGTTACTAATAAATCACAAGAGGGATCTCAGTTTTGCCGAGGTTTTGGAGGAATAGGAGGAATCCTTCGATACCAGTTCGATGTTCGAACATTTGATAATGCATCTGATGACGGAGAACTGTATGAAGATTCTGAATAGCAATAAACCAAATTCTCTGACTATGGTGCAGGGGCGGAGCGGAGTTGGTGGAAAAATTTGAAGAAATTGAAGAAGTCTGCGAGGTTTCAACAATTAACCACCCTCTCCTTTTATCTTTATTGCATGAATTTTTAAGACCATACCAATAATTGCCTTGTTTCATTTGTTTTTGAGGGTGTAACTATGGTTAAACTCAACGAGAGGAGATCGGACATGGGATGAGACAGTAGGGTGCTTGCGACCGATCCACTGCTGGAACATGAGGTTGCGTATGACGTATGAAATTCCAGGTCAGATATGAAGAGTTTGTGACTATGCTTTGAGGAGAGAAGGCAGTGTTGAGTGTACTAATAAATTTAAAGATATTGATCCTACTATATTATACTTGGTTAAAGTTTGTAATAAGGGCTATGTGCTTAATTCTCTCATATATCTGTGTCTGTTGGACCACTATAAATAATATTGATTAGCCTTTTGGATTGTGAAAAATCATCTTTGCTTAATTATGATATTAACCTACTATCACATCTATCCTATGTTTATTTATGCATGAATTTGATATAGCTTTCAACTTTGTGCAGAAAATATTAGCAACAAAACAAAAATTAACACCAAGGTTTAGAAATTTAATGTCATAGAAACTAATAGTTTTGCAATGGAAAATTTGAAACAGTACGTATGTATACTATGTTTATTTGTGTGGCTACACATAATGTTAAAGCCTTCTTGTGCCGGCTACAGTTGTTGCTTTGATCTTATGCAAAGTGGTTGCTGCTTCTATCATGTTCACTCTTTCAATAGGTGAAATGACCAAACATTTCATAGCCAACTCAAAGATGGACGAGACACATTGTTCATGCATAGAGGAATATCGATCTTCTCTCGTTAGTAAACCTGGGGCAACAACTTCACTTATTGCATTTTCTCGTAATGCTTCACTCACCCACTCTTTTAAGCCTTTTTCCTCACTAAACATGTCATCTGTTGGTTTCTTTCCTGCAAACATCTCCAACAGCAATATTCCAAAACTGTATACATCGCCATTTATGGATACTTTCCCTTCCGATCCATACTCTGGTATATACATTGCAATTTTGAGAATATAAGAAATAGATAATATAGAGAAACTACAATTTAAGACATTCATGTACGGTACCTGGTGCTGCATAACCTATAGTCGCCAAGGTTTGGGTATGGATCATAATCTCTCCTTCCTCAAAAAGTTTGGAAATGCCAAAATCAGCAACATGCGCAATCATATCTTCATCGAGCAAGATATTGCTTGGCTTTATATCGCAATGAACAACAGGGAATGTATAACCATGATGAAGATATTCCAATGCTGATGCAACATCTATTGTTATTTTCAATCTTTGCACCAAATCCAAACTTGAACTGTCAGAGTGTAGCCATTTCTCCAAGTTTCCATTTGGCATGTATTTAAGAATCAAGGCTTTGAACTCAATATTAGTACAACAACCAATTATGGGGACTAAGTTGCGATGGCGAATGGAGCTCAGTATTTCACTTTCAGTATCAAAGCTCCTGGCAGCTCCTTCTAATTGTAAGTTGAACACTTTAACTGCAACAGTTAGCCCGTCGGAAAGTATTGCTTTGAATACGGACCCATAGCTTCCGCTTCCAAGTATGTTGGTTTCACTAAAAAAACTTGTTCCTTGTTGAAGTTCTCTATATGAAACCCTTCTCCATTGAATAGCTAGTGAAGTAGCTTCAAATGATGACGGTGTTCTGTTCTGCTTACGTTTTCTTACGAGCATGAGTATGACAATCACCAGAACAATAACTAAAATGAAGGATGGCAAAATATACTTGATTAAGTGGAGAACACTTTTTGATCCTGAACTTTTATGAGTTTCTGAGCAAGGTGACACTTCAAATTTCTCTGCACCACATAGTGCAGTGTTGGCAACAAACGATTGAGCAGTGATGTTAACAAAACAACCCCCATTTGGAATCTCTCCTTCCAAATTGTTGTAAGACACATTAAAATATTCAAGATATCTAAGGTTTTCCAAAGACTTTGGTATCTTTCCAGAAAGATTATTGTTAGATAAGTCCAAGTCAATCAGGCCTTTGGTACTTCCCAATGATGGAGGGATATATCCTCCGAATTGATTATTTGACAAGTTTAGTACTTCTAGTGATTGACAACTTGAAATTAAGCTTGGAATTTCTCCAGAAAAGTGATTATTTGACAAATCTATCTGATATATTGCCTTGAAATTTGAGATTTGAGATGAAAGTTGTCCACTCAAAGAATTTGACGACAAGTTTACAATCAAGAGATATGTAAGATTCCAAAAGCTGGGAGGTATGGTGGATTGCAACTTGTTAGAGCTTAACCAGATGCCTCTTAGAGATTTTAGTTCACCAATGCATTCAGGAATTGGACCTATTAGCATGTTTTCTTCCAAACTCAAATCTCCCAAATTACTCATCTCACAAACTTCATTAGGGATAGAGCCTTGTAATTGATTACCATCAAGATATAGTCTCTGCACTTGCCTTAATTGTCCTATCCTTGTGGGGATGAAGCCCTTAATTTGATTTTCACCAAAATTGATGTCTATCAAATTGCTCAAGTTTCCAATTTCTGAAGGAATAATTCCTTGAATGTTGCATCCCATCGCATTGAATTCTTGAAGAGAAAGGGAAAAATTACCAATTGAAGTTGGGAGAATGCCACTTATAAGTGGATTCGATGATATTTCCAAGATCCTCAACTGTTGACAACTAGTTAATGAAGAGAGAAATCCCAATTCTTGGGTTGGGGATTCACTACCAATCAAATTATTACCCCAAATTCGAAGTTCATGTAAGAGCCTTAAATTACCAAAACTAGGGATTATGCCACTGAATGCGTTCGTCTCCAAGCTCAATACAGTAAGTTTAGAAGCATTGTTGATAGAGCTTGGAATTGGCCCACTGAGTCTGTTACTTTGCAAATAGAGTTCTTCAAGATTGAAAATTGAAAGCCCAATATTTGAAGAAAGTCTACCTGATAGATCATTAAATGAAAGATCTAATATCTTCAAACTTGATATATTGAATAGAGAAAAAGGGATGGAACCTGAAAATCACATAGAAAATAGACTATCATGAAAAGTAACATGTTTTCATAACATTTGTAATAATTTTCAGCTTTTAAAATGCATTTCGTTATAGTAGTAGTATACACTTAACAACATACAATGTAATGCTTTTACATAAAAACTCAAATCATCAAAGTACTATTTGGACAAAATTAAATTCAATCATTGCTTAGTAAAGGATTTAAGCAATAATATTCTTTTCCACAATATATATTGAAATAATATGGGGTCATAATATCAATATCATAATCGATATATAACTATATATGTATATATATTGAAAATATTATAATCGATTGACCAGTTTTTGTAAAGTCAATATATGCATAAAATATTCTTATCATAAAATGCTTGATGTTTTTTTTTTAAATTTCTAATGATTATATTTATTTACATATTATTTTAGTACTATATATAGTTAAATTTGATATCATGTCTTTTTATACTTAAGATAAAATTTTGAATGCACTTAAAATTTGATTTTTATAAATTTTATTTGTTTTAAAATTTTAGTTCTCTCATTTTATATAATAAATGAGATATATTATTAGAGGACTAAAAATCAAAAGGTGAAAGATAGAAAATCAACAATCTAATGTGCCAAACTTAGAGGATAAAAAAATCTTTTTTTTTTTCCCTAATCTTATCCATTTTGAATTACTGAAAAGTTTTTTTTTTTTTTTTGAGTGGTTCAATATGTAGGTGAGATTGGGAATTGAGGAGGTTATAAGGAAAGTTTTGCATTAGTTTATTCGGTAATATATAGTGATTATAAAATTAATGCATTGTTTTGAAAAGAATAGAATCTATAGGATTAGATTTTTACCAGTTAGAGAGGCCTCTGGGATTATTAATGTCTGTAAATGTGAAAGTTTTCCTAATTCTGCAGGAACTCCTCCTGAAATTGTAATGCATCCAAATATCACATGAAAAATAAAGTTAGTATCCAAACAATGAATTTCAATAATGAACTTTGTTTGACAATAATGTTTTAAATTCTTGATTAGAAGCCCAATAAATAATGAAGAATATATATAGTTTAATTTGATAAATACATGCACGAAATGAAAAACTAATATATAAGGATAAAAATTGATAAATATTGAAGCAATGATACATGCTGCCTGATCAAAACTTTTTATGTATACCTTTGAATTGATTTTGGCCAAGATCTAAGAACCTCAGTTTACTCAAACTTCCAACTTCAGTTGGGATGCTTCCACTCAAATTGTTGGCAGATAAGTCAAGGTTTTCAATCTCACTGCATTTCCCTATATTTGCTGGAATTTCCCCCTCTAATTTGTTCTCCCGAAGATTAAGCATTTTGATGTTTGGCATTTTGTTGCAAATATCACTAGGGATCCTACCTGTTAATAATCTCTCTTATTATATACACTATATATTTTCAGGGAAGATAAACATTGCGTATATAAATACCTGTCAACTTGTTATGATTAAGATATAACTCATAATTGCAAGTTGAAAAAGAAGAAGATATTAAGTTGGAATTAATTAAATGAAAAATAATATAGTTTTAAGCTCCACTTTGAGATTTGGAGGAACTAATTAATGCGCACATTAAGCTTAGTGGAAGACCAAGAAGTCTTTGCTCTTCTTTTTCCATATTAATTCCACAAATGCTTGCAATCATCTCTATCCAAGAAATTTCCTTGTTTTAACCACTAATATTATATATACGTTATAGAGTTAATTACTTTTTAGCCATTAATTTATTGGTTCTGTCAAGTTTACCCTTTATCTTTTTGGGTTGACGATTTTACCCTTTATTTTCTGAAAATTCGAAAATTTGACTCAATCAATTCAACCTGAACTGCCAAATCAGGCTAACTTCGTATGTAACTAGCATGTGCACCCTAGTTTTCACACTATTTTTGCCCAGTAACTTATCTGTTCTGGCAATTTTACTCATTAACTTATTTGTTTTGGCAATTTTGTCCATTAACTAGATTTTGAGTTTTCTGTATTTATAGGGTGTCACGTTTACTCACATGTGAACTAAGCCCGACCGATTCGGCTATTTGGGCTTAATTTGGGTCAAATTTCCGGCTTTTTAAAAGATAAAAGATAAAATCGCCAATCCGAAAAGATAATTGTGAGACCCGAGCCTAATAACTACCCATTGACCAATATAGCTCATGCATCCATGCATTTTATAAATTAGAGTAGGTCTTGTGTGCCCCGGGGGCACCGTGCCCCCAAACACTTATTGTAATACCTTTAAGTAATATGAGTAATACCTTAACATGTAACAAGTAATATTTTGAATAATACCTTCACTAAAACATATATTTCAATTATACACGTAATACCTTATGAATATGTAATTAATACCTTATGAGTATACCACTAATACCTTCAAGAATATACCACTAATACCTTATGAATACACCAATAATACCTCATGAATATATACTTAATACCAAACTAATAATACCTTTGGGGGTACGGTGCACCGGGGGTACGCAAGTTTTTGCCTATAAATTATGATATAATGTTTATGTGATACTTGAGCTTATATGGATATCATATAATGTATCAATTTTATTTAATTAACTCATTAAATTATAGATTTGGTGGTTGGTTATTAATAATTGAAAACTCATAACTTGTAATTTATGTGCTAAAGAATATTTTGATAAGAGAAAATTAGGTATAAAGTTTTTTGTGGTTAGTATTAGTCAGTTGAAAAACATAAGTTAATAAAAATTTATGAGTAAGAAATAATAAGTATGAGTGTATCAAATTAATATATATTCATATATATATATATATATTAAAAAAAAAAACTTAGTAATGAGATGATTGGAGAAAAAGGGTGATGACTCTTAAAGTCTAAAGTAAAGGGGAGAGGACAAGTGTTATTCCAATTGAGGATCGGGAACTATGTGCAGATTTGATTGTATTAGACATGAATGACTATGATATAATTTTGGGTATGGATTGGTTGTTGAAATATTGTGCTACCATAGACTGCCAGAGAAAGGTGATCACATTCCAGCCACCTGGAGAAGAACAATTTGCGTTTATTGGAATAAGGACAAACTCTAGACTTCTAATAATATCAGCAATAAAAGCACAACGACTATTGGAAAGTGGTTGTGAGGGGTACTTGCTAAGTGTTATGAATTTGGAAGAACGACAGGGTCCTTCACCCAGTGAACTACCCGTGGTTCAAGAATATCTATTTTCAGATGATCTTCCAAGATTACCACCAGATCGTGAGATAGATTTTGTTATTGTGCTATTTCCAGGAACTGCACCTATATCTAAGTCTCCATACAGAATGGCACCAATGGAGTTGAAAGAGCTGAAGATACAATTGCAAGAATTGTTGGAAAAAGGATTTATTAGACCCAGTTTTTCACCATGGGGTGCACCGGTTTTGTTTGTTCGCAAAAAAGATGGTACAATGAGGATGTGTACAGACTACCGTGACTTGAACAAAGTTACTATTAAGAATAAATATCCTTTGCCCAGAATTGATGATTTGTTTGACCAGCTTCAAGGTGCAGCGGTATTTTCAAAGATTGATTCACGATGCGGGTACCATCAATTGAAAATAAAAGAAGATGATATAGTCAAGACAACTTTTAACACGAGATATGGACACTATGAGTTTCTCGTGATGCCATTTGGTTTGACAAATGCCCAAGCAGCCTTAATGGATTTAATGAATCGGATGTTCAGTGACTTCTTGGATAAGTTTGTCATTGTTTTTATCGATGATATCCTTGTTTACTCCAAGGGTAAGGAAGAGCACACAATGCATTTGATAAAAGTATTAGAAGTTTTAAAGGAGAAACAATTTTATGCTAAATTCAAGAAATGTGAGTTTTGGTTAGACCAAGTGGTGTTTCTTGGTCATGTTGTGTCAAAGCGGAATTTCTGTAGATCCAAGTAAAGTTGAAGCAATTATCAATTGGCCACAACCTACAAACCCCACGGAGATGCGAAGTTTCCTTGGTTTAGCCGGGTACTATCGTAGATTTGTAGAAGGGTTCTCTAAAATTGCTTCTCCATTAACACAATTGACAAGAAAAGGTGTGAACTACAAATGGACAAAAGCTTGTGAGAAAAGTTTTCAAGAGCTTAAGAAACGATTGACATCAGCACCTATTCTTGCGATTCCATCCAATATTGGAGGTTTTGTAGTCTACAACGATGCTTCAAAGAATGGGTTGGGTTGTGTACTGATGCAAAATGGTAAGGTGATCGCGTACGCGTCAAGGCAGCTGAAGGAATATGAAAAAAACTACCCTACCCATGATTTAGAATTGGCTACAGTTGTGTTTGCACTGAAAATCTGGAGACATTACCTCTATGGAGAACGATGTGAAATCTACACTGATCTCAAAAGTTTGAAATATTTCTTCACTCAGAAAAAGTTAAATATGAGACAAAGAAGATGGCATACTGTGGATACTGTTCCTTCTGAACCATACTCTGATATATTTGTTGCAATTTTGAGAATTTAGGAAATAAATACATAGAAACTGAAATTTAAGATATTCATGAACATTAATGTACTTTACCTGGTGCTGCATAACCTATAGTTGCCAAGGTTTTAGTATGGATCATAATCTCCCCTTCACCAAAAATCTTGGAAACACCAAAATCAGCAACATGAGTAGTCATGTCTCAATCGAGCAGAATATTGTGTGGCTTTATATCACAGTGAGCAACAAGACCATGATGAAAATATTCCAATGCTAGTGCCACATGATCTATTGTTATTTTCAATCTTTGCGTCATATTTAAAACACAGTGGTCAGAGTGTAGCCATTTCTCCAAGCTTTCATTTGGCAGCATGTATTTAAGAATCAAGGCTTTGAACTCAGTGTTACTACAACAACCAATTATTTGGATTAAGTTGCGATGCCGAATTGAACTCAATATTTTACTTTCAGTGTCAAAGCTCTCGACAGCTCCTTTTAACTGTATATATATTGAAGACTTTTACTGCAACAGTAAGCCCATCAGAAAGTATTGCTTTGAATACTAAACCAAAACTTCCTATCCCAAGTAGGTTTGATTCAAAAAAAGAACTTGTTCATCGTTCAAGTTCAATAAAGTTGTTCAAGATTGAAATGACCAATGTTCCAAGGAAGATTTCCAGATAGTATGAAAGTTGTAACCTTAACAGACTTGATATATTAAATAAAGAGTATGAGATGGAACCTGAAAATTACATGGGGAATAGATTAGCAATGCCATGGTGTAGTAATTTAAACGAGCAATTAATGGATGGGAAAAATTCAAAATTGGTCCTGCCCCAGGGCTGTCGTACGATTTTCATCCTGTTAAAATCGTATTTTCAATTTTAGTCCTCTTATCTCAAAAATTGTCCAATTTAGGTCCTATTTCGTCGGAATTTTCCATTTCCCGATCGAATTCCGACGAGTGTTACACACTCGCCCCCAAATAAAAAAAATAATTTTAAATATGCCATGTCATTAAATATCTAATTTAAATAAATTATATAGAATTTGATTAAAATACAAAATAAAAAAACACAAAAAAATGAAAAAGAAAGACGGCCACATCTTCACCGGCTGCGCTGAGGAGGCCCTGTGCGCGTGGCGGTGGTGGTGGCTAATGGAGGGGGATGGCAGCGGCGGAGTGAGGTGAATCATGTCGGCGACGTGATGCTCCTTGCAGTGGAAATTGCAATGCCAAGTGGAGGCGGCGCTCTTTAGGGCTCAAAGGTTTCGTCGCCGCCGCAGGGCATGAACTCGCCACAGCCGTCGGTTGGTTCAAATTGGACTATGGCGAGCAGACATTCATCTGCACGGTGCTGATGTTTCATATCTACGGTTTGGTCGCATTCCCCACCATTCCAATCGTCTCCGGTAAACCACGCAGAACTACTCCGCAAAAAGTACAACCTGAAGAGCTTACACTCGGTGCTCTCCGGCGGCGCTGCGCTGAGCAAGGAGGTGATAAAGAGGTTCTAGGAAAAGTATGGAGTGACGATTCTACAGGGTATAGATCCCAATTAAAATTCTATGCATTTTTTAATTTGGTTTTTCTTTTTCTTTTTTCAGTTTATGACATGGCATTTGTGGAAACCAATAAATAATTGCCACATCCGTAATTTTTGGCCAAGTCAGCAAAATTCAGTCGGATTGTTGGAATTGGGGGCGAGTGACACTCGCCGGAGTTCAATCAGGAAATGGAAAATTCCGGCAAAATAGGACCTAAATTGGACAAATTTTGAGATAAGAGGACTAAAATTGAAAATACAATTTTAACAGGACGAAAATCGTACGACAGCCTTGGGGCAGGACCAATTTTGAATTTTTCCCATTAATGGATCAACATTAAAACTACACATTCAACATTTAACTTGCTTTTATAACATTATTATGTATCATGTGTTGGAGTGAGTTTTACATGATCAAATCGACTCACCGATCCCATTTCATAAGATGGATCGGGTTATGTTATACTTTTTTGTGTATTTGGTAGTAACTTTTGCATGAAGAAGAAGGTATAGGTGTCCCAAGATCTGTGTGTTTTGCTCTACCCAATCCTGACCAATTCGAATTATTATAATAGAAAAATATTACCTAGTATGCATAAAAATTGTACAATCCCAATTCTATTCTTATAATACAAAAGTATTACCTAATTTATAGAAAATATTAACACATAAAAAAATATTATATAATTTCTTGTGTACAATCAAATCCGACCCATCTCACGGAGACCCGTGAAACCATCCACACAAAACTTTTTCCATGCGTTGTTATTAGAACATATTTTTATCGTATTAATTGTCATTGACAATTCACAAATCTATTAGTACACATTCTAACTAATTATCATTGGAATATCGATTGGGCTAATACGACTTGTTGGAAAAGAAAGGTCCAAGAAGAGATCAAATTAAACTCCTTATCGTAATAGATATTTGTATCCCTGTTGCCTAAGATTTATCAATTTTTGTTGGGTAGGAACCGTAGTTTTCTTGTTGTTTCAATATAACCAACACACATCATGTGTAAAAGATGACATCACAAATTTGCACTTGTCATTTATTGAAACAATGAAATACAAGATGAAACATCATCTTGGAAAAAAGGGTCCAGTTCCAGTTTTTAGAGAGAATATAAGTTCATTCTGATAAATCTTATGAATAAGTTCCGTGAGATGAATTTTTTTTTTATATTAACCCAACCAATTTCTATAGATTTAGTTTTTAAAATATAGGAAGCACATGATCGGATGAATCTTTTAATAAAGTTCGTAGACCATTTCGAACCCTATAACTCAAATTTGGACTCAACTCTTGTTTTTGCCACCAAACTTGCTATCATCTCATACCCTTTAAACTCAAATTGGAATATTCTCTTACAACATTCTTAATTTTTTATTTTTGAATTTTCTTTAATATCAAATATTTGTCTATTCAAGTTCATACAAAAATTAATCATATCGATTTCAATTATAAAATAATATTTAAGAACTATAAATCTTATTAAAAATACCAAAATTATATTATAAAATTCATCACAAATACATACTAATAAAGTAAATTAAAGAAAATTATCTAATTATACAACACAATGCAATGTTTAGACAAATAAATTACATAATGATAGAAAAATATAAATTACATAATGATTTTAATGATAAAAAAAGTTATTGTAAAAGAAAAATTGATATAAAAATACCAAAATTATATTATAAATTTCACCACAAATACATGTGAATACTAAAGAAAATTTACAACATGATGCAATGTTATTAAAAATTATAAATTACAAAATGATTAC
Source organism: Scutellaria baicalensis (assembly GCA_005771605.1). Lineage (NCBI taxonomy): Eukaryota > Viridiplantae > Streptophyta > Magnoliopsida > Lamiales > Lamiaceae > Scutellaria > Scutellaria baicalensis. Next base: position 404,126 of record VALJ01000034.1, read on the forward strand.
CATTAACACTTTGAATTAAAATATTTTTCCCAAAAATGTTTAATCAATGCATTTTAATAATATCTTATTATATTTCTATTAGTTATAGTTATTATTTACATTCGTATTAATAATATATAACAAAACAACTAAATTATACATCTTTGAATTTTTAAATTTTTATAAATCTAAATCAAATAAATTATTTCACATGATTCTAAAAAAATTAATATTATAAAGGATTTGTGATGATATAAATAAAATAATATTATTACACATATATATCAAACAAAAGGAAAGAAATAAATAAACAATACAAAACTAAATCAAAAAGAAAAAGAAAAGATTTGAGTTTGTGAATAGTAAGTGGCAAAACACTTACTATTCATTCTGGCAAATTTGAGTCCATTTTTGAGTTTGGGTTGGAGGGTGTTTTGTAGTTAAAATTGAGTTTGCCACCCGATTTGAGTATGGGTTGGAGATGGTCTAATCATGATTTTTAATGAAGTAACTCAACTTCCATCTACCCTTTATTTCTCTATTATTAATCATGATTTTTTTAAATTGTATGTTTATTTGTTTGTTCTACGAATATGCATGTTGATACCAACTTAGCTCGAAGTCTAGCAATGAGAATAGCTCAACTTTCGACAACCTTCTCGTAAATAGAGACAACATGGTTTTTGGAAATATATTATCGACAACAATTCATAAATAATTCGTTTTTCATCGCTTTCTGTGACAACATATTGTCAAATTATATTTTTCTTTTTTTTGAGATAATTTGTTGTCGTAAAAATTAGATTTTTTACAATGATTTATGTTTTTGAAAAATATTACACATTTTACTTGTATTGCGCGCCAGTAAAAGTTTTATAATTGTGATGTGCACTTGTTGTTTTAAATAGTTAAATAATTAGTGACCGAGTTATGGTTTGCATAATCAACTATTAAAAAGGTAATGTTTAAAGATAGAAGGCATTAATGATGTTCAAACGGTTCGAACCGGGCGGTTCCAGTTCGAACCGCAGGTTTGGCGGTTCCAGATTGGTGGAACCGATACCGAACCAGGAGGTGGCCGGTTCCGGTTTCGGTTCGGAACCGCCGGTTGAAACTAAATGGGGCGGTTCGGCCGGTTCGAATTTTCTTTTCTTTTTTTTGCATTTTTTCTTTATAATTTTGATTTTGCAACTCCAAATTTGTTTTTTAATGTTTGTTTCGATATAATTCATGATTGAAATAGAGTACAAAAAATCGAAGTGAACAAATGTTTTCATTATAAATTGGAAAATTATTACAAGTTACAATAGAACTCAATTTCTAAGTTTCTAACCTAATGATTGAAATTCTAATGAACTTATAATCTTAATTCTAATCTATAAGACTATTACAAACTAAATATATCTATTACAATTACGAAAGTCTATCTAATGATTAAAGAGAAGGGGAAAAAAATTGAAAGAGCTTGAGTTTCATTCTAAGTTTGGAAATGAAATTCAATTCCAAACTTATAATGAAATTGCATACGTATCCTTAATTCAAATCAAATTAAGGAATCAAAGCTCACGTAGTTCTCTTACCTCAACTTACCTACTTCAATCTTCAAGGTTGGTGGCGGTGCTAGCGGAGGACGTTGTGTTTGAGTCGTAGCCATAAATATCCTCGCCACCTTCTTCATCCACAATAAGAAGGTCAAGATGTTGTTGACGTCTAGCGACTTTACCCCAATCCTCAAGAAGCATGAGGTTTTGCACATTCTCCGCCGCCAAGTTTGATCATCTCGTACTCAACGTGTGACCCCCAATACTAAAGGCATGCTCAACCGAAACCGTCGAAGCGGGAGTTGCAAACATTTCCTTAGCAATAATGGTTAGAATATGATACATGGTGGTCCTTCGTGACTACCACTTCAAGAAATCACTTGAAGTCTCAAAAGCAATAAATTCAAAAGTAGCACTTAAATAAGAGTCTAACTCTTGGGTAGGGTTACCTCTAGATCGTTTTTGTGTCCTAATGTCATAAAAGTTGTAAAATTGACTAAGACGTCCAACTCCAAAACTAGATGAAGATGAGGAAGACTCTACATTTTGATGTCCTAAATCATGACTACTACTAGAATCATCATGAATTGTTTTATATTCTCCATATAAATCATATAAAAGACTTTTAGCTTTAGCCATTTCTTCCCTAGGATTAGGCACATATTCAACCATACCATAGTCATTAATTATACCATTTGGGAACAATCCATTATAATACATAGTTAATAATTCCTCTAATCCATCTTCCCTAATCCTAGGATCTAATAATTTTGCACACAAAAATAGAGGGGGTATCTCAAAATAATAATTCAACCATTTTTGTTTCATCATAATAATGAAATTAGATAAAATAGGATCTTCTTTATATGAGTCAATTATCAAAGCAACTTTCACACATTGATCTAAGGCTAGAGGAGATGTAGGATAATAACATCCACTTACTTAGTAGCTTCCTCAAATTTTTTTAACAATTTCATCATGTGTATATATGAATCCCATGAATGAGCAAATAACATAACTTCACTATTACCATATTGGATAAAAAAAACACATCAAAGTTCTCTATAATTATAAGAATCTTGAAGCATGTAATAAGCTTGTAAAAACACATCAAAAACACATCAAACACATCTTGAATTTTTCCCATTAATGGATCAACATTAAAACTACACATTCAACATTTAACTTGCTTTTATAACATTATTATGTATCATGTGTTGGAGTGAGTTTTACATGATCAAATCGACTCACCGATCCCATTTCATAAGATGGATCGGGTTATGTTATACTTTTTTGTGTATTTGGTAGTAACTTTTGCATGAAGAAGAAGGTATAGGTGTCCCAAGATCTGTGTGCTTTTGCTCTACCCAATCCTGACCAATTCGAATTATTATAATAGAAAAATATTACCTAGTATGCATAAAAATTGTACAATCCCAATTCTATTCTTATAATACAAAAGTATTACCTAATTTATAGAAAATATTAACACATAAAAAAATATTATATAATTTCTTGTGTACAATCAAATCCGACCCATCTCACGGAGACCCGTGAAACCATCCACACAAAACTTTTTCCATGCGTTGTTATTAGAACATATTTTTATCGTATTAATTGTCATTGACAATTCACAAATCTATTAGTACACATTCTAACTAATTATCATTGGAATATCGATTGGGCTAATACGACTTGTTGGAAAAGAAAGGTCCAAGAAGAGATCAAATTAAACTCCTTATCGTAATAGATATTTGTATCCCTGTTGCCTAAGATTTATCAATTTTTGTTGGGTAGGAACCGTAGTTTTCTTGTTGTTTCAATATAACCAACACACATCATGTGTAAAAGATGACATCACAAATTTGCACTTGTCATTTATTGAAACAATGAAATACAAGATGAAACATCATCTTGGAAAAAAGGGTCCAGTTCCAGTTTTTAGAGAGAATATAAGTTCATTCTGATAAATCTTATGAATAAGTTCCGTGAGATGAATTTTTTTTTTATATTAACCCAACCAATTTCTATAGATTTAGTTTTTAAAATATAGGAAGCACATGATCGGATGAATCTTTTAATAAAGTTCGTAGACCATTTCGAACCCTATAACTCAAATTTGGACTCAACTCTTGTTTTTGCCACCAAACTTGCTATCATCTCATACCCTTTAAACTCAAATTGGAATATTCTCTTACAACATTCTTAATTTTTTATTTTTGAATTTTCTTTAATATCAAATATTTGTCTATTCAAGTTCATACAAAAATTAATCATATCGATTTCAATTATAAAATAATATTTAAGAACTATAAATCTTATTAAAAATACCAAAATTATATTATAAAATTCATCACAAATACATACTAATAAAGTAAATTAAAGAAAATTATCTAATTATACAACACAATGCAATGTTTAGACAAATAAATTACATAATGATAGAAAAATATAAATTACATAATGATTTTAATGATAAAAAAAGTTATTGTAAAAGAAAAATTGATATAAAAATACCAAAATTATATTATAAATTTCACCACAAATACATGTGAATACTAAAGAAAATTTACAACATGATGCAATGTTATTAAAAATTATAAATTACAAAATGATTACCATTAACACTTTGAATTAAAATATTTTTCCCAAAAATGTTTAATCAATGCATTTTAATAATATCTTATTATATTTCTATTAGTTATAGTTATTATTTACATTCGTATTAATAATATATAACAAAACAACTAAATTATACATCTTTGAATTTTTAAATTTTTATAAATCTAAATCAAATAAATTATTTCACATGATTCTAAAAAAATTAATATTATAAAGGATTTGTGATGATATAAATAAAATAATATTATTACACATATATATCAAACAAAAGGAAAGAAATAAATAAACAATACAAAACTAAATCAAAAAGAAAAAGAAAAGATTTGAGTTTGTGAATAGTAAGTGGCAAAACACTTACTATTCATTCTGGCAAATTTGAGTCCATTTTTGAGTTTGGGTTGGAGGGTGTTTTGTAGTTAAAATTGAGTTTGCCACCCGATTTGAGTATGGGTTGGAGATGGTCTAATCATGATTTTTAATGAAGTAACTCAACTTCCATCTACCCTTTATTTCTCTATTATTAATCATGATTTTTTTAAATTGTATGTTTATTTGTTTGTTCTACGAATATGCATGTTGATACCAACTTAGCTCGAAGTCTAGCAATGAGAATAGCTCAACTTTCGACAACCTTCTCGTAAATAGAGACAACATGGTTTTTGGAAATATATTATCGACAACAATTCATAAATAATTCGTTTTTCATCGCTTTCTGTGACAACATATTGTCAAATTATATTTTTCTTTTTTTTGAGATAATTTGTTGTCGTAAAAATTAGATTTTTTACAATGATTTATGTTTTTGAAAAATATTACACATTTTACTTGTATTGCGCGCCAGTAAAAGTTTTATAATTGTGATGTGCACTTGTTGTTTTAAATAGTTAAATAATTAGTGACCGAGTTATGGTTTGCATAATCAACTATTAAAAAGGTAATGTTTAAAGATAGAAGGCATTAATGATGTTCAAACGGTTCGAACCGGGCGGTTCCAGTTCGAACCGCAGGTTTGGCGGTTCCAGATTGGTGGAACCGATACCGAACCAGGAGGTGGCCGGTTCCGGTTTCGGTTCGGAACCGCCGGTTGAAACTAAATGGGGCGGTTCGGCCGGTTCGAATTTTCTTTTCTTTTTTTTGCATTTTTTCTTTATAATTTTGATTTTGCAACTCCAAATTTGTTTTTTAATGTTTGTTTCGATATAATTCATGATTGAAATAGAGTACAAAAAATCGAAGTGAACAAATGTTTTCATTATAAATTGGAAAATTATTACAAGTTACAATAGAACTCAATTTCTAAGTTTCTAACCTAATGATTGAAATTCTAATGAACTTATAATCTTAATTCTAATCTATAAGACTATTACAAACTAAATATATCTATTACAATTACGAAAGTCTATCTAATGATTAAAGAGAAGGGGAAAAAAATTGAAAGAGCTTGAGTTTCATTCTAAGTTTGGAAATGAAATTCAATTCCAAACTTATAATGAAATTGCATACGTATCCTTAATTCAAATCAAATTAAGGAATCAAAGCTCACGTAGTTCTCTTACCTCAACTTACCTACTTCAATCTTCAAGGTTGGTGGCGGTGCTAGCGGAGGACGTTGTGTTTGAGTCGTAGCCATAAATATCCTCGCCACCTTCTTCATCCACAATAAGAAGGTCAAGATGTTGTTGACGTCTAGCGACTTTACCCCAATCCTCAAGAAGCATGAGGTTTTGCACATTCTCCGCCGCCAAGTTTGATCATCTCGTACTCAACGTGTGACCCCCAATACTAAAGGCATGCTCAACCGAAACCGTCGAAGCGGGAGTTGCAAACATTTCCTTAGCAATAATGGTTAGAATATGATACATGGTGGTCCTTCGTGACTACCACTTCAAGAAATCACTTGAAGTCTCAAAAGCAATAAATTCAAAAGTAGCACTTAAATAAGAGTCTAACTCTTGGGTAGGGTTACCTCTAGATCGTTTTTGTGTCCTAATGTCATAAAAGTTGTAAAATTGACTAAGACGTCCAACTCCAAAACTAGATGAAGATGAGGAAGACTCTACATTTTGATGTCCTAAATCATGACTACTACTAGAATCATCATGAATTGTTTTATATTCTCCATATAAATCATATAAAAGACTTTTAGCTTTAGCCATTTCTTCCCTAGGATTAGGCACATATTCAACCATACCATAGTCATTAATTATACCATTTGGGAACAATCCATTATAATACATAGTTAATAATTCCTCTAATCCATCTTCCCTAATCCTAGGATCTAATAATTTTGCACACAAAAATAGAGGGGGTATCTCAAAATAATAATTCAACCATTTTTGTTTCATCATAATAATGAAATTAGATAAAATAGGATCTTCTTTATGTGAGTCAATTATCAAAGCAACTTTCACACATTGATCTAAGGCTAGAGGAGATGTAGGATAATAACATCCACTTACTTAGTAGCTTCCTCAAATTTTTTTAACAATTTCATCATGTGTATATATGAATCCCATGAATGAGCAAATAACATAACTTCACTATTACCATATTGGATAAAAAAAACACATCAAAGTTCTCTATAATTATAAGAATCTTGAAGCATGTAATAAGTTGAATTCCATCTATGTGGCACATCTTTCACAAATTTTTTTACTTCCATACCATTATGCTTACAAAATTTAGCCCATTTTTTACGCATTAGTACGGTATGAGCAATTAAAAGAATAATGACTTTTTCGGGATGCTTCCTCGAGATGTGGTTGTTGAACGTTCCATACCCTCCTCCATGTTTGAACTTCTATTGCTTCCCACAATGGTTGCACGTCACTATGTAGTCGACATTACTACCGGGGGCGGCCTCCTTTTTGATGTGGATGGAGAAAACATCACTTCGAAGTGGTGGAGTTGCACGAGTTGAAGCGGTAGGAGGTTGATTCAAACTTTCTTGTGCCGGACCCTCACCCGCTTCATCCTCTTCTTGATCGACTTCGTTTAAGGCGACTTCAATTTGTTCTCCCAAATCAATATCTTCATCTGGTGACTCACACCATCGATCAATGATATCATCTTCATACGATGGTGGAGGTGGCGTGGGACTCTTTCCCTTCCCACGAGAAGAAGATGTAGAAGCTCCTCTTCGAGACATAATTTAGGTAGAAGTAGAAATGTAGTAGAAGTAGAAGACTAGAAGTAGAAAATAAGAACTAGAAATGTAGTTGAAACTTCAAACTAGAATTTGTGATTGTGAATAGAGAGTGAACTAGAGATGCAAGAGAGAGCAAGAGAATTGGTGTGAAAAATACACATTTTGAACCCCAATTTATAGATTTCCAAAAATAAAAATAAAAAAAGACCCGCTCCGGTTCGAACCCCCGGTTCCGGTTCGGTTGAACTGGCGGTTCGAATATCTCGATCGTCGATCGCCAACAGTCAAACAATCTCGGCCGCACGATTTAAAAATCAGGAAAAACCACCGGTTACGGTTCGGTTCCGGTTAGGCTGGTTCGCAACTGCTAGATCATCCGGGCCATTGATCTCCAATGGCTATATCCGTTCGAATTTGGGCCGTACACGTGTCACAACCAATTTTTTTTTAAAAAGTAAAAAATCGGCGGTTCAACCGCCTGTTCGCCGATTTGAAAAAATGGAACCGGAACCGAACTGGTTCATGGCGATTCCCGATTCCGGTTCGGAACAGAAACCGTGTCAACGGTTCCCAGAACCGTTGACCGACTGTGCGAACCGGTCCGATTCCGGTTTTCGGAACCGTTTGAACGTCTTTAGAAGGCATGCCTGTTAGAGAGCCATTTGCGATGTTTAGTATCTCTAAATGTGGAAGATTACCAATTTAAATATTTGATTAATAATCAACCATCTAATAAATGTTGAATCGTGAAAATATGATTCATATTTTGGAAAGGAAATTTTGATTTAGGAAACATGTTAGAGTGTTGAAATGCTTTATCATCTATTTTGTACTCAAATATATATATATAATATTATGATTATTAATATATTAGTTAATTAATTGTTGAAAAATGTATGGAATTTGTAACAAATAAAATATATTATTTTTGTCATATGTTTATAATTTTCATCTTTTTTTCAAGATCTTTTGCCATTAATAATCTGTACATTTTTAACACCCATACATGCGCACAAAGGCCTATCATAGCAAAAATCCAAACAAAGATCGTAAGATAAATTATAAATTACGTCCCACAAGTTTGAGGGTGGCAATTTACATCCCATAAAAAATGAATATATTGATTTCCTTTCATAATTTACAAGATCACTATAATTTTGGGACAAATCTATCTTAATTTAGCAATTTTGGAACAATCTTGTCGGAAAACCTCACGTGTTGTGTGTTTGACCTCCGATTTGAGGAGTTTTGTTCAAAAAATGCTAATGTGTAGCTATTTATGATTTTTTTCCCAATAATTGTAAGACAACATAACATATCAACATTTTTTGAATAAAAAAAATCAAAAACAACAACGCATTAGCATTTCTCTAACCAAAATCCCCAAAACGGAGGTCAGACGCAGTTTATCCCAAAATTGTATTAGTTTTTTAAATTATGCGACGAAATCAATATACTCGATAAAGAAAATTGCGACCCTCTCCAAACTTATGAGAAGTAATTTGCAATTTAATGGAAATCATTTTCAAATCGTAGCTCGTTAAAAAATGATTGAACATAATAAGCCATGCGACAAATGTATTGAAATGAATCATGCTAGCTATTGAAATGAATCATGCTAGCTAGTGTTGTTTTTCGTCACTTTAAAAATTAAATAAAAAATGTATGTGCTCTACATACCTGAAAGATAATTATTATGAAGGTATAATTCTATGAGAGAACTGAGATTTCCAACTTGATTTGGTATTGGACCTATATAGGGTTAAATTCAATTTTAGTGTATTTAAAAAGTCACTGTCCAATTTTCGTCCACCATGGAAGCGGTTTTCAATTTTAGTCCAATTAAGCCAAAAATCGTCACTATTTGGTCTATTTTTGTCTCTATTTCGTCCAACATGAAAGCAATTTTCAATTTTAGTCCAATTAAGCCAAAAATGGATCAAATAGCGACGATTTTTGGTGTAATTGGACTAAAATTGAAAACCGCTTTCATGGTGGACGAAAATTGAACAATGACTTTTTAAATGGACTAAAATTGAATTTTTCCCTACCTATATATATCACGCAATAAGATTTGCAAACATGTTTCATAATTAATAGTTATAATATGCACATGATTATAAATTTTAATAGATAAAATATACGTTTCTAGGCAATTTTAAGTGTACATATTCACACACATAAATACATGCTCCCACCGTTAGCACATGATATTAACATGTTCGAATCCTACACAATCATTGCTTTCAAATCACAAAATCCAAAGTGATGCAATATTTACACATCAAACGGTGTACATATTTAAAATACGTCGGGATGAGTATGCCAGCATTTATATATAAAGAAAGTAGTGTTTCAGATAAAATTCATGTTGAATATATGTAAAGGGGAAATATCAATTTTAGCCATGTAACTTAGGTCTTGTCCAATTTTGGTGCACTAATTTTACCCTTTCTAATTTTGATCCGTTAAACTATCGAGTTTTCCATTTTAGTCCTTTTTGGTCGGAACAACCATAATTGCTGACGTGACTGTTAGAAAATCTGACGTGGCAACCGAAATGACTAAAATTGGAAAAAAATCGATAGTTAGCGGACCAAAATTGGAAAGAGCAAAGTTAGTGCATCAGACTTGGGAATGACCTAAATTACCGGACTAAAATTGATATTTTCCCCGAGTGTAAACGTAATCAGTGAATCATACCTATGATATGGTTTGTTCGTAGATTTAACAAAATAAGCTTACTTAAACTCCCAATTTCATTTGGTATTTTGCCGCTGAAACTGTTGTATGACAAACGTAGGTCTTCAAGATCTCTGCATTTGTATATATTTGCCGGAATTTCACCTTCAAGTTGATTCACAAACAAATGCAGGGTTCTAAGTCTAGTAGTATTATCACATATCTCATTCGGAATCTTTCTAGATAGCTCATTGAGTCGAAGAATGATTTTGATCGAAGAAGAGATGTTGAAGATACTATATGGCATATACCTCCTAAACTGGTTGCCTCCTAAGTTCAATATTTGCAAGAAAGAAAAGTTGACAATCTTCTCTGGAATATTTCCATCAAGAAAATTATACTCGACATCTACACTACAAGAAAAATGTAAAAAAGACAACACAACAAAGACAACACTTTTTAGGAATTTTTGTTGTCTTTTAGAAATTTACAACCCTTTTTACAAAAAGCGTTGTCTTTATGTGTTGGGTTGCATTGAAAGACAACGCTCTTGACAAAGGTTCGCTGAAAGACAACCCTTTTATGCAACGCTTTTTTAAGCGTTGTCTTTCAACGTATATTTTTAGCTAATAGACAACCCTTTTATACAACGCTTTTTTAGCGTTGTCTTCAGCGTATCTTTTTAGCTAATAGATAACCCTTTTATGCAACGATTTTTTAGCGTTGTCTTTCAGTGGAATTTTTTTATCTAATAGACAACCCTTTTGTGCAACGCTGTGCTATGAGTTGTCTTTTCAGCGTAATTTTTTTGTTAATTGACAACCCTTTTATGCAACGTTTTTTTGTGTGTTGTCTTTGTGGACATTTTTCTCTAATAGACAACTCTTTTGTGCAACATTCTTTTATGAGTTGTCTTTTTACAATATGAACATTATTTTATTATTAATCTCAAATTTCAAAAGTTAAAATATTATTTGATGTTATCTTATAGTACTATTATAATAATAAAATGATAAAATAAAATGTTTGTGTGTGTATATATAAATATATATAAAATAATATAGGAGTATACATTTTAAAAAATGAATATATAATAGTTGTATAATAAAATTAAATAATAAATGAATAAATGTATTTATTATTAATCCCCAATTTTTAGTAATTTAGTATATATACAAAAAAAAAAAAAGTACGGTTAAGTAATATATATACTAGAGTAAAAAGTATATATACCCAAAAAAAAACGTTTAGGGTTTAGAATTAACTTATATACTATAGTAAAAAAGTCAAAAAAATTAAAATGTATGGAGTGAGATTTGAACACATCTATAAATATTAAATGAACACTAGACAATTAAAGTAAATTAAACATTAATAAATATTACTAACCTCTCCATTATTAGTACTTTCTTAACTTTTCTTTTACAATATTTTTTGTATTTATTTAAAAAATATTAAAATAAAATTAAAAATATCTATAATATTATCAGTCTTTAATATGTTATAATATGTTGAGCAATGAAAAATATATAGATATGTATGTATATAAGTTAAATGAAAAGATATATGTACTTAAACATAAAAAATAGAGTAACAAAATGCAGTAGTTGAAATCCAAATTAAAAAAAGATGTTCAATTCAGTCAATTTCAATGCAGTAGTTGAAATCGCTCAGCCCCGCGAGCCTCCGTTGCTGCATCCCCCGCCAAATGTCATAGTTTCGACCTCTCCCGCTATCATCCCCCGTCGCTCCCCCGCACTCGCCAAATGTCAGTTGTTCCAAAAGGTATTTTTGTTCCCATTTTCGTCTCTCATTTCTGCGTTTTTCTTTATTGGGATTGATGTTTATTTGGTGAGCTCGATGTACGTGATTTGGTGATTGTAGGGAAATTGACTCTTATCTCGAACAATTTGCCCGCCGTTGAGAAAATCGGAGGTTGAGTACTATGAGAAGTGAGCCAATTCATAGTGAAGTGGATGTTTTTTTTTTTTTTTTGGCTTAAGCTAACAGTGATGCATCTCTTTACTTACTTTCATGTTTGTGTCTAGGAGGCAGAGATCACCAGCTTTGCTTTATAACCTGGTATGATACGTACTTCTTATTTTTCAATTTTCATTGCCAACCTTTGCCAAGCAAAATAATGGAAAAACAGAAATGTCTTAAATATGTTCTTGCCTTTCTTTCCAGAAATGAATTGTGTTAGATATTGAAGAATTTATTAGAGAGAGCTAAACTATATTTATGTAGCAATTTTTATGTAGTTTATAAGGAACTTAACCTTGCCAATTAGGATGTCTTAATCTTTCATTTATGGGGTTTAAACATAGAAGAAATAGTAACTTCATGAATAGAGTTTATCTATATCATCAGTTAAGTAACCATTAAAGCAAAATTATGGTAATTAATTTTGTTCTATTCCTTTTTTGGAATGGTTAGCTAAATTTATGGTGGTGTTCGTCAATATTATATCCTGAACAGTCTAAGGTTACTTCTAATTAGTATCTTTGCAAGTATCATACTATATATGCATAAATAGAGTTCTCCACCCTTTCTTTTTCTGAAAGTAGTCATGTAACTAGTGAGGAAATCCGATGACATGACACTCTAATTAGGCTTCAAGTTATTATAAGCATATACATGCATGCACAGGTCTTCTTATCCACGCATGCACAAGATCTTCTAGAATCTACTAGTGATGAGTCAGCTTGCTGAATCAGTTAGTTAGTTAGCAAGTTAGTTAGGAAATAGCTTCTACACTCTTCTTCTCTTATCTATATGTATGATCTCATACATGCAATGTAAATGTAATCTTTCATATATCAATACAATTGATTCTCTCTTTTATCACATTATAACACAAGTATTGCTCCAGTTGGTGACCTATCAGGTACTTCAATTATCATTTTTATCTTGGTGTTTAGTTTTTCAAAATTTAACAAATGTTATTCTCTGTTTGAGATGTTGCAGGATTATTGGGTTAATTGTGTGAAAATAAACCTTTTGTTGGATAAACCTTTTGTGTCAAAACACATGATATGTCTGTTTTGAAATTAATAAATAATTTTCCTGCATTTCACGAGAGAAATTTACAACTCTTTTTAGTTGATGGTGCATTAATTATTGAAGTTAGCTGGTTATTTTCATTAGTGATAATTGCATTTCATACTACTTCGTATTTGAAGAATTAGGCAAAGAAAGAGGACGACTTCTTCCTTAATTTGCAGATTCATAGTCTGCTAAGTGAATTAATATATTCAAATGTCTTAGGACCTCAGTGTAAATTAAGCTACTCTACATTAATTATATGACATTAAATGTTGTTATATATATGTGTGTGTGAAGAACATGTGAATGAATATTTAATTTGTTATTAAGATACTCTAACGGAGTGCTATGTGTTGTATTAGCAATTTGTCTATTGAATTATGTATTAACTTGATACAAAATACAATAACAAGCCTTCAACTTTTGACATCTTAAGGACAAAAACTAATGAAAATAAAACTTATAAAAATAATATTTTACAGAAAAAGGAGAACTACAATATAGATGCATAAAATAAGAAATACATAATATTGGGATTTGCATATTATTATTGCCTTCTGATCATGGTTCCTTCATTTGCAACTGTGGCTTTAATTTTCAGTCATGATAATTCTTGCATTGGGTGAAATGGCTAAACATTTCATTGCCAAATCAAAGATCGATCAATGCAATGCAATGCTCCTTTGTTAAGAAATGTTGATCTTCTCTTGCTAGCAAACCAAGGCCAACAACTTCACTTATCGAATTCACCCACACGCCTTCAAGTTCAATTCCGCATTGAACATATTATCTGTTGGCTTCTTTCCTGTAAATTAACATCTCCAATATACAACAATATTCCAAAACTGTATGTACATCACCATTCGTGGATACTCTTCCTTGCGATCAAGTCTCTCGTGTCACAAAAATGCTTGGAGATGAGTATGGAACAACTTCTAATATCAAAAGCAGAGTGAATCGGCAATCTGTTCTTGGTGCAATTACGTCTGCTCAGCAGAGATTGAAACTGTACAGCAAGGTTCCTCCAAATGGACTTTTACTTTACACTGAACCATTGTGACAGAGGAAGGCAAGGAAAAGAAGGTGACAATCGATTGTGAGCCGTTTAGGCCTATAAATGCATCGCTTATCTGTGTGACAACAAGTTCCACATCGAGGCACTTAATGAATGTAACGACAAGTTTGGCTTTATTGTTATGAGTAGGTCTTGCGTGTCCCGGGGGCATTGTGCCCCCAAACACTTATTATAATACCTTTAAGTAATATGAGTAATACCTTAACATGTAACAAGTAATACCTTGAATAATACATTCACTAAAACATATATTTCAATTATACACGTAATATCTTATGAATATGCAACTAATACCTTATGAGTATACCACCAATACCTTCAAGAATATACCACTAATACCTTATGAATACACCAATAATACCTCATGGATATATACCTAACACCAAACTAATAATACCTTTGGGGGTACGCAAGTTTTTGCCTATTGTTATGGATGGGAATGGATCCCTTTTCGGGACTTTGAGTGGTAATACCAGTGTAGTACATGGAATTGAATGCTATTATATATACTACAAATAAAACTGTGAAGACACTCTGATCGAAATAATGAAATGGAAATGTGGGGATCAGTTTTCAAGTAGTGGGAGCAAATCATAATTGCAAGTTGAAAAAGAAGAAGATATTAAGTTGGAATTAATGAAATGAAAAATAATATACTTTTAAGCTCCACTTTGAGATTTGGAGGAACTAATTGAAGCGCACATTAAGCTTCAGTGGAACACCAAGAAGTCTTTGCTCTTCTTTTTCCATATTAATTCCACAAATGCTTGCAATCATCTCTATCCAAGAAATTTCCTTGTTTTAACCACTAATATTATATATACATTATAGAGTTAATTACTTTTTAGCCATTAATTTATTGGTTCTGTCAAGTTTACCCATTATCTTTTCGGGTTGACGATTTTACCCTTTATCTTTTGAAAATTCGAAAATTTGACCCAATTAATTCAGCCTGAACTGCCAAATCGGGCTAACTTCGTATGTGACTAGCACGTGCACCCTAGTTTTCACACTATTTTTGCCCAGTAACTTATCTGTTCTGGCAATTAACTTAAAGAGAAATCTCAGTTTTGCTGAGGTTTTGGAGGAATCCTTTTATACCAGTTGGAATTCGAACATTTGATGATGCATCTGAAGACGGAGAACTGTATGAAGATTCTGAATAGCAATCAACCAAATTCTCTGACTCTGGTGCAGGGGCGGAGCGGAAGGCCTGCACCAGTGATGCTCCGACTATGTTGGTGGAAAATTTTGAAGAAATTGAAGAAGTCTACGAGGTTTCAACAATTAACCACCCTCTCCTTCTATCTTTATTGCATGAATTTTTAAGATCATACTAATAATTGCCTTGTTTCATTTCTTTTTGAGGGTGCAACTATGGTTAAACTCAACGAGAGGAGATCGGACACGAGATGAGGCAGTAGGGTGCTTGCGACCGATCCTCTACTGAAACATAAGTATGACGTATGAAATTCCAGGTCAGATATGGTGATTTTGTGACTATGCTTTGAGGAGAGAAGGCATTGTTGCGTGTACTAATAAATTTAAAGATATTGATCCTACTATATTATACTAGGTTAAAATTTGTAATAAGGGCTATGTGCTTAATTCTCTCATATATTTGTGTCTGTTGGACCACTATAATATTGATTAGCCTTTTGGATTGTGAAAGTAAAAAGCATCGTTGCCTAATTATGATATTAACCTACTATCACATCTATCCTATGTGTGTGTATTTATGCATGAATATTTATAGCTCTCAACTTTGTGCAGAAAATATTAGCAGCAAAACAAAAATTAACACCAAGGTTTAGAAATTTAATGTCAATAGAAACTAATAGTTTTGCAATAGAAAATTGAAACAGTACGTACTTACAAAGTTTATTTGTGTGGCTACACATAATGTTGACGCCTTCTTGTGCTGGCTACAGTTGTTGCTTTGATCTTATGCAAAGTGGTTGTTGCTTCTATCATGTTCACTCTTTCGGTTGGTGAAATGACCAAACATTTCATAGCCAACTCAAAGATGGACGAGACACATTGTTCGTACATAGAGGAATATCGATCTTCTCTCGTTAGTAAACCTGGGGCAACAACTTCACTTATTGCATTTTCTTGTAATGCTTCACTCACCCACTCTTTTAAGCCTTTTTCCTCACTAAACATGTCATCTGTTGGTTTCTTTCCTGCAAACATCTCCAACAACAATATTCCAAAACTGTGTACATCGCCATTTATGGATACTTTTCCTTCCGATCCATACTCTGGTATATACATTGCAATTTTGAGAATATAAGAAATAAATAATATAGAGAAACTACAATTTAAGACATTCATGTACGATACCTGGTGCCGCATAACCTATAGTCGCTAAGGTTTGGGTATGGATCATAATCTCTCCTCCATCAAAAAGTTTGGAAATGCCAAAATCAGCAACATGCGCAATCATATCTTCATCGAGCAAGATATTGCTTGGCTTTATATCGCAGTGAGCAACAGGGAATGTATAACCATGATGAAGATATTCCAACGCTGATGCAACATCTATTGTTATTTTCAATCTTTGCACCAAATCCAAACTTGAACTGTCAGAGTGTAGCCATTTCTCCAAGTTTCCATTTGGCATGTATTTAAGAATCAAGGCTTTGAACTCAATATTAGTACAACAACCAATTATGGGGACTAAGTTGCGATGGCGAATGGAGCTCAGTATTTCACTTTCAGTATCAAAGCTTCTAGCAGCTCCTTCTAACTGTAAGTTGAACACTTTAACTGCAACAGTTAGCCCGTCGGAAAGTATTGCTTTGAATACGGACCCATAGCTTCCGCTTCCAAGTAGGTTGGTTTCACTAAAAAAACTTGTTCCTCGTTGAAGTTCTCTATATGAAATCCTTCTCCATTGAATGGCTAGTGAAGTAGCTTCAAATGATGACGGTGTTCTCTTCTGCTTACGTTTTCTTACGAGCATGAGTATGACAATCACTAGAACAATAACTGAAATGAAGGATGGCAAAATATACTTGATTAAGTGGAGAACACTTTTTGATCCTGAACTTTTATGAGTTTCTGAGCAAGGTGACACTTCAAATTTCTTTGCACCACAGAGTGCAGTGTTGGCAACAAACGATTGAGCAGTGAAGTTAACAAAACAGCCCCCATTTGGAATCTCTCCTTCCAATTTGTTGTAAGACACATTAAAATATTCAAGATATCTGAGGCTTTCCAAAGACTTTGGTATCTTTCCAGAAAGATTGTTGTTAGATAAGTCCAAGTCAATCAGGCCTTTGGTACTTCCCAATGATGGAGGGATATATCCTCCGAATTGATTATTTGACAAGTTTAGTACTTCTAGTGATTGGCAACTTGAAATTAAGCTTGGAATCTCTCCAGAAAAGTGATTATTTGACAAATCTATCTGATATATTGCCTTGAAATTTGAGATTTGAGATGAAAGTTGTCCACTCAAAGAATTTGACGACAAGTTTACAATCAAGAGATCTGTAAGATTCCAAAAGCTGGGAGGTATGGTGGATTGCAACTTGTTAGAGCTTAACCAGATGCCTCTTAGAGATTTTAGTTCACCAATGCATTCAGGAATTGGACCTATTAGCATGTTTTCTCTCAAATCCAAATGCCCCAAATTACTCATCTCACAAACTTCATTAGGGATAGAGCCTTGTAATTGATTACCATCAAGATATAGTGTCTGCACTTGCCTTAATTGTCCTATTCTTGTGGGGATGAAGCCCTTAATTTGATTTCCACCAAAATTGATGCGTATCAAATTGCTCAAGTTTCCAATTTCTGAAGGAATAATTCCTTGAATGTTGCATCCATCCGCATCGAATTCTTGAAGAGAAGGGGAAAAATTACCAATTGAAGTTGGGAGAATGCCACTTATAAGTGGATTCGATATTTGCAAGATCCTCAACTGTTGACAACTAGTTAATGAAGAGAGAAATCCCAATTCTTGGGTTGGGGATTCACTACCAATCAAATTATTACCCCAAATTCGAAGTTCATGTAAGAGCCTTAAATTACCAAAACTAGGGATTATGCCACTGAATGCGTTCGTCTCCAAGCTCAATACAGTAAGTTTAGAAGCATTGTTGATAGAGCTTGGAATTGGCCCACTGAGTCTGTTACTTTGCAAATAGAGTTCTTCAAGATTGAAAATTGAAAGCCCAATATTTGAAGAAAGTCTACCTGATAGATCATTAAATGAAAGATCTAATATCTTCAAACTTGATATATTGAATAGAGAAAAAGGGATGGAACCTGAAAATCACATAGAAAATAGACTATCATGAAAAGTAACATGTTTTCATAACATTTGTAATAATTTTCAGCTTTTAAAATGCATTTCATAATAGTAGTAGTATATATACACTTAACAGCATACCATGTAATGCTTTTACATAAAACTCAAATCATCAAAGTACTATTCGGACAAAATTAAATCCAACATTGCTTTGTAAATGATTTAAGCAATGATATTCTTTTCCATGATATATATTGTAAATAATATGGGGTCATAATATCAATATTATAATCGATATAAAACTATATATATATATATATATATATTGAAAATATTATAATCGATTGACTAGTTTTTGTAAAGTCAATATATGCATAAAATATTCTAATTCATAATATGCATGATGTTTTTTTTTTAAATTTCTAATGATTATATTTATTTACATATTATTTTACTATATATAGTTAAATTTGATATCATGCCTTTTTATACCTAAGATAAAATTTTGAATGCACTTAAAATTTGATTTTTCTCATTAATTTTATTTGTTATAAAATTTTAGTTCTCTCATTTTATATAATAAATGAGATATATTATTAGAGGACTAAAAATCAAAAGGTGAAAGATAGAGAATCAACAATCTAACGAGCCAAACTTAGAGGATAAAAAAATCTTTGTTTTTCCCCTAATCTTATCCATTTTGAATTACTAAATTTTTTTTTTTTTTTGAGTGGTTCAATATGTAGATGAGATTGGGAATTGAGGAGGTTATAAGGAAAGTTTTGCATTAGTTTATTCGGTAATATATAGTGATTATAAAATTAATGCATTGTTTTGAAAAGTAAGTATCCAAACAAATGAATTTCAATGATTTGTTTGACAATAATGTCGTAAATTCTTGATTAGAAGCCCAATAAATAATGAAGAATGTATATAGTTTAATTTGACAAATACATGCCCGAACTGAAAAACTAATATATATAAGGATGAAAATTTGATAAATATTGAAGCAATGGTACCTTTGAATTTATTTTGGCCAAGATATAATCCCCTCAGTTTGCTCAAACTTCCAACTTCAGTTGGCATGCTTCCACTCAAATTGTTGCTAGATAAGTCAAGCTCTTCAACCTCACTGCATTTTCCTATATTTGCTGGAATTTCCCCCTCTAATTTGTTGTCCGAAAGAGTAAGCGTTTTGATGTTTGGCATTTTGTTGCAAATATCACTAGGGATCCTACCTGTTAATAATCTCTCTTATTATATACACTATTTTCAGGGAAGATAAACATTGTGTATATAAATACCTGTCAACTTGTTCTGATCAAGATTCAAGTTCTCAAGCTCTGGAAGATTGATGATACTTAAACTTTGGAAAACAGAAGATGTAATTTGTCCTGTTTAATGAGATCAGATGTTGAGAATTGGTGTTAAGCAAATTGCATGTTATCAATTCAAAATCCATATGCATGTTGAATCAATTTTATTAAACGTTGATCATGAGTTAAATCATACATACCTGTGAAGTGGTTTGAGTATAGAGATAAAATCCTAAGCTTACTCAAACTCCAAATTTCATTTGGTATTTCTCCACTGAATTTGTTGAGTGCCAAGCGCAGGTCCTCCATCTCTCTGCATTTTCCGATATTTGTCGGAATTTTCCCCTCTAGTTTATTCCCCGACAGAGACATAATTCTAAGTCTTGGAGTATTATGACATATCTCGTTTGAAAGCTTTCCTGATAGCTTATTGAATCTTAGGTTAATTTCTATCAAAGAAGAGATATTGTTGAAGATACCATATGGTATAGACCCCCTTAACTGGTTACCCCCTAATTTCAGTATTTCCAAGTGAGAAAAGTTTCCAATCTCCACCCGAATATTTCCATCAAGAAAATTATACCCAAAATCTAAAGTTTGCAACCTTGAAATATTGAAGAGAGTAGGAGGGATTCTGCCCAAGAAGGAGTTATTACTCATACGCACATGTTCAAGTTGAGATAACCCTCCAAGCCATGATGGTATTTCTCCACTCAAGTCGTTAAATCCAACGTTCATCTCCTTTAAACGACGTAATTTTGACAGTTGAGAAGGAATCAAACCTGAGAAATTGTTTGAGCTGACGTCTAAAGATCGAAGAAATGTTAAATTTCCAAGATGTGGAGAAATGGTTCCTTTGAGCTCAAAGCCCGAAAGGGTTAAGGCAGTGACCCGACGGTGTTTGATGCCACAAGAGACACCAATCCAGTAACAAATGGATGAGTTATCATTAGCTGAAGACCAATTGTTGGTTAAAAGAGCATAAGGATCAGAAGTGATGCAGTTTTTAAAGGCAAGTAATGCAGATTCATCGGTGCTCAAATCGGAAAAAGACTGGGAAGAAGAAGTGAGTGTAAATATGATGAAGAGCAGATGAATAGCAAAAGAAAAGAGGGAATCCATTAATACAATCATTATAATGATCTTCACTTCCTGAACTTCTTGTGTGTTGCTATATATGACAAGCTAGTTGTAGTGTAGTACATGGAATTGAATGCTATTATATATACTACAAATAAAAAGGTGAAGACACTCTGATCGAAATAATGAAATGGAAATGTGGGGATCAGTTTTCAAGTGGGAGCAAATCATAATTGCAAGTTGAAAAAGAAGAAGATATTAAGTTGGAATTAATGAAATGAAAAATAATATAGTTTTAAGCTCCACTTTGAGATTTGGAGGAACTAATTTAAAGCGCACATTAAGCTTCAGTGGAACACCAAGAAGTCTTTGGTCTTCTTTTTCCATATTAATTCCACAAATGCTTGCAATCATCTCTATCCAAGAATTTCCTTGTTTTAACCACTAATATTATATACACTTTACCCATTAACTTATTTGTTTTGGCAATTTTGTCCATTAACTTTTTGAGTTTTCTGTCCTTATAGGGTGTCACGTTTTACTCACATGCGAATTAAGCCCGACCGATTCGACTATTTGGGCTTAATTTTGGTCAAATTTCTGGTTTTTTAAAAGATAAATGATAAAATCGCCAATCCGAAAAGATAGTTGGTAAAATTGCCAGAACTAAAAAATTAATGGGTAAAAATAATAAATAACTCTATATTATAGCACTTAAATAGAAATTTGTGTGAACGTATTTACATGAAACTCTACTCATAAACACCAATACTTATATTCCAATCAAGTTGGTACTATTTTCTTTCTATCATTTGTTTCGCATTCACCCACCAAATTAATGGAATTTTTTTATTGCCATGGAGACTACACAGTAATTTCCTTTTACTCTAATTTTAGGCCAACTGGTTTAGGCACGTGACTTTCTCATGCCAATTAACCCGAAATTCATTGATTTGACTGATTCGTCCTAAACTTGCCCGTCTTTGAAAGATATGGTTTTAAATTCAAAGGCCGAGAAGATAATATCCCTAAATGATTTAAGGGCTAAAGTTACCGTCCTAAATTTACAATTTCCCCGAGTTAATATTCCAAGAACCAAAAAACTGATATATGGCAAAGGGAAAAAATCATTTTACATCCACTTAAAACGGTACTTTCAATTTTACGTCCATTTATTTTTAGGGTTTCACATTTAGTTCAATTAAAACCAAAATCGACCAATTTTGGTCAATCAGGGGCGATTGCATCTCAATCGCCCCCAATTTTGAATTTCTAATAGCCATATTAGATGCCACGTGTGCTTCGATAAGCCACGTCAGCTGCCACTGTGCTTCAATAAGCCACATCAGCTGCCATGCTCCGATAAGCCACGTCAGCTGAACTCAGTCGGAAAATCAATCTCCGGCTGCCAAAGGATCAAAATTGGTTGATTTTGATTGTAATTGGACTAAATGTGAAACCCTAAAAATAAATGAACTTAAAATGGACAGTAGTGTTTTAATGTAAAATGGATTTTTCCCATATGACAAAGGTGCAATTATTCCAAAGACTGTATTCTTTCTGTAATGTTTGGAAATTTTAACTCATTTATAAAAAAGAAGAAATCATGATGAAGATATTCCAATGCTAGTGCCACATGATCTATTGCTATTTTCAATCCTTGCATCAGATTTAAACCACAGTGGTCAGATTGTAGCCATTTCTCCAAGCTTTCATTTGGCATGTATTTAAGAATCAAAGCTTTGAACTCAGTGTTACTACAACAACCAATTATTTGGATTAAGTAGTGATGCCGAATTGAACTCAATATTTTACTTTCAGTGTCAAAGCTCTCGACAGCTCCTTTTAACTGTATATTGAAGACTTTTACTGCAACAGTAAGCCCATCAGAAAGTATTGCTTTGAATAATGAACCAAAACTTCCTATCCCAAGTAGGTTTGATTCACTAAAAGAACTTGTTCCTCATTCAAGTTCAATAAAGTTGTTCAAGATTGAAATGACCAATGTTCCAAGGAAGATTTCCAGATAGTTGATTGTATGAAAGTTGTAACCTTAACAGACTTGATATATTAAATAAAGAGTATGGGATGGAGCCTGAAAATTACATGGGGAATGGATTAGCAATGCCATGGTGTAGTAATTTAAACGAGCAATTGATGGATCAACATTAAAACTACACATTCAACATTTAACTTGCTTTTATAACATTATTATGTATCATGTGTTGGAGTGAGTTTTACATGATCAAATCGACTCATGGATCCCATTTCATGAGATGGATCGGGTCGAATAAAAAATTTATGTGATACTTTTTTGTGTATTTGGTAGTAACTTTTGCATGAAGAAGAAGGTATAGGTGTCCCAAGATCTGTGTGTTTTTGCTCTACCCAATCCTGACCAATTCGAATTATTACCTGTTATATAGAAAAATATTACCTAATATGCATAAAAATTGACCAATCCCAATTCTATTTTTATAATACAAAAATATTACCTAATTTATAGAAAATATTAACACATACAAAAATATTATATAATTTCTTGTGTACAATCAAATCCGACCCATCTCACGGAAACCCGTGAGACGATCCACACAAAACTTTTTCCGTGCGTTGTTATTAGGACATATTTTTATCGTATTAATTATCATTGACAATTCACAAATCTATTAGTACACATTCTAACTAATTATCATTGGAATATCGATTGGTCTAATACGACTTGTTGGAAAAGAAAGGTCCAAGAAGAGCTCAAATTAAAATCCTTATCAGAATAGATATTTTTATCCCTGTTGCCTGAGATTTATCAATTTTTGTTGGGTAGGAACTGTTAGTGTTGGATTTTCCAACATTTAATTTATTTTTCCTTTTTCATTTTTATCCTAAAATCAAATTAGATTTTATTAGATATATTTATTTGAAAAAGATTTGAAAAAGATTTGATTTCTCTCCCCTATAGATTTGACTTAAAACTCACGTGATTTAAATTGTGAATCTCATCATAACTAACAAACTTTCCTAAGTTTTGGGAAGTTGTTGTTTGCTCCTTTTGTTGATAGGATTCAAAGAGATTTATAAGTGAGATTGAAGAAGTCAAAAATACGTGAGCTTAAGAAAGAGAGAACGTGACTTTGAGAGATCATGGTTTTTGAGATTGAACGTGAGTCAAAGCTTGTTCAAGTCATGAGTTCAAGATGATGAAGAAGTCAAGGAGAATCAGTCCAAGGAAGTGGAAGAGGAAGATGAACAAGTGCACTCCACCATGTCCATCATGCATGTGAGCTTATGGAGATCATGGAGCACTCCAAGATTATGGGAAGTGGAGTCTACACAGTGTACTTCGAGCTCTATAAATAGGTGAAGTGAAGACTGCTGAGGATCAAGTGCACAGAAATCGAGATTCTAAGCAGTCATAAGCTCAGCAGTACACTGGTGTTATTGGTTGTGTTGTTCACACTGAGGCAACACCGTTTTCTTGTTGTGTCATAGAGTTTGCATACTCGTGACTTTTGGTATAGGTGTTTCAGAGTGTTCAACTGAGAGTCTTTGTATACGTCCCTAGTATTCATATTCATTCCATAGGACGTATTGTGTCTTTGTACGGAAGAATCTCTTTTAGAGATTGTTCTATCTCCTTGTATACATACAACAAATCAATAAATGAGTTTTCGCCCTGAAGGCATTCCACGAGTATTTGTATACTCGTGGATATATCGTTTGTGTTCTGCAACTTTTAATTTCGATCCATTTTACGCTGCGTGTTATGCTGGTGTTGTCGACACCGTTGACAACACTGTGTACTTTGATTATTCTGTTTTTGTTTTTGTTTTTGCAGATCCATGTAGGACTTTCAGGAACCGTAGTTTTCTTGTTGTTTCAATATAACCATCACACGTCATGTGTAAAAGATGACATCACAAATTTGCACTTGTCATTTATTGAAAACAATGAAATACAAGATGAAACACCATCTTGGAAAAGAGAATCCAGTTCCAGGTTTTAGAGAGAGTATAAGTTCATACTGATAAATCTTGTGAATAAGTTCCGTGAGACGAATCTTTTTTATTCATTAACCCAACCAATTTCTATAGATTTAGTTTTTACAATATTGGAAGCACACTGGATGAATCTTTTAATAAAATTCTTAGACCATTTCGAACAATATAACTCAATTTTGGACTCAAATCTTGTTTTTGCTACCAAACTTGCTACCATCTTCAACCCTTTAAACTCAAATTGGAATATTCTCTTACAATATTCTTAATTTTTTATTTTTGAATTTTCTTTAATATCAAATATTTGTCTATTTAAGTTCATACAAAAATTAATCATATCGATTTCAATTATAAAAAAATATTTACGAACTATAAATCTTATTAAAAATACCAATATTATATTATAAAATCATCACAAATACATACTAATAAACTAAATTAAAGAAAATTATCTAATTATACAACACAATGCAATGTTTAGACAAATAAATTACATAATGATAGAAAAATATAAATTACATAATGATTTTAAGATAAAAAAGTTATTGTAAAAGAAAATTGATATAAAATACCAAAATTATATTATAAATTTCACCAAAATACATGTGAATACTAAAGAAAATTTACAACATAATGCAATGTTATTAAAAATTATAAATTACAAAATGATTACCATTAACACTTTGAACTAGAATATTTTTCCCAAAAATGTTTAATCAATGCATTTTTCTATTAGTTATTATTTACATTCGTATTAATAATATATAACAAAACAACTAAATTATACATCTTTGAATTTTTATTTTTTATAAATCTATATCAAATAAATTATTTCCCATGATTCTCAAAAAAATTAATATTATAAAGGATTTGTGATGATATAAATAAAATAATATTATTACACATATATATCAAACAAAAGGAAAGAAATAAATAAACAATACAAAACTAAATCAAAAAGAAAAAGAAAAGATTTGAGTTTGTGAATAGTAAATGACAAAATTGCCACTTACTATTCATTGTGGCAAATTTGAGTCCATTTTTGAGTTTGGGTTGGAGGGTGTTTTGTAGTAAAAATTGAGTTTGCCACCCGATTTGAATTTTGAGCATGGGTTGGAGATGGTCTTATAATCATGATTTTTAATGAAGTAACTCAACTTCCATATCTACCCTTTATTTCTCTATTATTAATCATGATTTATTTTTTTATTGTATGTTTTATTTGTTTGTTCTACAAATATGCATGTTGATACCAACTTAGCTCGAAGTCTAGCAATGAGAATAGCTCAACTTTCTCATCGCGACAGCCTTCTTGTAAATAGAGATAACATGGTTTTCGCAAATATATTATCGACAACAATATTGCCATAAATAATTCGTTTTTCATCGCTTTTTGTGACAACATATTATCAAATTATATTTTTCTTTTTTTTTTTTTTGAGATAATTTGTTGTCGTAAAATTAGATTTTTTACAATGATTTATATGTACTTGAAAAATATTACACATTTTACTTGTATTGCGCACCATTAAAAGTTTTATAATTGTGATGTGCACTTGTTGTTTTAAATAGTTAAATAATTAGTGACCGAGTTATGGTCTGCACAAACAACTATTAAAAGGTAATGTTTAAAGATAGAAGGCATGCCTGTTAGAGAGCCATTTGCGATGTTTAGTATCTCTAAATGTGGAAGATTACCAATTTAAATATTTGATTAATAATCAACCATCTGATCAATGTTGAATCGTGAAAAACACCTGATTGGATCTCGATGTCACACCACTTGTTTCACTACATTAATTTAATACATGTCATGTTTTGGATAATAATATTGTCAGGATACACGTGATGTGTAGTGATTGTTCTTGAATATGATATATGAGATATAACACAAAATGTAATAGGAGATTTCATGTTGTAAAACATAGACATGAAAGATTATAAATGGATTTTTATTAAAATTAAAATTTGAAAATATGATTCATATTTTGGAAAGGAAATTTTTATTTAGGAAACATTATTAGAGTGTTGAAATGTGAAAGTGTAGCGTGGATCTGAAATCAAAATAAAACAATCAAAGTATACGGTGTTGTCAATGGTGTTGACAACACCAGCGTAACACACATCGGAAAAATAAATCGAAAACGAAAGATGCAGAACACAAACGATATATCCACGAGTATACAAATACTCGTGGAATGCCTTCAGGGCGAAAATTCCTTTATTGATCTTTCGTATGTATACAAGGAGATAGAAAAACCTCTAGAAGAGATTCTTCTGTACAATAACTAAATACGTCCTATGGAATGAATATGAAAACTAGGGACGTATACAAAGACTCTGAACAGCTCACTAAAAATCCCTATCTCTACGAAAACGGTCACAAGTATGCAAACTTGATGACCTACAGAAAATAAGAAAGGGCAGTGTTGTCTCTGGTGTGAATAACACAAAGCCTGACACTGTAGTGCTGCAAGTGTATAGACTCGAAAATCTTTCTTGTTCGCTCTATAAAATCTTCATAATTCTTCTTCTATTTATAGAGCTCCATGCAGTACTCCACTTACTTCATGCATTACTCCACTTCTTGTTATGCTCCATGATATTCATGATCTTGATAAGAACTCATCTCCACTATCTCCATTTTCTTGGACTTGTTCTTCTTCCACTTCCATGATCTTCTTTTCTTGACTTCTTCATGTGTTGACTCGATCAATTTTCTCTTCATCTGCACGTTGTTTTACTCTTTCCAATTCTCACGTGTTTGATTCTTTTATCATCACGTTCCATCCTATCAAAAGAAGAGCAAATAACAACTTCCCTGAAACTAGGAAGAGTTGTTAGTTAACGATAGGATTCTTAATTCAAAATACGTGAGTTTAAAAAGATTCAATCTTAAAAGAGATAAAACAAATCTTTTCAAAATCAATCATATCTAAATAAAATTTAACAAATCTAATTTGATTTAAGATAAAATAAGAAAAAGGAAAAATTATTTATTCGTTGGAAAATCCAACACTAACAATCTCCCATTTTTTTGCTTTTTCAGCTCAAAACCTAAATCAAATAGATTAGTCTCCCCCTTAATTAAATCTCCCCCTAAATCCTGCAACACAACAAACCATCATAAAGAATTAAGGAGAGAGAGAGAGAGCACGCAAGGTGAGTGGAGAAGTATGCTCGATTTCTGTGAATTTAAAAACAAACCTGAGTCTTTGAAATTTTTAGATAAAATTAAGAGATTTAAAAAGATATGGAAATTAAGATAAAATCTCAACAAATTTTCCACAAACATAGGAGTCACTAAATTCGAATTTTAAACTGAAATTGGGTCATCCAAAAATCAAATATATCCACTAGATATGATAGAGATGAAATGCAGAATCCTAGGGATGCTTAAAATTTAAATCCCATAAAAATCGCACACAATGTACCAGACTGGTGTCGTCCCTGGTGTTACGTAACACTGCGATGACAAGGAAGCATCGTCGCAGCGAACGCCTTGCCCCGAGTTACTCAGTGAGGTCACACAACACTTTTTAGCAAGTCACTAAGCTGCCTAAAAAGCATCGTCATCGCGAGCGCCGTGCTTCAAATGTTTCGTGACTTTTTATCATTTTTCGAACAAAGTGCACTATATATTATGAGCCTTTGCCAAAATAGGTGTCCAAGTAAATTTTTACACACAAGGAACACATTGGTCAGGTACAAACATGCACACATATGCCTAGAAAGCCTAAAATAAAAATCGCGTACTAAGGGTGTTAAGAGTGGTGTGAATAACATGGACCGTAACACCCGCAAACAATGCATACGCATTCAAACAATACACAATCCGAGAAACTTCTTTAAGGATGAAAATCTCTCTAAATCTAAGGCTTTGGCAAATATATCTGCAATTTGATTTTTAGTGGATACATAATCAAGTTGGATTAACCCTTTTTCTACTAAATCCCGAATAAAGTGATGCCTAATGTCTATGTGCTTAGTGCGAGAATGTTGAACAAGATTTTTTGAAATATTAATAGCACTAGAATTATCACAAAACAGGTTCAAAGATTTATTTGAAAATCCATAATCATCAAGCATTTGCCTCAACCATAAGAGTTGAGTACACCCACTAACTGCGGCTATATACTCGGATTTAGCGGTGGACAAATAAACACAATTTTGTTTTCTACTATGCCATGATATGAGATTATTACCTAAGTAGAAACAACCACCACTAGTACTCTTTCTATCATCTACATCCCCTGCCCAATCGGAATCGTTAAAGCCTACCAAATTAAGGTTAGTATCTTTTGTGTACCATATACCCAAATCGATCGAACTTGAAACATACCTTATAATTCGCTTCATAGCCTAAAGATGAGAAGTTTTGGGCTCAGAAAGGTAACGAGCACACACACCAACGCTATACATGATATCGAGTCGGCTAGAGTTCAAATAAAGCAAGCTGCCGATCATCGACCTATAAAGGGTGTTGTCAATACCATCGGCAACACTGTCTTTCGACAGCTTTTGTGAAGAACCCAAGGGGGTTCACATAGGCTTAGAATTTTCCAATCCAAAGCGAGATACCAAGTTTTTGGCATACTTGCTTTGTGAAATAAAAATTTCATCCTTCATTTGCTTCACTTGCAAACCTAGAAAGAAAGTTAGCTCTCCAATCATACTCATTTCAAAAGTGGATGACATAGCTTGCACAAATTCATCAAGTTTACTTTGAGAAGTAGAACCAAAGACAATGTCATCTACGTAAATTTGAGCAATCATAAAACTTTGATCATTTCTCTTAACAAAAAGAGTTCGATCGGCCATACCTCTTATGAATCCAAACTTGAGTAGAAACGTAGTCAAACGACCATACCAAGCTCGATGAGCTTGTTTCAAACCATACAATGCTTTCTTGAGTTTGTAAACATAATGAGGTTGAAAAGGATCTTCAAAACCTTTTGGTTGCTCTACATAAACTTCCTTATCCAAGAAACCATTCAAAAATGCTCCTTTAACATCCATTTGAAAAGGAGTAATTTTTAAATAACAAGCAATAGTAAGAACCAACCTAATAGATTCAATTCTAAGAACGGGTGCGAAGGTTTCATCGTAATCAATGCCTTCAATTTGAGTGTACCTTTGTGCTACTAAACGTGCCTTGTTTCTTACTATGTTCCCCGACTCATCTGTTTTATTCTTAAAAATCCATTTAGTTCCAATCACATTAGTATTGGTGGGTCTAGGAACAAGAAACCAAACATCATTTCTAGTAATTGTTCTAACTCTTCTTGCATTGCTTGTATCCAAAAATTATCTTTAAGAGCTTCAGAAACATTTTTGGGTTAAATTGAAGAGATAAAACAGTAGAATTTTACTTCCGAATATGTGGTTGACATACACACATGTCTTACCATTTCCTTGTAATTGACGGGGTCTTTTCTACGAGTTCGAACACCTTCGTTTACTCCTCTTATCACCTGTGTGGTAGGGTGATTTTATTTTATACGAGCAGGTGGATCTCTTCGAATTGAATCAGTTAGATCATCATCGCTTTCATCAGATTCTGGTTTGGCAGGTGTTGCCATTGGTGTTGCCTTTGGTGTTGCCTTTGGTGTCGCAACACTGGGGGCAATATCAGTATTTCCAATTTCACAAACAACTGGAATTTCAACGAGATCAGTCACGACATCTTCATAAGACTTACCTGTAAGATCTGAGAAATCATCAAACACAACATTAATCGATTCTTGAATAGTTATTGATCTTAAATTGTAAACACGATAAGCATGGCTATTCAAAGAATATCCAAGAAACACGACTTTGTCACTCTTTGCATCAAACTTAGCAAGATTATCACGATCATTTAAAATGTAGCAAAGACACCAAAAAACATGAAAATGTTTAAGATTTGGTTTTTTCCCTTTCAAAATTTCGTAAGGGGTCATTTTGCTACCCAGTCTTAAAAAGACTCGATTGCCTATGTAGCAAGCCGTATTCAATGCTTCAGCCCAAAAACATCGTGAGAGGTTTTTAGAACTGAGCATAACACGTGCCATCTCTTGTAAAGTTCGATTCTTTCGTAGAGCAACTCCATTTTGTTGAGGAGTTTTTAGAGCCGAAAATTGATGTTCAATCCCTTTCTTTTCACAAAAATCAGCAAACAATTTGATTTCAAATTCCTTACCATGGTCAGAACTGATACTCAAAATTTTAGTAGAAAACGAGGTCTTTATCCTTGTGTACAAAATTTTAAATTGAGAAAACGTATCCGATTTTTCACGTAAAAAGAAAATCCATGTATACCGGGAAAAATCATCAACAATAACATAGAAATACATCTTTCCTCCAAGACTTTCAACTTCAACTGGTCCCATTAAATCCATGTGTAAAAGTTGAAAACAATGAACCGTACCTTGGTGTTGTTCGTGGTGTGATGCAACATTGTGGGGAACACGGGTTTGTTTACCTTTAAGGCAGTCCCCACAAAGTATCTTACCATTGTGATTCATACTTGGTAGACCTTGTACAGCCTCATACTTCATCAATTTTTTTAGAGTTCGAAAATTCACATGGCCCAATTTTTGATGCCACAAAATCGTGTCATCAAAATTAGCCTTGTTACACGTGACCTTATCTCCAACAAGATAGCAATTGTCATGAGATCTTGTACCTGTCATGATACACATGTTAGACTTATCATAAACTTCACAAGAGTCCTTAGTAAATTTTACCTCAAGATTGTCATCACATAATTGACCTATACTAATTAAATTAGCCATAAGACCATCGACTAAAAGAACATTAGACAACCTGGGAAAACCTGTTCGATAAAGAGTTCCTTTACCAATTATTCTGCCCTTAGCACCTCCTCCGTAAGTAACGAATCCTTCGGTAAGAGGCACAAAGTTACACAAATAGTCTTTGGTTCCCGTCATGTCGCGTGAACAACCACTATCAAAGTACCAAGAACATTAAATGTTAGTCTTAAGAGCAGTAAAAACAACTTGCAGACTTGAGCGGTTTGTTTAGGAACCCAAATTTTCTGTTTGACAGTGGTGTTACGGGTGGTGTGATATGGCACAGGAGATAACACCAGACCACTGGCTCGATCATTTTTCAATGTTCGACAGTATGGTCTTATATGTCCATCTTGGTCCCAAGTGGTAGTAGGCTTAGAGGGGGGGGGTGAATAAGCCTACTCAATATTTTTAATTTTTCTTCCTTAAAAAATTGTTGCTTAAGCAGTTACCTTGACTTTTGAAAACAAAAGAGTTTTGCACAGTGGAAATCTTTTTTCAACAATACTTATTTTTCTGAAAAACCGTGGCTAGCTTAAATGATATGCAGTCAACTAATCAGATGAGCAATGATATAAACAACATAAAACTATAGTAAAACATACAACAATATATAGAGGTTCGAGGATGGAGTAATCCCTCTATGTCCTCTCTTCTCCTACAGAAGGAGGAACTTTCGTTAGGTCTGATGGTTGATTTACACAAGCCTCGCTTAGACAATCTAAACCTAACGAGAACTGCCAGTCTTTCCCACACAGGGTTACTGCACAGTGACCAAGACTCCAGCCTACACAGGACTCTTGCTCTTCTACTTAGAGCGAAAATACTTGATCAGGCACACCCTCTGATCAAGCAACTTCACACAGTCTAACAAAGGAAATAAGACTCAAATAACGCAGGCAGCAAGCTTAAAGCAGTTGAGCTCTTTAAGCTGAGATTTGCTTGCTGCTTAGACTGGACTTGAAACATCTTTAGTGTTTGTGAATGATCTGCAGTGTATGTCTTGAGCGTTTTGTTCGCGAGAGTTTCAGGTACATTCCAGGTGCCAGTCTTCTTGTATTTATAGGCGTTTTGAAATTTTGTCCGTTGGAGAGAAGATCTGATTTGCTGTCTCCATGGAGTGATGTGATTTTTTCGTACTCTGTTTCGTTCAGGTTGTCACTCAGAGGTTGCAATTTCCGTCCTAGTCTGACATATCTTCAGACTTCCCTTTTTGCTTTTTGATACGTGACACTCTTTGGTTGGTTGCAACTATGGCTTGTGCCTACCGTAAACTTTTGTGCACATTTTTCTAGATAACTGCTACTTCTAAGATAGCTGTAGCTTTTTTGATACTTCAGTATTCTCTTCCTTTATCTCAGCATCCTTAGTCAGTTTTCCAATTAGCATCATATCCAAAGCAGCCTGCTGTTTTTGTTTTTGCGGTTTTTGTGCAGCAAAGTCTTCAAGTTCTAATCTTCGATCTTCATGCTTCCTTGATCCTCATCTAAAGAATAATACAGAGAAATCTAATACACAGGATCCTAGGTTCCTATTCTATTGCATGTTTTGTCATTCATCAAAATCTTACACAATGTTCATTACAATTTCCCCCTTTTTGATGATGACAAAACTTTTTCTAAGAGGATCAAAACTATAAGTTTAACAGTTTCTAACCAAATCAACAAACATACACATTTTCAATTATACGTGAAGGAAATTAAACATAAGTTCACGAGTAGTGAGATTTTACTGAATCAAACCAGATGTATATTCATATCAAGTTTAAACATGATCAGATTAAAAAATAATAGAATAAACAGAAGAAAATGTGTAATCAGTGAGTCAAGAGTTTTACTGCGGCTTGAACTAGGAAACTTTCCTTCTTTCATACTTTGACCCCTTCCACCAATTGTGGAGAGACTCTTGATAGGTTGGTTCCATCCTTTGTTTCATCTCAGGCGTCTCCTCGTATATCAACCAGAAATCTTCACAGAAAGGAATGAATTCCCCTTTCTTTAATCTCCCTTTCAGCTTCAACTGTATTGGAAGCATACCTCTACTAGCAAGGTTTTTGAAACATTTGAGCCCTTCGCGATGATTTTTCCCTTTGATAATTATGGACTCCTTGCATAGCTTGATGTAGTACTTTATATACTCTGTCTGTTTGAAAGTGTTGATCTGCGGAAATGATGGACAACAATTGGTAGGCAGATCAATCTCAGGAAGCTCCCATTCTTGAAATCTGGAACTTCTGCAGATTATAGTACATTCCCTTCTTCTGCAGCAAGAGCTTCCAGATCAAGTTGTTTCTGAGGAGGGGAAAGTTTGGATATCGTCTCGTTTGCAAATCTTTCAAAGTGAGCATCTGATGCTTTATTGAGTTCTTTTTCAACACTTCTCCTTTTCTCCTCTCTCTCTTCCATTCCTCTCCGAAGACCAGGATGAACTTCTGAGATTGTTTCAGATTTTCTTTTCGTTGTCCTACTATCTTGTCGTCCACCAAAGCTTCCTCCATCGCCTCCTGAATCCTTCTTAGGTAACACAGCTAGCTGTTTGCAAGAGAGAGGAACTTGCTGTCTTCTTTGCTTGATCCTCTTAGCTGCCTCTTCCCCCTTTTTATTATCATCAAAACTCAAACCAACTGCAAACTGGAGCATTGAATGCATGTTGGCTACCATTTCAGTGAGATCGTCCAAGGTTTGCTTTTGTTCATGCTGAGTGTTGGAAATTTCTTTGAGGGAGACGGATGTAAATTGTTGTTCTAGCTCAATTTCAACTGTTTTGTTTGCTTGGGAATTGAGCTTTTCGTTCATGCTTGAGATTGTGTCAGCAAGAGTAGAAGACTTTAGAGATGAGATAGATTGTTGTAACTTGGCCAACATTGCATTCAGAGTATCCACCTTGAAAGCGGCTTTAAACCTATCCTTTCTTACCTCAGCTCTCATCAGCTTGCTTGCCTTGCTCAAGGATGTCCCAAGTTCTCCTATTGCTTTGAGAACATCATCAAGGGATTTTTGCTCTTCAGTCTGCACAGAGGACGAAGGATTTTTCGGCTTGGATTTTTCGGCTCTAGATTCACCCTGTTCACTGGGTGATCCTTCATCGCTGTTGGAGGCGGACATGAAACTTTCAGTGTCTGCACCATCATGTGCTGAATCATCATTATATGCTTGTGCGTTAGCTGATATCTCCTTATCGCCAGCTAGCATCACATCTTGAGGAATACCCTACTTCCAGGCCTGTAATCTCCGTATTGTATCTTCCGAAGGCATTGCCTCCAGTACTTTTTCAACATCTACCTGTTTTAAGGCAATTTCCTCAACAGCAGACTCTCCAGGAGCATCCTGTACTGTTAGAATCATATTGACAGTAGACTTAGCCTGTCATGTTGTGGCTTCTTCTGCAACCATCTTTCCGTGGTTCGCAGGATCCTCAGAGATTGCACCCTGTATGATTGAAGGTGTAATTTCCTCAGCAGTTTTGTCAACCTCCATAGGTTCCTCATAAACAGGAGTTTTTCCTTAACGATTACAGCTCTGAGTGTTTCATCAAGAGATGCTACAGCGGCAAGAGCATCCAATTTTACACCCTCCGGAGTAGGTGGTAGCTCCATTATTGGCGAGTCAACCTGTTCTATAGTGATAGGAGTACTTCTCATGGTATGGACTTCTCGAGCAATATCAGATCTTGCATCCTCTTCATCGGGTAAGACTACTATATCAACCAGCTAACTGTAAGCTCCATTGGATTCATCTTTTGATGTTGATGGAGATGGATGCTGACTGGTTGGTGGAGCGTTTAAGGGATGTTCGATGGATGCTACTCCAGCTGAGGAACCTTCGCCCGGGTATACAAGTACTGCCTTATGCCTCCTCTTTGTCTCTATCACACTGGCATCCAGGGCCTGCTTCAACATCCGCTCTTCTGCTTCATCAGCCCCAAAGGCCTCTGCTTGTTTCTTGGCAAAACCTATGTCATCACCAGCAACCACTTGTTCAGGAGCTCCCATTAGGATAACATCATCTTTATAGAATTCAGGTTGTTCAATGGGCTTCTTTCCCCTCAGAGTTCTTGGGGATGGTGGAGGCAGTTCAAGAGGTGCTGTCTGTTTCTTCTTTTCTGCACGAGCAGCCAGTCTCAACTCCGCTTCATAGTTCTCTTTAAATTCTCTCCATTTCCATTTTTGAAGACTTGTCAAGAACCTTGAGTCCAACACTTTCTCTTCTCCAATGTCAGAGACTTCAGCCCAGTTCAGCGCCCAATCTTCCTTTGTATGTAGCTCTTCCCATTGAACCAGGATTATGCTGGGAAGGTGTCGATAATTCCACTAGGTTATGAATCTTTCCCATTGTTTCTTAAACTCTTCTTTCATCTTAACTATATCCACAACTATTTTCGGTTTAGAATCCTCATTACCTTCTTCTTCCTCCATTCGTATCTGATCAGTTACCTTCTGTACTGCTTCCTCTGCTTGCTCAGCTGTTTGAATCTCTAATTTAGTAATTGCATCTTTCCTTGGGGGAGCAAGGAGTATCAACACAGGGGATGGTGATATTTCATCATCGGAAATTCTAAGCTTCATTCTCACCATTTGTTTTGCCCTTGCCCTTGTACTCCGTGTTTTCTTCTCCTGTTTTGGTGGAGAAGAAGCGGCTGCTGAGCTTTCCCCCTCAGATGAACTTTCCTGTACTTCTTTTCTCTGAGACTCTTTTCTCTTTTCTGTTGGTACTTTTCTGGTTACTGGGGAACCCTTAGTTCCTTTCTTGGTGAATATTCTGCCGTATCCTATGAATTTGCCCTTTTGGATAGGTTTACCTATTAATAAGTCACAACCAGCAGAACCTAGGACGGTGTTGATTACCAGTCCATAAGTTGATTTGTCTTACCTTGTGAACACATACTCGACCCAGTTAATGTTCTCTCCCTCCATCAGAGCCATCATCATTCTGTACCTTAGGTTGGTACATTTATGAAAATAACCAGATCGATTCTCAATGATATGGCAGCAAATATCATGGAGCATTTGATACTCCACTAGAAAAAGCTTCTTGTTACAGCTTTTGTTCATTGCCACCAAGTCCTCTCTGAGCCAGTGAACCTTTTCCAGTATTCTTCAACCATTGATTCTCCATATGTGACTAGCTCGCCGCCATCTAATCCTTCAGTAGGCAGTTGAAAGATTTTGCCTAGGATACTAGCAGTGATCTCAACTGTTTTCTTCCCTATCTTGGATATGATCTTTGTTTTGTCCTTGGATATTTCTGCGTTGTTGTAGAACTGTATGACCAGGTCCTCACAGTAGGGTTCTCTGAATTGTGAGCAAAAACCCCATACCTTGGATTGATAGAGGTTGTTCTGAACCATCTGCATTAGGTCAGTGGAGCGACCTTCATCCTTGATGGCTTTCAGCATGATCTTATCGTTGATGAGACGACCATCAATAACTTGGGTGAATTTGGGTGCCATTGTTGAGAAGTGGTAAAGAGGATGATGGGTTTTCTGTAAGAATAGGGGTGGGCATAGATTTGCTTGATAGGTTGCTTGTTTGCAAAGACTTAGAGAGTCAGAGAGTGTAAAGAATTTGATCGAGCGAAAACTTCCTATTTATAAGAGAACTTCCTGTGTTTGAATTCACGGTGTAGATCCTCTTTAGAATTTGAATAGTTTCTCATCCTGCGGTTGAGGGTCCTTGCATTTAATGCGGAAATTTGCTTTTTGTCTTTTCAGAGATCTTAAGGGACTAAACTGCAAATATCACCGCCGCTTATTGGATGACCTGCCCTGATTTAATGCACCACGTCTTGGGATTGACAGTTTTTTCTAATCGTGCGCTTTGTGTGTTCCTTTGTGATGATTAACCTTCCAGGTACCTTTTTGCTGACATATCTTCCAGTATGCTTTATCATTGACCTTTATCAGGAGCCTTTAACAGGAACCTCTCCCAGTATTCTTTCTGGATTCTTATTTTAGCAATGTTTTGATGATTCCCCCTATGCTGTAGAGCTTCTCTTCTGGTATTTATCCGCAAAATTAGCTTATTTTAACAATCCCCAATTCATTTCTCAGGAAAGAAAATATTGATTCACTGAGAGGTTTAATGAATATGACAGCTAGTTGTTGATCGGTGTGAATTTTCTCCAGGGAAATATCTTTCTTCTCCACATGATCTCTGATGAAGTGATGTCTGACGTCAATGTGTTTTGTTATGGAATGAAAGACTGGGTTGTGGGTAATTGCGATTGCACTTGTGTTGTCACACATTATTGGAGTATCTTTTTCCTCAATGTCGTAATCTCGAAGTTGTTGTTGAATACATAAGATTTGAGCACAGCAACTTCCTGCTGCTATATATTCTGCTTCGGCTGTGGATGTAGCTATTGAGTTCTGCTTCCTGCAAAACCAGGATACTAGGTGATTCCCTAGCATTTGACATGTTCCACTCGTGCTTTTTCTGTCAATTTTGCACCCTACAAAATCAGAGTCAGTGTATCCAATTAACTTGATGTCTCCTTCCTTTGGGTACCATAGTTCTACTTCCTGAGTTCACTTGAGATATCTGATTATCCTTTTTGCTGCTGTGAGATGGGACTCCTTTGGAGCGACTTGATATCTAGCACACATTCTCACTACGAACACAATGTCTGGTCTACTCGCTGTAAGGTAGAGCAGTGATCCGATTAATCTTCTGTATTTTGTGACGTCGATCGCTTTTCCTCCTTCATCTTTATCTAGGCTTTTTGAAGTTTGCATTGGAATGCTTACTGAACTGGCATTCTCCATTCCAAATCTCTTAATCAGCTCTTTGGTGTACTTCATCTGATTTATGAAGGTCCCTTGATCAAGCTGCTTGACTTGTAATCCAAGGAAAAAGCTTAATTCTCGCATCATGCTCATTTCAAACTTATATTGCATTAAGCTGGAGAACCTTTTACATAGCTCCTTGTTGGTTGATCCAAAAATGATGTCGTCCACATAGATTTGAACAAGTAAGATGTTATCTCCATCTAGGATTCTAAATAGGGTTTTGTCCACCTTTCCTTTCTTGAATCCATTATCCAGTAGATATTTTGACAAAGTGTCATACCATGCTCTTGACGCCTATTTCAATCCGTAGAGGGCTTTTCTTAATCTGTACACCATCCTGTCAGCATCTTTCTCAAATCCGGGTGGTTGTTCATCATAGACTTCTTCTACTAGCATCCCATTTGGAAACGCACTCTTTACGTCCATTTGGTATACAATGAGATTCTTATATGCTGCATAGTCTAGAAAGATTCTGATAGCTTCGAGTCTGGCTACTGGTGCGAAGGTTTCATCAAAATCAATGTCTTCTTCTTGGCAGTAGCCCTTTGCTACTAACCTTGCTTTGTTCCTTATAACTTGTCCTTCTTCATCTAGCTTGTTTTTAAATACTCATTTGGTTCCAATGACTCCTTGATGGGTGGGTCTGGGAACTAGATACCGGACTTGATTTCTTTCAAATCCATTTAGTTCTTCTTGCATGGCTTGAACCCAGTTGGTGTCTTGTAGGGCTTCTTCTGGATGTTTTGGCTCTATTTGAGATATAAAGCAGGCAAACATAGCTTCATGTGGATTTGCTCTTCTCGTCCTTACTCCGGAAGTGTAATCTCAAATGATTAAGTATCTGGGATGATCTTTTAGCCATTTTCTTCTCGCTTCATCGTCTTGCTGGGGTTCTCCCTCAATCGTGTTCTGGTTTATATTTGTAGTCGGATCATCTTGAGGTTCCTGATTAGTTTCAGGTTCCTGTGTCTAAGTAGGTACCTGCATGTCAGGGATATATATATTTTTGGGATGGTAATGTTCCATCCATATTTTGAAGGTTTGGTAACTTCACATCAATATACCCAACATGATTGTTAATGATGTGAGTTTTGTCCAATTTTTCCTGAAGT
This sequence comes from Scutellaria baicalensis, assembly GCA_005771605.1. Lineage (NCBI taxonomy): Eukaryota > Viridiplantae > Streptophyta > Magnoliopsida > Lamiales > Lamiaceae > Scutellaria > Scutellaria baicalensis. Next base: position 443,562 of record VALJ01000034.1, read on the forward strand.
TCCTTAATATTAGTCTTGCTACAATGTGATTCATCAAAGATCACATGTACAGATTCTTCCACAACAAGTGTTCTCTTGTTGAAGACTTTGAAGGCTTTACTCACTGATGAGTAACCCAAGAATATTCCTTCGTCAGATTTGGCGTCAAAGGCTTTAAGATATTCCTTTCCATTGTTGAGCACGAAGCACCTGCAACCAAAGATGTGAAAATAATCATCAAAGGGGGAGTAACCATACCACAGCTCGTAGGGCGTCTTGTTTAGATCCTTGTTTATCAGACATCTGATCTGTGTATAGCATGCTGTGTTGGTTACTTCTGCCCAAAATCTCTTTGGTAGCTCAGTTTCTGCTAACATAGTCCTTGTTGCTTTCTTCAAAGTTCTATTTCGTCTTTCAACAACCCCGTTTTGCTGAGGTGTCCTGTCTGCTGAGTATTCGTGCCTGATTCCATTGTTTGAACAGTAGTCTTCTATGAATTTGTTGGTGAATTCAGTTCCTCTATCTGTTCTGATCTTTGTAATGCTCAGGCTCTTTTCCGTTTGCAGCCTTTTCAGAAACTCTGGCAGACGTTGCTGAGTGTCAGATTTCTTTGCAAGGAAGATTGTCCAAGTGAACCTTGAGTAATCATCTACTACTACTAAGGTGTACTTCTTCCCAGATATGCTGATTGGATCAATTGGTCCAAAGAGATCCATATGAAGCATATCTAATACTCTCTCAGTGGAGTGAAGAATTTTGTTCTTGAAGGAGCTCTTCACTTGTTTTCCCTTTTGGCATGCTCCACATACAGCTTCCTTTCTGTAGACAATGTCTGGTAGTCCTCTGACTAGTCCCTTTCTGGCCAGCTTGTTCATAGTTTTGAAGTTCAGGTGACTCAATCTCTTGTGCCACAGCCAGCTAACTTCACAGGTGTTTTTGGCAACAAAACATGTGGCAGTGGTTACTGAATCCCATTCAGCAATGTAGATGTTTCCTTTCCTAGTTCCTATAAGCTTAACTTCCTGAGTTTTGTTGTCTTTGATTAGGCACTTGTTGTGATTGAACTCTACACAGTGCCCTTTGTCACATAACTGACTTATACTCAAGAGGTTGTACTTTAATCTTTCTACATAAGATACTTCTTTAATGCAGATCTTTCCTATGATCAGGTCACCAGTGCCTTTTGTGATTCCTTTGGAGTTATCTCCAAATATGACTTTAGGTCCCTTGGAAGCTTTAAAATTAATGAGTTTCTTCTGGTTCCCTGTCATGTGTCTTGAACATCCACTATCAATATACCATATTTCTCTGCTGTTCCTAATCATAGGTTCCTGCACTCATAAGAGAAGTCAGTTCTTTTTAGGTACTCATACAAGTACGGGTCCTTTTGTGTTAGTTTCTATTTTCCTTTTAGGAACCCATACTTGCTTCACAACAATTCTTTTGTTGTAAGTCTTAATGGTTCCTGAGTTACCACCAATATTCTCATGACATTGCATACATATCTGGTGTACCTGTGGTCTTTTCTTTATCCTTCTGGGAATAAAGGCTCCCTTAGATACATGATTTTTAGGCAAATATGAAAATTGAGTTTCTTTAAACTTTCTAAACGACTGCCTATGATTCTTTTATTAGTATACTTAGGTTGCTGAAGCCAACTTTTGACAGATTCAGATTCATCATTAGTTCTAAGAGGTTTCTTTCCTTTTTCAATACTTTCTTCACCTGTGCCTGTGTTTCCCCTTAGATTAGATAATTCATTTTGATGAGGAATGGTTGCATGCACGAATGTAGGTACTCTTGAGGTACTAGCAATCGAAGTAGGTTCCTGTTCACAGTAACCTATACCAGAATAATCTTTTAGACTTCTCTGAATATTTATCACAACATTTAAATCTCTAGATGATTTGTTGAAAGTATTTACTATTTCTGTCAGAACTTTCTTTTGATTGACTAACGTAGCTATATGCGATTTGAGTTCTTTAACTTCAGCTTCTAGATCTTGACTTGCTTGGCCTTTTAATTTTTCTAGTTCTAATAACTCTTCTAGTGTAGCATGCTCCTTCTTAAGTTCTATATTTTCTAATTTTAGTTCCTCATGAGTCAGAGTGATTTGCTCAAAGTCGCTCATGATTTGTTTGAAAGCACTCATCATATTTAGCCTTTCATCAATTTGAACGGGAGAGTTAAGAAATATTACCTCGTCTTCAAAGTCATCATTCTTGGCCATGAGGCAGATTAGGGCTTCATCATCTGAAGATGACTCATCCGAATCACTGCGATAGTTGACTCTTCTTTATTGGATGTCCTCTCAGGGGTAGCCGCCTGAGAGGGGTTTGCCTCTCCAATCAGTGCCCTTAGCTTCTGGCGTTCTTGTCTTTTTCTTTCTTGTCTCACCTTCCTTTCATCTTCTGGATATCGGTGGACTTCTGGATGTGGACATTCCCTGGAATAATGTCCTGGCTTTCTGTAGTTGTAACATAAGTCGGAAGTCATGGAAGGTGATTGTCCACTGGTTCCAGCTTCGCTTTGCTTCCTTCTGAAGCCATCTATTCTTGGATTTCTTCTTATGAATTTTTGAAATCTTTTTAGGAGAAGTGTCATGTCTTCTTCAGTTGTGGCCTCCGAGGTAGCTATTTGTTCTTTGGATCTTCTAACTTCCAGAGGTTGTCTTGCTGTTAATGCAGTAACCTTCCAGCTACTTCCTTCAGTTTCCATTTTCCTTCTGTTGATATCGAACTCAAAAGCCTTGAGATCTGAGAAGAGATCGAATGTGCTCATAGACTTCAGATCCATAGATACTCTCATGGTTGTCGTCTTGCTGTCCCATTCGATAGGGAGCGCCCTTAGTACCTTCATAGTTTTCTCCGTTTGAGTGTAGAATTTGTCTAGGGACTCGAGCTCATTAATGATGGTTGTGAACCTTAGATCCATTTGATCTAGGGTTTCTTCAGGTATCATCTCAAACAGCTCAAATTTTTGTGTTGCTGTGGAGACTTTGTTTTCTTTCGTGAGCCAGTTCCTTCGCATATCTGTTTTTCCCAGATTTCTTAGCAGTCCTGCAGGTCTTTACCTTGCTGAAGGTTCCTTTATCGAGAGTGAGAAATAATGCGTTTTTGGCAACATTATCAAAATTTGCTCTCCTTCGCTCATCTGCAGTCCATTCTTCTCTAAGTTTATCCAAGACAGCTGGATGTGGAATGGCTCCTGCATCTCCTTGTCTATCAGCTCCCTCATCAAAGGCTCTGGCAAATAATGGATTGACCTTTGTAATTCTAGGTGGTCCTTCTGTGATAACGTACTACATTTCATCATGCATGGCTGACAAATGTGCCTGCATGTGAATCTTCCAATCATCATATTCATCAATGGAAAACATAGACACTTTATGGGAATCCATGTTAGTCATGCTTGTAAACACTAGGATTTTCAGAAAGTGGGGATCAAGGATTGATCAGTTAGATCGGACGTTTAATTCAACCCGTTCTGATACCACTTGTTGGTCCCAAGTGGTAGTAGGCTTGGAGGGGGGGGTGAATAAGCCTACTCAATATTTTCAATTTTTCTTTCTTAGAAGATTGCTGCTTAAGCAGTTACCTTGACTTTTGAATACAAAAGAGTTTTGCACAGCGGAAATATTTTTTCAACAATACTTATTTTTCTGAAAAACCTTGGCTAGCTTAAATGATATGCAGTCAACTGATCAGATGAGCAATGATATAAACAACATAAAACAGTAGTAAAGCACACAACAATATATAGAGGTTCGAGGGTGGAGTAATCCCTCTATGTCCTCTCTTCTCCTACACAAGGAGGAACTTTCGTTAGGTCTGATGGTTGATTTACACAAGCCTCGCTTAGACAACCTAAACCTAACGAGAACCGCCAGTCTTTCCCACACAGGGTTACTGCACAGTGACCAAGACTCCAGCCCACACAGGACTCTTGCTCTTCTACTAAGAGCGAAACCTCTAGCCCACACAGGACTCTTGTTCTTCTACTAAGAGCGAAAATACTTGATCAGGCACACCCTCTGATCAAGCAACTCCACACAGTCTAACAAAGGAAATAAGACTCAAATAACGCAGGCAGCAAGCTTAAAGTAGTTGAGCTCTTTAAGCTGAGATTTGCTTGCTGCTTAGACTGGACTTGAAACTTCTTTAGTGTTTGTGAATGATCTGCAATGTATGTCTTGAGCGTTTTGTTCGCGAGAGTTTCAGGTACATTCCAAGTGTCAGTCTTCTTGTATTTATATTTTGTCCGTTGGAGAGAATATTTGATTTGTTGTCTCCATGGAGTGACGTGATTTGTTCGTACTCTGTTTCGTTCAGGTTGTCACCTAGAGGCTGCAATTGCCATCCTAGTCTGACATATCTTCAGACTTCCCTTTTTGCTTTTTGATACGTGGCACTCTTTGGTTGGTTGCAACTACGAATTGTGCCTACCGTAAACTTTTGTGCATGTTCTTCTAGATAACTGCTACTTTTCATGTAGCTGTAGCTTTTCTGATACTTCAGTATCCTCTTCCTTTATCTCAGCATCCTTGGTCAGTTTTCCAATCAGCATCCTATCCAAAGCAGCCTGCTGTTTTTGTTTTTGCGGTTTTTATGCAGCAAAGTCTTCAAGTTCTAATCTTCGATCTTCATGCTTCTTTGATCCTCATCTAAAGAATAATACAAAGAAATCTAATACACAGGATCCTAGGTTCCTATTCTATTACATGTTTTGTCATTCATCAAAATCTTACACAATGTTCCTTACGTCCAGGTCGAAAACAGTAATGACAAATATATTTTCTTTTCCTAAGACCTGAAACGGGGGATTTCATGGACTTTTTCGAATTTTCCTTCACAAAATTTATCTTTGTATGTGAATTGTAAAAGACGTTTGGAAAAATATTTTCAACAGTTTTATTTGATCTAATACCTGATTTTGTGGAATTACCTGATCCCATGATTTCACTTGTCTTGGAAGAACTCGAGTTCCATTTTGCAATTAAGGATTCCGTCTCTTCAAGCTTTAATTGCACCTTTCCAAGTTCTATATCCTTCTTGGTGAGAGCGGTTTCCAGCTTTGTAACTGAGTTCTTTAGCACATCATTCTCCTTAGATAAAGCTTCATTTTCCTTGGATACGACTTCTACTAGCTTGCATTGCTTTTTCCATTCCTTAAACAAGGAGTTATAAAGACCATGAAGTTCTTCAATGGCTTCATCATTATCTAAGTCGTCTCCAACAAGAGAATCTATATCATCACAAACAACATTAAGACATGTTATGTTAGCAAAATCAAACAATTCCTACCCTTTTGGTGTTGTCTTCGGTGTTGTCTGCGGTGTCATGACACTGGTGTTGGCAACACCGTCGATAACACCAATTGCAATTTTTACAATCAGGGCAGTGGAACTTTCAGTTTCAGTTTCCTCATTATCCTCATCGCCACTCATAGATACCCAGTTATTTTTCAGACCATACTTCCCTAGAGTATTAGCACATTCATTAGCATAGTGACCTCATCCCGAACATGCACGACATTGAATGGTATCAAGATGTTTGGGATCATTTCATCCATGGTTTGAACCTGGTTTCCTAGGATGACGTTTGGGCTGAGATGATGATCCAATTGGCTTCCATTGGGATCGATTAGAGGATCGATTGAACGGCTCTTTTCATTTCAAACGGGGCTTCTCCTTGTTGAACTTTCGTACCATGGAGTTGAATTTCTTGGTCAGCATCGCCACATTCTGTCCTTCGGTGATTTCCTCCAATGGTTCATCATCATCCTCAGATTCTTCATCGTCTTGAGCTTGCAAGGCTATATTTTTAGTCTTGTAGCCCGCTTCTAGTTGACTTTGGAGATTGAGCTCAAACATTTGAAGAATACTTTGAAGTGTATCAAAGTCCATCAAACTAAGATTGTGGACCTCCTCAATGGCGGACACTTTGATATTAAACCTCGGTGGTAGTGTTCGAATAGCTTTTGACACGGTTGCTTGCGTCCAATTGGTTCTTCAAGCATTTGGGCTTGATTCGATATGTCCCGGAGCCTCTCGAAGTAGGTTCCAATGTCCTCATTCTCTTCCATGCGCATATTCTCAAATTTGGACATAACGAGACGCAATCTGGCCTCTCGAACACATTTTGCACCTTCAAAATGTTTTTGGAGAGTATCCCATGCATCCTTAGCATGTGCTGCGTTTTGGATCAATCGGAAAACCTTGTAGTTCATAGTTTCGAATATGACGTTGATAGTCTTTTCATTGAAATTAGCACTATGGATCTCTTCGATTGTCCATTCAGTTTGAGGTTTAGCAACAAGTTCACCATGCACCTCCTTCATAGGGGAATTATAACCCTCCAACACTGTTGTCCATGCACGTGCATCAATGGACTTGATCTTCGAGCGTACATGAATCTTCCAATACGCATAGTTGGAGCCATCCAAAATTGGAAGGCGTCCAAAGTTAGGATTACAATAGTCCGTGTCCTGCATGGCTGGATCAACCACTTAGTATGTCAAGTGGAGGCTCTTGATGCCAATTGAAAGTGTAGTGTGGATCTGAAATCGAAATAAAACAATCAAAGTACATGGTGTTGTCAATGGACACACAGCGGAAAAATAAATCAAAAATGAAAGATCCAGAATACAAATACTCGTGGAATGCCTTCAGGGTGAAAACTCCTTTATTGATCTTTCGTATGTATACAAGGAGATAGAAAAACCTTTAAAAGAGATTCTTCCGTACAATAACTTAATACGTCCTATGGAATGAATATGAAAACTAGGGACGTATACAAAGACTCTCAACAGCTCACTAAAAATCTCTATCTCTACGAAAACAGTCACAAGTATGCAAATTTGATGACCTACAGAAAATAAGACAAGGCAGTGTCGTCTCTGGTGTGAATAACACAAAGCCCGACATTGTAGTGCTGCAAGTGTATAAACTCGAAAATCTTTCTTGTTCGCTATATAAAATCTTCAGAATTCTTCTTCTATTTATAGAGCTCAATGCAGTACTCCACTTACTTCATGCATTACTCCACTTCTTGTTATGCTCCATGATCTTCATGATCTTGATAAGAACTCATCTCCACTATCTCCACTTTCTTGGACTTGTTCTTTTTCCACTTCCATGATCTTCTCTTCTTGACTTCTTCATGTGTTGACTCGATCAACTTTCTCTTCATCTGCACGTTGTTTTACTCTTTCCAATTCTCATATGTTTGATTCTTTTATCATCACGTTCCATCCTATCAAAAGAAGAGCAAATAACAACTTCCCTAAAACTAGGAAGAGTTCTTAGTTAAAAATATGATTCTCAATTCAAAATACGTGAGTTTAAAAAGATTCAATATTAAAAGAGATAAAACAAATCTTTTCAAAATCAATCATATCTAAATAAAATTTAACAAATCTAATTTGATTTAGGATAAAATAAGAAAAAGGAAAAATTATTTATTTGTTGGAAAATCCAACACTAACAAAATGTTTTATCATCTATTTTGTACTCAAATATATATATAATATATTATGATTATTAATATATTAGTTAATTAATTGTTGAAAAATGTATTGAATTCGTAACAAATAAAATATAATATTTTTGTCATATGTTTATAATTTTCATCTTTTTTCAAGATCTTTTGCCATTAAAAATCTGTACATTTTTAACACCCATACATGCGCACAAAGGCCTATCATTGCAGAAATCCAAACAAAGATCGTAGGGTAAATTATAAATTACGTCACACAAGTTTGAGGGTCGCAATTTACATCCCATAAAAATTGAATATATTGATTTTGTTTCATAATTTAAAAGATCTCTGTAATTTTGGGACAAATCTATCTTAATTTAGCAATTTTGGGACAATCTTGTCGGAAAATCTCACGTGTTGTGTGTTTGACCTCCGATTTGAGGATTTTTGTTCAAAAAATGCTAATGTGTTGCTATTTATGATTTTTTTTCCAATAATTGTAAGACAACATAACATATCAACATTTTTTGAACAAAAAAAATCATTGACAACAACACATTAGCATTTTTCTAACCAAAATCCCCAAACCGGAGGTCAGACGCAATTTATCCCAAAATTGCATTAGTTTTTTAAATTATGAGACGAAATCAATATACCCGATAAAAAAAATTGCGACCCTCTCCAAGCTTATGAGAAGTAATTTGCTATTTAATAAAAATCATTTTCAAATCGTAGCTCGTTAAAAAATGATTGAACATAATAAGCCATGCGACAAATGTATTGAAATGAATCATGCTAGCTAGTGCTGTTTTTCGTCACTTTAAAAATTAAATAAAAAATGTATATGCTACACATACCTGAAAAATATTTATTATGAAGGTATAACTCTATGAGAGAACTGAGATTTCCAACTTGATTTGGTATTGGACCTATATATATCATGCAATAAGATTAGCAAACATGTTTCATAATTATTAATAGTTATAATATGCACATGATTATAAAATTTAATAGATAAAATATATGTTTCTAGGCAATTTTAACTGTACATATTCACACACATAAATACATGCTCCCACCGTTAGCACATGATATTAACAGGTCCGAATTCTACACAATCATTGCTTTCAAATCACAAAATTCAAAGCGATACAATATTTACACATCAAATGGTGTACATATTTAAAATACGTCTGGATGAGTATTCGAGCATTTATATATAAAGAAAGCAGTGTTTCAAATAAATTCATGTTGAATAAATATAAAGTGGAAATATCAATTTTAGCCATGTAACTTAGGTCTTGTCCAATATTGGTGCACTAATTTTACCTTTTCCAATTTTGATCCGTTAAACCATCGATTTTTCCAATTTAGTCCTTTTTTGTCGGAACAACCATAATTACTAATGTGACCATTAAAAAATCTGACGTGGCAATCGGAAGGACTAAAGTTGGAAAAAAATCGATAGTTAGTGGACCAAAATTGGAAATAGCAAAGTTAGTGCATCAGACTTGGAAATGGCCTACATTACGGGACTAAAATTGATATTTCCCCCGAGTGTAAACGTAATCTGTGAATCATACCTGTGAAATGGTTTGTTCGTAGATTTAACAAAATAAGCTTACTTAAACTCCCAATTTCATTTGGTATTTTGCCACTGAAACTGTTGTATGGCAAACGTATATAGGTCTTCAAGTTCTCTGCATTTGTATATATTTGCTGGAATTTCACCTTCTAAGTCTAGGAGTATTATCACATATCGAATTCGGAATCTTTCCAGATAGCTCATTGAGTCGAAGAATGATTTTGATCGAAGAAGAGATGTTGAAGATACTATATGGCATAGACCCCCTAAACTGGTTGCCTCCTAAGTTCAATATTTGCAAGAAAGAAAAGTTGCCAATCTCCTCTGGAATATTTCCATCAAGAAAATTATATACTCGACATCTAAAGTTTGTAACTTTGTGACATTGAAGAGGGTTGGAGGGATTCCACCCAAGAAGTTGTTGTTATTCATGTACACACGTTGAAGAAGACCAATTGTTGGTTAAAAGAGCAAAAGGATCAAAAGTGATGGAATTTTTGAAGGCAAGAAGTGCATATTCATCTGTGCTTGATGAATTGAGAAATGTTGTGCCAAAGGATTCTCTAATGCTGCTCACTAATAAAAGTGCTATTGCAATGTACAAACAATTAAGGGTACTTAATCTTCATTTTTTGATCTTTTCTTTTTTTGGGTTCAAGAAAACCTAATTGTGGATATGATCTCTAATGATAGACACCTCTGTATAAAATGAAATGATAATATGGGGAGTTTTGAAGTGAGTCTTTGCTTTCTGCTCTGCTTTTTCCAAATTTCATAAATACTTGCAATTATCTACATCTAGAAATTAAGTAGCAGAAGAAATTTGTGTGTTTTAACTACACACGATAAGAATAAAGAGTCACTAAAACTCATTTTCAAGAACACTTTATTAAAGTGTCATTATATTTGCGTTACTAAACGCCCGTCCTATTTATTTGTAGTGACAACTTAGAATTTTCATTTTGTTTAATTGATTAAAATAATTTTACTAATATATAAAAAACAAGACATTCTGATCAAGTCCGTTATTCAAATGGAAATCATGTTGTATCAAATATGTTAACCCGTCGAAGGTTTTATATATGTTGCTTTTGTATGTTTACCAAGACGACCCTTAAAGACCCTATTTATAGTTTTATGATTCTCTTAATTAATGAAAGTTTTGCGTGGTCTGTAATGTGCAAGAAAGCACAATAAAAAACGAATATCAAAATCAGAGCACACGGTGTTGTCTATGGTGTCGACAACACCAGCGTAACATGCATCGGAATAATAAAAAATCAAGAGACAGAGATTTATCCACGAGTATACAAATACTCGTGGACTGCCTTCAGGGCAAAAACTCCTTTACTAGATGATCATTGCAGTACAAGGAGATAGAGTAATATCAAGACAAGATTCTCTTTACAAGCATTCAATACGTCCTTTGTGAATAGCAAGGAAACCTATGGACGTATCCAAAGACTCACAGAAGTTTACTAAAATCCCTATCTTTACTAAAAAAAAGTCACGAGCATGCACTCTATGACATAGAGAAAAGAAGACAGGGTGGTGTCGTCTATGGTGTGAACAACACTAGCAGGACACTGGTGAGCTCGAAATATTGAAGCTCTTGTTGTACACTTGATCTTCAGTCTTCTCCTCCTATTTATGGACTCCACATGATTCTTCAAACTTGCACCACACTCCAGCAGAGATTTCTCAAATCCAATCATATCAAATCCTAATAAAACAAACACACAAAGATATGATCTTCTTTCCTTAAAGATAAAACAGTTTTGTTAAGAATTATTTGTTTCTTGAAAAGAAAGATATATGATATTAGAATCAAATCTTAATAGATAAATCTAATATCATCAAGAAATCAAATCAAATCAATTCAATGATTTAGGAAAAGATTGAAAAAGGAAAAATAAATCAATGTTGGAAAATCCAACACTAACAATCTCCCCCTTTTTTGCTTTTTCAGCTCAAAACCTAAATCATCTTTCACGTGGAATTTCTCCCCCTCAATTCTGCATTCACAACCAATCACAAAAAGAATTAGAGATTAATCATTCAAAACAATCATGCAAAATATTCATCCAATTAAAAATATTCATCAAAATTATAAACAATTAAAATCAATGTCAATCTTCCAATTAAAATCAAACTTCAGCTTCTTCACCTCCATTTCACTACCACTGATACCCTTCTCCACCTTTTTGAGCTGAAACGAACACATCAAAAACACAGTGTTGGGGCAGTGTTGCCAGTCACAGTGACAACACTGGACGTGTAGGGCAAACATAAATCAACGGAGGGTTTTCAACAGATAACTCAGCCATAACCATTAATAAGATCTCCCCCTTAACAACATCATATCTAAAAGAATTTTCCCCCTCACAAAAGAAATACCAAAGTAGCGGGAAGAACATGTAGAGATGAGCAAACACAAATTTTTGGAGAGAGCAAAGAAGATGGATGAAGGAATTCTCGGAAGAAGAGAGAGTAGCATGAGAGATTAGTGAGGACTGCTGATAGAGTGCAGATTTATATCCAAACTTTGAGCCAACAAAAATATATGAAACATAATGTGAGCAAAAAGAAACCTAAGAATAAGGAGTCATTAAATTCGAAAGTATAGATAGGGTTATCTGAAAATCCAATGTATCCACTAAAATCCAGAAAAAGAAAAAAAATGCAAAAATCTAGGCATGCCTAGGAAATAAAAAAATAGAAAAAACGCACACTTTGTACTAGACTGGTCTTGTCCCTGGTGTTACATAATCACTGCGAGGACACCGTTCAAAAATTTTGGGCTCAAACAAAATTTTGTGCACTTAACAAAATTCGAATAGACTTGATCTCAACCAACCTTTTGAAAAGAGAACACTATCGTAGCGAGCGCCATGCTTCTAGTTACTCAGTTGTGAGATCAATTTTTTATTCGATTGTGGTATCTCCTACACTTTTTGACAAGGAAGCATCGTCATAGCGAGTGCCATGCCCCGAGTTAGTCAGTGTAGGTCACACAACACATTTTTTAGAGTGTCACTAGGCTGCCTGAAAAGCATCGTTGCAGCGAACGCCATGCTCCAAGTGCTTCGTGATTTTTACCATTTTAAGAGCAAAGTGCACTATTAAACACGAGCCATTTGAGAATAAACGTTTCCAAGCAACTTTTTGAACATAAGGAACACACTGGTTAAGTACAATCATGCACACATATGCCTAAAAAAAATTAAACGCGGAATAATGGGTGTTATGAGTGGTGTGAACAACATTGTCGTAACACCCGTAAAAAAAATGCATTCAAGCAACACACACACCAAGAGATTTCTTTAGAGATGAAAATCTCTCAAAATCTAGGGCCTTAGTAAAAATATCTACAATTTGGTTTTCGGTGGATACATATTCAAGTCCAATAATCCCTTTTTCTACTAAATCTCGAATAAAATGATGCCTTATGTCTATGTGCTTAGTGCGATAATGTTGAACTGGATTTTTAGAAATATCAATCGCACTAATATTATCACAAAACAGGCTCAAAGACTTAGTTATAAATCCATAATCATCAAACATTTGCCTCAACCACAAGAGTTGAGTACACCCACTACCCGCGGCTATATACACGGATTCGGCGGTGGATAAAGAAACACAATTTTGTTTTCTACTATGCCATGATACGAGATTATTTCCTAAGTAGAAACACCACCACTGGTACTCTTTCTATCATCTACATCCCCTGCCCAATCGGAGTCGCTAAAGCCTACCAAATTAAGGTTAGTATCTTTTGTGTACCAAATACCCAAATCGATCGAACCCGAAACATACCTTATGATTCACTTCACAGCCTGAAGATGAGAAGTTTTGGGCTCAGATTGGTAACGAGCACACACCAACGCTATACATGATATCCAGTCGGCTAGCGGTCAAATAAAGCAAGCTGCTGATCATCGACCTATAAAGGGTGTTGTCGACACCATCGACAACACTGTCTTTCGACAGCTTTTGTGAAGAACTCATAGGAGTTCGCATAGGCTTAGAATTTTCCAATCCAAAGCGAGATACCAAGTTTTTGGCATACTTGCTTTGTGAAATAAAGATTCCATCCTTCATTTACTTCACCTGCAAACCTAGAAAGAATGTTAGCTCTCCAATCATACTCATTTCAAAAGTGGATGACATAACTTGCACAAATTCATCAAGTTCACATTGAGAAGTAGAACCAAAAAACAATAATCATCTACGTAAATTTGAGCAATCATAAAACTTTGATCGTTTCTCTTAACAAAAAGAGTTCGATCGGCCATACCTCTTATGAATCCAAACTCGAGTAAAAACGTAGTCAAACGACCATACCAAGCTCGAGGAGCTTGTTTCAACCCATACAATGCTTTCTTGAGTTTGTAAACATAATGAGGTTGAAAAGGATCTTCAAAACCTTTTGGTTGCTCAACATAAACTTCCTTATCCAAGATACCATTCAAAAATGCTCCTTTAACATCCATTTGATAAAGAGTAATTTTTAAATAACAAGCAATAGCAAGAATCAACCTAATCGATTCAATTCTAGCAACGGGTGTGAAGGTTTCATCGTAATCGATGCCTTCGAATTGAGTGTACCCTTGTGCTACTAAACGTGCTTTGTTTCTTACTATGTTTCTTGACTCATCTGTTTTATTCTTAAAAATGCATTTAGTACCAATCACATTAGTATCGGTGGGTCTAGGAACAAGAAACCAAACATTATTTCTAGTGAATTGTTCTAATTCTTCTTGCATTGCTAGTATCCAAAAATTATCTTTTAGAGCTTCAGAAACATTTTTGGGTTCAATTGGGGAGACGAAATAGTAGAATTTTACCTCCGAATATGTGGTTGACATACACACATGTCTTACCATTTCTTTATAATTCACAGGGTCTTTTCTACGAGTTCGAATACCTTCATTTACTCCCCCTATCACTTGTGTGGTTGGGTGATTCTTTCTGATACGAGCAGGTGGGTCTCTTCGAACTGGATCATGAACATCATCATCACTTTCATCAGATTCTGAATCTGCTGCCAATGTTGCTTCTGGTGTTGCCTCTGGTGTTGTCTCTGGTGTCGGAACATTGGGGGCAACATCAGTAATTCCAGTTTTAGGAATGATTGGGGTTTCAATCAGATCTACCACAACATCTTGATTTGTTTTCCCTGTGACATCAGAAAAATCATCAAACACTACATTGACAGATTCTTGAATATTCCTTGATCTCAAATTAAACACACGATAAGCGTGACTATTCAAGGAATACCTAAGAAAAATTGCTTTGTCACTTTTTGAGTCAAACTTAGCAAGATTTTCACGATCATTAAGGATATAGCAAAGACACCCAAAAACATGGAAATGCATAAGATTCGGTTTCTTTCCTTTCAAAATTTCATAGGGAGTCATTTTTCTACCGGGTCTAAGAAAAACCCTATTTCGTATATGACATGCAGTGTTCAATGCTTCTGCCCATAAACGTCGTGAGAGGTTTTTAGAGCTGAGCATGACACGTGCCATCTCTTGCAAAGTTCGATTCTTTCGTTCCGCAACTCCATTTTGTTGAGGAGTTTTTGGAGCCGAAAATTGATGAACAATTCCTTTCTTTTCACAGAATTTGGAAAACAGATTATTCTCAAATTTCTTACCATGATCAGACCTGATGTTCAATATTTTTGAAGAAAAAGAGGTTTCAATCCTTGTATACAAAACTTTGAAATGTGAGAAAGTTTCAGATTTTTCACGTAAAAAGAAAATTCATGTATAACGAGAAAAATCATCAACTATAACATAGGAATACCTCTTTCCTCCAAGACTTTCAACTTCAACTTGACCCATTAGATCCATATGCAAAAGTTGAAAACAATGAATAGTACCTGAGTGTTGTCCGGGGTGTGATGTAACACCATGGGAAACACAGGTTTGTTTGTCTTTAAGGCATTCCTCACAAACTATCTTACCTTTGTGGTTCAAACTTGGTAGCCCCTGTACAGCATCAAACTTCATCAATTTCTCAAGAGTACGAAAGTTCACATGTCCTAATTTTTTATGCCACAAAACTGTGTCATCAAAGTTAGCTTTGTTGCATGTGACTTTTTCTCCCACAAGGTAGCAATTATCATGAGATCTTGTACCTGTCATAATGCACATGTTAGTCTCATCAAAAACCTCACAATAGTCTTTAGTGAATTTTACCTCAAGGTTGTCATCACATAATTGACTTATACTAATTAGATTAGCAACAAGTCCATCAACTAGTAAAACATTTTTCAACCTTGGAAAACCTGGTATATTCAGTGTTCCTCTTCCAATTATCTTGTCTTTAGCACCTCCTCCGTATGTCACAGATCCTTCGGTAATGGATACAAAATTACTCAAATATTATTCTTTGGTCCCCATCATGTGGTGAGAACAGCCACTATCGAAGTACCAAGAACCTGCAAGGTTAGTTTTCAAGGCAGTAATAACAACATTGCAGACCTGAGAATTTTTTGGAATCCAGATTTTCATTTGTTCTTTTCTGACAGCAGTGTTGCGGGTGGTGTTAAATGACATCAGAGACAACACCAGACCACTGGCTCGATCATTTTTCAATGCACGACAGAATGGTCTTATGTGTCCAGGTCGAAAACAGTAATGACATACATATTTTCTCTTCATAGGGCCTGAAGTAGAGGATTTAAAAGACTCTTTTGACTCTTCTTTCACAAAATTGATCTTAGCATGAGTCATCAAAAAGGTTTGGAAAAACAGACTCAACAGACTTATTAAATCCAATACCTGACATGGTAGTATTGCATGATCCCATGATCTCATTTACCTTGGTTGAGCTCGAATTCCACTTGGCAAGGATAGACTTAGTCTCGTCAGGCTTTGATTGAATCTTGTCAATTTCAACATCTTTCTTGGTGAGAGCTTTTTCCATCTTTGCAAGTGAATCCTTTAGCACATCATTCTCCTTAGAGAGCACTTCCATTTGTTTGCACTGTCTTTTCCATTCCTTGAGTAGCATTGTCCAAATCATCTCCATCTAGAGAATCTGTGTCATCACAAATCACAACATTTAGGCAGGTTATATTCGAAAAATTAAACAAATCGTACCTCTCTGATGTTGTGTGTGGTGTGATGACATCGTCGGCAACATCATCGGCAACATCGTCGACAACATCGTCGGACTGCTCAAGAATTTTAGCAAATAATACAGATTGACTCTGAATTTCTGCTCCATCATCATCCTCATCATCACTTAAAGCAACCCAATTGTTCTTCAGTCCATATCTCCTCAGTGTATTCGCACATTCATTAGCATAATGTCCCCATCCCGAACATGCATGACATTGAATGGTATCAAGATGTTTGGGATCATTTCTTCTATGTTCTGAGGTAAGTTTCTTAGGATGATGTTGAGGCTGAGATGATGATCTAAGTGGTTTCCATTGGGGCTGTTTGACAGAGGCATCGTGATGCTCCTTTCCTTTGGAATGGGGCTTCTCCTTGTTGAACTTCCTTATCATGGAATTAAACTTCTTAGCTATCATGGCCATGTTCTGCCCCTCAGTTATTTCTTCAAGTGGTTCATCATCGTCCTCAGAGTCTTCATCATTTTGAGCTTGCAAGGCAATGGTCTTACTCTTTTGTGTTGCAACTTGTTGACTTTGAAGGTTGAGCTCAAAAGTTTGCAAAATACTTTGCAACGTATCAATGTCCATCATAGTAAGATTGTGAGCTTTTTCGATGGCGGACACCTTGATATTGAATCGCGGTGGAAGAGTACGCATGGCTTTGGAAACTAATTGCTTGCGTCCAATTGGTTCTCCAAGCATTTGGCTTTGATTTGAGATATCACGAAGTCTCTCAAAGTAGGTGCCAATATCTTCATTCTCCTCCATACGCATGTTCTCAAACTTGGACATTATGAGACACATCTTTGCTTCACATATACAGCTTGCTCCTTCATAGTGTTTTTGAAGAGTCTCCCAAGCTTCTTTGGCAGTGACACAATTTTGGATCAGTTTGAACACCTTGATATCCACGGCTTCAAAGATAACATTGATTGTCTTCTCATTAAAGTTTGCACTGTTGATCTCTTCAACTGTCCATTCAGTTTGAGCTTTTGGAACAAAGTCACCATCAATCTCCCTTATTGGAGGATTATAATAACCTTCCAACACTATATTCCAAGCTCTTGCATCAATGGATTTGATCTTTGTACGCACACGGATCTTCCAATACGCATAATTCGATCCATCAAGAATTGGAATTCTTCCAAAGTTGGGGTTGCACCAATCCATATCTTGCATGGTTACATATCTGGATCAGCCACTTAGCGTGTCAAGTGGAGGCCCTTAATGCCAATTGAAAGTTTTGCGTGGTTTGTAATCTGCAAGAAAGCACAGTAAAAAACGAATATCAAAATCAGAGTACACGGTGTTGTCTATGGTATCGACAACACCAGCTTAACATGCAGCAGAATAATAAAAAATCAAGAGACAGAGATTTATCCACGAGTATACAAATACTCGTGGACTGCCTTCAGGGCAAAAACTCCTTTATTAGATGATCGTTGTAGTACAAGGAGATAGAGTAATCTCAAGACAAGATTCTCTTTACAAGCATTCAATATGTCCTTTGTGAATAACAAGGAAACCTATGGACGTATCCAAAGACTCACAGAAGTTCACTAAAATCCCTATCTTTACTAAAAAAAGTCACGAGCATGGAAACTCTATGACATAGAGAAAAGAAGATAGGGTGGTGTCATCTATGGTGTGAACAACACTGGCAGGACACTGGTGAGCTCGAAATATTGAAGCTCTTGTTGTACACTTGATCTTCAGTCTTCTCCTCCTATTTATAGACTCCACATGATTCTTCAAACTTGCACCACACTCCAGCAGAGATCTCTCAAATCCAATCATATCAAATCCTAACAAAACAAGCACACAAAGATATGATCTTCTTTCCTTAGAGATAAAACAATTTTGTTAAGAATTATTTGTTTCTTGAAAAGAAAGATATATGAGATTAGAATCAAATCTTAATAGATAAATCTAATATCATCAAGAAATCAAATCATATCAATTTAATGATTTAGGAAAAGATTGAAAAAGGAAAAATAAATCAATGTTGGAAAATCCAACACTGACAATCTCCCCCTTTTTTGCTTTTTCAGCTCAAAACCTAAATCATCTTTCACGTGAAATTTCTCCCCCTCAATTCTGCATTCACAACCAATCACAAAAAGAATTAGAGATTAATCATTCAAAACAATCATGAAAAATATTCATCCAATTAAAAATATTCATCAAAATTATAAACAATTAAAATCAATGTCGATCTTCCAATTAAAATCAAACTTCAGCTTCTTCACCTCCATTTCACTACCACTGGTACCCTTCTCCCCCTTTTTAAGGTAAATACAATAAAACTGATATATTATATGAGAGCCAAAATTTTGAATACTTAAATAGATATCTGATGCATTTTTCCCCTTCAAAATGACCTGCTTAGTTGAATTTCTTCAATTGTATGTAATTTTAACGACGAGAACAAACGATGATCACTTTTGTATACTCGGGGATTACTTATGATGGATCATTGTACGTATTTGAAATATTAAATCAAAAATAAGTGCTACTTTTAAATACATGTGCGTGAAGTAAAACAATAGTAACTTCCAAAGACAAGATCATATCAATAACAAAATAATTGCCTAAAAATAACCAATTATAACAAAATTAACATATATAACACAGATTAATTAGCATGTGTTTACAAGTGTTTGTATGATTGTTATACGTAGGAATTGATTTTGGAACTTTAGACGTTATTATGATTGGAAGATAAATATAAACACATAATTTAAATAATATTTTAGAAAATTCTTATAAATGATTAGGACAGCTAGACATTTATACTTATAAAAAAAATCCGAAATTGTAAAAAAATGTTATATACAAATTAAAATAAGTCTGTCATAACAATTATAATTAGTCTATATATCTAGCACAATTCAAATAAATAAATTCAATTAAATGAGTGTTTGCCACTGAAACTGTTGTATGGCAAACGTAGGTCTTCAAGCTCTCTGCATTTGCCGGAATTTCATCTTCAAGTTGATTCACAGACAAATGCAGGGTTCTAAGTCTAGGAGTATTATCACATATCACATTCGGAATCTTTCCAGATAGCTCATTGAGTCGAAGAATGATTTTGATCGAAGAAGAGATGTTGAAGATACTATATGGCATAGACCCCCTAAACTGGTTGCCTCCTAAGTTCAATATTTGCAAGAAAGAAAAGTTGCCAATCTCCACTGGAATATTTCCATCAAGAAAATTATAATCGACATCTAAAGTTTGTAACTTTGTGACATTGAAGAGGGTTGGAGGGATTCCACCCGAGAAGTTGTTGTTATTCATGTACACACGTTGAAGAAGACCAATTGTTGGTTAAAAGAGCAAAAGGATCAGAAGTGATGGAATTTTTGAAGGCAAGAAGTGCATATTCATCTGTGCTTGATGAATTGAGAAATGTTGTGCCAAAGGATTCTCTAATGCTGCTCACTAATAAAAGTGCTATTGCAATGTACAAACAATTAAGGGTACTTAATCTTCATTTTTTGATCCTTTGGGTTCAAGAAAACCTAATTGTGGATATGATCTCTAATGATAGACACCTCTGTATATAATGAAATGATAATATGGGGAGTTTTGAAGTGGGTCCAAACCATAATTGTATAAGCAGAAATAGAAGATGGCACATTATAGTTTCCAACACTTCACTGAATTAATAAGTTGGCATATTGGAAAATAATATAGTTATAAGATCCACTTTGAGAATTGGAGGATTATTTAATGGGGCACATGCATTGCTTCAGTGGAACCTCATGTCTTTGCTTTCTGCTCTTCTTTTTCCAAATTTCATAAATACTTGCAATTATCTACATCTAGAAATTAAGTAGCAGAAAAAATTTGTGTGTTTAATTTTAACTACACACGATAAGAATAAAGAGTGTCACACTAACACTCATTTTCAAGAACACTTTATTAAAGTGTCATTATATTTGCGTCACTAAACGTCCGTCCTGTTTATTTGTAGTGACAACTTAGAATTTTCATTTTGTTTAATTGATTAATGAAAGCTAAAACAACTCGGAAATAATTCCAGGACTCCAGAACCGGATTCGGGTCTCGAAGAACCGGGCTAAAACCAGTCGAACCGGGCGCAGGAAGCCAGTGTCATAACTGCCGGTCCAGGACAGTTAGTTAGGGTTCAAAGCTGCGCAGTTCAGAATTTTGTAACGAAAATTCGTTAAGATTTGTTCAGCGGTTTTAGAAATTAGTTGAGGGCTTTATCTCTATATATATGGTAGTATATCCAGTTGTGTGGAATTACAGAATTATCAATCATAGAGAGAGTTGATAGAATTAGGGTTCTTGAGTGTTCTTGTTTTGGGGAAATTCTTTGTAAGCTGATTTTCAGCATCAATTACTTAGTGGATTGTTTCGATCTTTGCGTGGTGGATGTAGGCCGATGAGGCGAGCCGAACCACCCTAAATCTTGAGTGTGTTGTTCGTTTTTCATTCTTCAAATTAGCGATCAAAGGGCTGGGTTTTAGGGTTTTCTGCCAAACCATTGCTTATTAAGGTGTTGTCTATTAATCTTGGGTTCGAACTCAACAAGTGGCGCCATCTGTGGGAAGCATTCTCCGACGAAGCTCCGATCAACCAAGATGTCAGGCATGAAGCTCGATGTGGAGAAGTTTATCGGCAATGGAGACTTCACATTGTGGAAAGCAAAGATGGAGGCAGTGCTCATTCAGCAAGGCTGGGAAGAGGCGATTCTTGATGAAGAAGATCAATCAACGTTGCTGTCACCTGAAGAACGAATGAAGATCTATAGAAAGGCTCGAAGTTTGATCATCCTGTGTTTAGGAGAGAAAGCTCTCCGGGAAGTTTATCAAGAGAAGACAGCTCGCGATTTGTGGAAGAAGCTTGAAGCTCTATATCAAACCAGGTCATTGGCAAATCGTTTGTTCTTAAAGCAACGGCTGATTTCATTCAAAATCCTGGATGAAAAACGGATATTGGATAAGTTGGATGAATTTAACAAAATAGTAGATGATCTGGAAAATATAGAGGAGAAACAGAAGGATGAAGACAAGGCACTACTCCTACTTAACTCGCTTCCAAATCACTTCAGTCATTCAAAGATGCATTAGTGTATGGAAGGATGGTCCCTCTCACCTTGGAAGAAGTTCAGATGGCGATTAAATCAAGGATCTTGGGAACTGAATCAGAAAAGAAAAACCAAAGTGTTGGTGAAGGTCTGAATGTGAAGGCTAAGAAATCAAGAAAAGGAAACCAAGGCCAAAGCCAATCAAGATCTGAAAATCAAAGCACAAAGCAAGGAGGTGAAGGAGGTGAAGGAGCTGAAGGGAGAAAGTGTTTCTATTGTCACAAGCCCGGGCATTTCAAGAGGAATTGCCCAGAAAGGAAGAAGAAAAGCTTGGCAAATAATAATTCACAACAAGCAGCAGTGGCTCAGGAGCAATATGATAGTGCTGATATGTTATGTGTTCTAAACTCAAGCATGCAAAAGGAATGGGTATTAGACTCTGGATGTTCCTTCCACATGTGCCCCATAAAGTCATGGTTTGAGTCACTGGAGCTCAAGGAAGGAGGCATGGTACTGTTAGGGGATGACCACACCTGCAGAGTGATGGGAATAGGAACAATAAAGCTCAAGCTTCATGACAACAAAATCAGAACACTAACTAATGTCAGGTATATCCTAAAATTGAAAAGAAACTTAATCTCTCTTGCTATTGAATGCTGCAGGGTGTGAATTCAAGACACACAATGGTGAGATCCAAGTTACAAAAGCTGGAAAGCTGGTGATGAAAGGAATTAAATCAAATGGCCTTTACATTCTGGAAGGCTCAACAGTCATAGGGGATGCAGCTCCAGCAATTCAAGATGATCAAGCTATCATATGGCATAGGAGACTTGGGCACATAGGAGAGAAGGGACTTCTGGAGCTATCAAAATAGAAGCTCATCGGTTCAGGACATGCACTGAAAATTCCAAAGTGTGAGCAATGCATCTTGGGGAAGCTAACCAAGTCTCAGTTTCCAAAAGGTACCCATAACACTGTAAGTCCCCTTGACTATGTCCATTCTGATATATGGGGTCCAGCAAGGGTAGAAACACATGGAGGAGGTAGATATTTCATTACTTTCATAGATGATTATTTTAGGAAGGTTTGGGTATATGTTCTGAAACATAAATCTGATGCTTTTGAGAAGTTTAAGGAATGGTTAACACAACAAGAAAATCGAACTGGCAAGAAGTTAAAACACTTAAGGACAGATAATGGGTTGGAATACTTGTCAAAAGAATTTCAAAGTTACTGCAGGGAGAAGGGAATTTCCAGGCACAAAACAGTGGTAGCTACTCCCCAACAAAATGGAGTGGCTGAGCACATGAATCGAACTTTACTGGAACGAGTTAGATGTTTTCTCTTAGATGCAGGCTTGCCCAAGGGGGAGAGGCAGTGTCTACAGCTGCATTTCTAATAAACAGAAGTCCATCATCCACTATCAAATTCAAATCACCAAATGAGGTATGGTATTCTAAAACTCCTAACTATTCATTTCTAAAAGTCTTTGGGTGTTTGGCTTTTGCTCATACTAGGAATGACAAGCTAGAAGCAAGAGCAGTAAGATGTATTTTTATTGGTTACCCAAGTGGAGTGAAAGGCTATAAGCTTTGGAGTTTAGAATCAACAGGCCCTAAGTGCTTCATAAGCAGGGATGTGGTGTTTAAGGAGAGTGTGATGGGATACAAAATAAACTCTCAGGCATCAGAAGCTACAAACCAAGAAGGATCCAGCTCTGATTCACAACAAACTGAAGTTCAGGTGGAGTTGCCATCAGTGGAGAGGAATGGACCTGAAGAGGGAGAGGAGAACTCTAGTGATTCAGAGGAGGAACAAGATGATCATCCATTAAATGAGCAAACTGATGATACTCAGGACCTAACCACTTATCATCTAGCTAGGGACAGACAAAGAAGAAGAATTACACCTCCAATCAGGTATGGTCAGGCAGATATAGTGGATTATGCCCTATGTATTGCTCAGGAGATTGAGTATGAGGAGCCAGCAAGCTACAAGGCAGCAATGAGATCAAAAGATAGTGATAAATGGGCTCAAGCCATGCAAGAAGAAATCATGTCTCTACAGAAAAATAACACTTGGGAGTTGGTAGATAAACCTCAAGGAAAGAAGCTAATAGGTTGCAAATGGATATTCAAAAGAAAAATTGAAGTGGCAGCTAAAGAGCAAATAAGATTCAAAGCTAGACTTGTAGCAAAGGGCTATACTCAAAGAGAAGGAATAGACTATAATGAAATATTTTCACCCGTTGTGAAGCATGTCTCAATTAGAGTACTACTTGCCTTAGTAGCTCAAGAAAACATGGAATTGCAGCAGTTGGACGTCAAGACTGCATTCCTCCATGGAAATCTAAATGAGACCCTCTACATGAACCAACCCGAAGGCTTTGAAGAACCAGGCAAAGAAGAGAAAGTATGCTTACTAAGAAGATCTCTCTACGGGTTAAAGAAAAGTCCTAGGCAATGGTACAAGAGATTTGACAGCTTCATGCTTAGCATTGGTTTGGAAAGATGCAACTATGATAGCTGTGTTTACTTGCAAAAGGAAGACAAGGCCGTAAGCACCTACCTTCTTCTTTATGTTGATGACATGCTTATAGCTAGTAAAAGCATGGAGAAAATAAAGAAGCTGAAGGAGAAATTGAAGTTTCAATTTGAGATGAAGGACCTTGGAGATGCAAGAAGAATGCTTGGAATGGATATGAAGAGGAATAGAGAAAAAGGATGGATCTTTCTCTATCAAACTGACTACATTAAGAAAGTGGTAAAGAGATTCTTTATGCATGAATCGAAACCAGTTTCCACTCCCTTAGGAATCCAGTTTAAACTCACAGAAAAAGATAAGCCTAAGGATGAAGCTGAAAGGAGATATATGCTCAGTGTATAAGGAATACATCGGTTACATAAAATCATGCCTACATTTTAGGGATATTTTCCTTCTTCATTTGATTTGCATATATTGTTGTATTTGTCTTTCCCTTGTATTGGTTGACTTATTCTTGTAACCAAATCTATATTAGAGGCACGATTGTATCTGTAATATTCATTCAATTCCAAATTATATTCTCTATATGGTATCAAGAGAGGTTGCGATCTAAACCCTGATTTCTTGCACCTCACGAACCTTTCCCATGACAGACCCTACCCTAGAATCCACGGCCACCACCGTGCACGCTGCTACCATCCCGGCACCTCCTCCACTGGTACCCATAACAGCCCATCATCACCTACCCATCAAACTAACGCAGCAAAACTATTCATCTTGGCGGGCACACATCATTGCCCTCCTTACGGGCCATGACTTGATTGGGTATATTGACGGCTCCCTCAAAAAACCCGTTCTCCTTACTGACGGATCCAACGCACTCGACGTCACCCACTGGATTTGTCAAGACTACCTGCTACTAGCCGCCATCTTCGGTTCTCTCTCGGCAGAAATCTTGCCGCTAGTATCATTTGCTACATCATCGAGTGAGGCCTGGAACATCCTCACTCGTCTTTGTGCCGGGCGATCCCGAACCCGTGTCAACCAATTGAAGAGTGAGCTCTATCGTGTGCAGATCAGGGACCGCACGATCACTCAGTACCTTCATTATGTGAAGGCCAAGGCCGATGAATTGGCCTTGATCGATGAGCCGGTGAGTATCGACGATCTCACGCTTTTTGTTATCAACGGCTTGGGTCCGGAATATGCCACTATCGTCGGACCTATCCGTACTCGCGAGACTCCGTTGCGGTATGAGGAGTTGCATGATCTCCTCTTCGCCCATGAGCAGACGCTCAAGTCGCAAGAAACCACCCAGCGGTCTCTCCTTGCCACGGCCAATGCCGCCTCCTCTTATCGGGGTTCGTCCAATCCGGGCAGAGGTTCCAGCCGTGGCAATTCCCGCAACAACAGTAACTCTAACCGCCACCAGCAGCACTCTGGAACTAATCCCGGTCGTGGGCAGTCGTCTGGCAACTCTCAGACTCGTGGCTCTAACCACTTCAACCGTTATCCTCCATCAGGTAACCAACCATCTACTGATCGTTCCCCTATAGTATGTCAGTTATGTGGTGTCACAGGACATACTGCTCCTACTTGCCGACGTGTTCCCGTTTCGGCCAATTATGCTTCTCCGACTTCCTTCTCGTCTTCTAGTCCGTGGCTGGTAGATTCTGGAGCGTCGCATAATCTGACCTCCAACCTCAACAATCTGTCGATTCACTCTGAATACGACGGTACTGATGAAGTCCACATTGTGGATGGTACAACTCTCTCCATTTCTCACACTGGTAAATCAGTTCTTAATTTTCCTGCACGTTCATTTGTTATGGATGATGTCTTATGTGTGCCTTCGGCAAAACAGAATCTACTGTCAGTTAGTAAGTTCACCAAAACCAATAACGTATCCATGGAATTTTTTCCGTCTTATTATGTTATCAAGGATCTAGCCACGGGGGCGCGGCTTCTTAAAGGTCCTTGTCAAGACGGTGTTTATCGATTAATTCCACCAGTTCCTGCTGCTTCATCATCCACTTTGTCTGCCTTTGTTGGAGTTCGGGCTTCACCATCCCGTTGGCATGCTCGGCTTGGGCACCCCTCTTTGGATACTAGTAATTTAGTTATTAATAACTTTGATTTACCAGTTTTGAATAAGTCCCTGATTTCGGGCACCAACAATTGTGTTTCTTGCCAGCTAAGCAAATCACATCGTTTACCTTTTCGTACATCTTCGTTTCATGCTATGCATCCTTTACATTTTCTCTATGCTGATGTTTGGGGTCCTGCTGCTGTTAATTCTGTGGATGGTTCTAAATTTTTTTTTATTGCTTGTGGACTTGTTTACTCGTTACAGCTGGGTTTACCCGTTAAATGCAAAGTCTCAAGTTGCTACTATTTTTCCTCAATTCCGTTTGCTTGTGGAAAAACAGTTTGGGCATTCTATTAAAAATTTGTTCTCTGACAATGGTGGTGAATTTGTTGCCTTGTGATCCTACTTGGTCTCTTCTGGCATCTCTTGGCTTACCACTGCCCCTCACACACCTCAACAGAATGGGATGGTTGAACGCCGTAATCGTCATGTCTTGGAAGTTAGTCGTGCCTTGTTGCATTTTACGTCACTACCACCGTCTTATTGGTCCTATGCCATTCAAACTACTGTGTATTTGATCAACCGCATGCCCACTTCTGTGTTATCCAAGAAGAGCCCGTTTCAGTTATTATTTGGTTATGCACCGAATTATGCTAAGCTGCGTGTCTTTGGTTGTTTGTGTTTTCCTTGGCTTCGCCCATATCTTCCGGGTAAACTCACCACGCCATCCACTCCGTGTGTTTTCGTGGGCTATTCGACCTCGCAAAATGCTTACAAATGCCTTGACATTCAGTCGGGTCGTCTCTATCTTTCTCGCCATGTGCAGTTCCATGAAGAGTCATTTCCATTGACCGCACCTGGTTTGCCATTGTCTTCCTCCGCATCATCTGAGCCGCCTGCTCATCTGACTCTTTCGGTTTTACCTCCTCGGCCTCCTGACCGACCTCCTCCACCAGTGAGCTCCCCTGATCCGGTTTCGGTCTCGGCGTTACCACCATCCCCAGATGCTCCGGGTCCTATCTCCTCTGAGTCTGCTCCATTGTCTGACCCCTCTGTTGAGCCTCAACGCACCCATCCTATGCGCACCAGAGGTATGAATAACATCCACAAGCCTAAACGCTTCTTTGCTGCCACCAAGCATCCTCTGCCCTCTGATGTTGAGCCATCTACTGTTGCTCAGGCTCTTGCAAGTCCCTTATGGCGCTCGGCCATGGCCGAGGAATTCACTGCTCTTCAGCGTTTTGGCACTTGGGATCTGGTCTCCCCTCCTTCTGGCAGCAACATTATTGGCTGTAAGTGGGTGTTTCGTATCAAACGTAAACCCGATGGTTCAGTGGATAAATACAAGGCTCGATTGGTTGCAAAGGGTTTTCATCAGCGTCCAGGGGTTGATTTTCGTGAAACCTTTAGTCCTGTGGTTAAGCCTGCAACAATTCGTACTGTCTTAACTCTTGCTCTTCAATACAATTGGCCTTTACATCAATTGGATGTTAGCAATGCCTTCTTGCATGGTAAATTGGATGTTCCCGTATATATGCATCAGCCCCCCGGTTTTAAAAACTCTACTGTTCCTTCCCATGTGTGCTTGTTGCGTCGTACCCTGTACGGTCTTCGACAAGCGCCGAGAGCGTGGCATGATGCCTTAAGCTCATCCTTATTGTCCTTTGGTTTTGTTCAGTCCAAAGCGGACACCTCGTTGTTCACATATCATAGGGATGGGGCTCGCCTGTTTGTGCTTGCCTATGTTGACGATCTCATTATAACCGGTTCTTCTACCGACCTCATCAACACAGTCACCACTCACCTTTTAAAGTCCTTTTTAGTCAAGGACCTTGGTCCCTTGACGTATTTCCTTGGAGTTGAGGTTGCTCAATGTCGGGAGGGTCTCTTCTTGTCTCAACACAAGTATACCTTAGATTTGCTACGCCGATTCAAGTTGGATGGTGCCAAACCAGTCTCCACTCCTATGGCCACCAAAGATCCTACCATATCTGGCTCGTCTGATGAAACTGCCTATCGCAGTGCCATTGGTGGCCTTCAGTACCTCACACTTACTCGTCCTGACATTGCCTTCTCGGTGAACAAGCTTGCTCAGCACATGGCTTCTCCTCTTGCCTCGCATTGGGAGGCTGTCAAAAGATTATTTCGGTATCTCAAGGCGACTTTGCACCATGGTCTTCTCCTCCGCCGCTCATCTTCCCTCGGTATCACTGCTTTCTCTGATTCAGATTTTGGCGGTGATCTTGTTGATGGGAAGTCTACTTCGGCTTATGTTGTCTTTCTTGGGTCCAATCCCATCTCGTGGCGCTCTCGCAAACAGCGTGGTGTTGCTCGCTCTTCCACCGAGGCCGAGTATAGAGCCTTAGCTACGGCAGCCTCTGAGGTTTGTTGGCTTCATCATCTCTTTGCTGATCTTGGGATTCCTTCTCTCTCTACACCACGTCTCCTGTGTGACAACATGGGTGCCACACGTCTCGCCCTTAACCCGGTTCAGCACTCTCGTATGAAGCATATTGCAATCGACCTTCACTTTGTTCGTGATCTTGCCTCCAAAGGTCATCTCTCAGTTTCTTATGTCAACACTCAAGATCAGTTGGCAGACTTGTTAACAAAACCCTTGGCACGTGCTCGTTTCCAGATTCTTCGATCAAAACTTTCCGTGGCCGACGGCACGTCAATTTTGCGGGGGCGTATAAGGAATACATCGGTTACATAAAATCATGCCTACATTTTAGGGATATTTTCCTTCTTCATTTGATTTGCATATATTGTTGTATTTGTCTTTCCCTTGTATTAGTTGACTTATTCTTGTAACCACCTCTATATTAGAGGCATGATTGTATCTGTAATATTCATTCAATTCCAAATTATATTCTCTATACAGTGTTCCTTACTCTAATGCAGTGGGAAGTATGATGTATACCATGGTATGTAGTCGACCCGATCTAGCTTATGCAATGAGTAGGGTTAGCAGATTTATGGCTGATCCTGGGAAGCAACATTGGGAGGCAGTAAAATGGATGTTAAGATACCTTCATGGCACCACTGAATTAGGCTTATGTTTCACTAAACAAACTAACACTGATTGTCCTCTTGAAGGGTGTGTTGATGCAGATTTTGCAGGTAACCCTGATACGAGGAAGTCAACTACGGGTTATGTTTTCAAGCTTTATGGAACAGCAATAAGCTGGAAGGCTATGCAACAGCCCACAGTGGCATTATCAACCACGGAGGCCGAATTCATTGCCATGGCTGAGGCAGTAAAAGAAGCCATATGGTTGAAGGGAATTCTTCAAGAGCTATATGTAAAGCAAAAGAGGGTTTCTATTTACTGTGATAATCAAAGTGCATTACATCTAGCTAAACATCAAACATTCCATGATAGGTGTAAACATGTAGATGTTAAGTTGCATTTTGTTCGAGATTTGATTGAGAAAGGCATCATAGAAGCAAAGAAAATAGACACTGCTGATAATCCAGCAGATATGTTGACTAAGGTTCTCCCAGGAACCAAATTTGTGTTTTGCAGGGAGCTGGTTCAGGTGAAAGACTGGACTGAAGTTCTTAAGGATAAATCAAACTGAAGAAGCAAAGATTGGAATGATTTCGCGTGTTGAGGTGGAGAATTGAAAGCTAAAACAACTCGGAAATAATTCCAGGACTCCAGAACCGGATTCGGGTCTCGAAGAACCGGGCTAAAACCGGTCGAACCGGGCGCAGGAAGCCAGTGTCATAACTGCCGGTCCAGGACAGTTAGTTAGGGTTCATAGTTGCGCAGTTCAGAATTTTGTAACGAAAATTCGTTAAGATTTGTTCAGCGGTTTTAGAAATTAGCTGAGGGCTTTATCTCTATATATATGGTAGTATATCCAGTTGTGTGGAATTACAGAATTATCAATCATAGAGAGAGTTGATAGAATTAGGGTTCTTGAGTGTTCTTGTTTTGGGGAAATTCTTTGTAAGCTGATTTTCAGCATCAATTACTTAGTGGATTGTTTCGATCTTTGCATGGTGGATGTAGGCCGATGAGGTGAGCCGAACCACCCTAAATCTTGAGTGTGTTGTTCGTTTTTCATTCTTCAAATTAGCGATCAAAGGGCTGGGTTTTAGGGTTTTCTGCCAAACCATTGCTTATTAAGGTGTTGTCTATTAATCTTGGGTTCGAACTCAACAATTAAAATAATTTTACTAATATATAAAAAACAAGACAGTCTGATCAAGCCCGTTATTCAAATGGCAATTATGTTGTATCAAATATGTTAACCTGTCGAAGGTTTTACAAATGTTGCTTTTGTATGTTTACCTAGACAACCCTTAAAGACCCTATTTATAATTTTATGATTATCTTAATTAATTACTAATAATTAATGCAAATCATAAAGTTTAATATTAGATTAATCGAACTCCCAACTTTTTTTGAATGTCGATGGATTTTTTTAAAGCTGGAAATTTGTTTGTAAATTGCGGGCAAGACTACCTATGGGGTTCTGAATTTGTCTGTGAACTTGGAGATGAATGAAAAAAAAAAAAAGGAACAGAAAATAAGGTAAATGCAATAAAATTGATATATTATATGAGAGCCAAAATTTTGATTAAATAGATATCTGATGCATTTTTCCCCTTCAAAATGACCTGGTTAGTTGAATTTCTTCAATTGTATGTAATTTTAACGATGAGAACAAACGATGATCACTTTTGTATACTCGGGGATTACTTATGATGGATCATTGTACGTATTTGAAATATTAAATCAAAAATAAGTGCTACTTTTAAATACATGTGCGTGAAGTAAAACAATAGTAACTTCCAAAGACAAGATCATATCAATAACACAAATAATTGCCTAAAACTAACCAATTATAACAAAATTAACATATATAACACAGATTAATTAGCATGTATTTACAAGTGTTTGTATGATTGTTATACGTAGGAATTGATTTTGGAACTTTAGACGTTATTATGATTGGAAGATAAATATAAACACATAATTTAAATAATATTTTAGAAAATTCTTATAAATGATTAGGACAGCTAGACATTTTTACTTATAAAAAAAATCCGAAATTGTAAAAAAATGTTATATACAAATTAAAATAAGTCTGACATAACAATTATAATTAGTCTATATATCTAGCACAATTAATTCAAATAAATAAATTCAATTAAATGAGTGTCTGTCAAATATCTTTGGGTTCTTTAGGAGAATTTTTGGCTTCATTAACTACGCATTCAACAATGTCCTCCACCTGATCTTCAGCTTCTGAACCTGCATAATTAGTTTATCCAATAATTAATTCCATTAATTGTTTGCAATAATTAACAAAATTAAAACTTCTCAAATACAATAAGATTGTGTTTGGATGCAGGAATTTGGCATTCGGATTAGCTAATTTATTGATGATGTTAGGAAAAATACGAATTTAGAAAGCATCACTTTTTATTTTGAACTAATTTTTTTAAATAATATGGATGAATTTCAAATTCTAAGTTTCTAATTTAGTAAAGAAAGATTTTGAGAGAGAGAAAATTTGTTGGCTTCAAGTTCAATTCCGCATTAACATATTATCTGTTGGCTTCTTCCCTGTAAATTAACATCTCCAATATACAACAATATTCCAAAACTGTATACATCACCATTCGTGGATAAGGGCTATGCACGAAATTCTCTCATATATCTGTGTCTGCTGGACAACTATAATATCGATTAGCCTTTTGGATTGTGACAAATCATCTTTGCCTAATTATGATATTAACCTACTATCACATCTATCCTATGTGTGTGTATTTATGCATGAATTTGATATAGCTTTCAACTTTGTGCAGAAAATATTAGCAACAAAACAAAAATTAACACCAAGGTTTAGAAATTTAATGTCATAGAAACTAATAGTTTTGCAATAGGAAATTGAAACAGTACGTACGTACTATGTTTATTTGTGTGGCTACACATAATGTTGACGCCTTCTTGTGCCTGCTACAATTGTTGCTTTGATCTTATGCAAAGTGGTTGCTGCTTCTATCATGTTCACTCTTTCGGTTGGTGAAATGACCAAACATTTCATAGCCAACTCAAAGATGGATGAGACACATTGTTCGTACATAGAGGAATATCGATCTTCTCTCGTTAGTAAACCTGGGGCAACAACTTCACTTATTGCATTTTCTTGTAATGCTTCACTCACCCACTCTTTTAAGCCTTTTTCCTCACTAAACATGTCATCTGTTGGTTTCTTTCCTGCAAACATCTCCAACAACAATATTCCAAAACTGTGTACATCGCCATTTATGGATACTTTTCCTTCCGATCCATACTCTGGTATATACATTGCAATTTTGAGAATATAAGAAATAAATAATATAGAGAAACTACAATTTAAGACATTCATGTACGATACCTGGTGCCGCATAACCTATAGTCGCCAAGGTTTGGGTATGGATCATAATCTCTCCTCCATCAAAAAGTTTGGAAATGCCAAAATCAGCAACATGCGCAATCATATCTTCATCGAGCAAGATATTGCTTGGCTTTATATCGCAGTGAGCAACAGGGAATGTATAACCATGATGAAGATATTCCAACGCTGATGCAACATCTATTGTTATTTTCAATCTTTGCACCAAATCCAAACTTGAAGTGTCAGAGTGTAGCCATTTCTCCAAGTTTCCATTTGGCATGTATTTAAGAATCAAGGCTTTGAACTCAATATTAGTACAACAACCAATTATGGGGACTAAGTTGCGATGGCGAATGGAGCTCAGTATTTCACTTTCAGTATCAAAGCTCCTGGCAGCTCCTTCTAACTGTAAGTTGAACACTTTAACTGTAACAGTTAGCCCGTCGGAAAGTATTGCTTTGAATACGGACCCATAGCTTCCGCTTCCAAGTAGGTTGGTTTCACTAAAAATACTTGTCCCATGTTGAAGTTCTCTATATGAAATCCTTCTCCATTGAATAGCTAGTGAAGTAGCTTCAAATGATGACGGTGTACTCTTCTGCTTATGTTTTCTTACGAGCATGAGTTTGACAATCACCAGAACAATAACTAAAATGAAGGATGGCAAAATATACTTGATTAAGTGGAGAACACTTTTCGATCCTGAAATTTTATAATTTTCTGAGCAAGGTGACACTTCAAATTTCGCTGCACCACATAGTGCAGTGTTGGCAACAAACGATTGAGCAGTGAAGTTAACAAAACAGCTCCCATTTGGAATCTCTCCTTCCAATTTGTTGTAAGACACATTAAAATATTCAAGATATCTGAGGTTTTCCAAAGACTTTGGTATCTTTCCAGAAAGATTGTTGTTAGATAAGTCCAAGTCTATCAGGCCTTTAGTACTTCCCAATGATGGAGGGATATATCCTCCGAATTGATTATTTGACAAGTTTAGTACTTCTAGTGATTGGCAACTTGAAATTAAGCTTAGAATCTCTCCAGAAAAGTGATTATTTGACAAATCTATCTGATATATTGCCTTCAAATTTGAGATTTGAGATGAAAGTTGTCCACTCAAAGAATTTGACGACAAGTCTACAACCAAGAGATCTGTAAGATTCCAAAAGCTGGGAGGTATGGTGGATTGCAACTTGTTAGAGCTTAACCAGATGCGTCTTAGAGATTGTAGTTTACCTATGCATTCAGGAATTGGACCTATTAGCCTGTTTTCTCCCAAACCCAAATGCCCCAAATTACTCATCTCACAAACTTCATTAGGGATAGAGCCTTGTAATTGATTACCATGAAGATATAGTCTCTGTACTTGCCTTAATTGTCCTATACTTGTGGGGATGAAGCCCCTAATTTGATTTTCACTAAAATTGATGTCTATCAAATTGCTCAAGTTTCCAATTTCTGAAGGAATAATTCCTTGAATGTTGCATCCCTTCGCATAGAATTGTTGAAGAGAAGGGGAAAAATTACCAATTGAAGTTGGGAGAATGCCACTTATAAGTGGATTCAATGATATTTCCAAGATCCTCAACTGTTGACAACTAGTTAATGAAGAGAGAAATCCCAATTCTTAGGTTGGAGATTCACTACCAATCAAATTATTACTCCAAATTCGAAGAACTTGTAAGAGCCTTAAATTACCAAAACTAGGGATTATGCCACTGAATGCGTTCATATCCAAGCTCAATACAGTAAGTTTAGAAGCATTGTTGATAGAGCTTGGAATTGACCCACTGAGTCTGTTACTTTGCAAAAAAAGGTTTTCAAGATTGAAAATTGAAAGCCCAATATTTGAAGAAAGTCTACCTGATAGATCATTAAATGAAAGATCTAACTTCTTCAAACTTGATATATTGAATAGAAAATATGGGATGAAACCTGGAAATCACGTAGAAAATAGACTATATTATGAGAAGTAACATGTTTTCATAACACTTGTAATAATTTTCAGCTTTTAAAATGCATTTCATAATAGTAGTAGTATACACTTAACAACATACATTAATGTAATGCTTTTATATAAAAACTCAAATCATCAAAGTACTATTTGGACAAAATTAAATCCAATTATTGCTTAGTAAATGATTTAAGCAATGATATTCTTTTCCATAATATATATTGAAATAATATGGGGTCATAATATCAATATAATAGTCGATATAAAACTTAGAGGAT
Source organism: Scutellaria baicalensis (assembly GCA_005771605.1). Taxonomy (NCBI): domain Eukaryota; kingdom Viridiplantae; phylum Streptophyta; class Magnoliopsida; order Lamiales; family Lamiaceae; genus Scutellaria; species Scutellaria baicalensis. Next base: position 477,998 of record VALJ01000034.1, read on the forward strand.
ATATTATTAGAAGAGTAAAAATCAAAAGGTGAAGGCAAATGCTGCTGTGCACCAGTTGCACGGATCTGGATTGGTGCAACTGGGGCGACCCGACCCGGATCCGCGCACCTGGATTTTCTTTTTTTTTTCTTTTTTTTTTCGCTTCAGGTTGTTACCTTTATGTTGTAAGGATGTGACCTTTACGTTATATAAGTGTGACCTTTATATATAAATGTTATGACCTTTATGTTCAGTAACTTAGGAAAAAATGAAGATTTTCAGGTTTTTTCGCTTTAGATTAAGACCTTTATGTTGTATTGTTGTAACTTTTATGTACAATTCTTGTGACCTTTATGTACAAATATTATGACCTTTATAATTCATAACTTTGAAAAAAATTGAAATTTTCAAAATTCAGTGCATTTTAAGGATGAATATATGTGCAGCTAAAATTACATAAACGTAAATATGTACAAATTTTGCTAAAATTCTTCATTTTTTTTCTAAATTAGAATATATAAAGGTCATTACATTTATACATAAAGGTCACACTTATATAACACAAAGGTCACAAGCATATAACATAAAGGTAACAACCTGAAGCGAAAAAATAAAATTAAAAAATAAATAAATAAATAAAAGTGCGCGGATCCTGGTTGACCCGGACCCGACCCGAATTGTATGTGCACCAGTTGCACATGAGACTAACTCAAAGGTGAAAGATAGAAAATCAACAATCTAATGAGCCAACTTAGAGGATAAAAAAATTATTTTTTCCCTAATCTTATCCATTTTGAATTACTAAAAAGAAGCAAACCGAGTGAAGAAGTGATACAGGTTCGTAAAAAATTAAAAGATATGAAAGAAGTGCATAAAGTGCATATTCCACATCAGATGTGTTTGAGGTATACCTTTTAATTGATTTCCGTCGAGATATAAGATCCTCAGTTTGCTCAAATTTCCAATTTCAGTTGGGATGCTTCCACTGAAATAGTTGTAAGATAATACAAGCTCTTCAAGCTCACTGCATTTCCCTATATTTGCTGGAATTCTCCCTTCAAAGACATGCATGTTAAAAATTCAAAATCCTTGTTGCATGAATTCAATTAAAGGTTGATCATGAGTGAAATTATATATATGGAAAGTAGATAAATATAAAAAAAGTGTGTGAATTCTAGAGATGATTCATTTCTGATCAAAATTAACTTTTTGTGTATACCTGTGAATTGATTTCTGCGGAGATATAAGTACCTAAGGTTGCTCAAATTTCCAATTTCAGTTGGGATGCTTCCACTGAAATTGTTGCAAATCCAAAGTTTGCAACCTTGAAATATTGAAGAGAGTAGGAGGGATTCTACCCAAGAAGGAGTTATTGCTCATACGCACATGTTCAAGTTGAGATAACCCTCCAAGCCATGATGGTATTCCTCCACTCAAGTCGTTAAATCCAACGTTCATCTCCTTTAAACGACGTAATTTTGACAGTTGAGAAGGAATCAAACCTGAGAAATTGTTGGAGCTGATGTCTAAAGATCGAAGAAATGTTAAATTACCAAGATGTGGAGAAATGGTTCCTTTGAGCTCGAATCCTGAGACGTTTAAAGCTCGAATCCGATGGTGTTTGATGCCACAAGAGACACCAATCCAGTAACAAATGGATAAGTTACGATCAGCAGAGGATCAATTACTGGTCAAAATACCGTAAGGATCAGAAGTGATGGAGTTTTTGAAGGCAAGTAATGCAGATTCATCGGTGCTCAAATCGGAAAAAGACTGGGAAGAAGAAGTGAGTGTAAATATGATGAAGAGCAGATGAATAGCAAAAGAAAAGAGGGAATCCATTAATACAATCATTATAATGATCTTCACTTCCTGAACTTGCTGTGTGTTGCTATATATGACAAGCTAGTTGTAGTGAAGTACATGGAATTGAATGCTATTATATATAGTACAAATAAAAAGGTGAAGACACTCTGATCGAAATAATGAAATGGAAATATGGGGATCAGTTTTCAAGTGGGAGCAAGTCATAATTGCAAGTTGAAAAAGAAGAAATATTAAGTTGGAATTAATGAAGAGTTACCCTCCTGTGCACCAGTTGCACGGAGATCCGTGCAACTCGGCCGCGTGCGAGCTGGGCTGGCCCGCGCAGCCCGCGCCTCTTTACTTTTTCCGCGTGTTTTGGTCGTTACCTTCGCGTTATGTTAGTGTTACCTTCATGTTATGTTAGGGTACCTTCGCATTATATTAATGTGACCTCATCTCTAGATTTCATACCCTTAGTTTAAAACCACTGAACTAAAATAACACGAAGGTAACACTAATATAACATGAAGGTAACACTAACATAACATTAAAGTAACATTAACATGACATGAAGGTAAAAAACAATGTTAATCATACATTCATGTTATGTTAGAGTGACCCTAACATAACATGAGGGTATGACTGCCTGGAGCGAATTTTGGTGGGTTTGAGGGTATAGGTGTCCCAAGATCTGTGTGTTTTTGCTCTACCCAATCCTGACCAATTCGAATTATTACCTGTTATATAGAAAAATATTACCTAGTATGCATAAAAATTGACCAATCTCAATTCTATTCTTATAATATAACAATATTACCTAATTTATAGAAAATATTAACACACACAAAAATATTATATAAGTTCTTATATACAATCAAATCCGAACCATCTCACGGAGACCTGTGAGACGATCCACACAAAACTTTTCCGTGCATTGTTATTAGAACATATTTTTATCGTATTAATAATCATTGACAATTCAGGTATTTCTGTGAGTCCTCGGAATGGTATGATGCCAGAAAGGATTTTTATCCAAACATTAATTGGTCGTGTATTAGCCGATGATATATATATGGGCACGCGCTGTATTGCCACGAGAAATCAAGACATTGGGATTGAACTTGTAAATCGATTCATAACCTTTCGAGCACAACCAATAGCCATTCGAACTCCTTTTACTTGTAGGAGTGCATCTTGGATCTGTCGATTATGTTATGGCCGGAGTCCTACTCATGGCGGCCTGGTTGAATTGGGAGAAGCTGTAGGTATTATTGCAGGTCAATCGATTGGAGAACCGGGTACTCAATTAACATTAAGAACTTTTCATACCGGCGGAGTATTCACGGGGGGTACTGCAGAACACGTGCGAGCCCCTTCTAATGGAAAAATAAAATTCAATGAGGATTTGGTTCATCCGACACGTACACGCCATGGACATCCCGCCCTTCTCTGTTCTATAAACTTGTATGTAACTATTGAGAGTGAAGATATTCGACATAATGTAAATATTCCAACCCAAAGCTTTCTTTTAGTTCAAAACGATCAATATGTAGAATCAGAACAAGTGATTGCTGAGATTCGCGCAGGAACATCCACTTTGAATTTTAAAGAGAAGGTTCGAAAACATATTTATTCTGACTCAGACGGAGAAATGCACTGGAGCACCGATGTGTATCATGCACCCGAATTTACATACGGCAGTGTTCATCTATTACCAAAAACAAGTCATTTATGGATATTATTAGGAGGGTCCGGGGTAAATGATAAAATTGCCACCCTTCCTTTTGGAGGAATTCAAAAATACTATGATGGCTCCGTTGCTTTCTATTTTAAAATATATTTTTTTCTTTTTGATCTAACCAAAAGGGGAAAATTTTGGTTTTTTTGCACTCTTTTTTTATAACTTAAATATTGTTAAGAGCCCTTCGGCGTGAAAACAACCAAGTTTGTAACGCTGAATTGGACTTCCGATAGATAAGAGAAAATCGGAAATCTCTTTTATCTCATACTACTCTCTCGATACATAATCAAATGGTTTGAAAAAAAACAATACAAAATTTTTTCATATCGAATTCGAAGTGCCATGCTATTATTACTTAATATTCATATGGCGAAGGCATAGTTTTCTTTTTTCTCTCAAATAAAAAAACCATTGGCGCCAAGCGTGAGGGAATGCTAGACGTTTGGTAATTTCTCCTCCAACCAGGATAAAAGATCCCTGTGGTAAGTGTTTCATTTGGTTTTCTCGCTCTCTCTCTCACTCTAAATTCTCTCTCTATAATTTTCATGCATCTAAGATCATCGCTGCATCTGTGCTGTGGTTAAGCTTTTTTGTCAAGCTCTGTTATCTCTCTCTCATCTCAGCTGCAAAGGTATGCTTTCTTAAATTTCGAGTTTTGTAATTTAACAATTTCATGTGTCGATCTAGGATCTTAGTATTGATTCAAACTTTTCTTAATTTAGTAATAAGGAATCATGAATGCATGTATTATTTCAATTATAGTGTGTTTTTTTCTGGTTTTTGCGTGTTACTAATATCAGTTTAATGTGGTTAGTCATTTGCTGTGATTTGATTCAGTTTGCTGTTAATTTCCTAAGATGTTTGCAGTGGGGTTCTTCTGATATGGTTCTTCTGATATACTCTTCCTTGTGATCAAGTCTCTCGTGTCACGAAAATGCTTGGAGATGAGTATGAAACTGCTTCTAATATCAAAAGCAGAGCGAATCGGCAATATGTTCTTGGTGCAATTACGTCTGCTCAGCAGAGATTGAAACATGGGAGAGGAGGCCAGTCTGCTCTGCGTTTTGCTCGTCTGCGAATGGAGAAGCGCCACAACTATATTAGGAGATCAGCCAAGACACTGGGAAGTATGTTTTCGGGGTTGATGATACCTTAACACTTTCAAGATCTTTCAAATGTCATGAGTTTCACGAGCTTGAAATACAACTAACCATCATTATCAACACGAGTTACCACTATGGGATTAAAAGCTAAGTCGAAGAGGAAAAAGAAACGAGCAATATACCTGTGTCCAATCATGAATCGCACGACAATCCCTTTCTCTTCCTCCAATTTGTGAAGTTGATCACCTGAGAAACTCTCACAAATTGTCACAAACATGATCAAAAGCACATTATAATATAATTCAACTTGGATCCAAAGCTCGATTTCACCTTGAGGCATCCAAGTTTCTCTCACAGAATCACGCCTCTTTCGACTACTAAAAGCCGTATTTATACCATAAATGCCTTCTTCCTTGAAGCCCCCTCATTATAACTCACAGAGGGGTCCTCATTTCTCTCTCTCTCCACAGCTCTTCTAGAAGCAGACAACTCCATCTGAAGCATTGAAACTGACTTATCAATTACTCTCCCATTGAATTTCACTCTCACTTTACTTTAAAAGCATGAATCTACTGAATCAATGAACTCACATAATTGCTTCGTGGGTTTTGTACACCTCTTTCATTACATCCTTTTCTTGATTCTCTCCTTTCTATTCAAAAATAAAAGGGCTTCACAAAGATTGAATCTTTAGACAAAATCCACAATTAAATCAGAGAAAAAGTTGAACCTTTTTGCTGGTATTGCAATCCTCAGCAACGATCTGCAATTCTTGCTCCCTTCTTCGCTGGGTTATGAGCTGGCTATTGGATTCAATAGGAACTCCGAATCTAACATCAATCTCGGATTAATCAAACTCCAACAAAGTTAAATATCAATGGAATCGAAATTCTTGGAGCTGGACATACTTGTTGGTGAACATCATGCCGAGGAAGAAGAAGCAAATGGCGAAAATGGGAATCCATTTTGCAGAAATCTTTGCACCATTCTTGCTCTTCATGGCCCTCTGCTGTTGTTTATACACTTGTGTACAAAATCTAAGAAAATGAGAGAGATCAAGAATCACTACTGAAAGCTATGAGTCTAGAGCTGTGTGTATATATTAGTAGAGAGAGAGAGAGAGAGAGAGAGAGCTGGAAAATGGAGAATGTCGATGGAATCTTGGAGTACAGTGGCAGAGACTGGAATTTTATTTTATTTTTGTTGGGATTTTGATTTGAAATTTCAAATAATTAGAGGCTGACTTATAGTTTGTACTATTTAATTAAGAAATTAACCAGTGGACTAAATACTACATTAGCAATTAACGAATTAGAAATTAGTAATTAGAAAAAAAAATTATTCGAATTCGTTAACCCTTATAATATAAAGGTTAACGAATCAACATAATAATTTTAGGCCTCAATTCGTTAACCCCTTAAGTTTAGGGGTTAACGAATCCAATTGCCGAATTGAGGGATTTCGTTAACCCCTAAACTTAAGGGGTTAACGAATTGAGGCCTAAAATTATTATGTTGATTTGTTAACCCTAAAATCCGTGGGGTTAACGAATCCAATTGCACAATTGAGTGATTTCGTTAACCCCTAAAATTAAGGGGTTAACGAATTGAGGCCGAATACTTATGTTGATTCGTTAACCCCTAAAATTAGTGGGGTTAACGAATCAAATTGAAAAATTGAGGGACATTTCGTTAACCCCTTAAGATAAGGGGTTAACGAATTGAGGCTTAATATTTATGTATATTCGTTAACCCCTAAAATTAGTGGGGTTAACGAATCAAATTGGAAAATTAGTGCATTTCGTTAACCTCACAAATTTAGGGGTTAACGAATGATAGAAATTTCTCTAGCTAATTTGTTTCGTTAACCCTAAAATTTGTGGGGTTAACGAATAAAAATGATTTTTCGTAGTTCAATTTTTATGAGAAAACAATTATTTTGGCCATTCCTACATCACAACAATTTCATCACAACAACAATTCAATACTAATCACAACAATAATTTAATACTACAATAATCATACAAAATCACAATAATCAAACTAAATAAAAAACAAACTATAAATAATCAAACAAAGTATAAACACTAACCTGTTCTTCGACCATTTAACACTCGAGAAATGCTCGGCCGGGAAGAGTAGAGAGCAAGAATGGGAGGAGGATCGGCCGGAAGAAAAAATGGGAGGAAGAAATGGGAGGAGCAGCGCCGCTAGTGAGAGAGAATAGTGAGAGAGAAGTATATAGAAAAATGGGAGGAAGGAGGGGGTTTTAATTCGTTAAACCCTAATTTGGGTGGGGTAGTTGTTCAAAATTTATTACAAATATTTTATTAATATAAATCAATATATTACACTTAATATAAATTTATATTACAAGATACAATATATTACACTTATAATTTATTTATTACTTAATCAATTTACATTCCAATAAATTTATATTACACTTAAATTGTTTTATATAAATCAATATATTACAATTTGTAATTTTAATTTCAATTAATATAAATCACTATATTACACGTTGTAATTTTAATTTCAATTAATATAAATCAATATATATTACATAGATATATGTATATTTTAAGTTATTCGAATCAATTAATATATATTATAATATAGATGATTAAGTAATGAATTCTGACACTGATCAAAGTCAGAGTAGGCAGAGTAGGCAGTATATATGAAAATGGGTATTTGGGGATAATATTTTAAATTTATGGGTATGTTGGGTAAAAATATTATAATGGTGGGTAAAATTTTCCTCCCTTATATGAAAATGGGTAAGTTGGGCTAGGAACTCATTTAATTAATCTAACTTATACACATAATAATTAATAAGTAAATGTCTACACACTTAACCTGATAATATTTATATATTTGAAATTGATTAATTTTTCTAATTTTTTTATTTTATAATAGGAAGAAAGTTATTCATTAATTGAAGAGTAATATTGAGTTCACATTAGAGTGGTGTAAACCGTACAAAACAGAAATAATACAAATCAAATTGTGACATCAAATAGATGTTAAATGAAAAATATTACTCCATTAAATAAATGTGTAAGCATTTATTAACAATAACATTTACTACCTCCGTCCCACCAAAATTAGCCTACTTTGACCGGCACACATATTAAGAAAAAGCTGTTGACTTTGATTGGATGTGTTATTTTAATATTTTTGAGTGGCAATTTTGTAATTTAAACCAACTTTTTGAGTGCAAAAGTGCAAAAGTGGCAACTTTTTCTTTGCCATTTTGGGGCTGGCAGATTTAAGTGGGACGGACGAAAATGGCAAGTAGGCTAAAAATGCTGGGACGGAGGGAGTATTTACTAAGTATGGAAAGATCATGAAAAGGATAAAAACAAACGAATAGTCACAAAAGCTTATTGGATATTGAACTCAAAATGTGTTACTTTAATAATGCCAAAATCGAGTTTATAAAACAATCATATATACTGAAATTTCAATTATTTTTATTTAAATGCAAATTGGGTTGGATTTCATTGGGCCTAATCTATGGGTCTTTTCATAGAAATCGGCTCAAAATCTTACGAGTACAATGCAATATGGGTTGGATACTATTGGGCCAAATTTATGTTTGGATAATTTAGTGGACTTTAGAATCAAAGCCCAATGTTGTTATTGGGTTGGATGTTCGAGTTAATCAAGTTATTTAGTGGACATGTTCGAATGTGTGTTGATTTGAAAAATGATATTACAAAAATGAAAAAAAAAAAAAACTATTGGAAAATTTTATTTACATTCATGCAAGAATTAGAAATTAAGGTAAAATGTAAAATCACTGATGATAATATCTAATTTAATTTGAATATTCCAAAAACTTGTAAATAAATAAAAGTGATTCATTGATGAATATTAGCTTCTAGCAACTTCAATCTACCTCTGAAATCCCGATAATACCCTCGAGCCCAATAAAATATTACCGATGCACACGGGTTTTTCCTTTTTTTCTCTCACAGAGGTAGGGTTAAATCGGGAAATGTACAAAATTAAGTGGAAACCCATCAGAAAATATCTGGTGATATTATTAGTTGCGTGATTAGCTGCTCTTCATTTCTGATAAGTGTTTCATTTGGTTTTCTCTCTCTCTCTCTCTCACTCTAAATTCTCTCTCTGGAATTTTCATTCATCTAAGATCATCGCTGCATCTGTGCTGTGGTTAAGCTTTTTTGTCAAGCTCTGTTATCTCTCTCTCATCTCAGCTGCAAAGGTATGCTTTCTTAAATTTCGAGTTTTGTAATTTAACAATTTCATGTGTCGATCTAGGATCTTAGTATTGATTCAAACTTTTCTTAATTTAGTTATAGGGAATCATGTATGCATGTATTATTTCAATGATATTTCTATAATTTCGGTATTTGGACATTTTTTCCCACCCTTACTTCTATTTGGAATAATCTTGTCTTGTTGCGAAAGAATTTTACTTGTTCTAATTTTGGTATGGGAGTTAATTTCTTTGAGTAGATTGGTGTGTAAGTATAACCTCAGACTAAGAATTCATACCTTTGCAGAAAATGTTCAATGTCTGTATTTATCAGCAATCTTTGTAAAATGTTAATGTTACTTGGTTCTGTGTTATATTAGTAATGCTGTTATTCTACCGCTCATAATTTCATGGAATGCTAAGTCGTTATTTTCTCGTTTATGCTCTGTCCCACGGCTTCCATTTGCAACTGACAAAAGATGGTGGATGGTCATGAAACTGACAAGAACATCGAGATATGGAAAATCAAGAAGCTCATCAAGGCATTGGAAGCTGCCCGAGGCAATGGTACTAGCATGATCTCTCTCATCATGCCTCCACGCGATCAAGTCTCTCGTGTCACGAAAATGCTTGGAGATGAGTATGGAACTGCTTCTAATATCAAAAGCAGAGTGAATCGGCAATCTGTTCTTGGTGCAATTACGTCTGCTCAGCAGAGATTGAAACTGTACAACAAGGTTCCTCCAAATGGACTTTTACTTTACACTGGAACCATTGTGACAGAGGAAGGCAAGGAAAAGAAGGTGACAATCGATTTTGAGCCATTTAGGCCTATAAATGCATCGCTTTATCTGTGTGACAACAAGTTCCACACTGAGGCACTTAATGAACTTTTGGAATGTGACGACAAGTTTGGCTTTATTGTTATGGATGGGAATGGATCCCTTTTCGGGACTTTGAGTGGTAATACCAGGGAGATTCTTCACAAATTCTCAGTGGACCTCCCTAAGAAACATGGGAGAGGAGGTCAGTCTGCTCTCCGTTTTGCTCGTCTGCGAATGGAGAAGCGCCACAACTATATTAGGAAAGCAGCTGAGCTGGCTGCCCATTTTTTCATCAATCCTCACACAAGCCAGTCCAATGTGTCGGGACTTGTACTTGCTGGTTCAGCTGACTTCAAGACTGAGCTGAGCCACTCCGATTTGTTTGATCCTCGTCTGCAGTCCAAGATCTTAAACATTGTTGATGTTTCTTATGGAGGCGAAAGTGGGTTTAACCAAGCAATCGAGCTTTCCTCTGAGATCCTATCAAACGTGAAATTCATACAAGAGAAGCGTTTGATTGGAAAATACTTTGAGGAGATCAGCCAAGACACTGGGAAGTATGTTTTTGGGGTTGATGATACCTTAAAAGTCATGGAAATGGGTGCTGTTCACACACTTATTGTGTGGGAAAATCTCGACATAAATAGATACATACTTGTCAATAGTTCAAGTGGTGAAACTGTTATAAAGCATTTGAACAAGGCTCAGGAGAACGATCAGAATAACTTTCGGGATGCGGCCACGAAAGCAGAATTGGAGATTCATGATAGGATGTCACTGCTTGAATGGTTGGCCAACGAGTATAGACGTTTTGGTTGCACACTTGAATTCGTTACTAATAAATCACAAGAGGGATCTCAGTTTTGCCGAGGTTTTGGAGGAATAGGAGGAATCCTTCGATACCAGTTGGATGTTCGAACATTTGATGATGCATCTGATGACGGAGAACTGTATGAAGATTCTGAATAGCAATTAACCAAATTCTCTGACTATGGTGCAGGGGCGGAGCGGAAGGCCTGCACCAGTGTGCCGGGGCTAGCGCTTGATGGTGCAGCTCCGACTATGTTGGTGGAAAAATTTGAAGAAATTGAAGAAGTCTGCGAGGTTTCAACAATTAACCACCCTCTCCTTCTATCTTTATTGCATGAATTTTTAAGATCATACTAATAATTGCCTTGTTTCATTTCTTTTTGAGGGTGCAACTATGGTTAAACTCAACGAGAGGAGATCGGACACGGGATGAGGCAGTAGGGTGCTTGCGACCGATCCTCTGCTAGAACATGAGTATGACGTATGAAATTCCAGGTCAGATATGGTGAGTTTGTGACTATGCTTTGAGGAGAGAAGGCAGTGTTGAGTGTACTAATAAATTTAAAGATATTGATCCTACTATATTATACTTGGTTAAAGTTTGTAATAAGGGCTATGTGCTTAATTCTCTCATATATCTGTGTCTGTTGGACCACTATAAATAATATTGATTAGCCTTTTGGATTGTGAAAAATCATCTTTGCCTAATTATGATATTAACCTACAATCACATCTATCCTATGTGTGTTTATTTATTCATGAATTTGATATAGCTTTCAACTTTGTGCAGAAAATATTGGCAACAAAACAAAAATTAACACCGAGGTTTAGAAATTTAATGTCATAGAAACTAATAGTTTTGCAATAGAAAATTGAAACAGTACGTACGTACTATGTTTATTTGTGTGGCTACACATAATGTTGACGCCTTCTTGTGCCGGCTACAGTTGTTGCTTTGATCGTATGCAAAGTGGTTGCTGCTTCTATCATGTTCACTCTTTCAGTAGGTGAAATGACCAAACATTTCATAGCCAACTCAAAGATGGACGAGACACATTGTTCATGCATAGAGGAATATCGATCTTCTCTCGTTAGTAAACCTGGGGCAACAACTTCACTTATTGCATTTTCTTGTAATGCTTCACTCACCCACTCTTTTAAGCCTTTTTCCTCACTAAACATGTCATCTGTTGGTTTCTTTCCTGCAAACATCTCCAACAACAATATTCCAAAACTGTATACATCGCCATTTATGGATACTTTTCCTTCCGATCCATACTCTGGTATATACATTGCAATTTTGAGAATATAAGAAATACATAATATAGAGAAACTACAATTTAAGACATTCATGTACGATACCTGGTGCCGCATAACCTATAGTCGCCAAGGTTTGGGTATGGATCATAATCTCTCCTTCATCAAAAAGTTTGGAAATGCCAAAATCAGCAACATGCGCAATCATATCTTCATCGAGCAAGATATTGCTTGGCTTTATATCGCAGTGAACAACAGGGAATGTATAACCATGATGAAGATATTCCAACGCTGATGCAACATCTATTGTTATTTTCAATCTTTGCACCAAATCCAAACTTGAACTGTCAGAGTGTAGCCATTTCTCCAAGTTTCCATTTGGCATGTATTTAAGAATCAAGGCTTTGAACTCAATATTAGTACAACAACCAATTATGGGGACTAAGTTGCGATGGCGAATAGAGCTCAGTATTTCACTTTCAGTATCAAAGCTCCTGGCAGCTCCTTCTAACTGTAAGTTGAACACTTTAACAGCAATAGTTAGCCCGTCGGAAAGTATTGCTTTGAATACGGACCCATAACTTCCGCTTCCAAGTAGGTTGGTTTCACTAAAAAAACTTGTTCCTTGTTGAAGTTCTCTATATGAAATCCTTCTCCATTTAATAGCTAGTGAAGTAGCTTCAAATGATGACGGTGTTCTCTTCTGCTTACGTTTTCTTACGAGCATGAGTATGACAATCACCAGAACGATAGCTAAAATGAAGGATGGCAAAATATACTTGATTAAGTGGAGAACACTTTTTGATCCTGAACTTTTATGAGTTTTTGAGCAAGGTGACACTTCAAATTTCTCTGCACCACATAGTGCAGTGTTGGCAACAAACGATTGAGCAGTGAAGTTAACAAAACAGCCCCCAATTGGAATCTCTCCTTCCAATTTGTTGTAAGACACATTAAAATATTCAAGATATCTGAGGTTTTCCAAAGACTTTGGTATCTTTCCAGAAAGATTGTTGTTAGATAAGTCCAAGTCAATCAGGCCTTTGGTACTTCCCAATGATGGAGGGATATATCCTCTGAATTGATTATTTGACAAGTTTAGTACTTCTAGTGATTGACAACTTGAAATTAAGGTTGGAATCTCTCCAGAAAAGTGATTATTTGATAAATCTATCTGATATATTGCCTTGAAATTTGAGATTTGAGATGAAAGTTGTCCACTCAAAGAATTTGACGACAAGTTTACAACCAAGAGATCTGTAAGATTCCAAAAGCCGGGAGGTATGGTGGATTGCAACTTGTTAGAGCTTAACCAGATGCCTCTTAGAGATTTTAGTTCACCAATGCATTCAGGAATTGGACCTATTAGCATGTTTTCTCTCAAATCCAAATCTCCCAAATTACTCATCTCACAAACTTCATTAGGGATAGAGCCTTGTAATTGATTACCATCAAGATAAATTCTCTGCACTTGCCTTAATTGTCCTATCCTTGTGGGGATGAAGCCCCTAATTTGATTTTTACTAAAATCGATTTCTATCGAATTGCTCAAGTTTCCAATTTCTGAAGGAATAATTCCATGAATGTTGCATCCCTCCGCATAGAAATCTTGAAGAGAAGGGGAAAAATTACCAATTGAAGTTGGGAGAATGCCACTTATAAGTGGATTCATTGATATTACCAAGCTCCTCAACTGTTGACAACTAGTTAATGAAGAGAGAAATCCCAATTCTTGGGTTGGGGATTCACTACCAATCAAATTATTACCCCAAATTCGAAGAACTTGTAAGAGCCTTAAATTACCAAAACTAGGGATTATGTCACTGAATGCGTTTATCTCCAAGCTCAATAGAGTAAGTTTAGAAGCATTGTTGATAGAGCTTGGAATTGGCCCACTGAGTCTGTTACTTTGCAAACAAAGCTTTTCAAGATTGAAAATTGAAAGCCCAATATTTGAAGAAAGTCTACCTGATAGATCATTAAATGAAAGATCTAATATCTTCAAACTTGATATATTGAATAGAGAACAAGGGATGGAACCTGAAAATCAGATATATTATTAGAGGAGACTAAAAATCAAAAGGTGAAAGATAGAAAATCAACAATCTAACGAGCCAAACTTAGAGGGTAAAAAAACTTTTTTTTTTGAGTGGTTCAATAGATGAGATTGGGAATTGAGGAGGTTATAAGGAAAGTTTTGCATTAGTTTATTCAGTAATATATAGTGATCATAAAATTAATGCATTGTTTGGAATGAATAGAATCTATAGGATGTGTAATATCTGTAAATGTGAAAGTTTTTCTAATTCTGCAGGAACTCCTCCTGAAATTGTAATGAAAGTAAGTATCCAAATATCACATGAAAAATAAAGTAAGTATCCAAACAAATGAATTTCAATGATTTGTTTGACAATAATGTTGTAAATTCTTGATTAGAAGCCCAATAAATAATGAAGAATATATATAGTTTAATTTGATAAATACATGCACGAAATGAAAAAACTAATATATAAGGATAAAAAATGATTTATTGAAGCAATGATACATGCTGCCTGATCAAAACTTTTTATGTATACCTTTTAATTGATTTTTGGCAAGATATAAGAAACTGAGTTTGGTCACATTTCCAATTTCAGTTGGGATGCTTCCACTCAAACTGTTGCGAGATAATACAAGATCTTCAAGTTCTCTGCATTTCCCTATATTTGCTGGAATTCTCCCTTCAAAGACATGCATGTTATAAATTCAAAATATCCATGTTGCATGAATTTAATTAAATGTTGATGAGTGAAATTATATGAATAAAAAATCGATAAATGCTAAAGAAGCCAGCAAGGTGAAAAATGATACACGTACGCTTATGAAAACTAGATAAATATTAAAAAAGTGCATAAGGTGTGAATTCTAGAGATGATTCATTTCTGATCAAAATTAACTTTTTGTGTATACCTGTGAATTGATTTTGGTAGAGATATAAGAACCTAAGATTGCTCAAATTTCCAATTTCAGTTGGGATGCTTCCACTGAAATAGTTGTAAGATAATACAAGCTCTTCAAGCTCACTGCATTTCCCTATATTTGCTGGAATTTCCCCCTCTAATTTGTTCTCCCGAAGATAAAGCATTTTGATGTTTGGCATTTTGTTGCAAATATCAGTGGGGATCCTACCTGATTATAATAATCTCTCTTATTATATACACTATATATTTTCAGGGAAGATAAACATTGCGTGTAAAAATACCTGTCAAGTTGTTCTGATGAAGATACAACTCCTCAAGCTCTGGAAGATTGATGATACTTAAACTTGGGAAAACAGAAGATGTAACCTGTCCTGTTTAATGAGATCAGATGTTGAGAATTGGTGTTAAGCAAATTCATGTTATAAATTCAAAATCCATATGTTGAGAATGAATTTAATTAAATGTTGATCATACCTGTGAAGTGGTTTGACCATAGAACTAAAATCCTAAGCTTACTCAAACTCCAAATTTCATTTGGTATTTCTCCGCTGAATTTGTTGAGTGCCAAGCGCAGGTCCTCCATCTCTCTGCATTTTCCGATATTAGCTGGAATTTCGCCCTCTAGTTTATTATTCCCCGACAGATACAGAGCTCTAAGTCTTGGAGTATTATAACATATCTCATCTGGAAGCTTTCCTCTTAGCTTATTGTATCTCACATTTATTTCTATCAAAGATGAGATGTTGAAGAGAGTAGGAGGGATTCTACCCCAGAAGGAGTTATTACTCATACGCACATGTTCAAGTTGAGATAACCCTCCAAGCCATGATGGCATTCCTCCACTCAAGTCGTTAAATCCAACGTTGATCTCCTTTAAACGACGTAATTTTGACAGTTGAGAAGGAATCAAACCTGAGAAATTGTTGGAGCTGATGTCTAAAGATCGAAGAAATGTTAAATTTCCAAGATGTGGAGAAATGGTTCCTTTGAGCTCGAAGCCCGAAAGGGTTAAGGCAGTGACCCGACGGTGTTTGATGCCACAAGAGACACCAATCCAGTAACAAATGGATGAGTTACTATTAGCCGAAGACCAATTCTTGGTTAAAACACCATGAGGATCAGAAGTGATGGAGTTTTTGAAGGCAAGTAATGTAGATTCATCGGTGCTCAAATCGGAAAAAGACTGGGAAGAAGAAGTGAGTGTAAATATGATGAAGAACAGATGAATAGCAAAAGAAAAGAGGGAATCCATTAATACAATCATTATAATGATCTTCACTTCCTGAACTTCTTGTGTGTTGCTATATATGACAAGCTAGTTGTAGTGTAGTACATGGAATTGAATGCTATTATATATACTACAAATAAAAAGGTGAAGACACTCTGATCGAAATAATGAAATGGAAATGTGGGGATCAGTTTTCAAGTGGGAGCAAATCATAATTGCAAGTTGAAAAAGAAGAAGATATTAAGTTGGAATTAATGCAATGAAAAATAATATAGTTTTAAGCTCCACTTTGAGATTTGGAGGAACTAATTTAAAGCGCACATTAAGCTTCAGTGGAAGACCAAGAAGTCTTTGCTCTTCTTTTTCCATATTAATTCCATAAATGCTTGCAATCATCCCTATCCAAGAAATTTCCCTGTTTTAAATATTATATATACATTATAGAGTTAATAACTTTTTAGCCATTAATTTATTGGTTCGGTCAAGTTTACCCATTATCTTTTCGGGCTAACGATTTTACCCTTTATCTTCTTAAAATTCGAAAATTTGACCCAATTAATTCAGCCTGAACTGCCAAATCGGGCTAACTTCGTATGTGACTAGCACGTGCACCCTAGTTTTCACACTATTTTTGCCCAGTAACTTATCTGTTCTTGTAATTTTACCCATCAACTTATTTGTTTTGGCAATTTTGTCCATTAATTTTTTTTAAGTTTTCTGTCCTCATAGGGTATTATGTTTTACTCACATGCGAATTAAGCCCGACCGATCCGGCTATTCGGGCTTAATTTGGGTTAAATTTCCGGCTTTTTAAAAGATAAAAGGATAAAATCGCTAATACGAAAAGATAATTGGTAAAATTTCCAAAACTAAAAAGTTAATGGGTAAAAATAATAAATAACTCTATATTATAGCACTTGAAGAGAAATTTGTGTGAACGTATTTACATGAAACTCTACTCATAAACACAAGACTTATATTCCAATCAAGTTGGTACTATTTCCTTTCTATCATTTGTTTAGCATTCACCCACCAAATTAATGGAATATTTTCATTGCCATGTAGACTACATAGTAATTTCCTTTTACTCTAATTTTGGGCCAATTGGTTTAGGCACGTGACTTTCTCATGTCAATTAACCCGAAATTCATTGATTTGGCTAATTTGTCCTAAACTTGACCGTCTTTGAAAGATATGCTCTTAATTTCAAAGACCGAGAAGATAATGTCCCTAAATGATTAAAGGGCTAAAGTTACCGTCCTAAATTTACAATTTCCCCGAGTTAATATTCCAAGAACTAGAAATTAAACTGATATATATGGCAAAGAGAAAAATTCATTTTATGTCCACTTAAAATTCTACTGTCTATTTTACGTCCTTTTATTTTTAGGGTTTCACATTTAGTCAAATTAAAACCAAAATCGACCAATTTTGGTCAAATGGGGGCGATTGCATCTCAATCGCCGCCAATTTTGAATTTTTAATAGCCACATCAGCTGCCACGTGTGCTCCGATAAGCCATGTCAGTTGCCACGTGTGCTTCAATAAGCCACATCAGCTGCCACATGTGCTTCGATAAGCCACGTCAGCTGAACTCAGCCAAAAAATCGATCTCCGGTGGCCAAATGATCAAAATTGGTCGATTTTGATTGTAATTGGACTAAATGTGCAACCCTAAAAATAAATGGACTTAAAATGGATAGTAGCGTTTTAAATGGACGTAAAATGAATTTTTCCCATATGGCAAATGTGCAATTATTCCAAAGACTGTACTCTTTCTGTAATGTTTGGAAATTTTAACTCATTTATAAAAAAACAAAAATCATGAATGAAAGGATATGGCTGAACTTCTGCAAGGGTTGCATGGCATTGTTGCTGTGCATGCTTTGGTTAGAATCGACTACGTGTGGAAAAGAATTGGAGAAGGAAGAAACGGGTTTTATTAATGTTTAGCACTAACATTTTTTTTTTTGTTTGCAGGTGCAAGGAGAAAGCGTGTCTTCACTTACAAAGGCGTGTTCATCCTTTAGCTTAGAGTTGCTGCTACGTGGAGCCAATCGCGCGTTGACAGCTCAGCTCTCATAACGGTTATTTCAGTTGCAGAGGAGAGAGAAACGGCGAAACAGAGTGTGTTTGAAGCTATCTTTCACGGAGTTGCCAAAATTCATTAGAGATCCGTTTGAGCTGATTTTTTTTGTGTCTGAGAGTGTATATATTGTATTTTACATTGTATTTGGAAACACAAGTTTTCATTAAGTATTGAGAGAGATCAAGAGCGAGAAAGTTAGCATGTTGTGTGTGTTCTTCTGCTATTAGATTGCAGATTTGAAGCTGTAATTGGTTCTCGATTTCTTTCAATAAAGATTCCCTCCCTCCAGCCGTTGCCCCATGGATGTAAGCTTTATAGCTGAACCACGTAATCTCTGGTGTTGAATTTTCGTTTTTGATTTCTCTACATTTGTTGAGTTTGGTTTGGATCTAGTTGGTGGATCTTAAAAGTTCTAGGGTTTTTTGATTGAAATCCTAACAATGAACATGGTGGTTTTGCATTATTTGCTGTGAGTGGAAAGACTAGATCGAAGTCATATATCTTTCCATTTATTAAATAATTTTATGAAGAATTAATTTTTAAATTTGTTACATACTCTTTTTTTTTATATCAATACATAAACTTCAGTCATGAGGATACTAAAAAGAATAAACATTTACAAAAAAAATATTTTGGGACAATAAAATTAGTTGCAATGAAAATCTATCTTTTGGAAACATTTTAATATTTCTAATAGGCTTTGAAGTTTTTAGTGACAGATTGAGTACGTTTCAGATTCTCTCATTCTTGATCGGATGCTTTGTTGTTCCAATCTCATCACTTTGATGTTTGGGGTAGTAAAAGAAGTCATGCAAGAAGGAAAGAAAAGGAGTAAAAAGCAGGTACTTTGTTGTCAAAGAAATAAGAAAAGGTTGTAAGAAGTTTGTGCAATAAAATAATAGTACATAAAACTTGCAATGCAAATCAGGTATTAATCAAGAACCACATTTACTTATTATCATATGCATCAGTAGTAACTTCTTGTAACAGATATGAGATAACTTGATGTATGCTTAGAGACTTTTCCTAACTTTTCCTAACTTTTGTCTCTGTCAATAAACAATTTGAAATAGCTATAGCTTTTCTTAATTCAATAAGCTGTCATGAGTGGTACTTTGATGGAAATATATGCTCTGTTATTTATGTTACTAGCAAGATCATTCATCACCTACTACGTGTATTATTGACCTCAGTTACTGTAACTTTGGCTTCGATCTTTTGGAGAGCAGCCACGAAAGCTGTATTGGAGATTCATGATAAGATGTCACTGCTTGAATGGTTGGCCAACGAGTATAGACGTTTTGGTTGCACACTTGAATTTCTGCAGGAAACACAAGTGGGGAATGCGGTCCCTAATCAACCTCTTGAGAGTGAATCTGGTGTGGATAATCTGCCACAATCCCAACAGACTGTTGAAGAAGCCATTCAAACTCAGCAATCTCAGATTCATGGGCCTTCAATGTACGAGCAACTTCTATTGGGACAGATCAATAGAAGACCAAGAGGACCTACCCCTCTCTCAAAATTCTCATCCAGTTCATTTTCATCCTCAGAATTCACACCATATTCACCCTCATTAATTAGATCATCATCAGACTCATTACTTACATCATCTTCACCACTCAACTCATTCATAAAATCATCTACATGTTCATGCAAGGATTTGTCAATTTTCTCAAGTTTTTCAGCATACACATGTAGAATGTTAATACCTACACGGTTTAATGCTATTTCCCTAAACAATTCATCAGTATGTAGAAGCCTAAACCCACTGTTTTGAATGACATAGAACCTCCTATCCCATTCTCCTAACTCAACTTCAGTCCACCTTTTCAAATCATATAGGCAAACAAATTGAGCTTCTACATAATCATAATTCATTATGGATCCACCCTTATATACAGCTTTAAAAGAGGTGTTTGAAAACTCACCTCCATAATGAATTACAACAATGATGAATTGGTGCTCCTTTTTTGTCAATTTACAAAACAAATAACAAGCATTAACTAACATTCCTTTTTTTTTTTTTACATTCTTGAATTAAAAATACATTTATCACAATTAAATAAAGTCCACAGTGGACCCAATAAGCCAATATAAAATAAGATTATCTTTACAATCCTAAATTAATTTCCAGTTTAGCACAATTCTATCACTAGATTAAATTCCAAAAACTGCTACTTCACCTATGTGGACAACTGTGGACCATAAAACCAAGCCCCACCCACACCCTTCAACATAGTAAAGAAACCCCACCCACACCCACCAACACACAACATGATAAAGAAAAGTGAAGAGTACCCTACCCCACATGTCTGGAAAAACAGGAAAAAACCTCATATTTAATTGTTCAACAACCAAAAGAAGACAAAAAATTACCTAGGGTTCTATTAAACAAACAAAAAATGGGAAGCATATATAATTCAAAACTGCTACTAAAAAACATCACAAAGTTGCACTCAGTTACATGAAAAAATCGAAGAAAACTAACCATATCTAGGAGGTGGGAAGTGCGCCAGTTTTCTATCTCGTTTCTTCACCATCTTCAGAACGCGATGCGAGGTGGGAATGGATTTTGGTCTTCAAGCTTTCAATAGGGTTGGGTGACGATGATTTTTCTTCAAAAATCTCTCAACTGTTTCTCTAATTCGTGGGGGTGAGGGTGTAATTAGGTTAGGGTTCTTTTGATTTAGGGATTAGATTTCTTACCCTTTTGATTTGGGGAAATGTTCTTCTGATTTGGGAATTTTTGAATCCCGTTTTTTGATTCAAAAATCCAGGTGGATTTTCTTATTCTTTTAATTATATGCCACATAATTAAAAACATCAAACGTGTCCGATTTTGGGCAGGATAGCCCAAAATTAGGGCCACACGTGCACAACATGTGCGATTTGAGCCCAAATAAGCCATTCGGGCTGAAATTGGGCATAAATTGCTAATTTTTGAACAATAATGTCCAAATTGGCCAGCCCGATATAATAATGTCCGAGATTGCCAGACCCCCTACTTTACGGGACATAAAAAGTAATAAGCTCTATCTTTAATGAACTTGACCTAGTACTATTTTGTACTATCATATTTCACCCCATATCAAGTCTACCAACTTATTTCACTCTGTATCAGCTCGTACCGATATAATACACTCCGTATATAATTATTAATGCAGTTCGTACCACGATATTTCATCTTCTGTAATAGCATTAGTATAGCACGTATGACAAAACATATAAACCTAGATGAGATAAGTTCTCAATTAGAATAATCAATGCTCACATTACCAATAAAAACTCAGATTCTCTCAAATTGAACAAAAGTTTTTCAATAATCATAATTTCCCAAATTCTTAATGGTCCTCTATTTCCCAAAGTCTAACAAATAACTCATACTAGTGGCTTGCCCTAAAAACTTTAATCGAACAAAAATGTTCGAGTACATTAATTTAGCACCAATTTTATAGCTTTAAAATACATAATTCCCACCTTTTTTTACAATCAAATTGGAACAAATTAAATTATATACTTAGAAAATCAATATAATATGCATTAAATCGAACCAAGAAGTTCCATCATACTTGTTGTACCCATATATATAGTGCCTTTCCTTTTCCAATAATGCATTGAGCCAAAATAATTAGAAACTTTACAGTTATTTTGTTTGAGTAGGAAGACTATACTTAATTCCAAGCCAATGTCTTTTACTACCTCCGTCCCAAAATAAATGACATTTTAGCCTTTTGCATATATATTTAGAAATGTGATAAAAAGTCCAATCTACCCCTATTTAAGTTTAATTAATGAGGAGTTTTTATCTCTTTAACACATTTAATTTGAGATGAGTAAGTAAGGGCATATTTGATATATTGTATTTAAATATGCTTTGGAATACGAAAACGACAATTATTTTGGGACAAATTTTAGTTGTTAAAACGTCATTTATTTTGGGATGAAGGTAGTAATTTGTTTGATTCGCAAGACGTCATAACTTCCAAGCTGTCAATTTGTTTTTATTGTTGATTTATAAATTTTGAAGCTGTGAGCACCACAAACTTATCTATCATCCTTAGCTGGAAATAAAATTGAGTTATCAAGTACATGGAGTACTTCAATGATTTGAAATTTAAGAATTTTCAAATCAATAGATATTTATATGTTCAAATTATTCAATAAATAGTTTTAATGATATTCAAATCAATTAGAAAATGAATAATTCAAACAACCACACATGAATTTGTTATATACCATGGATTTGAATAGTAACTTTTCTGGTTGTCAATTTACGACAATATAACACTTTGAAAAGTTAGAAATATTGTCAAATTTCAATATGAATGATTTAATTGGGCTCAAATTGTATATGAGGCTTTCCAATTTAGGATAGTAAATTCAGAAATTTTGCCAACTTTTAAATTGGATGATATATTTGGGCCCAAATTGTATGGGAATGAACCATACTTTCAGACTTTTTGGGCCTGATTCGTTGATATAGTTAGATGTGACAATCGCATATTAATTTAAAACATATTAATTGTCTTTAAAAGAAATAAAAATACATTAAAATCAATAAAATAATTGAGAAATACACTATGAAAAGAAAATTGAGTTTTCATGATATAAGAATTAAAATTTGTATTCCAATAGTAATTTTAAAATCCTGAAATATTTAATTGCATAAACAATTTATCTTTACTAATTTACTCAAAATGCAAAATTATAATTTCAAAATCAACATTAATAATTCAATATAAAATTAGGCTTAATTATGTTTTAATTATTCAATTAAAATCTGAAAAGTATTTCTTGATAAACGAATAATTTAAAAAAGAAGAATCTAATTAGTATTATAATTAAGTAAAATTAAATGATCTTGGTTTATTTAAAAAATTCAAACACATATTTAGCATAGTTAAATTTTTTTGAAAATGAAATGAAATTAATTTAACTTATATTAAATTAGTTTGTCTTATTTTTGGCTTAAAATTCTAAATTTGATTAATGTATTTTAATTTGTTTCAAATTATAAGTTTAAATTTTAATTAAATAATTTAATCTAAATTAATATTACTTTAATTTTGATTTCAATTTTTTATTTTAATAATAAAATACTAAAATATTTATCTTAATTTTCTAACATAATTTTAATTTAAACATTTTTATTTTGTATTTGTATTTTTTAAATGAGTAAAGATAAATTTTTTAATTCTAGTTCATATTAATACAAATTAATGTCATATTCCTTATTTCATATTATACTATAAACAAATTGTTTTTTTTCATTTTAGTTGTATATGTACAAATTTATTAAATGACGAAGCTAATCATTGTAGAGAAAAATCATTCATTGACACACAAAATGACCCTCCATGAACTGATCAATTTGAGATTTTTTTCATCAAATTACCAGATACTAAGTTGAATTTTTTTCCTTTCTGATAAGAATATGGTTCGAGTAATTAATTGAGCCTTTAACTTCTGCATATATAAAGTAAATTACATTCTATTTTTACAACCTTCTTATATATAAAGCTTAAATAACAATCGTGTATGTAGAGATTTTCAAGTCACATATACTAATCCTATAGATGAGAATTATCTATACTCGCATACTCCCATATCAAACATATTTAAATTTTTGATCTAAAAAGCTGTGAAGAAAATTAAAAGCTATATTGGACTATCTTATAATTATAAGTTGTTTTGCATATTATTATTGCCTTCTGATCATGGTTCCTTCATTTGCAATTGTGGCTTTAATTCCGCATTGAACATATTATGATCTGTTGGCTTCTTCCCTGTAAATTAACATCTCCAACAACAATATTCCAAAACTATATATGTCGCCATTTGTGGATACTGTTCCTTCCGATCCATACTCTGATATATTTGTTGCAATTTTGAGAATTTAGGAAATAAATACAAAGAAACTGAAATTTAAGATATTCATGAACATTGTACTTTACCTGGTGCTGCATAACCTATAGTTGCCAAGGTTTTAGTATGGATCATAATCTCTCCTTCACCCAAAAAGCTTGGAAATACCAAAATCAGCAACATGAGCAGTCATGTCTTCATCGAGCAGAATATTGTGTGGCTTTATATCACAGTGAGCAACAGGACCATGATGAAGATATTCCAATGCTAGTGCCACATGATCTATTGCTATTTTCAATCTTTGCATCAGATTTAAACCATAGTGGTTTGATTCACTAAAAGAACTTGTTCCTCGTTCAAGTTCAATAAAGTTGTTCGAGATTGAAATGACCAATGTTCCAAGGAAGATTTCCAGATATATAGTTGATTGTATGAAAGTTGTAACCTTAACAGACTTGATATACTAAATAAAGAATATGGGATGCAACATGAAAATTACATGGGGAATAGATTAGCAATGCCATGGTGTAGTAATTTAAATGAGCAATTAATGGATCAACATTAAAACCACACATTCAACATTTAACTTGCTTTTATAACATTATTATGTATCATGTGTTGGAGTGAGTTTTACATGATCAAAACGACTCACGTACGGATCCCATTTCATGAGATGGATCGGGTCGAATAAAAAATTTGTAATACTTTTTTGTGTATTTGGTAGTAACTTTTGCATGAAGAAGAAGGTATAGGTGTCCCAAGATCTGTGTGTTTTTGCTCTACCCAATCCTGACCAATTCGAATTATTACCTGTTATATAGAAAAATATTATCTAGTATGCATAAAAATTGACCAATCCCAATTCTCTTCTTATAATATAAAAGTATTACCTAATTTATAGAAAATATTAACACACACAAAAATATTATATAATTTCTTGTGTACAATCAAATCCGACCCATCTCACGGAGACCCGTGAGACGATCCACACAAAACTTTTTCCGTGCGTTGTTATTAGAACATATTTTTATCGTATTAATTATCATTGACAATTCACAAATCTATTAGTACACATTCTAACTAATTATCATTGGAATATCGATTGGGTTAATACGACTTGTTGGGAAAGAAAGGTCCGAGAAGAGCTCAAATTAAACTCCTTATCGTAATAGATATTTTTATCCCTGTTGACTGAGATTTATCAATTTTTGGTGGGTAGGAACCATAGTTTTCTTGTTGTTTCAATATAACCACCACATGTCATGTGTAAAAGATGACATCACAAATTTGCACTTGTCATTTATTGAAAACAATGAAATACAAGATGAAACACCATCTTGGAAAAGAGAATCCAGTTCCAGTTTTTAGAGAGAGTATAAGTTCATACTAATAAATCTTAGAGT
Organism: Scutellaria baicalensis; assembly: GCA_005771605.1. Taxonomy (NCBI): domain Eukaryota; kingdom Viridiplantae; phylum Streptophyta; class Magnoliopsida; order Lamiales; family Lamiaceae; genus Scutellaria; species Scutellaria baicalensis. Next base: position 503,296 of record VALJ01000034.1, read on the forward strand.
TAATTACTTTTTTTACTCAATAACTTTTTGCTATTGGCAATTTTACCCATTATCTTTTCGGGCTGTCAATTTTACCCTTTATGTTTTGAAAATTCGGAAATATTACCCAAATTCGGCCCGATTTCACCTTTTGGGTCGAATTTGGGTAATATTTCTGAATTTTCAAAACGTAAAGGGTAAAATTGACAGCCCGAAAAGATAATGGGTAAAATTGCCAGTAGCAAAAAGTTATTGGGTAAAAAAAGTAATTAACTCAAAAAGTAATTAACTCCTTTTTATAGTAATTATTTGGAAATAGTATTTCATGAATATAAAATAACAAGATTAAATATAGAATATTTCAAAAAAAAAAAAAAAGGATTCACGATTGGTGCAAGTGGGTCCTCGAAATATAAATGTAAATTGCTGGAAAAGGTCGATGAAATGCGATATAACTTTTTGCTAATGGTAATTTTACCCATTATCTTTTCGGGCTGTCAATTTTACCCTTTATGTTTTGAAAATTCGGAAATATTACCCAAATTCGACCCAAAAGGTGAAATCGGGCAGAATTTGGGTAATATTTCCGAATTTTCAAAACATAAAGGGTAAAATTGACAGCCCGAAAAGATAATGGGTAAAATTGCCAGTAGCAAAAAGTTATTGGGTAAAAAAAGTAATTAACTCTAAATCTTATGAATAAGTTCCGTGAGACGAATCTTTTTTATTCATTAACCCAACCAATTTCTATAGATTTAGTTTTTAAAATATAGGAAGCACATTGGATGAATCTTTTAATAAAGTTCTTAGACCATTTCCAACCATATAACTCAAATTTGGACTCAAATCTTGTTTTTGCCACCAAACTTGCTATCATCTCCAACCCTTTAAACTCAAATTGGAATATTCTCTTACAATATGTCTAATTTTTTATTTTTGAATTTTCTTTAATATCAAATATTTGTCTATTTAAGTTCATACAAAAATTAATCATATCGATCTCAATTATAAAAAAATATTTACGAACTATAAATCTTATTAAAAATACCAATATTATATTATAAAATTCATCACAAATACATACTAATAAACTAAATTAAAGAAAATTATCTAATTATACAACACAATGCAATGTTTAGACAAATAAGTTACATAATGATAGAAAAATATAAATTACATAATGACTTTAAGATAAAAAAGTTATTGTAAAAGAAAATTGATATAAAATACCAAAATTATATTATAAATTTCACCAAAATACATGTGAATACTAAAGAAAATTTACAACATAATGCAATGTTATTAAAAATTATAAATTACAAAATGATTACCATTAACACTTTGAATTAGAATATTTTTCCAAAAAATGTTTAATCAATGCATTTTAATAATATCTTATTATATTTCTATTAGCTATTATTTACATTCGTATTAATAATATATAACAAAACAACTAAATTATACATCTTTGAATTTTTAAATTTTTATAAATCTAAATCAAATAAATTATTTCACATGATTCTCAAAAAAAATATAATATTATAAAGGATTTGTGATGATATAAATAAAATAATATGATTAAACATATATATCAAACAAAAGGAAAGAAATAAATAAACAATACAAAACTAAATTAAAAAGAAAAAGAAAAGATTTGAGTTTGTGAATAGTAAGTGGCATTTTTGCCACTTACTATTCATTGTGGCTTGGAGGGTGTTTTGTAGTAAAAATTGAGTTTGCCACCTGATTTGGATTTGAGTGTGGGTTGGAGATGGTCTTATAATCATGATTTTTAATGAAGTAACTCAACTTCCATCTACCCTTTATTTCTCTATTATTAATCATAATTTTTTTTAATTGTATGTTTATTTGTTTGTTCTACAAATATGCATGTTGATACCAACTTAGCTCGAAGTGTAGCAATGAGAATAGCTCAACTTTCTCATCGCGACAACCTTTTCGTAAATAGAGACAACATGGTTTTCGCAAATATATTATCGATGGTGTGCTGTCGTCGGCACCAAAAAATAAATATTTTCACCTCGACTATCCACTTATGTAGTAGGATAAGCAAGGGGTCGAATCCACATGGAATAGTGTAATTCAATTGACGATTTCGTGTATAGAAAGCGATAAAAATATGGGGGGTGATTAGTTTGTTGAGCAAAAATTTAAATCATGCATCCAAGAAATTGCAAGTAGAAACAAACGAGGGAGATATCAAATAATTAAACAATCTAGCCCTTGGATAACCTCACCTAGAACGATTCTTCCAATTTAAAAGATAGATAGCCCCGATTATCTACACCCTATCTCGAATCTTGCCCCTAAACCAGCGGTACGACCGAACTAGTTCGAATTATTTCTCAAGTTCATTGATCAGAAAGTACGACCCCTAATCAAACTATCTCAATGAATAACCTCAAAACATGTATTCAAGATTTAATTCACAAGATGCATTAACGATCCAAAATAATAGAGCAAACTAGACTATGAAAACGAAACGTTCGAATCATACGATCTAGACTTTGTTATTTCAATTGCTACCATATCCACACAAATATAACAATTACGGATTATATCATGCAAATTAGCTAGAATCGATCAACAAACATATTAAGGTGGCCAATCTCAACAAATTCATCAATCGAACATGCAAAGCATAAAATCAAATAACGAAGAAATCGAGATAGAGTAAGAAAACGTTACTACTCAATTAAAAAACGGGTGAATCATTCAAGGTTTGGCGTCTCCTCGGACTAGAAAATATGAACTTAGCCTCTATACATCATTCTTCAAAGTATAAAAGATAAAATAAAATGTGTTCTTCTTCTTTTCTCCAATTCCTTTCTACTGCCTCCTCTCTATCTCCAGAATTTTCTTCTACTGCTCTTCTTTTCTTCTCCCAATTTAGATCCTTCAAACTAGTCTATCACATTCAATTTCCCCCTAAAAAGAGTCAACCATCACTTAATTCTCTCTAAGATGGATGATGATTGTACCATTTGTCTTCCCCTTCCAAAAATAGAGCTCACTTCACAAAATAAGAGAAGGAAGAAGAAATGGGCTTGATGGAATTGGGCCTCCAACACGTCAACAACAATTAATATTCTCATTCTCAACACTAAAGGCTTCAGTGCTGGGCTTCTTCTTCCCGTTCGGCCACGCGACTGCACCTCTTATATTCTCACACTCAATTTGTCCTTCAAACAACCTGGAATTCATAGAGAATGCAAAATCAAAGCCACCGAGACGAGTGTGACAAATATCGGGTAAAATGCAACAGAGTAGTGAACAATTGAGTACAACATTAGTCACATTATGCATGTAAAACACACACCAAACCCAACTTATCAATCGACAACAATATTGTCATAAATAATTCATTTTTCATCGCTTTCTGTGACAACATATTGCCAAATTATATATATATATTGAGATAATTTGTTGTCGTAAAAATTAGATTTTTTACAATGATTTATGTAATTGAAAAATATTACACATTTTACTTGTATTTCGCGCCATTAAAAGTTTTATAAATAGTTAAATAATTAGTGACCGAGTTATGGTCCGCACAAACAACTATTAAAGGTAATGTTTAACGCAAATGCTCTTGTGCACCAGGTGCACAGATTTGGATTGGTGAAACTAGGGTGACCCGACCCGGATCCGCGCACCTGAGTTTTCCCTTTTTTTTTTTCGCTTCAGGCTGTTACTTTTATGTTGTAAGGATGTGACCTTTAGTTATATAAATGTGATCTTTATATATAAATGTTATGACCTGTATGTTTAGTAACTTAGAAAAAAAAAAAAGATTTTCAGGTTTTTTCGCTTCAAATTGAGACCTTTATGTTGTATTGTTGTGATTTTTATGTTTTTAATGAAGTAAATCAACTTCCATCTACCCTGAAAGTTCAACGTGGATCTGCAAAACAAAAATAAACAATCACAGTACACAGTGTTGTCAATGGTATTGACAACACCAGCGTAACACGCAGCGGAAAATAGATCGAAAATAAAATATGCAGAACACAAACGATATATCCACGAGTATACAAATACTCGTGGAATGCCTTCAGGGCTAAAACTCCTTTATTGATCTTTCGTGTGTATACAAGGAGATAGAAAAACCTCTAGAAGAGATTCTTCCGTACAACGACACAGTACGTCCTTAGAATATATCTAAGCAACTTAGGGACGTATACAAAATCTCACAATTTATCACTCTGAACACCTATACTAAAAAGTCAAGAGTATGCAAACTCTATGACAATACAAGAAAAGACAGTGTTGTCTCAGTGTGATCAACACAAGGCACGACACTAGTGTACTGCTAGACTTAAGATTGCTTGAACTCTCGATTTCTGTGTCCTTGATCTTCAGCAGTCTTCACCTATTTATAGAGCTCGAAGTACACTGTGTAGACTCCACTAACCATGATCTTGGAGTGCTCCATGATCTCTATGATCTCACGTTCATGATGGAGTGAACTTGTTCTTCTTTCTCTTCCACTTCCTTGAACTTGTTCTTCTTGACTTCTTCATGTATTGACTTGATCAATCTTCCCTTCACGTTCTCTTCTAATCTTCACGTGTTTTGACTTCTTCAATCTCACATATTTAACCTTAAATAATCACTTTTAATCCTATCAAGAAAAAGAGAAAATAACAACTTCCCCAAACTTAGGAAAAGTTGTTAGTTAAGATTGGATCCATAATTGAAACACACGTGAGATAAAGAAATCAAATCTTTTTCAAACTTTAATCAAATCTAATAATATCCAACAAATATAATTTGATTTAGGATAAAATAAGAAAAAGGAAAAATTAAATTAATGTTGGAAAATCCAACACTAACATACCCTTTATTTCTCTATTATTAATAATGATATTTTTTAATTGTATGTTTATTTGTTTGTTCTACAAATATGCATGTTGATAACAACTTAGCTCGAAGTCTAGCAATGAGAATAGCTCAACTTTCTCATCGCGACAACCTTCTCGTAAATAGAGACAACATGGTTTTCGCAAATACATTATCGAAAACAATATTGTCATAAATAATTCATTTTTCATCGCTTTCTGTGACAACATATTGCCAACTTATATATATATATATATATATATATTGAGATAATTTGTTATCGTAAAAATTAGATTTTTTACAATGATTTATGTAATTGAAAAATATTATACATTTTACTTGTATTACGCGCCATTAAAAGTTGGAAAAATATTTTGTGCAACTGGTGCATGGATCTAGGATCTATGCACCTGGGTCGACCCACCCCACGCGCCTCTGACGCGCGTTTTCACGTGCCCCAATGCGCTCTCACGCGCCCCCACGCGCCTGGTGGGTGCGCTCAAACCCACAAAGATTCGCTCCAGACAGTCATACCCTCATGTTATGTTAGAGTTACCTTCATGTTATATTAGGCCAGGTTACCCTCATGGGAGTAGCACTAACATAACATGAAGGTAACCTTAACATAACGTGAGGGTCACTTTAACATAACATGAAGGTATGATTAAAATTGTTTTTTACCTTCATGTTATGTTAATGTTACTTTCATATGTTAGTGTTACCTTCGTGTTATTTTAGTTCAATGGTTTTAAACAAAAGGTATGAAATCTAGAGATGGGGTCACATTAACATAACGTACGCGAATGTAACCCTAACATAACATGAAGGTAACACTAACATAACGTGAAGGTAACGACCAAAACATATGAAAAAAGTAAAGAGACGTGGGCTGGGAGGGCCAGCCCAGCCCGCACGCGGCCCGCGCGCAGCCCAGTTGCACGGATCTCAGATCCGTGCAACTGGTGAATAGGAGAGTAACTCTTAAAAGTTTTATAATTGTGATGTGCACTTGCTGTTTTAAATAGTTAAATAATTAGTGACCGAGTTATGGTCTGCACAAACAACTATTAAAAAGGTAATGATTAACGCAAATGCTCCTATGCACCAGGTGCACGGATTTGGATTGGTGCAACTGGGACGATCCGACCCGGATCCGCGCACCTGAGTTTTCCCTTTTTTTTTTTTTTTTGGCTTCAGGCTATTACTTTTATGTTGTAAGGATGTGACCTTTATGTTATATAAATATGACCTTTATATATAAATGTTATGACCTGTATGTTTAGTAACTTAGAAAAAAAATGAAGATTTTCAGGTTTTTTTGCTTCAAATTGAGACTTTTATGTTGTATTGTTGTGATCTTTATGTACCATTCTCGTAACCTTTATAATCTATAACTTTGAAAAAAAATGGAAGTTTTCAAAATTCAGCACATTTTTATGATGGAAATAGGTGCAACTAATATTACTAAAGGTAAATATGTACACATTTTGATTAAATTCTTCCTTTTTTTTTTTTTTTTCTAAGTTAGAGTATATAAAGGTCAGTACATTTATACATAAAGGTCACACTTATATAACATAAAGGTCACACTCATATAACATAAATGTAACAGTTTGAAGCGAAAAAATAAAATTCAAAAAAATAATATAAAAAAGTGCGCGGATCCGGGTCGACCCGAATTGTATGTGCACCAGTTGCACAGGAGACTAACTCAATGTTTAAAGATAGAAGGCATGCCTGTTAGAGAACCATTTGCGATGTTTAGTATCTCTAAATGTGGAAGATTACCAATTTAAATATTTGATTAATAATCAACCATCTAATCAATGTTGAATCGTGAAAAACACCTGATTGGATCTCGATGTCACACCTCATGTTTCACTACATTAATTTAATACATGTCATGTTTTGGATAATAATATCGTCGGGATACACGTGATGTGTAGTGATTGTTCTTCAAAATGACTATATGAGATATAACACAAAATGTAATAGGAGATTTCATGTTGTAAAACATAGACATAAAAAAGATTATAAATGGATTTTTATTAAAATTAAAATTTGAAAATATGATTCATATTTTGGAAAGGCAATTTTAATTTAGGAAACATGATTTGAGTGTTGAAATGCTTTATCATCTATTTTGTACTCAAATATATATATATATATATATATATATAATATTATGATTATTAATATATTAGTTAATTGATTGTTGAAAAATGTATTGAATTCGTAACAAATAAAATATAATATTTTTGTCATATGTTTATAATTTTCATCTTTTTTCAAGATATTTTGCCATTAAAAATCTGTACATTTTTAACACCCATACATGCGCACAAAGGCCTATCATAGGAAAAATCCAAACAAAGATCGTAGGGTAAATTATAAATTACGTCCCTCAAGTTTGAGGGTCGCAATTTACATCCCATACAAATTGAATATATTGATTTCGTTTCATAATTTAAAAGATCATTGTAATTTTGGGGAAAATCTATCTTAATTTAGCAATTTTGGAACAATCTTGTCGGAAAACCTCACCTGTTGTGTTTGACCTCCGATTTGAGGATTTTTGTTCAAAAAATGCTAATGTGTTGCTATTTATGATTTTTTTTTCCCAATAATTGTAAGATAACATAACATATCAACATTTTTTGAACAAAAAAAATCATAAACAACAACACATTAGCATTTTTCTAACCAAAATCCCCAAACCGGAGGTCAGGCGCAATTTAGCCCAAAATTGCATTAGTTTTTTAAATTATGAAATGAAATCAATATACCCGATAAAAAAATTTGCGACCCTCTCCAAGCCTATGAGAAGTAATTTGCAATTTAATAAAAATCATTTTCAAATCATATCTCGTTAAAAAATGATTGAACATAATAAGCCATGCGACAAATGTATTGAAATGAATCATGCTAGCTAGTGCTGTTTTTCGTCACTTTAAAAATTAATAAAAAATGTATGTGCTATACATACCTGAAAAATAATTATTATGAAGGTATAATTCTATGAGAGAACTGAGATTTCCAACTTGATTTGGTATTGGACCTATATATATATCACGCAATAAGATTAGCAAACATGTTTCATAATTAATAGTTATAATATGCACATGATTATAAATTTTAATAGATAAAATATATGTTTCTAGGCAATTTTAAGTGTACATATTCACACACATAAATACATGCTCCCACCGTTAGCACATGATATTAACATGTCTGAATCCTACACAATCATTGTTTTCAAATCACAAAATTCAAAGTGATACAATATTTACACATCAAACAATGCACATATTTCAAATACGTGTATGCGATCATTTATATATAAAGAAAGCAGTGTTTCAGATAAAATTCATGTTGAATAAATGTAAAGGGGAAATATCAATTTTAGCCATGTAACTTAGGTCTCGTCCAATTTTGGTGCACTAATTTTACCTTTTCCAATTTTGATCCGTTAAACCATCGATTTTTCCAATTTAGTCCTTTTTTGTCGGAACAACCATAATTACTGACGTGACTGTTAAAAATCTGACGTGGCAACCGGAAGGACTAAAGTTGGAAAAAAAATCGATAGTTAGCGGACCAAAATTGGAAATAGCAAAGTTAGTGCATCAGACTTGGAAATGACCTAAATTACCGGACTAAAATTGATATTTCCCCCGAGTGTTAACTAGGGATGGCAGTGGGGAGGGGAATCCCCGTTCCCCGCAGGGATCCGCACCGAACGGGGCGGGGATTCCTCGAAATATACCCCCGCGGGGGCGGGAACGGGGGCAATTTATCATTGTACTTTTAAGATAGTATAATTAAATAATATACTATCTTTTATACAAATTGAATAAATTTTTGGTGAGTTTGTGGACATTTTAATTATATGTAATTTGTGGATTATTTTTATATATTAGAATATTATTTTTTTATACATTAAAAAAATTAAATAAAAAAACATTTTGTGGGTGGGGAATCCCCGAGGGGAACCCGTGGGGAACCGGGATCCCCGCGGGGCGGGGACGGGGAGGAAATTTTCCCCGCCCAGAAAAAAAATTCCCCGCGAAGTTGGCGGGGACGGGGATGGGGATTGTTCCCCCGGCCCTGCCCCGCCCCGTTGCCATCCCTTGTGTATATGTAATCAGTGAATCATACCTGTGAAATGGTTTGTTCGTAGATTTAACAAAATAAGCTTACTTAAACTCCCAATTTCATTTGGTATTTTGCCACTGAAACTGTTGTATGGCAAACGTAGGTCTTCAAGCTCTCTGCATTTGTATATATTTGTCGGAATTTCACCTTCAAGTTGATTCACAGACAAATGCAGGGTTCTAAGTCTAGGAGTATTATCACATATCTCATTCGGAATCTTTCCAGATCTCATTGAGTCGAAGAATGATTTTGATCGAAGAAGAGATGTTGAAGATACTATATGGCATAGACCCCCTAAACTGGTTGCCTCTTAAGTTCAATATTTGCAAGAAAGAAAAGTTGCCAATCTCCTCTGGAATATTACCAACAAGAAAATTATACTTGACATCTACACTACAAGAAAATTGTAAAAAGACAACACAACAAAGACAACGCTTTTTAGGAATTTATGTTGTCTTTTAGAAATTTACAACCCTTTTTACAAAAAGTGTTCTTTATGTGTTCGGTTGCATTGAAAGACAACGCTAATTCTCATAAAGACAACGCTTTTGACAAAGGATTCGCTGAAAGACAACCCCTTTATGCAACGCTTTTTTAAGCGTTGTCTTTCAGCGTATATTTTTAGCTAATAGACAACCCTTTTATGCAACACCTTTGTAGCGTTGTCTTTCAGCATATCTTTTTAGCTAGTAGAGAACCCTTTTATGCAACGCTTTTTTTTAGAGTTGTCTTTCAGTGGAATTTTTTTATCTAATAGACAACCCTTTCGTGCAACGCTATGCTATGAGTTGTCTTTTCAGCGTAATTTTTTGTTAATTGACAACCCTTTTGTGCAATGTTTTTTTGTGTGTTGTCTTTGTGGACATTTTTCTCTAATAGACAACTCTTTTGTGAAACACTCTTTTATGAGTTGTCTTTTTACAATATGAACATTATTTTATTATTACTCAAATTTCAAAAGTTAAAATATTATATGATTTTATCTTATACTATTGTAATAATAAAATGATAAAATAAAATGTTTGTGTGTGTATATATAAATATATATAAAATAATAAAGGAGTATACATTTTAAAAAATGAATATATAATAGTTGTATAATAAAATTAAATAATAAATGAATAAATGTATTTATTATTAATCCCCAATTTTTAGTAATTTAGTATATATACAAAAAAAAAAAAGGGTTAAGTAATATATATACTATAGTAAAAAGTATATATACCCAAAAACACGTTTAGGGTTTAGAATTAATTTATATACTATAGTAAAAAGTCAAAAAAATTAAAATGTATGGAGTGGGATTTGAACACATCTATAAATATTAAATGAACATTAGACAATTAAAGTAAATTGAACATTAATAAATATTACTAACCTCTCCGTTATTAGTACTTTCTTAACTTTTCTTTTACAATATTTGTTGTATTTATTTAAAAAATATTAAAATAAAATTAAAAATATCTATAATATTATCAGTCTTTAATATGTTATAATATGTTGAGCATTGAAAAATATATAGACATGTATGTATATAAGTTAAATGAAAAGCTATATGTACTTAAACATAAAAAATAGAGTAACAAAATGCAATAGTTGAAATCCAAATTAAAAAAAGATGTTCAATTCAGTCAATTTCAATGCAGTAGTTGAAATCGCTCAGCCCCGCGAGCCTCCGTTGCTGCATCCCCCGCCAAATGTCATAGTTTCGACCTCTCCCGCTATCATCCCCCGTCGCTCCCCCGCACTCGCCAAATGTCAGTTGTTCCAAAAGGTATTTTTGTTCCCATTTTCGTCTCTCATTTCTGCGTTTTTCTTTATTGGGATTGATGTTTATTTGGTGAGCTCGATGTACGTGATTTGGTGATTGTAGGGAAATTGACTCTTATCTCGAACAATTTGCCCGCCGTTGAGAAAATCGGAGGTTGAGTACTATGAGAAGTGAGCCAATTCATAGTGAAGTGGATGCTTTTTTTTTTTTTTGGCTTAAGCTAACAGTGATGCATCTCTTTACTTACTTTCATGTTTGTGTCTAGGAGGCAGAGATCACCAGCTTTGCTTTATAACCTGGTATGATACGTACTTCTTATTTTTCAATTTTCATTGCCAACCTTTGCCAAGCAAAATAATGGAAAAACAGAAATGTCTTAAATATGTTCTTGCCTTTCTTTCCAGAAATGAATTGTGTTAGATATTGAAGAATTTATTAGAGAGAGCTAAACTATATTTATGTAGCAATTTTTATGTAGTTTATAAGGAACTTAACCTTGCCAATTAGGATGTCTTAATCTTTCATTTATGGGGTTTAAACATAGAAGAAATAGTAACTTCATGAATAGAGTTTATCTATATCATCAGTTAAGTAACCATTAAAGCAAAATTATGGCAATTAATTTGGTTCTATTCCTTTTTTGGAATGGTTAGCTAAATTTATGGTGGTGTTCGTCAATATTATATCCTGAACAGTCTAAGGTTACTTCTAATTAGTATCTTTGCAAGTATCATACTCTATATGCATAAATAGAGTTCTCCACCCTTTCTTTTTCTGAAAGTAGTCATGTAACTAGTGAGGAAATCCGATGACATGACACTCTAATTAGGCTTCAAGTATTGCTCCGGTTGGTGACCTATCAGGTACTTCAATTATCATTTTTATCTTGGTGTTTAGTTTTTCAAAATTTAACAAATGTTATTCTCTGTTTGAGATGTTGCAGGATTATTGGGTTAATTGTGTGAAAATAAACCTTTTGTTGGATAAGCCTTTTGTGTCAAAACACATGATATGTCTGTTTTGAAATTAATAAATAATTTTCCTGCATTTCACGAGAGAAATTTACAACTCTTTTTAGTTGATGGTGCATTAATTATTGAAGTTAGCTAGTTATTTTCATTAGTGATAATTGCATTTCATACTACTTCATATTTGAAGAATTAGGCAAAGAAAGAGGACGACTTCTTCCTTAATTTGCAGATTCATAGTCTGCTAAGTGAATTAATATATTCAAATGTCTTAGGACCTCAATCAGTTTAAATTAAGCTACTCTACATTAATTATATGACAATAAATGTTGTTATATATATGTGTGTGTGAAGAACATGTGAATGAATACTTAATTTGTTATTAAGATACTCTAACGGAGTGCTATGTGTTGTATTAGCAATTTGTCTATTGAATTATGTATTAACTTGATACAAAATACAATAACAAGCCTTCAACTTTTGACATCTTAAGGACAAAAACTAATGAAAATAAAACTTATCAAAAATAATATTTTACAGAAAAAGGAGAACTACAATATAGATGCATAAAATAAGAAATACATAATATTGGGATTTGCATATTATTATTGCCTTCTGATCATGGTTCCTTCATTTGCAACTGTGGCTTTAATTTTCAATCATGATGATTCTTGCATTGGGTGAAATGGTTAAACATTTCATTGCCAAATCAAAGATCGATCAATGCAATGCAATGCTCCTTTGTTAAGAAATGTTGATCTTCTCTTGCTAGCAAACCAAGGCCAACAACTTCACTTATCGAATTCACCCACACGCCTTCAAGTTCAATTCCGCATTGAACATATTATTTGTTGGCTTCTTCCCTGTAAATTAACATCTCCAATATACAACAATATTCCAAAACTGTATGTACATCACCATTCGTGGATACTCTTCCTTGCGATCAAGTCTCTCGTGTCACAAAAATGCTTGGAGATGAGTATGGAACAGCTTCTAATATCAAAAGCAGAGTGAATCAGCAATCTGTTCTTGGTGCAATTACGTCTGCTCAGCAGAGATTGAAACTGTACAGCAAGGTTCCTCCAAATGGACTTTTACTTTACACTGGAACCATTGTGACAGAGGAAGGCAAGGAAAAGAAGGTGACAATCGATTTTGAGCCGTTTAGGCCTATAAATGCATCGCTTATCTGTGTGACAACAAGTTCCACACCGAGGCACTTAATGAATGTAACGACAAGTTTGGCTTTATTGTTATGAGTAGGTCTTGCGTGTCCCGGGGGCACCGTGCCCCCAAACACTTATTATAATACCTTTAAGTAATATGAGTGATACCTTAACATGTAACAAGTAATACCTTGAATTTGGAGAAGAATGAAGAAGAAATAGGTATAATTTGGAGAAGAATTGAAGAAGTCAGGGTTCTTTAGAATGGGGGAAGAAAAGGGGGCTAATTTTCGCGCTTTGGAATTAGGGTTAGTTAACTTCCGTTCAGTTTGGGCGGAAAGTTGACGGAAGGTACCCAATGTGAGATTTTTTTAAACGTGGGGTACCAAAATTGTTACTCGATGAAATGGGGGTACCCAGAGTGAAAAAGGGGTATAGTTTGGGTACCAAAATTGTAATTTACCCTACCTTTAAGTAATATGAGTGATACCTTAACATGTAACAAGTAATACCTTGAATAATACATTCACTAAAACATATATTTCAATTATACACGTAATATCTTATGAATATCCAACTAATACCTTATGAGTATACCACCAATACCTTCAAGAATATACCACTAATACCTTATGAATACACCAATAATACCTCGTGAATATATACCTAACACCAAACTAATAATACCTTTGGGGGTACGCAAGTTTTTGCCTATTGTTATGGATGGGAATGGATCCCTTTTCGGGACTTTGAGTGGTAATACCAGTGTAGTACATGGAATTGAATATTATTATATATACTACAAATAAAAATGTGAAGACACTCTGATCGAAATAATGAAATGGAAATGTGGGGATCAGTTTTCAAGTAGTGGGAGCAAATCATAATTGCAAGTTGAAAAAGAAGAAGATATTAAGTTGGAATTAATGAAATGAAAAATAATATACTTTTAAGCTCCACTTTGAGATTTGGAGGAACTAATTGAAGCGCACATTAAGCTTCAGTGGAACACCAAGAAGTCTTTGCTCTTCTTTTTCCATATTAATTCCACAAATGCTTGCAATCATCTCTATCCAAGAAATTTCCTTGTTTTAACCACTAATATTATATATACATTATAGAGTTAATTACTTTTTAGCCATTAATTTATTGGTTCTGTCAAGTTTACCCATTATCTTTTCGGGTTGACGATTTTACCCTTTATCTTCTGAAAATTCGAAAATTTGACCCAATTAATTCAGCCTGAACTGCCAAATCGGGCTAACTTCGTATGTGACTAGCACGTGCACCCTAGTTTTCACACTATTTTTGCCCAGTAACTTATCTGTTCTGGCAATTAACTTAAAGAGGGATCTCAGTTTTGCTGAGGTTTTGGAGGAATCCTTTTATACCAGTTGGAATTCGAACATTTGATGATGCATCTGAAGACGGAGAACTGTATGAAGATTCTGAATAGCAATCAACCAAATTCTCTGACTCTGGTGCAGGGGCGGAGCGGAAGGCCTGCACTAGTGTGCTGGGGCTAGCGCTTGATGGTGATGCTCCGACTATGTTGGTGGAAAAATTTGAAGAAATTGAAGAAGTCTACGAGGTTTCAACAATTAACCACCCTCTCCTTCTATCTTTATTGCATGAATTTTTAAGATCATACTAATAATTGCCTTGTTTCATTTCTTTTTGAGGGTGCAACTATGGTTAAACTCAACGAGAGGAGATCGGACACGAGATGAGGCAGTAGGGTGCTTGCGACCGATCCTCTACTGAAACATAAGTATGACGTATGAAATTCCAGGTCAGATATGGTGATTTTGTGACTATGCTTTGAGGAGAGAAGGCATTGTTGCGTGTACTAATAAATTTAAAGATATTGATCCTACTATATTATACTAGGTTAAAATTTGTAATAAGGGCTATGTGCTTAATTCTCTCATATATTTGTGTCTGTTGGACCAATATAATATTGATTAGCCTTTTGGATTGTCAAATTAAAAAGCATAGTTGCCTAATTATGATATTAACCTACTATCACATCTATCCTATGTGTGTGTATTTATGCATGAATTTTATATAGCTTTCAACTTTGTGCAGAAAATATTAGCAGCAAAACAAAAATTAACACCAAGGTTTAGAAATTTAATGTCAATAGAAACTAATGGTTTTGCAATAGAAAATTGAAACAGTACGTACTTACTAAGTTTATTTGTGTGGCTACACATAATGTTGACGCCTTCTTGTGCTGGTTACAGTTGTTGCTTTGATCTTATGCAAAGTGGTTGTTGCTTCTATCATGTTCACTCTTTCGGTTGGTGAAATGACCAAACATTTCATAGCCAACTCAAAGATGGACGAGACACATTGTTCGTACATAGAGGAATATCGATCTTCTCTCGTTAGTAAACCTGGGGCAACAACTTCACTTATTGCATTTTGTTGTAATGCTTCACTCACCCACTCTTTTAAGCCTTTTTCCTCACTAAACATGTCATCTGTTGGTTTCTTTCCTGCAAACATCTCCAACAACAATATTCCAAAACTGTGTACATCGC
Organism: Scutellaria baicalensis; assembly: GCA_005771605.1. Taxonomy (NCBI): domain Eukaryota; kingdom Viridiplantae; phylum Streptophyta; class Magnoliopsida; order Lamiales; family Lamiaceae; genus Scutellaria; species Scutellaria baicalensis. The sequence continues at coordinate 518,744 of VALJ01000034.1, forward strand.
CATTTATGGATACTTTTCCTTCCGATCCATACTCTGGTATATACATTGCAATTTTGAGAATATAAGAAATAAATAATATAGAGAAACTACAATTTAAGACATTCATGTACGATACCTGGTGCCGCATAACCTATAGTCGCCAAGGTTTGGGTATGGATCATAATCTCTCCTCCATCAAAAAGTTTGGAAATGCCAAAATCAGCAACATGCGCAATCATATCTTCATCGAGCAAGATATTGCTTGGCTTTATATCGCAGTGAGCAACAGGGAATGTATAACCATGATGAAGATATTCCAATGCTGATGCAACATCTATTGTTATTTTCAATCTTTGCACCAAATCCAAACTTGAAGTGTCAGAGTGTAGCCATTTCTCCAAGTTTCCATTTGGCATGTATTTAAGAATCAAGGCTTTGAACTCAATATTAGTACAACAACCAATTATGGGGACTAAGTTGCGATGGCGAATGGAGCTCAGTATTTCACTTTCAGTGTCAAAGCTCCTGGCAGCTCCTTCTAACTGTAAGTTGAACACTTTAACTGCAACAGTTAGCCCGTCGGAAAGTATTGCTTTGAATACGGACCCATAGCTTCCGCTTCCAAGTAGGTTGGTTTCACTAAAAAAACTTGTTCCTTGTTGAAGATCTCTATATGAAATCCTTCTCCATTTAATGGCTAGTGAAGTAGCTTCAAATGATGACGGTGTTCTCTTCTGCTTACGTTTTCTTAAGATCATGAGTACAACAATCAACAGAACAATAATTGAAATGAAGGATGGCAAAATATACTTGATTAAGTGGAGAACACTTTTTGATCCTGAACTTTTATGAGTTTCTGAGCAAGGTGACACTTCAAATTTCTCTGCACCACATAGTGCAGTGTTGGCAACAAATGATTGAGCAGTGAAGTTAACAAAACAGCCCCCAATTGGAATCTCTCCTTCCAATTTGTTGTAAGACACATTAAAATATTCAAGATATCTGAGGTTTTCCAAAGACTTTGGTATCTTTCCAGAAAGATTGTTGTTAGATAAGTCCAAGTCAATCAGGCCTTTGGTACTTCCCAATGATGGAGGGATATATCCTCCGAATTGATTATTTGACAAGTTTAGTACTTCTAGTGATTGGCAACTTGAAATTAAGCTTGGAATCTCTCCAGAAAAGTGATTATTTGACAAATCTATCTGATATATTGCCTTGAAATTTGAGATTTCAGATGAAAGTTGTCCACTCAAAGAATTTGACGACAAGTTTACAATCAAGAGATATGTAAGATTCCAAAAGTTGGGAGGTATGGTGGATTGCAACTTGTTAGAGCTTAACCTGATGCCTCTTAGAGATTTTAGTTCACCAATGCATTTAGGAATTGGACCTATTAGCATGTTTTCTCCCAAATCCAAATCTCCCAAATTACTCATCTCACAAACTTCATTAGGGATAGAGCCTTGTAATTGATTACCATTAAGAGACAGTCTCTGCACTTGCCTTAATTGTCCTATACTTGTGGGGATGAAGCCCCTAATTTGATTTTCACTAAAATTGATGCCTATCAAATTGCTCAAGTTTCCAATTTCTGAAGGAATAATTCCTTGAATGTTGCATCCATCCGCATAGAATTCTTGAAGAGAAGGGGAAAAATTACCAATTGAAGTTGGGAGAATGCCACTTATAAGTGGATTCAATGATATTTGCAAGTTCCTCAACTGTTGACAGCTAGTTAATGAAGAGAGAAATCCCAATTCTTGGGTTGGGGATTCACTACCAATCAAATTATTACCCCAAATTCGAAGTTCTTGTAAGAGCCTTAAATTACCAAAACTAGGGATTATGCCACTGAATGCGTTCATCTCCAAGCTCAATTGAGTTAGTTTAGAAGCATTGTTGATAGAGCTTGGAATTGGCCCACTGAGTCTGTTACTTTGCAAAGAAAGCTTTTCAAGATTGAAAATTGAAAGGCCAATATTTGAAGAAAGTCTACCTGATAGATCATTATATGAAAGATCTAATATCTTCAAACTTGATATATTGAATAGAGAAAAAGGGATTGAACCTGAAAATGACATAGAAAATAGACTATCATGAAAAGTAACATGAATTTCATAACATTTGTAATAATTTTCAGCTTTTAAAATGCATTTCGTTATAGTAGTAGTATACACTTAACAGCATACAATGTAATGCTTTTACATAAAAACTCAAATCATCAAAGTACTATTTCGACAAAATTAAATCCAATCATTGCTTAGTAAAGGATTTAAGCAATGATATTCTTTTCCATAATATATATTGAAATAATATGGGGTCATAATATCAATATCATAATCGATATAAAACTATATATGTATAAATACATGCACGAAATGAAAAACTAATATATAAGTATAAAAAATTTGATAAATATATATTGAAGCAATGATACATTCTGCCTGATCAAAACTTTTTATGTATACCTTTGAATTGATTTTGGCCAAGATATAATTCCCTCAGTTTGCTCAAACTTCCAACTTCAGTTGGGATGCTTCCACTCAAATTGTTGAAAGATAATTCAAGGTCTTCAAGCTCACTGCATTTCCCTATATTTGCTGGAATTTCCCCCTCTAATTTGTTCTCCGAAAGATAAAGCATTTTGATGTTTGGCATTTTGTTGCAAAAATCACTAGGGATCCTACCTGTAAATAATCTCTATTATTATATACAGTATATATTTTCAGGGAAGATAAACATTGCGTATATAAATTACTGTCAACTTGTTATAAATTCAAAATCCGTACATACCTGTGAAATGGTTTGAGGATAGAGATAAAATCCTAAGCTTACTAAAACTCCAAATTTCATTTGGTATTTCTCCACTCAAATTGTTGAATGGCAAGCGCAGGTCCTCCATCTCTCTGCATTTTCCGATATTTGTCGGAATTTCCCCCTCTAGTTTATTCCCCGACAGAGACATAATTCTAAGCCTCGGAGTATTATGACATATCTCGTTTGAAAGCTTTCCTGATAGCTTATTGAATCTTAGGTTAATTTCTATCAAAGAAGAGATATTGTTGAAGATACCATATGGTATAGACCCCCTTAACTGGTTACCCCCTAATTTCAGTATTTCCAAGTGAGAAAAGTTTCCAATCTCCACCGGAATATTTCCATCAAGAAAATTATCCCCAAAATCTAAAGTTTGCAACCTTGAAATATTGAAGAGAGTAGGAGGGATTCTACCAATGAAGGAGTTATTACTCATACGCACATGTTCAAGTTGAGATAACCCTCCAAGCCATGATGGTATTTCTCCACTCAAGTCGTTAAATCCAACGTTGATCGCCTTTAGACGACGTAATTTTGACAGATGAGAAGGAATCAAACCTGAGAAATTGTTGGAGCTGATGTCTAAAGATCGAAGAAATGTTAAATTTCCAAGATGTGGAGAAATGGTTCCTTTGAGCTCGAAGCCCGAAAGGGTTAAGGCAGTGACACGATGGTGTTTGATGCCACAAGAGACACCAATCCAGTAACAAATGGATAAGTTACGATCAGCAGAGGACCAATTACTGGTCAAAATACCGTAAGGGTCAGAAGTGATAGTGTTTTTGAAGGCAAGTAATGCAGATTCATCGGTGCTCAAATCGGAAAAAGATTGGGAAGAAGAAGTAGTGAGTGTAAATATGATGAAGAGCAGATGAATAGCAAAAGAAAAGAGGGAATCCATTAATACAATCATTATAATGATCTTCACTTCCTGAACTTCTTGTGTGTTGCTATATATGACAAGCTAATTGTAGTGTAGTACATGGAATTGAATGCTATTATATATACTACAAATAAAAAGGTGAAGACACTCTGATCGAAATAATGAAATGGAAATGTGGGGATCAGTTTTCAAGTGGGAGCAAATCATAATTGCAAGTTGAAAAAGAAGAAGATATTAAGTTGGAATTAATGAAATGAAAAATAATATAGTTTTAAGCTCCACTTTGAGATTTGGAGGAACTAATTTAAAGCGCACATTAAGCTTCAGTGGAACACCAAGAAGTCTTTGGTCTTCTTTTTCCATATTAATTCCACAAATGGTTGCAATCATCTCTATCCAAGAAATTTCCTTGTTTTAACCACTAATATTATATACACTTTATCCAGTAACTTATTTGTTTTGGCAATTTTGTCTATTAACTTTTTGAGTTTTCTGTCCTTATAGGATGTCACGTTTTACTCACATGCGAATTAAGCCCGACCGATTCAACTATTCGGGCTTAATTTTGGTCAAATTTCCGATTTTTTAAAAGATAAACGATAAAATCGTCAATCCGAAAAGATAATTGGTAAAATTGCCAGAACTAAAAAGTTAATGGGTAAAAATAATAAATAACTCTATATTATAGCACTTAAATAGAAATTTGTGTGAACGTATTTACATGAAACTCTACTCATAAACACCAATACTTATATTCCAATCAAGTTGGTACTATTTTCTTTCTATCATTTGTTTCGCATTCACCCACCAAATTAATGGAATTTTTTCATTGCCGTGTAGACTACACAGTAATTTCCTTTTACTCTAATTTTGGGCCAACTGGTTTAGGCATGTGACTTTCTCATGCCAATTAACCCGAAATTCATTGATTTGACTGATTCGTCCTAAACTTGCCCGTCTTTGAAAGATATGGTTTTAAATTCAAAGGCCGAGAAGATAATGTCCCTAAATGATTTAAGGGCTAAAGTTACCGTCCTAAATTTATAATTTCCCCGAGTTAATATTCCAAGAACCAAAAAACTAATATATATGGCAAAGGGAAAAAATCATTTTACATCCACTTAAAACGGTACTTTCAATTTTACGTCCATTTATTTTTAGGGTTTCACATTTAGTTCAATTAAAACCAAAATCGACCAATTTTGGTCAATCGGGGGCGATTGCATCTCAATCGCCCCCAATTTTGAATTTCTAATAGCCATATTAGATGCCACGTGTGCTCCGATAAGCCACGTCAGCTGCCACTGTGCTTCAATAAGCCACATCAGCTGCCATGCTCCGATAAGCAACGTCAGCTAAACTCAGCCGGAAAATCAATCTCCGGCTGCCAAAGGATCAAAATTGGTTGATTTTGATTGTAATTGGACTAAATGTGAAACCCTAAAAATAAATGAACTTAAAATGGACAGTAGCATTTTAATGTAAAATGAAATTTTCCCATATGACAAAGGTGCAATTATTCCAAAGACTGTATTCTTTCTGTAATGTTTGGAAATTTTAACTCATTTATAAAAAAGCAGAAATCATGATGAAGATATTCCAATGCTAGTGCCACATGATCTATTGCTATTTTCAATCTTTGCATCAGATTTAAACCACAGTGGTCAGATTGTAGCCATTTCTCCAAGCTTTCATTTGGCATGTATTTAAGAATCAAGGCTTTGAACTCAGTGTTACTACAACAACCAATTATTTGGATTAAGTTGTGATGCCGAATTGAACTCAATATTTTACTTTCAGTGTCAAAGCTCTCGACAGCTCCTTTTAACTGTATATTGAAGACTTTTACTGCAACAGTAAGCCCATCAGAAAGTATTGCTCTCAATAATGAACCAAAACTTCCTATCCAAAGTAGGTTTGATTCACTAAAAGAACTTGTTCCTCGTTCAAGTTCAATAAAGTTGTTCGAGATTGAAATGACCAATGTTCCAAGGAAGATTTCCAGATAGTTGATTGTATGAAAGTTGTAACCTTAACAGACATGATATATTAAATAAAGAGTATGGGATGGAACCTGAAAATTACATGGGGAATAGATTAGCAATGCCATGGTGTAGTAATTTAAACGAGCAATTGATGGATCAACATTAAAACTACACATTCAACATTTAACTTGCTTTTATAACATTATTATGTATCATGTGTTGGAGTGAGTTTTACATGATCAAATCGACTCACGGATCCCATTTTATGAGATGGATCGGGTCGAATAAAAAATTTATGTGATACTTTTTTGTGTATTTGGTAGTAACTTTTGCATGAAGAAGAAGGTATAGGTGTCCCAATATCTGTGTGTTTTTGCTCTACCCAATCCTGACCAATTCGAATTATTACCTGTTATATAGAAAAATATTACCTAATATGCATAAAAATTGACCAATCCCGATTCTATTTTTATAATACAAAAATATTACCTAATTTATAGAAAATATTAACACATACAAATATATTATATAATTTCTTGTGTACAATCAAATCCGACCCATCTCACTGAAACCCGTGAGACGAACCACGCAAAACTTTTTCCGTGCGTTGTTATTAGGACATATTTTTATCGTATTAATTATCATTGACAATTCACAAATCTATTAGTACACATTCTAACTAATTATCATTGGAATATCGATTGGGCTAATACGACTTGTTGGAAAAGAAAGGTCCAAGAAGAGCTCAAATTAAAATCCTTATCAGAATAGATATTTTTATCCCTGTTGCCTGAGATTTATCAATTTTTGTTGGGTAGGAACTGTTAGTGTTGAATTTTCCAACATTTAATTGATTTTTCCTTTTTCATTTTTATCCTAAAATCAAATTAGATTTTATTAGATTTATTTATTTGAAAAAGATTTGAAAAAGATTTGATTTCTCTCCCCTATAGATTTGACTTAAAACTCACGTGATTTAAATTGTGAATCTCATCCTAACTAACAAACTTTCCTAAGTTTTGGGAAGTTGTTGTTTGCTCCTTTTGTTGATAGGATTCAAAGAGATTTATAAGTGAGATTGAAGAAGTCAAAAATACGTGAGCTTAAGAGAGAGAGAACGTGACTTTGTGAGATCGTGGTTTTTGAGATTGAACGTGAGTCAAAGCTTGTTCAAGTCATGAGTTCAAGAGATGAAGAAGTCAAGGAGAATCAGTCCAAGGAAGTGGAAGAGGAAGATGAACAAGTGCACTCCACCATGTCCATCATGCACGTGAGCTTATGGAGATCATGGAGCACTCCAAGATCATGGGAAGTGGAGTCTACACAGTGTACTTCGAGCTCTATAAATAGGTGAAGTGAAGACTGCTGAGGATCAAGTGCACAGAAATCGAGATTCTAAGCAGTCATAAGCTCAGCAGTACACTGGTGTCATTGGTTGTGTTGTTCACACTGAGGCAACACCGTTTTCTTGTTGTGTCATAGAGTTTGCATACTCGTGACTTTTGGTATAGGTGTTTCAGAGTGTTCAACTGAGAGTCTTTGTATACGTCCCTAGTATTCATATTCATTCCATAGGACGTATTGTGTCTTTGTACGGAAGAATCTCTTTTAGAGATTGTTCTATCTCCTTGTATACATACAACAAATCAATAAAGGAGTTTTCGCCCTGAAGGCATTCCACGAGTATTTGTATACTCGTGGATATATCGTTTGTGTTCTGTAACTTTTAATTTCGATCCATTTTACGTTGCGTGTTATGCTGGTGTTGTCGACACCGTTGACAACACTGTGTACTTTGATTATTCTGTTTTTGTTTTTGTTTTTGCAAATCCACGTAGGACTTTCAGGAACCGTAGTTTTCTTGTTGTTTCAATATAACCATCACACGTCATGTGTAAAAGATGACATCACAAATTTGCACTTGTCATTTATTGAAAACAATGAAATACAAGATGAAACACCATCTTGGAAAAGAGAATCCAGTTCCAGTTTTTAGAGAGAGTATAAGTTCATACTGATAAATCTTATGAATAAGTTCCGTGAGACGAATCTTTTTTATTCATTAACCCAACCAATTTCTATAGATTTAGTTTTTAAAATATTGGAAGCACACTGGATGAATCTTTTAATAAAATTCTTAGACCATTTCCAACAATATAACTCAATTTTGGACTCAAATCTTGTTTTTGCTACCAAACTTGCTACCATCTTCAACCCTTTAAACTCAAATTGGAATATTCTCTTACAATATTCTTAATGTTTTATTTTTGAATTTTCTTTAATATCAAATATTTGTCTATTTAAGTTCATACAAAAATTAATCATATCGATTTCAATTATAAAAAAATATTTACGAACTATAAATCTTATTAAAAATACCAATATTATATTATAAAATTCATCACAAATACATACTAATAAACTAAATTAAAGAAAATTATCTAATTATACAACACAATGCAATGTTTAGACAAATAAATTACATAATGATAGAAAAATATAAATTACATAATGATTTTAAGATAAAAAAGTTATTGTAAAAGAAAATTGATATAAAATACCAAAATTATATTATAAATTTCACCAAAATACATGTGAATACTAAAGAAAATTTACAACATAATGCAATGTTATTAAAAATTAAAAATTACAAAATGATTACCATTAACACTTTGAATTAGAATATTTTTCCCAAAAATGTTTAATCAATGCATTTTTCTATTATTTATTATTTACATTCGTATTAATAATATATAACAAAACAACTAAATTATACATCTTTGAATTTTTTATTTTTTATAAATCTAAATCAAATAAATTATTTCCCATGATTCTCAAAAAAATTAATATTATAAAGGATTTGTGATGATATAAGTAAAATAATATTATTACACATATATATCAAACAAAAGGAAAGAAATAAATAAACAATACAAAACTAAATCAAAAAGAAAAAGAAAAGATTTGAGTTTGTGAATAGTAAATGATAAAATTGCCACTTACTATTCATTGTGGCAAATTTGAGTCCATTTTTGAGTTTGGGTTGGAGGGTGTTTTGTAGTAAAAATTGAGTTTGCCACCCGATTTGAATTTTGAGCATGCACTACAAGAAATTCGCCAATAGACAACACTGAATAGACAACTGATTTTGTCTAAACTGTTGTCGTTACTAATATTTACAACAGATATTAAGAAATCTGTTGTCTTTTAGCCTGTTTTTGCGCTAATAGACAACTGATTTTATGCTCTGTTGTCTATTCTCATGTTTTTTCGAGAATAGACAACAACTTTAACAACACTTCATATCTGTTGTCTATTAGCGTGCAATTTACTCATATACAATTGATAATATCTGTTGTTAAAAGTGTGTTGTTTATATATTAACTATACAACTGATAATATCTGTTGTTAAAAGTGTGTTGGTTTATATATTAACTATGTAATATACAACTGATAATATCTGTTGTTAAAAGTGTGTTGTGACTATAAATTTATATAATTATATAATTAATATATATATATATATATATATATATAACATACTACAAAATGTATATATTTTAGTTTAATTTATAATATAATCTTTATTATATGACTAAGTGTGGAATTAAATCCCTTAATCATGCACATTATAATATATGAGTTTTCTAAACATAATTTAATAGAACTAATGAAAATATATACATAAGTGTTGAGAAAAAAAGATCCACCCAAAACTAATGAAAATTAAATTAAAACATGTTTTTGGTTCTGTAGTATTTCAGTTTTTATAACTGCTCATAGTTTTTGAAATTCATCTTGTTGTCCTCATAACATAACCAATCTTGGATGAGACTAGCATGAATTCCTCTTGAAACATTGCTTAATATGGATGCTCTGTATTCTTATTATCTATGTTAGGAAAAATGAGCTTCACCAGGTGGCTCAGCAAGCTTCCAATGTGGAGCATCTGACTGAAGTCGTCCGAAAATCAATAGGTATCACTAAAATGTTAAAACATTTGATCAAGCTTCACTACGATCAATAGTATTCTTCTAACCTTTTTCTTATTTTCAAGTTTATTTTCTTCTGATTATCTCTTTGTTAGTAATGATTACATGAGTATGTGAGACTGGCTTGTGGTTATTCACAGTTCACACAAAAAGAATACACTGAAGAAGAAATCGATGAAGTGCGATCTGAGTGGGCGGATTGCGTGCAAGATTATATATAAGGGATACGGTTAGAACTTCATATGTTTTTTTATAAGAATGAATTCATTGTGAACGACAAGTTGTGAGATTATTATAATTATATATTTTGAATAATGCAGGTGTGAGTCTTCAAGATTTCATTGAAGGATTTCATGTGAATACACTGAACAGATGCTGACTCTTTTTGATGTGTAGATATGAAATATATTTTGGTTAGCGTGACATGTACATGCTAGGTTTAAACTATCAACTAATTAGTATGCAAAACTAGTTTTGACGTATATGATATTAGTATGCACCTTTGATGCTTTGAATCATTTAGTTTCCTACATTTTGCGTACTTGAAGTAGATAACTCAGTGTATATACGTTTAACTTGCTGGGAAATTAATTGAAATGTCTATAATTTTTTTGTCTTGTTGACATTTTCAAGTATTATAGATTTTTTGTAATAATATGCAGCAATTAGATATCAATGTATTGGGAAAAGAGAACAGATTAAACATGTTAAATATATAATACTTACGACAACAGATTTTATATGTTGCGGATATCTGTTGTCCAAATTACAAACAACAACAGATATTACCTATTGTGGATATGTTGTTTTTGGAAACGACAATAGATAAAATAAGTTGTCTATTACAGCCGCAACAGATAGTAAGGCCTAATAATTCGGAAAATTTACAACACTTCAGACAAAATAACAACAGTTAATATCAGTTGTCCTCATAGAAAACCACAACAGATTTTACGTGTTGCAAATATGTTGTTGTTTCTATAAACAACAACAGATAATATATGTTGTCTATTAGTGACTTTTTACAACACCGCCATAGACATCAGATATTTTTCCACTTAGACAACAGATAATATCAGTTGTCTATTAGCGTATTTCTTGTAGTGATGGGTTGGAGATGGTCTTATAATCATGATTTTTAATGAAGTAACTCAACTTCCATATCTACCCTTTATTTCTCTATTATTAATCATGATTTATTTTTTTATTGTATGTTTTATTTGTTTGTTCTCCATATATGCATGTTGATACCAACTTAGCTCGAAGTCTAGCAATGAGAATAGCTCAACTTTCTCATCGCGACAGCCTTCTCGTAAATAGAGATAACATGGTTTTCGCAAATATATTATCGACAACAATATTGCCGTAAATAATTCGTTTTTCATCGCTTTTTGTGACAACATATTGTCAAATTATATTTTTCTTTTTTTTTTTGAGATAATTTGTTGTCGTAAAATTAGATTTTTTACAATGATTTATGTACTTGAAAAGTATTACACATTTTACTTGTATTGCGCGCCATTAAAAGTTCTATAATTGTGATGTGCACTTGTTGTTTTAAATAGTTAAATAATTAGTGACCGAGTTATGGTCTGCACAAACAACTATTGAAAAAGTAATGTTTAAAGATAGAAGGCATGCCTGTTAGAGAGCCATTTGCGATGTTTAGTATCTCTAAATGTGGAAGATTACCAATTTAAATATTTGATTAATAATCAACCATCTAATCAATGTTGAATCGTGAAAAACACCTGATTGGATCTCGATGTCACACCACTTGTTTCACTACATTAATTTAATACATGTCATGTTTTGGATAATAATATCGTCGGGATACACGTGATGTGTAGTGATTGTTCTTGAATATGATATATGAGATACTACCTCCGTCCCCATTAACTTTGCCTGGGTTGACTGACACGAATTCTAAGAAAAAACTGTTGACTTTGATGTAATGTGTTATTTTAATGTTTTTGAGTGGCAATTTTGTAATTAAAGTGTGCTTTTTGAGTGCAAAAGTTGTAAAATGAAAGAAATTGAGGGGTAAGGTAGTAAATTTTTCTTTGCCATTTTTGGGCTGGCAAAGTTAGCTAGGACAACCAAAAATGGAAAGTAGGCAAAGTTAGCAGGGACGGAGGGAGTATAACACAAAATGTAATAGGAGATTTCATGTTGTAAAACATAGACATGAAAGATTATAAATAGATTTTTATTAAAATTAAAATTTGAAAATATGATTCATATTTTGGAAAGGAAAAATTGATTTAGTAACATGATTAGAGTGTTGAAATGTGAAAGTGTAGCGTGGATCTGAAATCAAAATAAAACAATCAAAGTACACGGTGTTGTCAATGGTGTTGACAACACCAGCGTAACACACATCGGAAAAATAAATCGAAAACGAAAGATGCAGAACACAAACGATATATCCACGAGTATACAAATACTAGTGGAATGCCTTCAGGGCGAAAACTCCTTTATTGATCTTTTGTATGTATACAAGGAGATAGAAAAACCTCTAGAAGAGATTCTTCTGTACAATAACTCAATACGTCCTATGGAATGAATATGAAAACTAGGGACGTATACAAAGACTCTGAACAGCTCACTAAAAATCCCTATCTCTATGAAAACGGTCACAAGTATGCAAACTTGATGACCTACAGAAAATAAGAAAGGGCAGTGTCGTCTCTGGTGTGAATAACACAAAGCCTGACACTGTAATGCTGCAAGTGTATAGACTCGAAAATCTTTCTTGTTCGCTCTATAAAATCTTCATAATTCTTCTTCTATTTATAGAGCTCCATGCAGTACTCCACTTACTTCATGCATTACTCCACTTCTTGTTATGCTCCATGATATTCATGATCTTGATAAGAACTCATCTCCACTATCTCCACTTTCTTGGACTTGTTCTTCTTCCACTTCCATGATCTTCTCTTCTTGACTTCTTCAAGTGTTGGCTCGATCAACTTTCTCTTCATCTGCACGTTGTTTTACTCTTTCCAATTCTCACGTGTTTGATTCTTTTATCATCACGTTCCATCCTATCAAAAGAAGAGCAAATAACAACTTCCCTAAAACTAGGAAGAGTTGTTAGTTAAAGATAGGATTCTCAATTCAAAATACGTGAGTTTAAAAAGATTCAATCTTAAAAGAGATAAAACAAATCTTTTCAAAATCAATCATATCTAAATAAAATTTAACAAATCTAATTTGATTTAGGATAAAATAAGAAAAAGGAAAAATTATTTATTTGTTGGAAAATCCAACACTAACAATCTCCCATTTTTTTGCATTTTCAACTCAAAACCTAAATCAAATAGATTAGTCTCCCCCTTAATTAAATCTCCCCCTAAATCCTGCAACACAACAAACCATCATAAAGAATTAAGGATTAATCATTCAACACAATCATGAAAAAGATTCATCAAAACTTTCTCTTCCGCCACCTTTCACCATAGGAATTGCCTTACCATATCTTCTCCCCCTTTTTGAGCTGAAAATTAGCTCATAAAAAATGTTCCTCACTTTCAATGTATATCAACAAAGACGTTGGGCCAAATGTTGTCAAACAGAAGGGGCAACATCTGGTGTATAGGGCGAATCACAAATTCGATTGCCAATGAAAATTGCCTTAGCACCACCATCTTAGTAGACCGTATCTTGAAGCAAAGGACTTTAAGGACAAGAAAAAAAATAGAGAGGGAAAGAAAACAGCTTCATCCTTACCTTAGATAAAAGAGGTAGGAGCAGGTGGTATGGGCAGTGTTGAGCCAGTGTGGGCAACACCATCAGAAGACACTGCAGTAGAAGGCGACTCGAGAAGTGCTGGATAGGATTGTTTCAGCTTCTCCATAAACTCAAGAACAGCAGGGGGAATAACAGGATCAGCCATGGGAGAAATTTAGGTGAAGAAATTAGGGTTTGGAAGGAAGAAGAAGAGAGGGATCTTCGAAGAGAGATAAAAGAATTTGGAGAGTGGGAGAAAGAGAGAGAGAGAGAGAGAGAGAGAGAGAGAGAGAGAGAGAGAGCACGCAAGGTGAGTGGAGAAGTATGCTCGATTTCTGTGAATTTAAAAACAAACCTGTGCCTTTGAAATTTATAGATAAAATTAAGAGATTTAAAAAGATATGGAAATTAAGATAAAATCTCAACAAATTTTCCACAAACATAGGAGTCACTAAATTCAAATTTTAAACTGAAATTGGGTCATCCAAAAATCAAATATATCCATTAGATATGATAGAGATGAAATACAGAATCCTAGGGATGCTTAAAATTTAAATCCCATAAAAATCGCACACAATGTACCAGACTGGTGTTGTCCCTGATGTTACGTAACACTGCGATGACACCGTTAGAAAAATTTCGGCTCTTAAAAAATTCTTTCATGCACATAAATTAAATTCACACAGACCTGATCTCAACCAACCTTTTGAAAAGAGAGCATTGTCGTAGCGAGCGTCATGCTTCTAGTTACTCGGTTGTGAGATCAAGATTTTGATTCGGTTGTGGTATCTCCTACACCTTTTGACAAGGAAGCATCATCGCAGCGAACGCCGTGCCCCGAGTAACTCAGTGAGGTCACACAACACTTTTTAGCAAGTCACTAAGCTGCCTGAAAAGCATCGTCATCGCGAGCGCCGTGCTCCAAATGCTTCGTGACTTTTTATTATTTTTCGAACAAAGTGCACTATATATTATGAGCCTTTACCAAAATAGGTGTCCAAGCAAATTTTTACACATAAGGAACACACTGGTCAGGTACAAACATGCACACATATGCCTAGAAAGCCTAAAATAAAAATTGCATACTAAGGGTGTTAAGAGCGGTGTGAACAACATGGACCGTAACACCCACAAACAATGCATACGCATTCAAACAATACACAATCCGAGAGACTTCTTTAAGGATGAAAATCTCTCTAAATCTAAGGCTTTGGCAAATATATCTGCAATTTGATTTTCAGTGGATACATAATCAAGTTGGATTAACCCTTTTTCTACTAAATCCCGAATAAAGTGATGCCTAATGTCTATGTGCTTAGTGCGAGAATGTTGAACAGGATTTTTTGAAATATTAATAGCACTAGAATTATCACAAAACAGGTTCAAAGATTTATTTGAAATCCATAATCATCAAGCATTTGCCTCAACCATAAGAGTTGAGTACACCCACTACCTGCGGCTATATACTCGGATTCAACGGTGGACAAATAAACACAATTTTGTTTTCTACTATGCCATGATACGAGATTATTACCTAAGTAGAAACAACCACCACTAGTACTCTTTCCATCATCTACATCCCCTGCCCTATCGGAATCGCTAAAGCCTACCAAATTAAAGTTAGTATCTTTTGTGTACCATATACCCAAATCGATCGAACTCGAAACATACCTTATAATTCGCTTCATAGCCTGAAGATGAGAAGTTTTGGGCTCAGATTGGTAACGAGCACACACACCAACGCTCTACATGATATCGGGTCGGCTAGCGTTCAAATAAAGCAAGCTGCCGATCATCGACCTATAAAGGGTGTTGTCGATACCATCAACAACACTGTCTTTCGACAGCTTTTGTGAAGAACCCATGGGGGTTCGCATAGGCTTAGAATTTTCAAATCCAAAGCGAGATACCAAGTTTTTGGCATACTTGCTTTGTGAAATAAAAATTACATCCTTCATTTGCTTCACCTGCAAACCTAGAAAGAAAGTTAGCTCTTCAATCATACTCATTTCAAAAGTGGATGACATAGCTTGCACAAATTCATCAAGTTCACTTTGAGAAGTAGAACCAAAGACAATGTCATCTACGTAAATTTGAGCAATCATAAAACTTTGATCGTTTCTCTTAACAAAAAGAGTTCGATCGGCCATACCTCTTATGAATCCAAACTTGAGTAGAAATGTAGTCAAACGACCATACCAAGCTCGAGGAGCTTGTTTCAAACCATACAATGCTTTATTGAGTTTGTAAACATAATGAGGTTGAAAAGGATCTTCAAAATCTTTCGGTTGCTCAACATAAACTTCCTTATCCAAGAAACCATTCAAAAATGCTCCTTTAACATCCATTTGAAAAGGAGTAATTTTTAAATAACAAGCAATAGTAAGAACCAACCTAATAGATTCAATTCTAGCAACGGGTGCGAATGTTTCATCGTAATCAATGCCTTCAATTTGAGTGTACCCTTGTGCTACTAAACGTGCCTTGTTTCTTACTATGTTCCCCGACTCATCCGTTTTATTCTTAAAAATCCATTTAGTTCCAATCACATTAGTATCGGTGGGTCTAGGAACAAGAAATCAAACATCATTTCTAGTAAATTGTTCTAACTCTTCTTTCATTGCTTGTATCCAAAAAGGGGAATTCTATACACACCCCAAAAATACTAAACACACCCCAACAATAGACATGAACATTAAAATAATAAAAAAATGAATGTGTGTGTAGATGGGGTGTGTTTAGAAATGTTTGGGGTGTGTATAGAATTCCCCATCCAAAAATTAGCTTCAGAAACATTTTTGGGTTAAATTGGAGAGACAAAACAGTAGAATTTTACCTCCGAATATGTGGTTGACATACACACATGTCTTACCATTTCCTTGTAATTGATGGGTCTTTTCTACGAATTCGAACACCTTCGTTTACTCCCCCTATCACCTGTGTGGTAGGGTGATTTTTTTTGATACGAGATGGTGGATCTCTTCGAACTGAATCAGTTAGATCATCATCGCTTTCATCAGATTCTGGTTCGGCAGGTGTTGCCACTGGTGTTGCCTCTGGTGTCACAACACTAGGGGCAACATCAGTATTTCCAGTTTCACGAACAACTGGAATTTCAACGAGATCAGTCACGGCATCTTCATAAGACTTACCTATAAGATCTGAGAAATCATCAAACATAACATTAACCGATTCTTGAATAGTTCTTAATCTTAAATTGTAAACACGATAAGCATGGCTATTCAAAGAATATCCAAGAAACACGACTTTGTCACTCTTTGCATCAAACTTAGCAAGATTATCATGATCATTTAAAATGTAGCAAAGACACCCAAAAACATGAAAATGTTTAAGATTTGGCTTTTTCCTTTTCAAAAGTTCGTAAGGGGTTATTTTGCTACCCGGTCTTAAAAAGACTCGATTACCTATGTAGCAAGCCGTATTCAATGCTTCAGCCCAAAAACGTCGTGAGAGGTTTTTAGAACTGAGCATAACACATGTCATCTCTTGCAAAGTTCGATTCTTTCGTTCCACAACTCCGTTTTGTTGAGGAGTTTTTAGAGCCGAAAATTGATATTCAATCCATTTCTTTTCACAAAAATCAGCAAACAATTTGTTTTCAAATTCCTTACCATGGTCAGACCTGATACTCAAAATTTTAGTAGAAAACGAGGTCTTTATCCTTGTGTACAAAATTTTAAATTGAGAAAACGTATCCGATTTTTCATGTAAAAAGAAAATCCATGTATACCGGGAAAAATAATCAACAATAACATAGGAATACCTCTTTCCTCCAAGACTTTCAACTTCAACTGGTCCCATTAAATCCATGTGTAAAAGTTGAAAACAATGAACCGTACCTTGGTATTGTCCGTGGTGTGATACAACATTGTGGGGAACACGGGTCTGTTTACCTTTAAGGCAGTCCCCACAAACTATCTTACCATTGTGATTCATACTTGGCAGACCTTGTACAGCCTCATACTTCATCAATTTTTGGAGAGTTCGAAAATTCACATGGCCCAATTTTTGATGCCACAAAATCGTGTCATCGAAATTAGCCTTGTTACACGTGACCTTATCTCCAACAAGATAGCAATTGTCATGAGATCTTGTACCTGTCATGATACACATGTTAGACTTATCATAAACTTCACAAGAGTCCTTAGTAAATTTTACCTCAAGATTGTCATCACATAATTGACCTAGGCTAATTAAATTAGCCATAAGACCATCAAATAAAAGAACATTAGACAACCTGGGAAAACCTGGTAGATTAAGAGTTCTTTTACCAATTATTCTGCCCTTAGCACCTCCTCCGTAAGTAACGGATCCTTCAGTAAGAGGCACAAAGTTACACAAATAGTCTTTGGTTCCCGTCATGTCGCGTGAACAACCACTATCAAAGTACCAAGAACTATAAATGTTAGTCTTAAGAGCAGTAAAAACAACTTGGCAGACTTGAGCAGTTTGTTTAGGAACCCAAATTTTCTGTTTGACAGTGGTGTTATGGGTGGTGTGATGTGGCACCGGAGATAACACCAGACCACTGGCTCGATCATTTTTCAATGCTCGACAGTATGGTCTTATATGTCCATGTTGGTCCCAAGTGGTACTAGGTTTAGAGGGGGGGGGGGTGAATAAGCCTACTCAATATTTTCAATTTTTCTTCCTTAGAAGATTGTTGCTTAAGCAGTTACATCAACTTTTGAAAACAAAAGAGTTTTGCACAGCGGAAATCTTTTTTCAACAATACTTATTTTTCTGAAAAACCGTGGCTAGCTTAAATGATATACAGTCAACTGATCAGATGAGCAATGATATAAACAGCATAAAACAATAGTAAAGCACACAACAATATATAGAGGTTCGAGGGTGGAGTAATCCCTCTACATCCTCTCTTCTCCTACACAAGGAGGAACTTTCATTAGGTCTGATGGTTGATTTACGCAAGTCTCGCTAAGATAATCTAAACCTAACGAGAACTACCAGTCTTTCCCACACAGGATTACTGCACAGTGACCAAGACTCCAACCCACACAGGACTCTTGCTCTTCTACTAAGAGCGAAACCTCTAGCCCACACATGACTCTTGCTCTTCTACTAAGAGCGAAAATACTTGATCAGGCACACCCTCTGATCAAGCAACTCCACACAGTCTAACAAAGGAAATAAGACTCAAATAATGCAGGCAGCAAGCTTAAAGCAGTGGAGCTCTTTAAGCTAAGATTTGCTTGCTGCTTAGACTGGACTTGAAACTTCTTTAGTGTTTGTGAATGATCTACAGTGTATGTCTTGAGCGTTTTGTTCGCGAGAGTTTCAGGTACATTCCAAGTGTCAGTCTTCTTATATTTATAGGTGTTTTGAAATTTTGTCCGTTGGAGAGAAGATCTGATTTGCTGTCTCCATGGAGTGATGTGACTTTTTCGTACTCTGTTTCGTTCAAGTTGTCACTCAGAGGCTACAATTGCCGTCCTAGTCTGACATATCTTCAGACTTCCCTTTTTGCTTTTTGATACGTGGCACTCTTTGGTTGGTTGCAACTACGGCTTGTGCTTACCGTAAACTTTTGTGCACGTTCTTCTAGATAACTGCTACTTAATTCTCAGGTAGCTGTAGCTTTTCTGATACTTCAGTATCCTCTTCCTATATCTCAGCATCCTTGGTCAGTTTTCCAATCAGCATCATATCCAAAGCAGTCCGCTGTTTTTGTTTTTGTGGTTTTTGTGCAGCAAAGTCTTCAAGTTCTAACAGAGAAATCTAATACACAGGATCCTAGGTTCCTATTCTATTACATGTTTTGTCATTGATCAAAATCTTACACAATGTTCTTTACAATTTCCCCCTTTTTGATGATGACAAAACTTTTTCTAAGAGGATCAAACAATAAGTTTAGCAGTTTCTAACCGGATCAACAAACATACACATTTTCAATTATACGTGAAGGAAATTAAACATAAGTTCACGAGTATTGAGCTTTTACTGAATCAAACCAGATGTATATTCATATCAAGTTTAAACATGATCAGATTAAAAAAAATAATAGAATAAACAGAAGAAAATGTGTAATCAGTGAGTCAAGAGTTTTACTGCGGCTTGAACCAGGAAACTTTTCTTCTTTCATACTTTGACCCCGTCCACCAATTATGGAGAGACTCTTGATAGGTTGGTTCCATCATTTGTTTCATCTCAGGCATCTCCTCGTATCTCAACCAGAAATCTTCACAGAAAGGAATGAATTCCCCTTTCTTTAATCTCCCTTTTAGCTTCAACTGTATTGGAAGCACACCTCTACTGGCAAGGTTTCTGAAACATTTGAGCCCTTCACGATGATTTTTCCCTTTGATAATTATGGACTCCTTGCATAGCTTGATGTACTACTTTATATACTCTGCCTGTTTGAAAGTGTTGATCTGCGGAAAGGATGGACAACGATTGGTAAGCAGATCAATCTCAGGAAGCTCCCATTCTTGAAATCTGGAACTTCTGCAGTCTGAACTTCCATCTAAAAAGATACAAAGTGATTCTAGTGCATTCCCTTATTCTGCAGCAAGAGCTTCCAGATCAAGTTGTTTCTGAGGATGGAAAAGTTTGGATATCATCTCGTTTGCAAATCTTTCAAAGTGAGCATGTAACACCCCCTTCTAGTGAGATTATTATATCTACTAAAACATGCGTAACCTTTACGATATAAAACTTATTTTTAAAATTTTGTAAAATTCTTTCTTTAAACAGCGGAAACAAATTTTCTTAAGAAACATGTGAGACATTTTAGTTTTGTTTAAAACATTTGGGAAACAAAATTTAACCTCTAATCATGATGTCAAATTAAGTATCAAACTCATGAAAAATCTTAAACCAATTCCGAGGTTCCGTCGTCACCACCAATCACCCTTCAGTGCTGCTACCTCATCACATAACCTTTAACTTGATCTGCAGTATGAGGTAAATACTATAAGCGAAACGCTTAGTAGGCACATCATCTAATCTCACAAAACATTTTTTTTTTTGCAACACTTAAAGAAAACTGGAAACATATCAACTAATTAAATCAATATAATATACCGGTATTCTTGAAAATAATATACTATTATACTCGAAAATAATATACTGTGGGCCCAGACATGGTACCAATGCGCGCAACTCCGAAGAATCCGCCACCAAATCCAACCGGAGCAACTGATAACTGTAGGGCGGTCTGGGAGCCCTTAATTTCTTCCTGTGGGCGGTCTGAGAGCCCGGTACCAGTCTCTAAAATATATAAAATAATACTATATATATACATACTTTCTCAAAATATACTTTCTTAATTCATACATAACATGACTCACTAGCATCTTGTACATGATCAAATACACAAAAGCACATCACTTAACAAATCATTAAAGCATACTCACATAACACAACACAACACAACACATAGGTAAAATGACATCAATAATAAACAAATAATTTGGAACTACTCATACTGCAGGTGAGAGATGTACTTACCTGATGCTCCCAAAATTTACAATATCTCAAAACTTTCGAACTTGTTTTAAGCATTCTCAATCAAATCTAGAACATGATTAATTGATGATGTTAGAATAAATCGAATACCCATTGAATATATAGCCTTTTAAGTCCTTTCTATTACAACATAAAATTCTTCAATAATGCTGCTGCATTGCTAAATTGATGTCTAAAAGTTTAATCAAACATACGAATTACAATGCACCTTCGTTGTACATATTCGTTCCTATTGCATTGCTATATTTTTAAAAACTATTTTGCCAAATTGTACCATATATATACTGATAATCAGATTGCTAAACGACTATACGATAGTAAATAATAGAGACTGTTATTGAACAATGTAACATTACATTATAACAATGATTTATGTGTCATTAGCTTGCTACTGTCATTAGCACTTCAAACTTCAATAAACTAATAAATCTAAAACTTACAAAACCTAAGAATTAGTGTGGCTGACTCCAAAATTCTTTATTTAATTACACACTTATTCCCTAATAATCTTTTCTAACTCAATCTTATTTATTTATCTTCAAATCCGAAAGATATGCAAATTTGAAAGTATCCATCATAAATATATCAATTCAATAGGACACTATAACTCATTTGATATAATAATCTGATAAATTCAACATGAAAACAAATAAATCCCTAAACTAATCTTAGTCATAAATTAATCAGTCTGACTAACATTGAGGCTCTTGTCGTAAAAATTACTATGAATTAATTGGTAGAATACAAAAACCCATTAAGCCATAAACTCATTAGGAATGCTCTAATACTAGATAGACATTTAATCAATTAAAAAAGTATTTATATTACTTTTATCCAACTGTCATGCCTACTAATATCAATAATATTCTATTACTAGTTTGAATCTAAACCATCATCCAAAACCAAATAAGCAGTCATATTTCTTCAGATTACGTCATATTATGAATGGGAGTACTGATATAAACAAGAGTTTAAGATTAAATAAATTTATTAACATCGCTCTGTTCGTACTTAATTTTACTATTTAAACACAAAATTCTAATCTTAAAATGTACTAAAAAGAATGTGTTACTAATCATTTCATTACCCTCATCCCAGTAAATGGGACATCGAATATTTTCTAATCCATATATTCCACTAGCTAGTTTCTTTCTTTTTCTGTAATCATAATAGTAGTATAATTATTGAACTAATTCACACCTCATTAAGTAATTAAGGAAACAACTAATGAAGATACAAAACAGTTGAAACCTTACCAATAGGTGATCGTGTGTGTCTAGCAACTCGGCTGCAAAGTTGTTTCTTTTGTTTTCTCTCGTTCTCTCCCTTTCTTGTTTCATTTTTTTTTTCTTTCTAGGTTTTACCCAATATTTATATAAATTCTTAATTTCTCTTCACCTCCTTAGTAAATGTGGTTTCCTAGTATTTCTCAACAACTTATTTGATCGATCTATTTATCTCAACTAATTAATTTAAATCATGTTAATTACTGATGTGTAGGTGGAAAACACAACGTACATATACTTATTCAATAATGAGAAATTCAGATCGATCACAAGAGAATGTATATGCACAAGATGAAGAAAAAGACTTGCTCAATAAGAAAGTTTTTTGTATTCAGAAAAAATGTAAAGTGCCTTGGGTGTACAATTTTTCTCCTATTTATACTTCTCCTCTCAGGAGGACATTTCAGTCATTTTCCCTGATATTTCTTGTTGGTTAAGCCACATTTTCTATTTCTTTTGTCAAGGTACTTTCTCTATTGCCAAAGGTATACCACTTTTTCTCCAGAATCTTCCAATTTCTGTTATGTGGGGAGATATTTTTCCTTTTGTCTTTTGTAGCCATGTCAGCTACTCTCCTAGCATGCTCATCATTGCTTTTTCTAAGTTGTTATCCTCTCCTTCGCGCGTACAGAATCCGTTCGGCTGCCAATGATTATGGGATCGCCGCTTCTGCCTTATCAAGTCTTGGAAGCTCTGCAGCCCCTTCTATTTGCGTGATGTGTCCACTTCTTTCTGCTTTCGCTTCTGTGTAGCAGGAGTTCTGTTAATTTATGGTGACGTGGAATATCTCTGCTTCGCACTTCTCTTTCCTTGTTCACTTCTGTTTCCACATCTGCATTGGAGGAGTTCTGCTATTCTATGATTACGTGGAGTATCTTTGCTTTCCTTTCTTCTTTTCTTCACCACTTCTGTTATGACGTCTGCACCAAGAGAGTTCTGCTATTCCGTGATTACGCTGAATATCTCTGCTTTCCTTTCTTCTTTTCATCGCTACTTCTGCTATGACGTCTGCACCAAGAGAGTTCTGCTTTGTATATTTATTCAATAACTTTATCCTATCCACATCAGCTACTCCCCCTGGTGCGGTCGAGCGGATCTGGTTTGGCAGAGCTGGTCGATCGCAGCACTTCTTGTTCTTTTCCCTCTCGAGCAGAGAGCTAATTTTCCCCTTAGCTACTCCCCCTGGTGCGGTCGAGCAGATCTGGTTTGGCAGAGCTGGTCGATCGCAGCACTTCTTGTTCTTTTCCCTCTCGAGCAGAGAGCTAATTTTCCCCTTAGCTACTCCCCCTGGTGCAGTCGAGCAGATCTGGTTTGGCAGAGCTGGTCGATCGCAGCATTTCTTGTTCTTTCCCCTCTTGAGCAGAGAGCTAATTTTCTCCTTAGCTACTCCCCCTGGTGCGGTCGAGCAGATCTGGTTTGGCAGAGCTGGTCGATCGCAGCACTTCTTGTTCTTTTCCCTCTCGAGCAGAGAGCTAATTTTCCCCTTAGCTACTCCCCCTGGTGCGGTCGAGCGGATCTGGTTTGGCAGAGCTGGTCGATCGCAGCATTTCTTGTTCTTTCCCCTCTTGAGCAGAGAGCTAATTTTCCCCTTAGCTACTCCCCCTGGTGCGGTCGAGCAGATCTGGTTTGGCAGAGCTGGTCGATCGCAGCACTTCTTGTTCTTTTCCCTCTCGATCCGCAGTTCTTCCCACGCGCTATGTCTTTTCCTTCTTCTTGAAGATCTTAGCGAATCTCTTAAATCTGACAATAAATGTCCTATCACCTTCACTTTTTGGTACATCACATTAAATGCATGTGATCTACTCCATCCACGTGTCGACCATCCCCCGGTGGATTTCAAAGAGTCATATCTTCTCCCGATAAACGTTTCGAATTTACCCTAATTTCACATTTCCCCCCCTTTTCACTCATACGCCTCTTTCTCTCTCTTTTTCCTTTTCGCAATTCCTTCGTCTTCTCCGGCGGTTCTCAGGCTGTAGTCTTTTGGGATTCTTCCTCCGGTGATTCTTCTTCTTCCTCTTCTTGTTCTTCATTTGCTTCCTTTGGTTTTCGATGGCGAGAGGAGGTAATTTCTGACTTTTGCTTGTTTTGGTGTTTTTGTGTTCCTGTGCAGTGCCTGTGTGCTCGTAGATTGAAAGATATTTGTTGTCGCATTTGTTGGGTTTGGTTTGTTGCTCGTGTTGGGAGGATTCTTGTTAATAAAAAACCCCCTTTTCATCTTTTCTTGTGATTATGGATTCTTCTGGCCAAGAGACTAACTCCTCTGATGTTCAAATGATGGAGGGTGTTTCTCCTTCTGCCCTCCCTTTGCCTAGTGATCAGACTTCCTCTAGTTCCTCTAAGAGTCCCTCTGTTCCAGTAGAGGAGGTAGAAGAGCCGTCTGCTTCGAGCGCTGAGCCTCTTAATTATAGTATATCCGACCCGAATTTTAATGCTGTTAGTCATAGGACTGTTTTCTCTCCCGATCGTGTTGATTTTCTTCGATTGGCATATAACATTCCTCAGGATTTTAGTTTATGCTGTCCTGCTGGTCATCAGAGACCCAATTTTCTTTCAGGGCGCATGCTTGCCTTCTGGTGTTCTCAATTGAAGGCCGGTGTGCGCTTTCCTGTGAATCCCTATCTCTGTAGATTATCCTATTTCTATCAAGTTCCCTTAAACCAGTTTACACCTTCTGCCATTCGACTCATGCTTGGCTTTTACATTATTTTAAAAGGCAACGGGGGTAATCCTACTGCCGAACTCTTTTTCTCTAATTTTCCTCTTAAGTTTAAACCTCCTTTCTTTTATGTTACCGCTGACCCTCGAGGTCTGATTCATTTCTTGGGGAAGCCCCAGAGCCGAGATAAGAATTGGAAGGAAGACTATTTCTTCATTTCCTGGTCTGACATGTGGGACTTCCCAGTGGGCCCTTGGCTGTATACTAAACCCCTAATAAAGAAGGAATTTTTTGTCAACTGTCCTCCTTCTGACCGTGAAATAATTGAGGCCTTAAACACTTCTGTGGATGAAGTAGGGCCCTTCGATATAGTTAGTCTTGTAGAGCAGCCCTCTGTGTTATCGTATTTTGGTCTTTGTTCTGGAGAGACCACTTGTCCTACTGAATTTGGTATTCTCTTCTTCTGTTATTTTTCTTCTCCTGCTTGCTTGTTGATTGTTTGTGTCCTTAACTGTTGAGTGGTTTTGATGGTGCAGAGCCTGCATGGAGGAGGACTATTCCTCGCAGAGACTCCAATCCCCCACCTCGGCCGCAGACAGAGGTAGCTCTGACTTCCGAAGCTCAAGCAGCTGTACCTCTTCCAGTTGTTGCCAGAAGTGACAGAGGCAAGCGTCCTCTGAGCACCCCTGATCCTACCTCTGATGCCCAACGGCCACGTCTGCAATCTCCTGGCAGAGGTGGACACGAAGGGAGAGAGCGCTCTCGATCGAATCGAGTGAGAGCTTCCGCAAACGACGCTTTTACTCTGGAACTCCCAAAGTCTCTTCTGGAGCTTACTGCGGAGGAATCACGCTAATTCCTTCAGCTCTGCCTGACTCCCGCGGATACCTTTGCTTTGAGCAAACTCTCTCTGGATAATGAGTTGGCTATGAGCGCTCACTGTGCTTTGAGGGTATTCTATTGTTCCCTCCTTTTTCTTTATTTCTTATGCTCTTTTGCACCTCGTTTCATTGTGCCCTTTTTTGCAGAGCTTGGTCCATTTGAGCCGTCTTCAGGCTAAGGCGGCTTCTGCTGTGGATCCTGCTCCAGCGCTCTTGGAGAAGGACAACGAGATTTCCTCGTTGAAATTTAAGCTGGTGGAGCAGGAGAAACAGCTCAAGGAACAGCGGAAGGAGGCAGAATTCTGGAGGAAGAAGGCTGCCGAGGAAAAGAGTCGCAGTCGAGAATATGGGGCTAGGAAGTTTTCTGAAGGAGTGGAAGCATGTAAGAAGAATCTTCATATGACGGCAGCGGGGCAGAGCTTTCTAGAAGAGGTGGTCACTGGGCTGAAGGAGGCCTATCTCAGGAGTACCAGCTCTTTGGTTGACTTTGGGCCCCACATAGGCCATTATTATGGTTATGGGTTTGATTCAGCCCTGAAACAGGCGCAGGACCAAGGTTTTTCTGGGGTCCTTGATTTTAACGCTCCTCTGGATGATCTACCAGCCTCCCCTTTCTTTGAGGGTGACCCTTTGGAGGATCCAGATTCTCCGTGGTGGCTGCCGGTTTTGCAGAAGGCATATGCCAGGCTATGCTCTGCAACCAACGACGCCTTCACTCCTGTGGACCCGGCTTCCTGCAAGTTCCCACTACTGCCAGCACCACCTTTGTCTGATCCTCCCGTGGTGGATCTGATAGTGTTGAGTGGAGATTCCTCTGAGATAGCAACAGGAGCGCCTCTTCAGCCACTCTCCGGAACTCTTCCAGAACCGCAAGGTCCAGAGGAGCCAGCCTCATCTGATCCTCCTACCGAAGTCGTCCCTTCTGCAGATTGACCTTCCTGACTTTTGGAATTATGCTTTTACAAACAATCTTCATTTTCCTGTTTTATGCTTGGGACAAATTTATGCTTTCTTATGCTTAGACCATCTTTTATTTGTTTTTCGTTGAATGTTCTGATGTTTCTTTTTTCATACCTACTGTTGCAAATACCCACGACACTCTCTTTATTATTGCCAAGATTTTGTTATTCATGCTTGTGGTGTGACCTTTTTCAGTAATATGCTTATAAAAATGACAACGCTATTTCACCCAAACAGAAAATGCAATTCAATATAGATAATCTAAGTAGGCAAATTCAAAACGAAAAACACGAGAGAAATTATATTCAAAGACAACAGTACTTGTAAGACAATTTCTTAAGTAATGTCCTTTCAAGTTAGTCGGTTTCAGAAGCTTCTTCTCGTTTTCCCTCTTCCGCTTTTTCATCCACCAACTTTCAAGTCATATCTGCAAGTAAAGGAGTAGTGTGTGTGGGTTATCAATCGAATAAATATGTCAGTTTTTTAAGGCAAGAGGGCCTTGGCCGCACCGACCCTAATCAGAGATATGCTAGACCCGGAGGTTCGCCTCTGTTAAGGTGGCTGCTTTCTAGGGCGGTTTTGACTTCTGGCCCCACCAACCTTAGTCAGAGATGTGCTAGACCCGGGGGTCCGCTTCTGCTAAGGTGGCTGCTTTCTAGGGCAGTTTCGACTTTTGGCCCCACCAACCTTAGTCAGAGATGTGTTAGACCCGGGGGTCCGCCTCTGCTAAGGTGGCTGCTTTCTAGGGCAGTTTCGATTTTTGGCCCCACCAACCTTAGTCAGAGATGTGCTAGACCCGGGGGTCCACCTCTGCTAAGGTGGCTGCTTTCTAGGGCAGTTTCGACTTTTGGCCCCACCAACCTTAGTCAGAGATGTGCTAGACCCGGGGGTCCGCCTCTGCTAAGGTGGCTGCTTTCTAGGGCAGTTTCGATTTTTGGCCCCACCAACCTTAGTCAGAGATGTGCTAGACCCGGGGGTCCGCCTCTGCTAAGGTGGCTGCTTTCTAGGGCAGTTTCGACTTTTGGCCCCACCAACCTTAGTCAGAGATGTGCTAGACCCGGGGGTCCGCCTCTGCTAAGGCGGCTGCTTTCTAGGGCAGATTTGGCTTCTGGCCCCACCGACCTTAATCAGAGATGTGCTAGACCCGGAGGTCTGCCTCTGCTAAGGCGGCTGCTTTCTAGGGCAGTTTTGACTTCTGCCCCCACCGACCTTAGTCAGAGATGTGCTAGACCCGGAGGTCTGCCTCTGCTAAGGTGGCTGCTTTCTAGGGCAATTTTTCAAGTTTATGGGGTGTTTCTTACTTGTTTCTTCTAGGCGTAATATCTTTTGAGATTGCCGATGTTCCACGGTCGGGTTACTTCCTTCCCTTCTGCTGTCATCAACCGATAAGCTCCCCCTTTTAACACCTCTGATACAATATACGGTCCTTCCCAGTTCGGCTCCAGCTTTCCCTTAGGTTTTAAAGCATCGGCTTTCCTGAGGACCAGATCTCCCTTGTTCAAACGTCGTGGTCGCACCTTTTTGTCATACGCTGCCTTTACTCTACTCTTGAACTTCTCAATTTTCAATCGTGCTGCCTCTCTGTCTTCTTCAAGCAGATCTAGATCCTCCTTCATGAGTCTCTCATTCTGTTCTTCCTCAAATGTCATGATCCTATGGGTTTCCATACCCACTTCTGCTGGGATTACGGCGTTGGCCCCATATACCAGATTGAAGGGGGTCATGTCTGTTGCTACCCTTGGTGTCGTCCTGTAAGCCCACAGGACCGAATCCAACTCTTCCACCCAATTGCCTTTCAGGGTTTCTATCCGTGCTTTCAGTCCATTGATGATAGTTCTGTTAGTGACTTCCACTTGACCGTTTGCTTGGGGATGAGCTACTGCCGCGAACCTTTGGGTGATCTTCATCTCCGTACACCAAGCTTTAATCTTTTTTCCACAGAATTGCGTGCCATTATCTGAAATCAAAACTCTGGGTATTCCGTATCGACAGCAGATCTGCTTCCATAGGAACTTTATGACACTCTGCTCGTCGATTTTCCCCAATGGCTCAGCCTCCACCCATTTTGTGAAATAATCGATAGCCACTATCAGGAATTTTTTCTGCCCTTTGGACAAGGGCAATGGTCCTACTAAGTCTACCCCCCATTGAGCGAAAGGACATGGGGAACACATTGTTCTCAATTCTTCCGCTGGACTGTGAATCAGAGATGCGTGAATTTGGCAACTATGGCACTTCTGCACTAACTCCTTGGCGTCTGCATTCATGGTGGGCCAAAAGTATCCTGCTCGTAGGATCTTTCGAGTCAATGTTCTTGATCCCACATGATCACCTCCACATCCTTCATGTGCTTCTCGCAGCACGTATAACCCTTCGTCCTTATTTAAACACCGTAGGTATGCCTGCGAGAACGATCGTCGGTAGAGCTGTTCCCCTATGATGCAATACTTCAGAGTTTCTTTAGTCCACTTCAAGGTTGTCAATGTTTCTGCTTTCCTCAGCTCGTTTATGATGGGCGTTCTCCAATCATCTGCTTCCTCCACCTCTGCCACCTCTGCTACCCCGACTGACTTTTCCGCCACCAACAAAGTTATTCTTCTCGGCTGCAAGAGTGGATAAGAACTGGCGATCTTGGCTAGATAATCTGCTTGAGCATTCTCAGCCCTCGGGATTTGTTTCAGCTCAAATTTGTTAAAGGATAGTTGGATTTTGGCGATTTCCCTTAAGTATTCGGACAATGACTCCTTTTTTACTTCATATGTCCCTCCAAATTGCTGAAACACCAATTGCGAATCGGTGTGGGCTACTAAGTCACTTCCCCCGGCCTCCTTCACTATGTTCATGCCCCGTATTAAAGCTTCGTACTCTGCCTCATTGTTAGACACGGAATAGTTTAACTTGATGGCATACTGCATGTCCTGCCCTCCTGGGCATTCTACCAGCACTCCCACTCCGCAGCCATCCTTGGTAGCAGAACCATCCACAAAGATTTTCCAGATCTGTTCCTCCTCTGGCAGAGCTTGTGATTCTTGTATGAAATCTGCCAAAGCCTGTGCTTTGATGGCTTTTCGGGGTTCGAACTCCACGTCATAAGCCCCGAGCTCCACTGCCCACTTGACCATTCTACCAGAGGTGTCTGCCTTGCCCATGGTCTGCGCCAGCGGGTAATTGGTGCGCGTGACTATTTTATGCGACAGGAAGTAGGGGCGCAGTCTCCTAGCTGTGGTGATAACGGCTAACCCAGCCTTCTCTATCTCTGCATACCGGGTTTCGGGTCCTTGTAACATATGACTGACGTAGTATACTGGCGTTTGTTGTCGCCCCATCTCCCGTACCAGAACTGTACTAACTGCTGCCTCTCCAACTGAGAGGTACATGTATAGAGTTTCATCCTTCTCAGGCTTGGAGAGCTGTGGTAGACTGGCGAGGTATTCTTTCAGTTCTTTGAAGGCTTGGTCGCATTCCTCTGACCATTGGAATCTGCATCCCTTCCTCAATATTTTGAAGAAAGGATAGCTCTTATCCGCCGATTTAGAGACAAAACGGTTCAGTGCAGTTATTCTCCCCAACAGCCTTTGCACCTCCTTGACATTTTTGGGTGGGGCCATATCCATCACCGCTTTCACTTTCTCTGGATTAACTTTTATGCCTTCTTTAGTAACTATAAATCCCAAGAATTTCCCTGTCGTCACGCCAAAGCTGCACTTCTCTGGGTTCAGCTTCATCCCGCTGCCACGTATGATCGTAAAGGCCTCTTCCAGATCTGCAATGTGTTGCTCGGCCTCTTTGCTTTTTATCAACATGTCGTCTACATAAACCTCCATATTTCTGCCAACCAGTGTTTTGAATAGCTTGTCTACCATACGTTGGTAGGTGGCTCCCGCGTTCTTTAGTCCGAAAGGCATACGCACATATCCATAAGTCCCGGCAGCTGTGATGAAGCAGACCTTTTTGACGTCCGCAGGATCCAACTGGATCTGGTGATACCCCTGGTAAGCATCCATCAGAGACAAACGGGCACATCCAGATGTGGAATCCACTAATTGATCTATGCGAGGCAGCGGATAATGATCTTTGGGGCAGGCCTTATTCAGGTCACGGAAATCAATACACATGCGCCATTTCTGGTTGGGCTTAGGCACCAAGACAGCGTTGGATAACCATTCCGGGAACTGAACGGGCACTATGTGTCCTGAGTCCAATAACTTCTGGGCTTCTGCCTGAATGATTTTGTCTTTTTCTGCTCCGAAATTCCGAAGCCTCTGCTTAACGGGTCTCACTTCGGGACTGATGTTGAGCCGATGTATCGCAATATCTGGGTGGATACCTTTCATATCTGCTGCTTGAAAGGCGAACAGGTCGGCATTCCTCCTCAAGCATTCAATCAATTCCGCCTGTTCTGCTCCTGGGATTTCTGCGCTGATCTTAGTACAGAATCCCTCTTTCCCTGGATACAGCTCTACCGATAGGAGTTCTCCGTCTGCTGCCATTTTCTTGGGCTCTTCTTCCTCCTCCCCATCTGTTTTCTGCCGTTTCGTTTTGACCTCCTCGTCTACAGCTCTGCTCACCACTGGCGAAGACCACTTATGTGCTACCCTAATAGATTCAACATAGCACTTTCTCGAGTGTACTTGGTTCGCCTTCAGCTCTCCTACACCTGCAGACGTGGGGAACTTGACTTTCATATAATATGTGGAGACTACAGCTTTCAGCTCATTTAATATTGGTCGTCCAAATATAACATTGTACGCGGAAGGAGCATCAACTATTAGGAAATCCATCATTAGTCTCTTCTGCCTTGGCCACTCTCCTACCAAAACATGCAGAGTCACCACCCCCAAAGGGTGGACTGCTCCTCCCGTGAAACCGTACAGTGCCGTGTTCACTGGGCGGATCTGGGTTCTGATGTCCATTCTCTCAAAGCACTCTTTATATATGATGTCTGCAGAGCTCCCTGTATCCACAAATACTCTGGCAACATCATACCCAGCTATCTCCGCCGTCACCACCAAAGAGTCGTTGTGAGGTTTAAGCATGGGAGTTTCATCGGCTGCTCCGAACACGATATCCGGAGACGGTTGAACCTCCGACACCTCCATGTGTTGGTCATGCCATCCCTGCGCATATCTCAGGGCCGACTTCCGGGCTCTGTTTGAATCTCCTCCCTGAGGGCCGCCAGCAATCATATTAATAAAGCCTTTTTTCGGTGGTGGGGGTAGATCTTTTTCCTCATTTCCCCTTTCCTTGTCTTGAACGCCCTCTCTTTCTTCCGATCTCTCATTCCTCTTCCCATAACTTCCAGCATAAGTCTTGCTCTTATCTTCAAATCCCTTCAATGCCCCAGCTCTGACCAGGCGTTCTATCTCATTTTTCAGATGCCTGCACTCGTTCGTGTCATGACCATATTCATTGTGAAATAGGCAGAAGTATCGTCCCTTCGGTCTTGTTGGGGCTTGAGGTCTGTTGGGAGGGAACCTGAATGGAGCGGTCTTCTCGGAGAGCTGGAACACTCTTGCCAGTGGGGCTTTCAACGGAGTATATCGGGCATAATCTCCTCTGCCGAGGTCTTCTTCCCGTCTTCTGTCATCAAATCTGGGCTCCCCATGTCTCCGCATATTCACTTCTCTGGGGGCCGGTTTCTCTGCTCTCTTGGCACGGCTGACGTCTTCGAGATTAATAAACTTATCTGCCCGAGCTAAGACCTCCTCAAAAGTATTAGCTGGTCTCTTGGCCAATGAGCGGAATAAGTCCCCCTCTCGCAGACCTTGTACTATGGCGCTGATTTTTACCTCTGCCGTAGCAGACGGTACCTCCAGGGCAGCGGTACTAAACCGTTTTATGAAAGCTCTCAAGGACTCCTCAGCCCCTTGCTTCAATGTGAATAGAGACTGAGATGTTCTCCTTTGTCTTCTGGCACTAGCGAACTGGTGGAGGAAAGCAGAACTAAAGTCGTGGAAGGAATGGATGCTGTCTTCTGTTAACTGCCCGAACCGTCTCTGGGCAACTTGTGTAAGTGTGGTCAAGAATACTCTGCATTTGACCCCATCCGTGTATTGATGGAGGAGGGCCACATTCTCGAAGCGCAGAAGATGATCGTACGGATCCGCCGTTCCGTCATATTCAAAGGTTAAGGGTTTGAAATTTACCGGCAACTCGTCCATCCGAACTGCCACTGAAAATGGACTTCCTCCTGGCATCTGGATCTGACTAGTGGTGCCTATCCTCTGCCTCAGCAATAGTATCTCCCTCTGCATAGCTTCCATCTGTCTTTGTACTTCTTGATCTTTCGTCCGTTGTGCGGAGACGTCTGCCGACGACACCTCGTGAGAAGCATATTTCCATTGAGATGGGTGACTATCTGCACTCTGTTCCAGCGCCGCTCCCGATCGGCCTGGCCGATCTGCTTGTGCAGGGATCTTGGTAGCCTCTGTTTCCAGAAACTCTCGCCTTCCTCCTTCTTTTCCTTGCTCAGCGGCCGCTTTGTCTAAAGCTTTCTGTACGGCGGAATGGATGAGACCATCCAGCTGTTCTGGGGTGAAGGTCCACATGCCTGGTATAGCCGGTTCCCTCACCTCTTCCGCTCCCTCCTTCGCCCTTGATGTTTCTGGCCTAGCTCACTACAAGAAAAACGCCCTACGACAACGCACTATATGTGTTGTCTTTGCTTGGAACAGGGGGTTGTAGTATCTACCGTTGTAAAAAATGTGCGCTCTACGACAACGCACTATATGCGTTGTCTTTGGTCTTTACGACAACGCATATAAAGCATTGCTTATTTGTGTTGTAATTTTTTAATTCGCAACGCATTGTACAACACATAAAGAGTGTTATATTTTCCTAACAACAACACAACTTTTTGCAACCCTTATTAGCGTTGTCTTTCTTGTTCTCTACTCAGTTTTTTTGCAATGCTTTTTTAAGCGTTGTCTTTCTGGAAAAAGCGTTGTCTTTCTTGAAATATTATTCTTGTTATATTTTGTACCCTGTAATAATTATATAATATTTATAAATAATTATAATAAGCAACAAATGAATTAAAAACGTATTTAAACACAAAGTATACCATAAATTCTCCCACAATACGTCTAGCCATAATACTACAAATATATTATCCAATTTTACATCTAAAAACTCCACCAATAACATCGATAATTTCGATCGTCTCAATAATAATAAAACTTTGTCCAAATTAAGACCATCACAACCTTCACAAAAACACCTTCCAATAGCATCATGACCATTGATTGTTTTAAGTTAGACATTTGTCTGTAATGTTTATCAAAATGCAATAACACTTTCACAGTAAAGAATCTCTTAAACAGAGTGACATATTAGAGCGCATATGCCACATAAATATGCAGAGGAAAATTATGCCCCAAGACATTATTGCTAAGAGCTTCTCACCCTATAGGTGGCAGATTTGGACAGTTGGTACACATTGGATCAATTCTGAACTCTTCAACAGGCTCATGTGCAGACTGAGGCTCATGTATCTGGCAGTTATCAGATTTTGGGGAAAACCCTGACTTAGGTGCAGCTCTATCCGCACTCAATCCTTCAGTAGAACGATTTGAAACACATTCCGATTGATAAAGCATGTCATTAGCTATGGGATACCCCAAATACTGCAGATGAACACGTATCTGAAAGTGAGAAGTTTCCAGTTAGTGAAAAATGTCAACCACAATATGCAAATATTGAAATAAGAAAAAAAAAATGTGGTCAGGTCTTTTAGCCTAATTAGATGTGAACTCAAATCAAATGTTCATTATTAAATAAGAAAAAAAGGTCTAACTGAAGAACATGATGGAATTTTTGTGATGAAGGCATGTTGTAAGCAGAAATCAACATAATTTCTCAAAGCAATATACTTCGATTACCTGATGCGTCCTTCCGGTGATTGGTTCACACAGTAAGCTCTGGGTTCCACTAGTACTAATTCCAGTGAATTTGGTACAAGAGGCTTTCCCTTTAGAAGGATTCTTCCCGTTTGAACCATTTTCCAACTGCAAATGTCTAATGTGATGATACTGCTACTAGGTGCTAAAATTACTTGAGAGAAAGAAAAAAAAAAAAGGTGTCACAGCATTTATGCAGGAATTTGCCTAAACAATTTACAAGCAGACGTATCATCATAAAAAGGTGATCAGAAGAGGACTCTGATGTTGCATCCTGCAACAATTCAGACACTCCCCTAACTTATTAGGAAGTGCAAACTATTGTAGATCATGTCAGAACATCTATAGCATATTTTAGAAATAAAGACATCTAATAAGGCAGGTTAATGTCACTAAATCATGAAGAGGCATAGCTGAAAAGTAAAAGAATACAATTTTATTTTTATTCACATTAACAAATGAATAAAACGATGACTGGATCAGTAATAATGACCTTATGAACAGAACAAAACACTTGGCGAGTATTTGGAAGAAGAGGAATAAGACTTCTTACCTCCACTGTGCTCTTTCCTTCTCGAGCGTTATAGTTGACATTTACATTAGCAACTTTCTGTAAATAAAACATATGAAAATTAAGTATAAGTAAAAGTAAAAGCAAAAATACTCTTTGGAAAGAGGTGGATTGATCTAGCAAGGAAAATTAAGTTATTTAAAACACATTTTAAGTACCTCATTATCAGGGAATACTCCTATGACCCTCGCAATATATTGTTTCTTGACCTCTCCCGATTCAATCTGAAGCAAGGTCGTACAGCATAAAAACAATAATGACAGTAAGAAAGCAGTCATGACAGAATAACTTCAAGTGATAAACAGAGCACATGCTATGCATATTGTTTGAGTTATTAAACAGTGAATTTGCTCTCCACTTTCATGGTTTATGATCTAAGATAATGTAGATTACTAGATAATCAATATCCTACTAAACCATGTGTTCACTATCACCCATATCCAGGAAAACTACTGAGATTTTAGGCTTCAAAAGCAGAACGTCACCTGCCCTTGAAGGGGAGTAGATAAATATTTAAACGGTTGTCCTCTTTGATGGTTTAAGGCTTTAAGCTTTCAGATGAGGTGATCATTTAATGCACATGAAAGAATGACAAAGAAACTCACCAAACTTCATGTAATAATTTTAAGAAGTCATTATACATTATTTGGCCAGCAATAAGCACATCAATTCAACGAGAATACCTGTTGCCTGAAAATGTCAGCTTTCGTAGCATTTCTTGCTAGGATAAGAAGTCCAGAGACCAAGCGATCTAGTCGATGAATTGCTGGTTTTAAAAAGTCAAGGATATGAAAATAAAGAAATAATAAACTATTGCCTTAAGCCGGCTAATAGATAGAATTGTTGATTATTCACCAAAGCCAAGCAAAACTAGGATACGAAATAATGATCCCAATTCATGTTCTGCTTGAAGTATACCAACGACAGTGTTCTTC
Organism: Scutellaria baicalensis; assembly: GCA_005771605.1. Taxonomy (NCBI): domain Eukaryota; kingdom Viridiplantae; phylum Streptophyta; class Magnoliopsida; order Lamiales; family Lamiaceae; genus Scutellaria; species Scutellaria baicalensis. The sequence continues at coordinate 554,834 of VALJ01000034.1, forward strand.
CGATATTGGCCACATGGATGCACCTAAATATTTATATCAGATATCCATTTCACCTACAGGATCATTCCGAAGGTGGTTATTCAACAAAATTATAATCCTAGTCCCAAAGCTTACACACTCAAATGCATGACAAATCACCCAAAACCCAGAACAACCAAATCGATATCCAAATCCACACACATTATTCGACAATCAACAAAATCAAATCCCAACAATTGGAGACACATTAGCAGAACACACAAAAAGCGTACCTAAGACGTAATCTCTCTGATTTTTTTCTCTTCCTTCCTTTAGCGGGGATTAGACAGAGAAAGAAAAGGGGGTGTACTTTGTGAAGCCGGCCAGGAAGAAATATATATAGCCGAATTCAGGAGCAATGTACATCACTCGCCAAGACATGAGATTAAACAAACCCGAGTATTTGTTTGGAAATCGCCGCCGCTCGTCGCTGCTCGCCGCTCGTCATCGCTCGCTGCCGCTCTGCCTCCTCTCGCTCCTCGTCGCCGCTCATCGCCGCTCGTCGCTCATCTCTGCTCGCCGCTCGTCGCTGCTCGCCGCTCGTCGCCTCTCGCCGCTGGACTAAGGTAGAAATCAATTTACCTAAGTTGATTTGGAGCTAGGGTTGATTTTCCCCCTTTTTACCACAAGTATAATTTCTTCTAAGGTTCAAATCTTGCTCTAGTCATTTTTTTCAATCGATTTTTTACTATATATTATATAAATTTCTTAACTCTATAATTTTTTTTGTGTCTGTAAACTACTACTTTTACTATATATTATATAAATTTCTTAACTATATATTTTTCTTGTGTGTATATAATAAATTACTAAAAGGTGGAGATTAGCAATTCATACATTTATTAATTTTTAATTTAATTTTATTATACAACAATCATATACTTTAACTAATATATAACTCTTGTAATACACGAGATTAAAAAATTATATTAAATTTACTAAATTTTAAAAAAATTATTATTTATATAAGAAAAATATATATGATTTTTTATAATGCACAACGTTTAATTTAACATTTTAAAAACAACATAATCTGATTTATATATTATCTAGTTGAAATATATGTTTTATTATTAACATAACTTTAAAATAACACAATTTTTTTAAGAATATATTAATTTTTTTGTATTTTAAGATATGTAGTTAAAATTACTAATAATGAAATGTGGATATTAATAATAATACATACCTATTAAAATTTCATTTTATTTTAAAATATTATATAATTTTTCCATAAACTAACTTATATTTTAAATATATCTTTAAAATACTAATTTTTAATAATTATTTTTATTTTGAAATATAACTTTAATTATGAAATAATATTGATAACAATAATGTTCCAAAGAGAAAATACACCATACATGCAAATTTTAAAAAAAAAGGTCATAATGACAACACAACAAAAAGCGTTGCACAAAAGGGTTGTCTTTGCACGAAAAAATGTGCTCTACGACAACGCTAGTTAAAGCGTTGCATAAAAGGGTTGTCTTTGCACGAAAAAAATGCGCTCTACGACAACGCTAGTAAAAGCGTTGCACAAAAGGGTTGTCGTAGAGCGAAAAAAATGCGCCCTAAGACAACCCTATCTCATAAGCGTTGTCTTAGACCTTATTTGCGTTGTCTTTGAGCACCTCTTTATACATAAAGACAACGCTTTTCGTTAAAAGCGTTGTAAATTTCTAAAAGACTACACAAATTCATTAAATGCGTTGTCGTAGGCGCGTTGTCATAGGGCATTTTTCTTGTAGTGTCTACCTCCCGGAAATCCCCATCGAGATCTCGGATCATCCGATCAGCCATTACTCCGATTGATTTTTAACAGATTACAGTAACTTTTTCTCCCAACCAACGTAAGAAAGGAAACAGAAGAATAGAGAAACAATACCAAGAACAGTAACTAGAGGAAAACAAGTAGGATAAGAAGGAAACTCCCCCTCTTTTCCCACAGACGGCGCCATTGATGTGTAGCTAAGGGGAAAATTAGCTCTCTGCTCGAGAGGGAAAAGAACAAGAAGTGCTGCGATCGACCAGCTCTGCCAAACCAGATCCGCTCGACCGCACCAGGGGGAGTAGCTGATGTGGATAGGATAAAGTTATTGAATAAATATACAAAACAGAACTCTCTTGGTGCAGACGTCATAGCAGAAGTAGCGATGAAAAGAAGAAAGGAAAGCAGAGATATTCAGCGTAATCACGGAATAGCAGAACTCTCTTGGTGCAGACGTCATAACAGAAGTGGTGAAGAAAAGAAGAAAGGAAAGCAAAGATACTCCACGTAATCATAGAATAGCAGAACTCCTCCAATGCAGATGTGGAAACAGAAGTGAACAAGGAAAGAGAAGTGCGAAGCAGAGATATTCCACGTCACCATAAATTAACAGAACTCCTGCTACACAGAAGCGAAAGCAGAAAGAAGTGGACACATCACGCAAATAGAAGGGGCTGCAGAGCTTCCAAGACTTGATAAGGCAGAAGCGGCGATCCCATAATCATTGGCAGCTGAACGGATTCTGTACGCGCGAAGGAGAGGATAACAACTTAGAAAAAGCAATGATGAGCATGCTAGGAGAGTAGCTGACATGGCTACAAAAGACAAAAGGAAAAATATCTCCCCACATAACAGAAATTGGAAGATTCTGGAGAAAAAGTGGTATACCTTTGGCAATAGAGAAAGTACCTTGACAAAAGAAATAGAAAATGTGGCTTAACCAACAAGAAATATCAGGGAAAATGACTGAAATGTCCTCCTGAGAGGAGAAGTATAAATAGGAGAAAAATTGTACACCCAAGGCACTTTACATTTTTTCTGAATACAAAAAACTTTCTTATTGAGCAAGTCTTTTTCTTCATCTTGTGCATATACATTCTCTTGTGATCGATCTGAATTTCTCATTATTGAATAAGTATATGTACGTTGTGTTTTCCACCTACACATCAATTACCATATAACTAATTTCACTATAATTTATTATGAAGGCATGATAAATAAATAAATATTCGGTCATATCCATGAAAGAGATTTTATTTAGAATTTGGATGTTACAGAGCATTTGATGCTTTAATGAGTTCTTCTTCAACTCTTCTCTTTTTCTCCTCTCTCTCTTCCATTCCTCTCCGAAGACCAGGATGAACTTCTGAGATTGTTTCAGATTTTCTTTTCGCTGTCCTACAGTCTTGTCTCCACGAGAGCTTCCTCCATGGCTTCCTCCATCGCCTCCTGAATCCTTTTTAGATAACACAGCTAGCTGTTTGCAAAAGGGAGGGACTTGCTGCCTTCTTTGCTCAATCCTCTTAGCTGCCTCTTCCCCCTTTTTGTTATCATCAAAACTCGAACCAACTGCAAACTGGAGCATTGAATGCATGCTGGCTACCATTTAAGTGAGATCGTCCAAGGTTTGCTTTTGTTCATGCTGAGTGTTGGAAATTTCTTTGAGAGAGACAGATGTAAATTGTTGTTTTAGCTCAATTTCAACTGTTTTATTTGCTTGGGAATTGAGCTTTTTGTTCATGCTTGAGATTGTGTCAACAAGAGTAGAAGACTTTAGAGATGAGATAGACTGTTGTAGCTTGGCCAACGTTGCATTCAGAGTATCCACCTTGAAAGCGGCTTTGAACCTATCCTTTCTTGTCTCAGCTCTCATCAGCTTGCTTGCCTTGCTCAAGGATGTCCCAAGTTCTCCTATTGCTTTGAAAACATCATCAAGGGATTTTTGCTCTTCAGTCTGCACGGAAGACGAAGGATTTAGAGGCTTGGATTTTTCGGCTCCAGATTCACCCTGTTCACTGGGTGATCCTTCATCGCTGTTGGAGGCGGACATGAAACTTTCAGTGTCTGCACTATCATGTGCTGAAGCATCATTATCTGCCTGTGCATTAGCTGATATCTCTTTATCACCAGCTAGCATCACATCTTGAGGAATACCCTCCTTCCAGGCCTGTAATCTCTGTGTTGTATCTTCAGAAGGCATTGCCTACTGTACTTTTTCAACATCTACCTGTTTTAAGGCAATTTTCTCAACAGCGGACTCTCCAGGAGCATCCTATACTGTTAGAATCATATCGACAGTAGACTTAGCCTGCCATGTTGTGGCTTCTTCTGCAACCATCTTTCCGTGGTTCCCAGGATCCTCAGAGATTGCACCCTGTATGATTGAAGGTGTAATTTCCGCAGCATTTTTGTCAACCTGAATAGGTTCCTTATAAACATGAGTTTCTTCCTCAACGATTACAACTCTGAGTGTTTCATCAAGAGATGCTACAGCAGCAAGAGCATCCAATTTTGCACCCTCCGGAGTAGGTGGTAGCTCCATTATTGGCGAGTCAGCCAGTTCCATAGTGATAGGAGTACTTCTCATGGTATGGACTTCTCGAGCAATATCAGATCTTGCATCATCTTCATCGGGTAAGACTACTATATCAACCAGCTGATTGTAAGCTCCATTGGATTCATCTTTTGATGTTGATGGAGATGGATGTTGACTGGTTGGTGGAGCGTTTAAGGGATGTTCGATGGATGCTGCTACAGCTGAGGAACCTTCGCCTAGGTGTACAAGTACTGTCTTATGCCTCCTTCTTGTCTCTATCACACTAGCATCCAGGGCCTGCTTCAACATCCGCTCTTCTACTTCATCAGCCCCAAAGGCCTCTGCTTGTTTCTTGGCAAAACCTATGTCATCACCAGCAACCACTTATTTAGGAGCTCCCATTAGGATAACATCATCTTTATAGAATTCAGGTTGTTCAATGGGCTTCTTTCCCCTCAGAGTTCTTGGGGATGGTGGAGGCAGTTCAAGAGATGCTGCCTGTTTCTTCTTTTCTACACAAGCAGCCAGTCTCAACTCTGCTTCATAGTTCTCTTTAAATTCTCTCCATTTCCTTTTTTGAAGACTTGTCAAGAACCTTGAGTCCAACACTTTCTCTTCTCCAATGTCAGAGACTTCAGCCCAGTTCAGCGCCCAATCTTCCTCTGTATGTAGCTCTTCCCATTAAACCAGGATTATGCTGGGAAGGTGTCGATAATTACACCAGGTTATGAATCTTTCCCATTGTTTCTTAAACTCTTCTTTCATCTTGACTATATCCACAACTATTTCCGGTTCAGAATCCTCATTACCTTCTTTTTCCTCCATTCGTATCTGATCAGTTACCTTCTGTACTGCTTCCTCTGCTTGCTCAGCTGTTTGAATCTCTGATTTAGTATTTGCATCCTTCCTTGGGGGAGCAAGGAGCATCAACACAGGGGATGGTGATATTTCATCATCGAAAATTCTAAGCTTCATTCTCACCATTTGTTTTGCCCTTGTACTTCGTGCTTTCTTCTCTTGTTTTGGTGGAGAAGAAGCGGCTGCTGAGCTTTCCCCCTCAGATGAACTTTCCTGTACTTCTTTTCTCTGAGACTCTTTTCTCTTTTCTGTTGGTACTTTTCTGGTTACTGGGGAACCCTTAGTTCCTTTCTTGGTGAATATTCTGCTGTATCCTATGAATTTGCCCTTTTGGATAGGTTTACCTGTTAATAGGTCACAACCAGCAGAACCTAGGATGGTGTTGATTACCAGTCCATAAGTTGGTTTGTCTTGCTTCTTCTCCATCTCCTCCTTGAGCCTTGTGAACACATACTCGACCCAGTTAATGTTCTCTTCCTCCATCAGAGCCATCATCATTCTGTACCTTAGGTTGGTACATTTATCAAAAGAACCAGATCGGTTCTCAATGATATGACAACAAATATCATGGAGCATTTGATACTCCACCAGAAAAAGCTTCTTGTTACAACTTTTGTTCATTGCCACCAAGTCCTCTGAGATAGTGAACCTTTTCCAATATTTTTCAACCATTGATTCTCCATAGGTGACTAGCTCGCCGCCATCTAATCCTTCAGTAGGCATTTGAAAGATTTTGCCTAAGATACTTGCAGTGATCTCAACTGTTTTCTTCCCTATCTTGGATATGATCTTTGTTTTGTCCTTGGATATTTCTGTGTTGTTGTAGAACTGTATGACTAGGTCCTCGCAGTAGGGTTCTCTGAACTGTGAGCAAAAACCCCATACCTTGGATTGATAGAGGTTGTTCAGAACCATCTGCATTAGGTCAGTGGAGCGACCTTCATCCTTGATGGCTTTCAGCATGATCTTATCGTTGATGAGACGACCATCAATAACTTGGGTGAATTTGGGTGCCATTGTTGAGAAGTGGTAAAGAGGATGATGGGTTTTCTGTAAGAATAAGGGTGGGCACAGATTTGCTTGATAGGTTGCTTGTTTGCAAAGACTTAGAGCGTCAGAGAATGTAAAGAATTTGATCGAGCGAAAACTTCCTATTTATGAGAGAACTTCCTGTGTTTGAATTAGCGGTGTAGATCCTCTTTAGAATTTGAACAGTTTCTCATCCTGCGGTTGAGGATTCTTGCATTTAATGCGCAGATTTGCTTTTTATCTTTTCAGAGATCTTGAGGGACTAAACTGCAAATATCGTCGCCACTTATTGGATGACCTGCCCTGATTTGATGCACCACGTCTTGGGATTAACAGTTTTTTCTAATCGTGCGCTTCGTGTGTTCCTTTGTGATGATTAACCTTCCAGGTACCTTTTTGCTGACGTATCTTCCAGTATGCTTTATCATTGACCTTCATCAGGAGCCTTTAGCAGGAACCTCTCCCAGTATCCTTTCTGGATTCTTCTTTTAGCAATGTTTTGATGCTTCCCCCTATGCTGTAGAGCTTCTCTTCTGGTATTTATCCGCAAAATTAGCTTATTTTGACAATCCCCAATTCATTTCTCAGGGAAGAAAATCTTGATTCACTGAGAGGTTTAGTGAATATGTCAGCTAGTTGTTGATCGGTGTGAATTTTCTTCGGGGTAATATCTTTCTTCTCCACATGATCTCTGATGAAATGATGTCTGACGTCAATGTGTTTTGTTCTGGAATGAAAGACTCGGTTGTGGGTAATTGTGATTACACTGGTGTTGTCACACATTATTGGAGTATCCTTTTCCTCAATGTCATAATCTCGAAGTTGTTGTTGAATCCGTAAGATTTGAGCACAGTAACTTCCTGCTGCTACATATTCTGCTTCGGTTGTGGATGTAGCTATTGAGTTCTGCTTCCTGCAAAACCAGGATACTAGGCGATTCCCTAGCATTTGACATGTTCCACTCGTGCTTTTTCTGTCAATTTTACACCCTGAAAAATCAGAGTCAGTGTATCCAATTAACTTGATGTCTCCTTCCTTTGGGTACCATAGTCCTACTTCCTGAGTTCCCTTGAGATATCTGATTATCTTTTTTGCTGCTGTGAGATGGGACTCCTTTGGAGCGACTTGATATCTAGTACACATTCCCACTGCGAACACAATGTCTGGTCTGCTCGTTGTAAGGTAGAACAATGATCCGATTAATCTTCTGTATTTCGTGACGTCGACCACTTTTCTTCCTTCATCTTTATCCAGGCTTTTTGAAGTTTGCATTGGAATGCTTACTGAACTGGCATTCTCCATTCCAAATATCTTAATCAGCTCCTTGGTGTACTTCATCTGATTTATAAAGGTCCCTTGATCAAGCTGCTTGACTTGTAATCCAAGGAAGAAACTTAATTCTCCCATCATGCTCATTTCAAACTTGTATTGCATTAAGCTGGAGAACCTTTTACATAGCTCCTTGTTGGTTGATCCAAAAATGATGTCGTCCACATAGATTTGAACAAGTAAGATGTTATCTCCATCTAGGATTCTAATTAGGGTTTTGTCCACTTTTCCTTTCTTGAATCCATTATCCAGTAGATATTTTGACAAAGTGTCATACCATGCTTTTGGCACCTGTTTCAATCCGTAGAGGGCTTTTCTCAATCTGTACACCATCCTGTCAGCATCTTCCTCAAATCCGAGTGGTTGTTCAACATAGACTTCTTCTACTAGCATCCCATTTAGAAACACACTCTTTACGTCCATTTGGTATACAATGAGATTCTTATATGCTGCATAAGCTAGAAAGATTCTGATAGCTTCGAGTCTGGCTACTGGTGTGAAGGTTTCATCAAAATCAATGTCTTCTTCTTGGCAGTAGCCCTTTGCTATTAATCTTGCTTTGTTCCTTATAACGTTTCCTTCTTCATCTAGCTTGTTCTTGAATACCCATTTGGTTCCAATGACTCCTTGATGGGTGGGTCTGGGAACTAGATACCAGACTTGATTTCTTTCAAATCCATTTAGTTCTTCTTGCATGGCTTGAACCCAGTTGGTGTCTTGTAGGGCTTCTTCTGGATGTTTTGGCTCTATTTGAGATATAAAGCAGGCAAACATGGCTTCATGTGGATTTGCTCTTCTCGTCCTTACTCCGGAAGTGTAATCTCTAATGATTAAGTCTCTGGGATGATCTTTTAGCCATTTTCTTCTCGCTTCATCGCCTTGCTGGGGTTCCCCCTCAATCGTGTTCTGTTTATATCTGTAGTCAGATCATCTTGAGGTTCCTGATTAATTTCAGGTTCCTGTGTCTGAGTAGGTACCTGCATGTCAGGGACATATATATTTTGGGATGGTAATGTTCCATCCATATTTTGAAGGTTTGGTAACTTCACATCAATATACCCAACATGATTGTTAATGATGTGAGTTTTGTCCAATTCTTCCTGAAGTTCCTTAATATTAGCCTTGCTACAATGTGATTCATCAAAGATCACATGTACAGATTCTTCCACAACAAGTGTTCTCTTGTTGAAGACTCTGAAGGCTTTACTCACTGATGAGTAACCCAGGAATATTCCTTCGTCAGATTTGGCGTCAAAGGCTTTAAGATATTCCTTTCCAATGTTGAGCACGAAGCACCTGCAACAAAAGATGTGAAAATAATCAACACAGGGGGAGTAACATTACCACAGCTCGTAGGGCGTCTTGTTTAGATCCTTGTTTATTAGGCATTTGATCTGTGTATAGCATGTTGTGTTGGTTGTTTCTGCCCAAAATCTCTTTAGTAGCTCAGTTTTTGCTAACATAGTCCTTGTTGTTTCCTTCAAAGTTCTATTTCATCTTTTAGCAACCTCGTTTTGCTAAGGTGTCCTGGCTGCTGAGTATTCGTGCCTGATTCCATTGTTTGAACAGTAGTCTTCTATGAATTTGTTGGTGAATTCAGTTCCTCTATCTGTTCTGATCTTTGTAATGCTTAGGCTCTTTTCCGTTTGCAGCCTTTTCAGAAACTCTGGCAGAAGTTGCTGAGTGTCAGATTTCTTTGCAAGGAAGATTGTCCAAGTGAACCTTGAGTAATCATCTACTACTACTAAGGTGTACTTCTTCCCAGATATGCTGATTGGATCAATTGGTCCAAAGAGATCCATATGAAGCATATCTAATACTCTCTCAGTGGAGTGAAGAATTTTGTTCTTGAAGGAGCTCTTCACTTGTTTTCCCTTTTGGCATGCTCCACATACAGCTTCCTTTCTGTAGACAATGTCTGGTAGTCCTCTGACTAGTCCCTTTCTGGCCAACTTGTTCATAGTTTTGAAGTTCAGGTGACTCAATCTCTTATGACTTTAGGTCCCTTGGAAGCTTTATAATTAATGAGTTTCTTCTGGTTCCCTGTCATGTGTCTTGAACATCCACTATCAATATACCATATTTCTCTGTTGTTCCTGATCACAGGTTCCTGCACTCATAAGAGAAGTCACTTCTTTTTAGGTACCCATACAAGTACGGGTCCTTTTGTGTTAGTTTCTATTTTCCTTTTAGGAACCCATACTTGCTTCACAACAATTCTTTTGTTGTAAGTCTTAATGGTTCCTGAGTTACCACCAATATTCTCATGACATTGCATACATATCTAGTGTACCTGTGGTCTTTTCTTTATCCTTATGGGAATAAAAGCTCCCTTAGATACATGATTTTTAGGCAAAAATGAAAATTGAGTTTCTTTAAACTTTCTAAACGACTGCCTATGATTCCTTTTGTTATACTTAGGTTGCTGAAGCCAACTTTTGACAGATTCAGATTCATCATTAGTTCCAAGAGGTTTCTTTCCTTTTTCAAGACTTTCTTCACTTGTGCTTGTGTTTCTCCTTAGATTAGATAATTCATTTTGATGAGGAATGGTTGCATGCATGAATATAGGTACTCTTGCGGTACTAGCAATCGAAGTATTTAATCTCTTAGACTCTCTGAATATTTATCACAACATTTAAATCTCTAGATGATTTGTTGAAAGTATTTACTATTTCTGTCAGAACTTTCTTTTCATTGACTAACGTAGCTACATGCGATTTGAGTTCTTTAACTTCAGCTTCTAAATCACGACTTGCTTGGCCTTTTAATTTTTTTAGTTCTAATAACTCTTATAGTATAGCATGCTCCTTCTTAAGTTCTATATTTTCTAATTTTAGTTCCTCATGAGTCAAAGTGATTTGCTCAAAGTCGTTCATGATTTGTTTGAAAGCACTCATCATATTTAACCTTTCATCAATTTGAACGGGAGAGTTAAGAAATATTACCTCGTCTTCAAAGTCATCATTCTTGGCCATGAGGCAGATTAGGGCTTCATCATCTGAAGATGACTCCTCCGAATCACTGTCGGTAGTTGACTCTTCTTTCTTGGATGTCCTCTCAGGGGTAGCCGCCTGAGAGGGTTCTGCCTCTCTAATCAGTGCCCTTAGCTTCTGGCGTTCTTGTCTCTTTCTTTCTTGTCTCATCTTCGTTTCATCTTTTGAATATCAGTGGACTTCTGGATGTGGACATTCCTTGGCATAATGTCCTGGCTTTCTGCAGTTATAACATAAGTCGAAAGTCTTGGAAGGTGATTGTCCACTGGTTCCAGCTTCGCTTTGCTTCCTTCTGAAGTCATTTATTCTTGGATTTCTCCTTATGAATTTTTGAAATCTTTTTAGGAGAAGTGACATGTCTTCTTCAGCTGTGGCCTCCGAGGTAGCTATTTGTTCTTTAGATCTTCTAACTTCCAGAGGTTGTCTTGCTGTTAATGCAGTAACCTTCGAGCTACTTCCTTCAGTTTCCATTTTCCTTCTGTTGATATTGAACTAGAAAGCCTTGAGATCTAAGAAGAGGTCGAATGTTCTCATAGACTTCAGATCCATAAATACTCTCATTGTTGTCGTCTTACTGTCCCATTTGATAGGGAGCGCCCATAGTACTTTCATGTTTTTCTCCTTTTGAGTGTAGAATTTGTCTAGGGACTCGAGCTCATTAATGATGGATGTGAACCTTAGATCCATTTGATCTAGGGTTTCTCCAGGTATCATCTCAAACAACTCAAATTTTTGTGTTGCTGTGGAGACTTTGTTTTCTTTCGTGAGCTCAATTCCTTCGCATATCTGTTCAAGTTTTTCCCAGATTTTTTTAGCAGTCCTGTAGGTCTTTACCTTGCTGAAGGTTCCTTTATCGAGAGTGAGGAATAATGCGTTTTTGGCAACATTATCAAAATTTACTCTCATTCGCTTATCTGCAGTCCATTCTTCTCTAGGTTTATCCAAGACAGCTGGATGTGAAATGGCTCCTGCATCTCCTTATCTATCAGCTCCCCTATCAACGGCTCTGGCAAATAATGGATTGACATTTGTAATTATAGGTGGTCCTTCTGTGATGATGTACCACATTTCATCATGCATGGCTGACAAATGTGCCTGCATGCGAATCTTCCAATCATCATATTTATCAATGGAAAACATAAACACTTTATGGGAATCCATGTTAGTCATGCTTGTAAACACTAGGATTTTCAGAAAGTGGGGATCTAGGATTGATCAGTTAGATCGGACGTTTAATCCAACCCGCGCTGATACACGTTTTGGTCCCAAGTGGTAGTAGGATTAGAGGGGGGGGGGGGTGAATAAGCCTACTCAATATTTTCAATTTTTCTTCCTTAGAAGATTGCTGCTTAAGCAGTTACCTTGACTTTTGAAAACAAAAGAGTTTTGCACAGCGGAAATCTTTTTTCAATAATACTTATTTTTCTGAAAAACCTTGGCTAGCTTAAATGATATGCAGTCAACTGATCAGATGAGCAATGATATAAACAGCATAAAACAGTAGTAAAGCACACAACAATATATAGAGGTTCGAGGGTGGAGTAATCCCTCTACATCCTCTCTTCTCCTACACAAGGAGGAACTTTCGTTAGGTCTGATGGTTGATTTACACAAGCCTCGCTTAGACAATCTAAACCAAACGAGAACTGCCAGTCTTTCCCACACAGGGTTACTGCACAGTGACCAAGACTCCAGCCCACACAGGACTCTTGCTCTTCTACTAAGAGCGAAAATACTTGATCAGGCACACCCTCTGATCAAGCAACTCCACACAGTCTAACAAAGGAAATAAGACTCAAATAACGCAGGCAGTAAGCTTAAAGCAGTTGAGCTCTTTAAGCTGAGATTTGCTTGCTGCTTAGACTGGACTTGAAACTTCTTTAGTGTTTGTGAATGATCTGCAATGTATGTCTTGAGCGTTTTGTTCGCGAGAGTTTCAGGTACATTCCAAGTGTCAGTCTTCTTATATTTATAGGCATTTTGAAATTTTGTTCGTTGGAGAGAAGATCTGATTTACTGTCTCTATGGAGTGACGTGATTTGTTCGTACTCTGTTTCCTTTAGGTTGTCACTCAGAGGCTGGAATTGTCATCCTAGTCTGACATATCTTCAGACTTTCCTTTTTGTTTTTTGATACGTGGCACTTTTTGGTTGGTTGCAACTGCGGATTGCGCCTATCGTAAACTTTTGTGCACGTTCTTCTAGATAACTGCTACTTCTCAGGTAGCTGTAGCTTTTCTGATACTTCAGTATCCTCTTCCTTTATCTCAGCATCCTTGGTCAGTTTTCCAATCAGCATCCTATCCAAAGCAGCCTACTGTTTTTGTTTTTACGATTTTTGTGCAGCAAAGTCTTCAAGTTCTAATCTTCGATCTTCATGCTTCCTTGATCCTCATCTAAAGAATAATACAGAGAAATCTAATACACAGGATCCTAGGTTCCTATTCTATTATATGTTTTGTCATTCATCAAAATCTTACACAATGTTCCTTACAGTCTAGGTCGAAAACAGTAATGACAAACATATTTTCTTTTCCTAAGACCTGAAACGGGGGATTTCATGGACTTTTTCGAATTTTCCTTCACAAAATTTATCTTTGCATGTGAATTGTAATAGAGGTTTGGAAAAATATTTTCAACAGTTTTATTTGATCTAATACCTGATTTTGTGGAATTACCTGATCCCATGATTTCACTTGCCTTGGAAGAACTCGAGTTCCATTTTGCAATTAAGGATTTCGTCTCTTCAAGCTTTAATTGCACCTTTCCAAGTTCTATATCCTTCTTGGTGAGAGCGGTTTCCAGCTTTGCAACTGAGTTCTTCAGCACATCATTCTCCTTAGATAAAACTTCATTTTCCTTGGATACGACTTCTACTAGCTTGCATTGCTTTTTCCATTCCTTAAGCAAGGAGTCATAAAGACCATGAAGTTCTTCAATGGCTTCATCATTATCTAAGTCATCTCCAACAAGAGAATATGTATCATCACAAACAACATTAAAGCAAGTTATGTTAGCAAAATCGAACAATTCATACCTTTTTGGTGTTGTCTTCGGTGTTGTCTGCGGTGTCATGACACTGGTGTTGGCAACACCGTCGGTAACACCAATTGCGATTTTTACAATGAGGGCCGTGGAACTTTCTGTTTCAGTTTTCTCATCATCCTCATCGTCACTCATAGATATCCAGTTATTTTTCAGACCATACTTCCTTAGAGTATTAGCACATTCATTAGCATTTGGGATCATTTCGTCCATGGTTTGAAGCTGGTTTTCTAGGATGGCGTTTGGACTGAGATGATGATCCAGTTGGCTTCTATTGGGATCGATCAGAGGATCGATTGAACGGCTCTTTTTCTTTCGAACGGGGCTTCTCCTTGTTGAACTTTCGTACCATGGAGTTGAATTTCTTGGTTAGCATCGCCACGTTTTGTCCTTCGGTGGCTTCCTCCAATGGTTCATCATCGTCCTCAGATTCTTCATTGTCTTGAGCTTGCAAGGCTATATTTTTAGTCTTATAGCCCGCTTCTAGTTAACTTTGGAGATTAAGCTCAACATTTGAAGAATACTTTGAAGTGTATTAAAGTCCATCAAAGTAAGATTGTGGACCTCCTCAATGGCGGACACTGTGATATTAAACCTCGGTGGTAGTGTTCGAATAGCCTTTGACACGAGTTGCTTGCATCCAATTGGTTCTTCAAGCATTTGGGCTTGATTCGATATGTCCCGGAGCCTCTCGAAGTAGGTTCCAATGTCCTCATTCTCTTCCATGCGCATATTCTCGAATTTGGACACAACGAGATGCAATCTGGCCTCTCGAACACATTTTGCACCTTCAAAATGTTTTTGGATAGTATCCCATGCATCCTTAGCATGTGCTACGTTTTGGATCAATCGGAAAACCTTGTAGTCCACAGTTTCGAATATGACGTTGATAGTCTTTTCATTGAAATTAGCACTATGGATCTCTTCGATTGTCCATTCAGTTTGAGGTTTAGCAACAAGTTCACCATGCACCTCCTTTCATAGGGGAATTATAACCCTCCAACACTGCTGTCCATGCATGTGCATCAATGGACTTGATCTTCGAGCGTACACGAATCTTCCAATACGCATAGTTGGAGCCATCCAAAATTGTAAGGCATCCAAAGTTAGGATTACAATAGTCCGTGTCCTGCATGGCTGAATCAACCACTTAGTATGTCAAGTGGAGGCTCTTGATGCCAATTGAAAGTGTAGTGTGGATCTGAAATCAAAATAAAACAATCAAAGTACACGGTGTTGTCAATGGTGTTGACAACACCAACGTAACACACAGCGGAAAAATAAATCGAAAATGAAAGATGCAGAATACAAATACTCGTGGAATGCCTTCAGGGTGAAAACTCCTTTATTGATCTTTCGTATGTATACAAGGAGATAGAAAAACCTTTAGAAGAGATTCTTCCGTACAATAACTCAATACGTCCCATGGAATGAATATGAAAACTAGGGACGTATACAAAGACTCTCAACAGCTCACTAAAAATCTTTATCTCTATGAAAACAGTCACAAGTATGCAAACTTGATGACCTACAGAAAATAAGACAGGGCAGTGTCGTCTCTGGTATGAATAACACAAAGCCCGACACTGTAGTGCTGCAAGTGTATAAACTCGAAAATCTTTCTTGTTCGCTCTATAAAATCTTCAGAATTCTTCTTCTATTTATAGAGCTCCATGCAGTACTCCACTTACTTCATGCATTACTCCACTTCTTGTTATGCTCCATTATCTTCATGATCCTGATAAGAACTCATCTCCACTATCTCCACTTTCTTGGACTTGTTCTTCTTCCACTTCCATGATCTTCTCTTCTTGACTTCTTCATGTGTTGACTCGATCAAATTTCTCTTCATCTGCACGTTGTTTTACTCTTTCCAATTCTCATGTGTTTGATTCTTTTACCATCACGTTCCATCCTATCAAAAGAAGAGCAAATAACAACTTCCCTAAAACTAGGAAGAGTTGTTAGTTAAAGATAGGATTCTCAATTCAAAATACGTGAGTTTAAAAAGATTCAATATTAAAAGAGATAAAACAAATCTTTTCAAAATCAATCATATCTAAATAAAATTAAACAAATCTAATTTGATTAAGGATAAAATAAGAAAAAGGAAAAATTATTTATTTGTTGGAAAATCCAACACTAACAAAATGTTTTATCATCTATTTTGTACTCAAATATATATATATATATATATATATATATATATAATATATTATGATTATTAATATATTAGTTAATTAATTGTTGAAAAATGTATTGAATTCGTAACAAATAAAATATAATATTTTTGTCATATGTTTATAATTTTCGTCTTTTTTTCAAGATCTTTTGCCATTAAAAATCTGTACATTTTTAACACCCATACATGCGCGCGCACAAAGGCCTATCATAGCAAAAATCCAAACAAAGATCGTAGGGTAAATTATAAATTACGTCACACAAGTTTGAGGGTCGCAATTTACATCCCATAAAAATTGAATATATTGATTTTGTTTCATAATTTAAAAGATCTCTGTAATTTTGGGACAAATCTATCTTAATTTAGCAATTTTGGAACAATCTTGTCGGAAAACCTCATGTGTTGGGTGTTTGACCTCCGATTTGAGGATCTTTGTTCAAAAAATGCTAATGTGTTGCTATTTATGATTTTTTTTTCCCAATAATTGTAAGACAACATAACATATCAACATTTTTTGAACAAAAAAAATCATTAACAACAACACATTAGCATTTTTCTAACCAAAATCCCCAAACCGGAGGTCAGACGCAATTTATCCCAAAATTGCATTAGTTTTTTAAATTATGAGACGAAATCAATATACCCGATAAAAAAAATTGCGACCCTCTCCAAGCTTATGAGAAGTAATTTGCAATTTAATAAAAATCATTTTCAAATCGTAGCTCGTTAAAAAATGATTGAACATAATAAGCCATGCGACAAATGTATTGAAATGAATCATGCTAGCTAGTGCTGTTTTTCGTCACTTTAAAAATTAAATAAAAAATGTATCTGCTACACATACCTGAAAAATAATTATTATGAAGGTATAACTCGATGAGAGAACTGAGATTTCCAACTTGATTTGGTATTGGACCTATATATATCACGCAATAAGATTAGCAAACATGTTTCATAATTAATAGTTATAATATGCACATGATTTTAAATTTTAATAGATAAAATATATGTTTCTAGGCAATTTTAACTGTACATATTCACACACATAAATACAGGCTCCCACCGTTAGCACATGATATTAACATGTCCAAATCCTACACAATCATTGCTTTCAAATCACAAAATTCAAAGCGATACAATATTTACACATCAGACGGTGTACATATTTAAAATACGTCGGGGATGAGTATTCGAGCATTTATATATAAAGAAAGCAGTTTTTCAGATAAAATTCATGTTGAATAAATATAAAGGGGAAATATCAATTTTAGCCATGTAACTTAGGTCTTGTCCAATTTTGGTGCACTAATTTTACCTTTTCCAATTTTGATCCGTTAAACCATCGATTTTTCCAATTTAGTCCTTTTTTGTCGGAACAACCATAATTACTGACGTGACCGTTAAAAATCTGATGTGGCAACCGGAAGGACTAAAGTTGGAAAAAAAATCGATAGTTAGCGGACCAAAATTGGAAATAGCAAAGTTAGTGCATCAGACTTGGAAATGGCCTAAATTACGGAACTAAAATTGATATTTCCCCCGAGTGTAAACGTAATCAGTAAATCATACCTGTGAAATGGTTTGTTCGTAGATTTAACAAAATAAGCTTACTTAAACTCCCAATTTCATTTGGTATTTTGCCACTGAAACTATTGTATGGCAAACGTATATAGGTCTTCAAGCTCTCTGCATTTGTATATATTTGCCGGAATTTCACCTTCTAAGTCTAGGAGTATTATCACATATCTAATTCGGAATCTTTCCAGATAGCTCATTGAGTCGAAGAATGATTTTGATCGAAGAAGAGATGTGGAAGATACTATATGGCATAGACCCCCTAAACTAGTTGCCTCCTAAGTTCAATATTTGCAAGAAAGAAAAGTTGCCAATCTCCACTGAAATATTTCCATCAAGAAAATTATACTCGACATCTAAAGTTTGTAACTTTGTAACATTGAAGAGGGTTGGAGGGATTCCACCCGAGAAGTTGTTGTTATTCATATACACACGTTGAAGAAGACCAATTGTTGGTTAAAAGAGCAAAAGGATCAAAAGTGGCGGAATTTTTGAAGGCAAGAAGTGCATATTCATCTGTGCTTGATGAATTGAGAAATGTTGTGCCAAAGGATTCTCTAATGCTGCTCACTAATAAAAGTGCTATTGCAATAGGTACAAACAATTAAGGGTACTTAATCTTCATTTTTTGATCTTTTCTTTTTTGGGTTCAAGAAAACCTAATTGTGGATATGATCTCTAATGATAGACACCTCTGTATATAATGAAATGATAATATGGGGAGTTTTGAAGTGGGGCCAAATCATAATTGTATAAGCAGAAATACAAGATGACACATTTTAGTTTCCAACACTTCACTGAATTAATAAGTTGGAATATTGGAAATAATATAGTTATAAGCTCCACTTTGAGAATTGGAGGATTATTTAATTTTATGACAAACACATTATTGTTAATCTTATGCACATTGCTTCAGTGGAACCTCAAGTCTTTGCTTTCTGCTCTTCTTTTTCCAAATTTCATAAATGCTTGCAATTTAGAAATTAAGTAGCAGAAGAATTTTGTGTGTTTTAACAACACACGATAAGAATAAAGAGTGTCACTAACACTCATTTTCAAGAACACTTTATTAAAGTGTCATTATATATGCGTTCGTCCTGTTTATTTGTAGTGGCAACTTAGAATTTTCATTTTGTTTAATTGATTAAAATAATTTTACTAATATATAAAAAACAAGACATTCTGATAAGCCGGTTATTCAAATGGAAATCATGTTGTATCAAATATGTTAACCCGTCGAAGGTTTTATATATGTTGCTTTTGTATGTTTACCTAGACAACCCTTAAAGACCCTATTTATAGTTTTATGATTATCTTAATTAATAAATAATAATCAATGCAAATCATAAAGTTTAATATTAGATTAATCGAACTCCCAACTTATTTTGAATGTCGATGGATTTTTTTAAAGCTGGAAATTTGTTTGTAAATTGCGGGCAAGACTACCTATGGGTAAAGATGTTCAAACGGTTCCGAAAACCGGAACCGGACCAGTTCGAACCGCCAGTCAAGGGTTCCGGGAACCATTGACCCGGTTCAGTTCCTGTTCCAATTTTTGCAAACCGGTGGTTCGAACCGGCAGTCGAACCACCGGTTTTTTTCTTTTTTTTGCATTTTTGGCTGTGACACGTGTACGGCCCAAATTCGAACGGATATAGCCATTGGAGATCAACGCCCCGGATGATGTAGCCGTTCGAACCGGAACAGGTGGTTCGAACCGCCGATTTTTCCAGATTTTTTGAACGATTGGTCGAGATTGTTTGACCGTTGGCGATCGACGGCCGAGATCGTTTGAACCGCCGGTTCAACCGAACCGGAACCGGCTGTTCGAACCGGAGCAGGGTGTTTTTTTTATTTTCTGAAATCTATAAATAGGGGTTCAAAATGTGTATTTTTCACACCAATTCTCTTGCTCTCTCTTGCATCTCTAGTTCACTCTCTATTCACAATCACAAATTCTTGTTTGATTGAAGTTTCAACTACATTTCTAGTTCTTATTTTCTACTTCTAGTCTTCTACTTCTACTACATTTCTACTTCTACCTAAATTATGTCTCGAAGAGGAGCTTCTTCATCTTCATCTCGTGGGAAGGGAAAGAGTCTCATGCCACCTCCACCATCATATGAAGATGATATCATTGATCGATGGTGTGAGTCACTAGATGACGATATTGATTTGGGAGAACAAATTAAAGCCGCCTTAACCGAAGGTGATCAAGAAGAGGATGAAGCGGGTGAGGGTCCGACACAAGAAAGTTTTCATCAACCTCGTACCGCTTCAACTCGTGCAACTCCACCACTTCGAAGTGATATTTTCTCCATCCACTTCAAAAGGGAGGTCGTCCCCGGTAGTAACGTCGACTACATAGTGACGTGCAACCATTGTGGGAAGCAATACAAGTTCAAACATGGAGGAGGGTATGGAACGTTCAACAACCACATCTCGAGGAAGCATCCCGACAAGGTTTGGATTGGAGCGCTCTTAAACACAACTAAGAGCGTTCACCGACTCGTCACAAGGCATGAACTTAGGAAAGGCACTACCGATTTTATTGCGGGTAATCATCTACTGTTTTCATTTGCGGGTGATGAAAGATATGAAACTTATGTGAGTACATATTTACAACCTCTGGCTAGAATGATAAATAGAAACACGGCCACACGTGATATAGATAAAAGAGTATTAGAAAAGAAATACATGTTAATAATTTTGCTAACGTACATGATGGAATTGTTAAAAAATTTTGAAGAAGCTACTAAGGAAGTAAGTGGATATTATTATCCTACATCTCCTCTAGCCTTAGATCAATGTGTGAAAGTTTCTTTGGTAATTAGCTCATATAAAGAAGATCCTATTTTATCTAATTTCATTATTATGATGAAACAAAAATGGTTGAAATATTATTTTGAGATACCCCCTCTATTTTTGTGTGCAAAATTATTAGATCCTAGGATTAGAGAAGATGGATTAGAGGAATTATTAACTATGTATTATAATGGATTGTTCCCAAATGATATAATTACTGACTATGATATGGTTGAATATGTGTCTAATCCTACTGTAGAAGTTGCTAAAGCTAAAAGTCTTTTATATGATTTATATGAGAATATAAAACAATTCATGGTGATTCTAGTATGTTGGTCCCGGAACTGCTGGTAGTAGGCTTAGAGGGGGGGGGGTGAATAAGCCTACTATATCTTCTGATTTTTCTTCTAAATCTATTGGCTTATTTCTAATGTCAGTAACCTTTTAGGAGGTTACTAATCAAAGTGAATGCGGAAGCCTATCTTTGTGCCCAATAGAAGATGTGCAGTTTATCAGAGAGAGTAGATGTAAGACAGTAAGTAAATAAAGACGCAAGCATGTATAAAGGTTCGAAGGTGGAGTAATCCTTCTACGTCCTCTCTTCCTCCACACAGGAGGGAACCTTTGTAAAGCTGGTTGATTTACATAGACCTATCTATTACAACCCACCCTTAACAAGTAAAGTAGCAAGCCTTCACACAGATACTTACCTACTTTCCCTGATCCACACAGGATCCTACTCTACCCACCCAGGGTCCTCACTTTCTCTCCTAGAAAGTGGTAAACTCAGCAGGACATTACTCCTCGCACTGAGTACTCCGAGACAACCTTTTAGAGAGGTTTATCTCCTTCTTTTTCAACTGGGTGCAGCAAGCTTGGCCTTCATTTGCAGACATGATTCTGCTGAAGCTTGCTGCTGGACTGGTAGACTGGTGTGCGTCTTCTTAGGGTGTGGAGTGTTCGAGCTCTTCTTCTTTTATGCTGCTCTTTGTGAACACTCTCTTCTCTTCTTAACTTCCCCCTTCTACTATGCTTCTCTCTTTGTGAGCCTTCTCTCTGATGAGCTCTTCTCTCTTCTTTTGCGCTTCTCTCTACGAGCTAGGATATTCGGATGTGCTCGTATTCTCTCTGCATGCATTCTCTTTTGCACACTCTCTCACACCCATTTCAGTCTTCAGTCCTCCTCTTTATAGGTTGTGAAATCTGCCTGTTGAAGGTAGACAGATTTCCATCATGTGACGTGTCGCACTCCTGACACACACCAACTTTTCGCTTTCCACGTGTCTTCTTTCGGTTGGCTCCTCTCCCTTTTCTCTCTAGCAGTAACTTCTTGTGTCTACCGGTAACTTTAACTTTTTGTCCATGCCTGCTTTGTAGCTTCCTCCTCTAGCTTCACTCTGGAGCTTCCTTCTTCTGGCTTGCTCCTTCAGGTGGCTCGAGGCTTCTGTAGCATGTTGCTCCTGCAGTATGCTTTCGGCATAGTCTTCTCAGGCAGCTTCCTGTCTCGCTGTTTTCTGCTTTGGCGAGGTCCCTTCCAGTAGCTTCCTGAAGTCAATAATATCCTAGTTAGTTTACCAGATTCTTTTTAACCATTTTCTTCAGTATCCTTCCTTCGACACTTTCTCTTTTTCTTTTAATTTTCTGCAGTAACTCTATTTGCAGTAACCTATCCTAAGATTGGTTATGTTTATAGAGTTACTTTAAGGATTTGTCTCATCAAAAGTTTCTTTAAATGTTTCCAACAATTTCCCCCTTTTTGATGATGACAAAACCTTTTTACAGAAGATCAAAAGAATATAATCTCTTAAGCACAGAAAACATATTTAAAGCATGGCACAATAGGGCATACTAATTTCATACACAAATCACATATTAGTCTAAAAGAAAGTGCATAAGGAATGAGCCGTTTTTTAAGAACAGAAGAAGTTTTAATAAGATAACATATCTATATTACAATGCAGTAAGCAAAGTACAATAAACATCCTATCTAGATTCATTCTTCTTTTTTTCTTGCTCTTTCCTATCTTTCTTTTCCTCTTCTTGTTTGTTGTTGTCTTCTTTCTTCTCTACCTTTCCCACTTTTGGGTGCTTGGGCCTGCTCCCAATTGGTTTTCCTCTTAGTCTAAATAGAGAGAGAAAAAAGGTGAAGAGAAAAGGCTTCTTCGGAAGAGAGGAGGGAAGCAGAGAGAGGAGTTCTGAGAAGATGGAGAGAACGACGCAGTAGCTTGCTGCTGCCTTTCATTCTCCATAATCTGATCAACTCCTCCCACGGTTGCTACACCAGCTCAACCCCTTGGAAGCAAAGAGTCATCCATTTCCCCTCCAACATCTCCTTGCAGAGGTGTGGATGGGCTGGAATCTTCTCTTCTCTTCTCATGGAGGACCAAATGTAACACCCCGTTTTCAAGAAAATTCACATTTGCATATTTCATAAAATTTCTTTTACCTTTAAATTGAAAGTGATTTGAAGTGAACTATTATGTTATTTAAAGTTATAGTTTACGTATTATGTTGTGCTTGATGATTTATTTCGTATATGGTGATCTAATGTTTCTTTCGAGATTTTAAAGTATTTTTGCAGGATTGCTTACGGAGGAAACCGAGCTTGATCTCAACTCACTTGACAATCATGGATAAAAGTAAAAGATAAGATATAGATAAGTTTAAATAAGAAAAAATGATATTAGGTTTTGTGCTAAGATTTTCGTTTGTGTCGTAAATGCTTTTATTTATTAAATTTATTCGTGATCTCTAAATGTGATTCTATGTGATAAAATAATTTACATAAATTGTACTTAGTAAATACTTGTGTATAAATTATGTTAATGTAGTATTATTATTATTATTATATTTAATGTTATTAAAGTTGATATAAAATATATAGATGTGTACGTGTGTAATATATATATATATATATATATATGTGTATATTATGTATGTATATTGATTAATTTCCTAAAGCATATATATGAATAATTAATTACTTGTTGCATATTATAGATAAGATTGGATGAATTTGGAGTGATAAGTCAAATGTATTAACCTTTCCTAATGTGTAAGATATATATATATATATACACATATATATATATATATATGAAAGAAGATATTTCTTCTTCCTCATTCATCATCAAACTTTTCTTTGCAGAGAGTTTGGAGAGTAGAAGGGTAAAGATTTTAATTCTTTTTCTTGCTTTTTACTTCAAATTTAATTGCTTCTCTTATTTTCCCCAAATTGAGATGTAGATATATATTTATGTATATATGTGTGATTTTGTGTTTGGTTGTATGCTGTAAAATTGAGATGGGGAAGAAAACAGGGGAAAAGATGGGGAAGAAAATAGAGGAAGAAGAGGGGGAGATAGGGAGAGACGGGAGGAGGCGCCACCGCACGGAGCGGCGCCGAGCAGAGGCGAAGGGGGGCGGCGCCGTGAGCAAGTGCCGCCGTGGTGTAGAGTGTGTGTTTTGTGTGTGTTTTTGTGTGTGTATCATGTGTATATATATGTGTATATTGGGTATATGCTGTAGTTTTGGAAAGGGGAAAAGTGGGGGAAGGAGGAGGCGCCGCCACTCACGGCGGCGCCGTGTGGAGAGAAGGCCGGCGACGAGGCTGTCGCCGGCAAGGGGGCGGCGGCCGTGCTGCAGGAGAAAGAGAGAGGGCGACGGGCTGTTGGGAGAAGAAGGGTGCTGCTGTGTGTGTAGTGTGCCGTGTGTGCCGTGTGTTGTGGTGGTCGGCGACGGGTCTGTCGCCGGCAGGGGAGGAGCGGCGGCGGCCGAACAGGCGGCGGCCGAGAGGAGTAGCGACGGGAATGGAGTTTGGGGTGCAGGGCCATGCTTTTGAAAATTCAATGTGTTCCAAGGACCATTTTGCAAATTCATATCTTTGCTTAATTATTTCCAAGCCTTGATCTTTTGCTTAATTGCTTTTTAGTCCCTACAAATTTTATTAATTTGAATTCAACTCCTGAAATTAGTTTAAGTTACAGTTTAACCCCAAAACCTTACTAGATTTTTAATATGATAGATTTTATAGAAACTATAAAATCATCCCTAAACTTTACTATAATTATAAGTTGAACCCAATACTATACCGGATATTATTTTATGACCTCAAACCATATTTTTACGTGTCGTTTTAAGATTTAAAATTTCTAGTTAAATACCTTAAGTTTAAATTATAAGTATATTTGTTGTTTATATGTGAATCATGTTCAATGATTGTTAATTATTTGTACAAGCAATTAAAATCTATGAATTTTCAATATGTTAACCTAAATAAATATATATGATCATATGAATAATATTGTGATTTTAGGAATGATATATGAAATATTAAAATTTGTTACATCTTTATGTGTCATTTTAGGGCTAAGATTGCTAGTTTAAATATCTAAAGTTTAAGTTATGAGTATGTTGATTTCTTTTAAATGCTAATCATGTTTAAATAATTCTTATATGATACTATTATCATCAAAATTTTATATATGAGTCTAATATATATATTTTTTGTATGATGTATAATTAATATAAATATTTGGATAATGTGTATGGAATCATGTTAATGGATTAGCTTACAATCTGTATTTCTACTTTGAATTGATTACATGATAATTAAAGATTTATAAATTTATGTACCTTGGTTATTGTTTCGCTAATTTATTTTGTTAATTGAGGTGTGTATTTCTAAATTATTATACTATGTGGCAAATTATATATCTTAATTATTTACTTTGCAAAATCATTTATGGCTAGCAATACAATTGTGGTTTCTTTAAATTATATAGTATTAAAAGATAATCTATCTTGCCAAATTGAATAAGAAAATGGTATCCTGCATGACAACATAAGTTTATTTTTTTAGAATTAAATGTTGTGTGTAAAATGTTGGTATACACTATTAATTAGTGATATTATTTCAGAAATAAGATTAGAAAAATATTATATTAGTTAAATTAATTTAGGAAATGATTTAAGTAATATAGAAATTAAAGAGAAATTGGGTAGATTATTTATAAGTCTTTACTTCATATGTTAATTAATGGAATCTTTTATGTTACACTAATTGTAGAAATTCATAAAAGATAAAGAGTTAGTTAATGAAACAAAGTAAAGATTTAATTTTAAGTTTTTCGATGATATTTACATGTTATATGATATAATATGACATAAGAAACTAAATGATTAAGTATGTCGAGTGCAGTTGAGACGAGCGGTGATTCCAAAAGCAATTCTCGAGCTGTCATCTTAAAGTGGGTAACTTCTAATCTCTACTATGCGTTGATAATTAAATTAATAAGTGTGTATGAAAATCTACGGCTGAAGCTCCGTAGCTATAACCGGTAGTTGCTTCACTATCGGGCGACGACCATAAGGGTGAGCGTACCCGGTGTAAGAAAACGGACAAAGTAGTATGTGCTTAAGGATTTAATTATTTCAATATATGTTAAGAGTGGGTAATTTCTACACTCTACTATGCGATGATAATTAAATTAGTAAGTTATGTACGACGGTCTACGGTTGAAGTTCCGTAGCGGTAACCGGTAGTTGCTTCACTATCGGGCGACGACCATAAGGGTGAGAGTGCCCGGTCTATGAAAGCAAGGTTTAGTGGGCGAGCGACTCCCACATTCCTTTATGTTATGTATGGTCCAGGGTGAGCGTACCCAACGGACATGTAGTATGTGCTTAATAATTTAATTGTTTCAATGAATATTAGAGAATACAGTTATCCCACTGGGATCCCTCTCCGGAGGTGTCTCATGATTCCACTTTTAATATTTTCAGGTTCGGCGTATGATGACGCGGACGTGTAGCGAGCTGATCTGTCTTTCCATCACCCCTTTCATGTTAAAGTACCAAAACAGGATTTACTTTCAGAAACAATGTTATATTTTGGATATGCAAATTATGGTAGATGATGAGCCTAGACTTATATTTTGGTATGATATGTTTGCTCTATTATGTTATATCTTATGGGGGTTTGTTTGAACGTTTAACCTAGAAATGTGGGTAAAACACGAGTTTTGGAAATAATTGTATTATGTTAAAAAAAAAATGTCTCGTGTTTTCCTTTCAGTCTTCCGCTGTAAACGTTTTTATGAATTCTTTAATTAGTAAAGGGTGACGACCTGATTTCCAATTAATGGGAATTGGCACGTTACACCAAAAGTCTTCCATGATCCTTCGCAGTTTCTTCCCCCTTTTTGACATCATCAAAAATGAGCTGATGCTCTGGGGTGACTGGAGAAGGATCCTTTAAATCTCTCTTTAGTCCTCTAAGAGGATAGCCTAGGTGCATGCCCTTAAGCTCCCTCGAGGTTGAGATAAAAAGAGAGTACTGGAAGGCCAAGTCTTCTGAGAAAGACTTGTTCAGCAAGCGTTAAGCGTGAGAGGTGACTATCTGCGATTTGGGGTGTGCTAGGTTGATTATTTGCAGAGAATGTGTCTTTTGGAAGGAATGAAGAGACGGGTTTCCAATAATCTGGTTCCATTATCGACTAAGGATGAGAGAAGGATATCGATATATACTTATGAAGAATAAGGAGTGCATGTATTTATAGGGTTAGAGATACTCCCTGATGCAGTTGGATCTCCAAGGATCTCATTAACTGCTCCGTCGGTTTCCAATGCATGCGTTGACAGTTTCCACAGCTTTATGTCGTTTCTCTTTGATTTGATTGCGTCTGTGGTCAGCGGCTGAGTCTCTACCTGATCGTACGACTTAACTTCTTTTAGGGTTCTGAAAAGGTAGTCTATTTCTGGAAAGGTGATCCACTTTTTATGCTCACACATTACTAAGAAATATTTTCTCAGTAACTGCTCTATCTTGTAACCTCCAAGTGATCCCTTTTCCAGTGACTTGATGATAAATTCTGATTTCAAGTAACCTAGTGTCCAGTACATTGGTGTCTAGCATCCTGATACCCAGCGACCTGGTGTTCAGCAACATAGTGTCCAGCTTCCTGGTATTTAGCGTCCTGGTGCCCAGCGACCTAGTGTTCAGCGATCTAGTATCCAGCCCCTGGTATCTAGAATCCTGATATCTAGTGTCCTGTCATCCAGCGAACTAATCTCCAGTCCGCCTGGTGTCTAGCATCCTGATGTCCAGCATCCTACTATCCAGCGACCTAGTATCCAATGTCCTGGTGTCTAGCGTTTCTTTCATCAGAACTTTATCCTTTTCTTTTAAGACCATCTATCTTTTCTATTGACTTAATGACAAGTGCTCTGATTTCTAGTAGCTTAACATCCAGTAGCTTGGTATCTAGAGTCTGGATGTACATCGTCCTATTATCCCATGACCTAATAACCAGTAACCGGACTTTCAACATCCTATAGTCAAAGTTTGTCATTTTGTCAATGGTTCCCCCTAAGATTACTAACCTTTTAGATGTACCTGCAAAACACTTACCTTGTATAGGTACTCATACAAGTATGAGTCCTTCTGAGTTAGATTTTCCTTCAGAAGTTTAGACTATCTTTACAGCCCATGGTTACTGTAGAGAGAGTTTTGACTTCTTCAAGAACTTTAAAGAACAAAACAGTGATAGTGTGTGCAAGTGTTTGTAGGCATAACATGATAGACAAAGGTAAAGTTAAAAAAAAAATTCATTTTTTTTTTCTGGAGTTGCTGTTCTGCTTAATTCCTTATGGGATGTCAGTTTGTTGCAGACTTTCTATAGCATGCCCATGTATGGGTTACTCCAAGGATTTTAACCTTTTTACCATCAAAGCTTCCTTGATTAGTACCGGAAGTTCCCCTTTACTTTATGGTCTTCTATTTTAAGATGTGGGGTCACAAACAGTACTATTCTAGGTTACTTTGAGACTTGCATGAGAGAGAGAAGCATTAAAATATGGAAATAAGCATGCAGGCTTTCTTTCTCATTTTAGAATCAAGTGACAACAATTTATCGTTCATTATTTTAACATAGTCACTTGAGTTCTTTGACAGAAAAACAAGACATTGTTATGACCAGAATTAAAGAGTTTAGAATTAGAACAAGGTACCTGGTCATTTTGTTCTTTTAAAAGAGAATGTCCTCTTTTATTCTTGTCTTTGTCTGGAGGTCGATCTGGTTGATTGAGTGAACTTCTTCTTCTTACTCCTTGGCTTGACATCCTCATCGTTTTCCTCCTGATTTGCTGCTTTATTGATTGCTGTACCAGCTTCTTCTTCAGCTCTATGTTGGTTTACTTCTTTCCGCACAGCTTCCTTCTTTGCAGCTTGTTGTTCCCCCTCAGAAACAACTTTTCTTTACAACATAGCTTGATTTTCTACTTCTTTTAGCTGTTTGTTGTCTTCACATCAATCATATCCTCTTTAGAGTAAAAGGCAGTGAAAATGATCTCTGATGTGAAGATGAGAGAGAGAGAGAGAGAGAGAGAGAGAGAGAGATAATTTGAGAGAAGCTTTCTCACAAATGGGATTTGGACAGATTGATTAGATCTTTAGTTTCATCCATCTGCTTCTGATACTGCTTGTTGGTATCAGATTGACCATTGAGCAAGGATGAACAATCCACCGATGATAGACTATTGATACCACTTGTTGGTATCAGATATATCAACTGGTGGACGGTCCAACCTGCTCTGATACCACTTGTTGGTCCCGGAACTGCTGGTAGTAGGCTTAGGGGGGGGTGAATAAGCCTACTATATCTTCTGATTTTTATTTTAAGTCTATTGGCTTATTTCTAATGTCAGTAACCTTTTGGGTGGTTACTGATCAGAGTGAATGCGGAAGCCTATCTTTATGTCCAATAGAAGATGTGCAGTTTATCAGAGAGAGTAGATGTAAGACAGTAAGTAGATAAAGACGCAAGCATGTATAGAGGTTCGAAGGTGGAGTAATCCTTCTACGTCCTCTCTTCCTCCACACAGGAGGGAACCTTTGTAAAGCTGGTTGATTTACATAGACCTATCTATTACAACCCACCCTTAACAAGTAAAGTAGCAAGCCTTCACACAGATACTTACCTACTTTCCTTGATCCACACAGGATCCTACTCTACCCACCCAGGGTCCTCACTTTCTCTCCTAGAAAGTGGTAAACTCAGCAGGACATTACTCCTCGCACTGAGTACTCCGAGACAACGTTTTAGAGAGGTTTATCTCCTTCTTTTTCAACTGGGTGCAGCAAGCTTTGGCCTTCATTTGCAGACTTGATTCTGCTGAAGCTTGCTGCTGGACTGGTAGACTGGTGTGCGTCTTCTTGGGGTGTGGAGTGTTCGAGCTCTTCTTCTTTTATGCTGCTCTTTGTGAACACTCTCTTCTCTTCTTAACTTCCCCATTCTACTGCGTTTCTCTCTTTGTGAGCCTTCTCTCTGATGAGCTCTTCTCTCTTCTTTTGCGCTTCTCTCTACGAGCTAGGATATTCGGATGTACTTGTATTCTCTCTGCATGCATTCTCTTTTGCACGCTCTCTCACACCTATTTCAGTCTTCAGTCCTCCTCTTTATAGGTTGTGAAATCTGCCCGTTGAATTAGGTAGACAAATTTCCATCATGTGACGCGCCGCACTCCTGACACACACCAACTTTTCGCTTTCCACGTGTCTTCTTCCGGTTGGCTCCTCTCCCTTTTCTCTCTACCGGTAACTTCTTGTATCTACCAGTAACTTTGACTTTCTGTCCATGCCTGTTTTGTAGCTTCCTCCTCTAGCTTCACTCTGGAGCTTCCTTCTTCTGGCTTGCTCCTTCAGGTGGCTCAAGGCTTCTGTAGCATGCTGCTCCTGCAGTATGCTTTCGACATGATCTTCTCAGGCAGCTTCCTGCCTCACTGTTTTCTGCTTTGGCGAGGTCCCTTCCAGTAGCTACCTGAAGTCAATAGTATTTCTTTTTAACCATTCTCTTCAGTATCCTTCTTTCGACACTTTCTCTTTTTTTTTTAATCTTCTGTAGTAACTCTTTTTGCAGTAATCTATCCTAAGATTGGTTATGTTTATAGAGTTACTTTAAGGATTTGTCTCATCAAAACTTTCTTTAAATGTTCCAACATAGTAGTAGTCAAGATTTAGGACATCAAAATGTAAAGTCTTCCTCATCTTCATCTAGTTTTGGAGTTGGACGTCTTAGTCAATTTTACAATTTTTATGACATTAGGACACCAAAACGATCTAGAGGTAACCCTACCCAAGAGTTAGACTCTTATTTAAGTGCGACTTTTGAATCTATTGATTTTGAGATTTCATTGATTTGTTGAAGTGGTGGTCACGAAGGACCACCATGTATCATTTTCTAACCATTATGGCTAAGGAAATGTTTGCAACTCCCGCCTCGACGGTTTCGGTTGAGCATGCCTTTAGTATTGGGGGTCACACGTTGAGTACAAGACGATCAAACTTGGCGGCAGAGAATGTGCAAAACCTCATGCTTCTTGAGGATTGGGGTAAAACCGCTAGACGTCAACAACATCTTGACCTTGAAATTGTGGATGAAGAAGGTGGCGAGGATATTTATGGCTACGACTCAAACACAACGTCCTCCGCTAGCACCGCCACCAACCTTGAAGATTGAAGTAGGTAAGTTGAGGTAAGAGAACTACGTGAGCTTTGATTCCTTAATTTGATTCAAATCAAGGATACATAGGCAATTTCATTATAAGTTTGGAATTGAATTTCATTTCCAAACTTAGAATGAAACTCAAGCTCTTTCAAATTTTTTCCCCTTCTCTTTAATGTTTAGATAAACTTTTGTAATTGTAATAGATATATTTAGTTTGTAATAGTCTAATAGATTAGAATTAAGATTATAAATTCATTAGAATTGCAATCATTAGGTTAGAAACTTAGAAATTGAGTTCTATTATACCTTGTAATAATTTTCCAATTTATAATGAAAACATTTGTTCACTTCGATTTTTTGTACTCTATTTCAATCATGAATTATATCGAAACAAACATTAAAAAACAAATTCGGAGTTGCAAAATCAAAATTAACAAGGTAAAATGCAAAAAAAAAAAAAAGTGAACCGGCCGAACCGCCCGGTTTAGGTTCAACCGGCGGTTTGAAATCGAAACCGGAACCGAAACAACCGACCACCTCCTGGTTCGGTTTCGGTTCCACCAATCGGAAACCGCCGAACCGAACCGTAACCGGCGAACCGTTTGAACATCTTTACCTATGGGGTTCTGAATTTGTCTGTGAACTTGGAGATGAATGAAAAAAAAAAAAAGGAACAGAAATAAGGTAAATGCAATAAAATTGATATATTATATGTTAGTTGAATTTCTTCAATTGTATGTAATTTTAACGATGAGAACAAACGATGATCACTTTTGTATACTCGGGGATTACTTATGATGGATCATTGTACGTATTTGAAATATTAAATCAAAAATAAGTGCTACTTTTAAATACATGTGCGTGAAGTAAAACAATAGTAACTTCCAAAGACAAGATCATATCAATAACACAAATAATTGCCTAAAAATAACCAATCATAACAAAATTACCATATACAACACAGATTAAGCATGTGTTTACAAGTGTTTGTATGATTGTTATACGTAGGAATTGATTTTGCATGGAACTTTGGACGTCATTATGATATATTGGAAGATAAATATAAACACATAATTTAAATAATATTTTAGAAAATTCTTATAAATGATTAGGACAGCTAGACATTTATACTTATAAAAAAAATCCGAAATTGTAAAAAAATGTTATATACAAATTAAAATAAGTCTGACATAACAATTATAATTAGTCTATATATCTAGCACAATTCAAATAAATAAATTCAATTAAATGAGTGTCTGTCAAATATCTTTGGGTTCTTTAGGAGAATTTTTGGCTTCATTAACTACGCATTCAACAATGTCCTCCACCTGATCTTCAGCTTCCTGAACCTGCATAATTAGTTTATCCAATAATTAATTCCATTAATTGTTTGCAATAATTAACAAAATTAAAACTTCTCAAATACACTAAGATTGTGTTTGGATGCAGGAATTTAGCATTCGGATTAGCTAATTTATTGATGATGTTAGGCAAAATACGAATTTAGAAATCATCACTTTTTATTTTGAACTAATTTTTTTAAATAATATGGATGAATTTCAAATTCTAAGTTTCTAATTTAGTAAAGAAAGATTTTGAGAGAGAGAAAATTTGTTGGCTTCAAGTTCAATTCCGCATTAACATATTATCTGTTGGCTTCTTCCCTGTAAATTAACATCTCCAATATACAACAATATTCCAAAACTGTATACATCACCATTCGTGGATAAGGGCTATGCACTAAATTCTCTCATATATCTGTGTGTGCTGGACAACTATAATAACTATTAGCCTTTTGGATTGTGACAAATCATCTTTGCCTAATTATGATATTAACCTACTATCACATCTATCCTATGTGTGTCTATTTATGCATGAATTTGATATAGCTTTCAACTTTGTGCAGAAAATATTAGCAACAAAACAAAAATTAACACTAAGGTTTAGAAATTTAATGTCATAGAAACTAATAGTTTTGCAATAGAAAATTGAAACAGTACGTACGTACTATGTTTATTTGTGTGGCTACACATAATATTGACGCCTTCTTGTGCCGGCTACAATTGTTGCTTTGATCTTATGCAAAGTGGTTGCTGCTTCTATCATGTTCACTCTTTCAGTAGGTGAAATGACCAAACATTTCATAGCCAACTCAAAGATGGACGAGACACATTGTTCATGCATAGAGGAATATCGATCTTCTCTCGTTAGTAAACCTGGGGCAACAACTTCACTTATTGCATTTTCTTGTAATGATTCACTCACCCACTCTTTTAAGCCTTTTTCCTCACTAAACATGTCATCTGTGGGTTTCCTTCCTGCAAACATCTCCAACAGCAATATTCCAAAACTGTATACATCGCCATTTATGGATACTTTTCCTTCCGATCCATACTCTGGTATATACATTGCAATTTTGAGAATATAAGAAATAAATAATATAGAGAAACTACAATTTAAGACATTCATGTACGATACCTGGTGCCGCATAACCTATAGTCGCCAAGGTTTGGGTATGGATCATAATCTCTCCTTCATCAAAAAGTTTGGAAATGCCAAAATCAGCAACATGCGCAATCATATCTTCATCGAGCAAGATATTGCTTGGCTTTATATCGCAGTGAACAACAGGGAATGTATAACCATGATGAAGATATTCCAATGCTGATGCAACATCTATTGTTATTTTCAATCTTTGCACCAAATCCAAACTTGAAGTGTCAGAGTGTAGCCATTTCTCCAAGCTTCCATTTGGCATGTATTTAAGAATCAAGGCTTTGAACTCAATATTAGTACAACAACCAATTATGGGGACTAAGTTGCGATGGCGAATGGAGCTCAGTATTTCACTTTCAGTATCAAAGCTCCTGGCAGCTCCTTCTAACTGTAAGTTGAACACTTTAACTGCAACAGTTAGCCCGTCGGAAAGTATTGCTTTGAATACGGACCCATAGCTTCCGCTTCCAAGTAGGTTGGTTTCACTAAAAAAACTTGTTCCATGTTGAAGTTCTCTATATGAAATCCTTCTCCATTGAATAGCTAGTGAAGTAGCTTCAAATGATGACGGTGTTCTCTTCTGCTTACGTTTTCTTACGAGCATGAGTATGACAATCACCAGAACGATAGCTAAAATGAAGGATGGAAAAATATACTTGATTAAGTGGAGAACACTTTTTGATCCTGAACTTTTATGAGTTTTTGAGCAAGATGACACTTCAAATTTCTCTGCACCACATAGTGCAGTGTTGGCAACAAACGATTGAGCAGTGAAGTTAACAAAACAGCCCCCAATTGGAATCTCTCCTTCCAATTTGTTGTAAGACACATTAAAATATTCAAGATATCTGAGGTTTTCCAAAGACTTTGGTATCTTTCCAGAAAGATTGTTGTTAGATAAGTCCAAGTCAATCAGGCCTTTGGTACTTCCCAATGATGGAGGGATATATCCTCCGAATTGATTATTTGACAAGTTTAGTACTTCTAGTGATTGGCAACTTGAAATTAAGCTTGGAATCTCTCCAGAAAAGTGATTATTTGACAAATCTATCTGATATATTGCCTTGAAATTTGAGATTTCAGATGAAAGTTGTCCACTCAAAGAATTTGACGACAAGTTTACAATCAAGAGATATGTAAGATTCCAAAAGTTGGGAGGTATGGTGGATTGCAACTTGTTAGAGCTTAACCTGATGCCTCTTAGAGATTTTAGTTCACCAATGCATTCAGGAATTGGACCTATTAGCATGTTTTCTCTCAAATCCAAATCTCCCAAATTACTCATCTCACAAACTTCATTAGGGATAGAGCCTTGTAATTGATTACCATCAAGATTTAGTCTCTGCACTTGCCTTAATTGTCCTACCCTTGTTGGGATGAAGCCCCTAATTTGATTTCCACTAAAATCGATCCCTATCAAATTGCTCAAGTTTCCAATTTCTAAAGGAATAATTCCTTGAATGTTGCATCCATCCGCATCGAATTCTTGAAGAGAAGGGGAAAAATTACCAATTGAAGTTGGGAGAATGCCACTTATAAGTGGATTCGATGATATTTGCAAGATCCTCAACTGTTGACAACTAGTTAATGAAGAGAGAAATCCCAATTCTTGGGTTGGGGATTCACTACCAATCAAATTATTACCCCAAATTCGAAGGTCTTGTAAGAGCCTTAAATTACCAAAACTAGGGATTATGCCACTGAATGCGTTGTTATCCAAGCTCAATATAGTAAGTTTAGAAGCATTGTTGATAGAGGTTGGAATTGGCCCACTGAGTCTGTTACGGTGCAAATAAAGCTTTTCAAGATTGAAAATTGAAAGCCCAATATTTGAAGAAAGTCTACCTGATAGATCATTAAATGAAAGATCTAATATCTTCAAACTTGATATATTGAATAGAGAAAAAGGGATTGAACCTGAAAATCACATAGAAAATAGACTATATTATGAGAAGTAACATGTTTTCATAACACTTGTAATAATTTTCAGCTTTTAAAATGCATTTCATAATAGTAGTAGTATACACTTAACAGCATACATTAATGTAATGCTTTTATATAAAAACTCAAATCATCAAAGTACTATTTGGACAAAATTAAATCCAATCATTGCTTAGTAAAGGATTTAAGCAATGATATTCTTTTCCATAATATATATTGAAATAATATGGGGTCATAATATCAATATTACAATCGATATAAAACTATATATGTATATATATATTGAAAATATTATAATCGATTGACTAGTTTTTGTAAAGTCAATATATGCATAAAATATTCTAATTCATAATGTGCATGATGTTTTTTTTTAATTTCTAATTATTATATTTATTTACATATTATTTTACAATATATAGTTAAATTTGATATCATGCCTTTTTATACTTATGATAAAATTTTGAATGCACTATAATTTTGATTTTTCTCATTAATTTTATTTGTTATAAAATTTTAGTTCTCTCATTTTATATAATAAATGATATATATTATTAGAGGACTAAAAATCAAAAGGTGAAAGATAGAGAATCAACAATCAAACGAGCCAAACTTAGAGGGTAAAAAAACATTTTTTTTTAGTGGTTCAATAGATGAGATTGG
This sequence comes from Scutellaria baicalensis, assembly GCA_005771605.1. NCBI lineage: Eukaryota > Viridiplantae > Streptophyta > Magnoliopsida > Lamiales > Lamiaceae > Scutellaria > Scutellaria baicalensis. The sequence continues at coordinate 590,579 of VALJ01000034.1, forward strand.
GAATTCATGAGGAGGTTATAAGGAAAGTTTTGCATTAGTTTATTCAGTAATATATAGTGATCATAAAATTAATGCATTGTTTGAAAAGAATAGAATCTATAGGATGTGTAATATCTGTAAATGTGAAAGTTTTCCTAATTCTGCAGGAACTCCTCCTGAAATTGTAATGCATCCAAATATCACATGAAAAATAAAGTAAGTATCCAAACAAATGAATTTCAATGATTTGTTTGACAATAATGTTGTACATTCTTGATTAGAAGCCCAATAAATAATAAAAAATATATATAGTTTAATTTGATAAATACATGCACGAAATGAAAAACTAATGTATAAGTATAAAAAAATTGATAAATATATATTGAAGCAATGATACATGCTGCCTCATCAAAACTTTGTATGTATACCTTTGAATTGATTTTGGTCAAGATATAATTCCCTCAGTTTGATCAAACTTCCAACTTCAGTTGGGATGCTTCCACTCAAATTGTTGAAAGATAATGAAAGCTCTTCAAGCTCACTGCATTTCCCTATATTTGCTGGAATTCTCCCTTCAAAGACATGCATGTTATAAATTCAAACTTGATATATTGAATAGAAAATATGGGATGGAACCTGAAAATCACATAGAAAATAGACTATATTATGAGAAGTAACATGTACACTTGTAATAATTTTCAGCTTTTAAAATGCATTTCATAATAGTAGTAGTATACACTTAACAACATACATTAATGTAATGCTTTTATATAAAAACTGATCAAATCATCAAAGTGCTATTTGGACAAAATTAAATCCAATCATTGCTTTGTAAATGATTTAAGGATAAAAATTGATAAATATATATTGAAGCAATGATACATGCTGCCTGATCAAAAGTTTTTATGTATACCTTTGAATTGATTTTGGCCAAGATATAATTCCCTCAGTTTCCTCAAACTTCCAACTTCAGTTGGGATGCTTCCACTCAAATTGTTGAAAGATAAGTCAAGGATTTCAAGCTCACTGCATTTCCCTATGTTTGCTGGAATTCTCCCTTCAAAGACATGTCATAAATTCAATTTAAAATATGCATGATGAATGAATTTAATTAAATGTTGATGAGTGAAATCATACATACCTGTGAAGTGGTTTGACCATAGAACTAAAATCCTAAGCTTACTCAAACTCCAAATTTCATTTGGTATTTCTCCACTGAATTTGTTGAGTGGCAAGCGCAGGTCCTCCATCACTCTGCATTTTCCGATATTTGTCGGAATTTCGCCCCCTAGTTTATTCCCCGACAGAGACATAATTCTAAGCCTCGGAGAATTATGACATATCTCGTTTGTAAGCTTTCCTGATAGCTTATTGAATCTTAGGTTAATTTCTATTAAAGAAGAGATATTGTTGAAGAGAGTAGGAGGGATAGACCCCCTTAACTGGTTACCCCCTAATTTCAGTATTTCCAAGTGAGAAAAGTTTCCAATCTCCACCCGAATATTTCCATCAAGAAAATTATACCCAAAATCTAAAGTTTGCAACCTTGAAATATTGAAGAGAGTAGGAGGGATTCTACCCAAGAAGGAGTTATTACTCATACGCACATGTTCAAGTTGAGATAACCCTCCAAGCCATGATGGTATTCCTCCACTCAAGTCGTTAAATCCAACGTTGATCTCCTTTAAACGACGTAATTTTGACAGATGAGAAGGAATCAAACCTGAGAAATTGTTGGAGCTGATGTCTAACGATCGAAGAAATGTTAAATTTCCAAGATGTGGAGAAATGGTTCCTTGGAGCTCGAAGCCCGAAAGGGTTAAGGCAGTGACCCGATGGTGTTTGATGCCACAAGAGACACCAATCCAGTAACAAATGGATGAGTTATCATTAGCCGAAGACCAATTGTTGGTTAAAAGAGCATAAGGATCAGAAGTGATGGAGTTTTTGAAGGCAAGTAATGCAGATTCATCGGTGCTCAAATCGGAAAAAGACAGGGAAGAAGAAGTGAGTGTAAATATGATAAAGAGCAGATGAATAGCAAAAGAAAAGAGGGAATCCATTAATACAATCATTATAACAAGCTATATATGACAAGCTAGTTGTAGTGTAGTACATGGAATTGAATGCTATTATATATACTACAAATAAAAAGGTGAAGACACTCTGATCGAAATAATGAAATAGAAATGTGGGGATCAGTTTTCAAGTGGGAGCAAATTCACAAATTCACAAGCGGGGATCGAAATAATTGCAAGTTGAAAAAGAAGAAGATATTAAGTTGGAATTAATGAAATGAAAAATAATATAGTTTTAAGCTCCACTTTGAGATTTGGAGGAACTAATTAATGCGCACATTAAGCTTAGTGGAAGACCAAGAAATCTTTGCTCTTCTTTTTCCATATTAATTCCACAAATACTTGCAATCATCTCTATCCAAGAAATTTCCTTGTTTTAACCACTAATATTATATATACGTTATAGAGTTAATTACTTTTTAGGCATTAATTTATTGGTTCTGTCAAGTTTACCCATTATCTTTTCGGGCTGACGATTTTACCCTTTATCTTCTGAAAATTCGAAAATTTGACTCAATCAATTCAACCTGAACTGTCAAATCGGGCTAACTTCGTATGTGACTAGCACGTGCACCCTAGTTTTCACACTATTTTTGCCCAATAACTTATCTGTTCTGGCAATTTTACCCATTAACTTATTTGTTTTGACAATTTTGTCCATTAACTTTTTGAGTTTTCTGTCCTTATAGGGTGTCATGTTTTACTCACATGCGAATTAAGCCCGACCGATTCGGCTATTCTGGCTTAATTTGGGTCAAATTTCCGGCTTTTAAAAGATAAAGGATAAAATCATCAATCCAAAAAGATAATTGGTAAAATTGTCAGAACTAAAAAATTTAATAGGTAAAAATAATAAATAACTCTATATTACTTAAAGAGAAATTTGTGTGAACGTATTTACATGAAACTCTACTCATAAACACAAAGACTTATATTCCAATCAAGTTGGTACTATTTTCTTTCTATCATTTGTTTGGCATTCACCCACCAAATTAATGGAATTTTTTCCATTGCCATGTAGACTACACAGTAATTTCCTTTTGCTCAAATTTCGGGCCAACTGGTTTAGTCACGTGACTTTCTCATATCAATTAACCCAAAATTCATTGATTTGACTGATTTGTCCTAAACTTGCCCGTCTTTGAAAGATATGCTCTTAATTTCAAAGGCCGAGAAGATAATGTCCCTAAATGATTGAAGGGCTAAAGTTACCGTCCTAAATTTACAATTTACCCGAGTTAATATTCCAAGAACTAGAAAACTGATATATATGGCAAAGGGAAAAATTCATTTTACGTCCACTTAAAACGGTACTGTCAATTTTACGTTCATTTATTTTTAGGGTTTCACATTTAGTCCAATTAAAACAAAAATCGACCAATTTTGGTCAATTGGGGGCGATTGCATCTCAATCGTCCCCAATTTTGAATTTCTAATAGTCACATCAGATGCCACGTGTGCTCCGATAGCCACGTCAGCTGCCACGTGTGCTTCAATAAGCCACATCAACTGCCATGCTCCGATAAGCCACGTCAGCTGAACTTAGCCGGAAAATCAATTTTCGGCGGCCAAAGGATCAAAATTGGTCGATTTTGATTGTAATTGGACTAAATGTGAAACCCTAAAAATAAATGGACTTAAAATGGACAGTAGCGTTTTAAGTGGACGTAAAATGAATTTTTCCCATATGACAAAGGTGCAATTATTCCAAAGATTGTACTCTTTCTGTAATGTTTGGAAATTTTTAACTCATTTATAAAAAAGCAGAAATCATGATGAAGATATTCCAATGCTAGTGCCACATGATCTTGCTATTTTCAATCTTTGCATCAGATTTAAACCACAGTGGTCAGAATGTAGCCATTTCTCCAAGCTTTCATTTGGCAGCATGTATTTAAGAATCAAGGCTTTGAACTCAGTGTTACTACAACAACCAATTATTTGGATTAAGTTGCGATGCCGAATTGAACTCAATATTTTACTTTCAGTGTCAAAGCTCTCGACAGCTCCTTTTAACTGTATATTGAAGACTTTTACTGCAACAGTAAGCCCATCAGAAAGTATTGCTTTGAATACTGAACCAAAACTTCCTATCCCAAGTAGGTTTGATTCACTAAAAGAACTTGTTCCTCGTTCAAGTTCAATAAAGTTGTTCGAGATTTAAATGACCAATTTTCCAAGGAAGATTTCCAGATAGTTGATTGTATGAAAGTTGTAACCTTAAGAGACTTGATATATATATTAAATAAAGAGTATGGGATGGAACCTGAAATTACATGGGGAATAGATTAGCAATGCCACGGTGTAGTAATTTAAACAAGCAATTAATGGATCAACATTAAAACTACACATTCAACATTTAACTTGCTTTTATAACATTATTATGTAACATGTGTTGGAGTGAGTTTTACATGATCAAATCGACTCACGGATCCCATTTCATGAGATGGATCGGGTTGAATAAAAAATTTATGTGATACTTTTTTGTGTATTTGGTAGTAACTTTTGCATGAAGAAGAAGGTATAGGTGTCCCAAGATCTGTGTGTTTTTGCTCTACCCAATCCTAACCAATTCGAATTATTACCTGTTATATAGAAAATATTACCTAGTATGCATAAAAATTGACCAATCCCAATTTTATTCTTATAATACAAAAGTATTACCTAATTTATAGAAAATATTAACACATAAAAAATATTATATAATTTCTTGTGTACAATCAAATCCGACCCATCTCACGGAGACCCATGAGACGATCCACACATACAAAACTTTTTCATTGCGTTGTTATTAGAACATATTTTTATCGTATTAATTATCATTGACAATTCACAAATCTATTAGTACACATTCTAACTAATTGTCATTGGAATATCGATTGGGCAAATACGACTTGTTGCATGGGAAAAAAAGGTCCAAGAAGAGCTCAAATTAAACTCCTTATCGTAATAGATATTTTTATCCCTGTTGACTGAGATTTATCAATTTTTGTTGGGTAGGAATCGTAGTTTTCATGTTGTTTCAATATAACCACCACATGTCATGTGTAAAAGATGACATCACAAATTTGCACTTGTCATTTATTGAAATAATGAAATACAAGATGAAACATCATCTTGGAAAAAAGGATCCAGTTCCAGGTTTTAGAGAGAGTATATATACATAATTTCTCTCCCTTATTTTTGTCTTGAACAAAAACTTTCAGGAGACAATTTTATGAATAAGTTTCGTGAGACTAATCTTTTTTATTCACTAACCCAACCAGTTTCTATAGATTTAGTTTTTAAAATATAGGAAGCACATTGGATGAATCTTTTAATAAAGTTCTTAGACCATCTCCAACCCTATAACTCAAATTTGGACTCAAATCTTGTTTTTGCCACCAAATTTGCCATCATCTCCAACCATTTAAACTCAAATTAGAATATTCTCTTACAATATTCTTAATTTTTTATTTTTGAATTTTCTTTAATATCAATATTTGTTTATTTAAGTTCATAAAAAACTAATCATATCGATTTCAATTATAAAAAAATATTTATGAACTATAAATCTTATTAAAAATACCAAAATTATATTATAAAATTCATCACAAATACATACTAATAAACTAAATTAAAGAAAATTATCTAATTATACAACACAATGCAATGTTTAGACAAATAAATTACATAATGATAGAAAAATATAAATTACATAATGATTTTAATTTTAATGATAAAAAAAGTTATTGTAAAAGAAAATTGATATAAAAATACCAAAATTATATTATAAATTTCACCACAAATACATGTGAATACTAAAGAAAATTTACAACATAATGCAATGTTATTAAAAATTATAAATTACAAAATGATTACCATTAAACTTTGAATTAGAATATTTTTCCCAAAAATGTTTAATCAATGCATTTTAATAATATCTTATTATATTTCTATTAGTTATTATTTACATTTGTATTAATAATATATAACAAAACAACTAAATTATACATCTTTGAATTTTTAAATTTTTATAAATTTAAATCAAATAAATTATTTCACATGATTCTCAAAAAAATTAATATTATAAAGGATTTGTTATGATAAGAATAAAATAATATTATTACACATATATATCAAACAAAAGGAAAGAAATAAATAAACAATACAAAACTAAATCAAAAAGAAAAAGAAAAGATTTGAGTTTGTGAATAGTAAGTGACAAAATTGTCACTTACTAAGTGACAAACTATTCATTGTGGCAAATTTGAGTCCATTTTTGAGTTTGGGTTGGAGGGTGTTTTGTAGTAAAAATTGAGTTTGCCACCCGATTTGGATTTGAGTATGGATTGGAGATGGTCTTATAATCATGATTTTTAATGAAGTAACTCAACTTCCATCTACCCTTTATTTCTCTATTATTTATCATGATTTTTTTTTATTGTATGTTTTTTTTGTTTGTTCTACAAATATGCATGTTGATACCAACTTAGCTCGAAGTCTAGCAATGAGAATAGCTCAACTTTCTCATCGCGACAGCCTTCTCGTAAATAGAGATAACATGGTTTTCGCAAATATATTATCGACAACAATATTGTCATAAATAATTCATTTTTCATTGCTTTCTGTGACAACATATTGTCAAATTATATTTTTCCTTTTTTTTTTTTGAGATAATTTGTTGAGATTTTTTACAATGATTTATGTATTTGAAAAATATTACACATTTTACTTGTATTGCGCACCATTAAAAGTTTTATAATTGTGATGTGCACTTGCTGTTTTAAATAGTTATTAAATAATTAGTGACCAAGTTATGGTCTGCACAAACAACTATTAAAAAGGTAATGTTTAAAGATAGAAGGCATGCCTGTTAGAGAGCCATTTGCGATGTTTAGTATCTCTAAATGTGGAAGATTACCAATTTAAATATTTGATTAATAATCAACCATCTAATCAATGTTGAATCGTGAAAAACACCTGATTGTATCTCCATGTCACAACTCATGTTTCACTACATTAATTTAATACATGTCATGTTTTGGATAATAATATTGTCGGGATACACGCAGGGAGGGGCGCACATTAGGGCCAAGGGGGCACTGGCCCCCCTTGAAATTTTGCATAAAAGGTAGGGGTATTTTAGTAATTTCACATTTTTTAATTTAAAAAAAAGAAATATACATATGTGCTGCACAGCTCTCGCCTCTGCCTCTATTCCATTCCAGCAGCAGCTCATCCATTATCTTTCATTTCCCCTTTCCACTCAACTCAAACCCTTGCATTTCCTTCCACCAATTACTACTTCTCCACTTAATTTCAAGGTAAATGTTACATACATATTACTCTTATTTGCAATCTTCTTCATCATTATTGTTAATTTATGGTGTTTTAAATTATATATGTGATTTATTGATTAGGTTAAAAGATTGAGTTTTTTTCTTTTTATTTTGTTTAGGAATCTTCTACACTAGAAATTATGGTAATACTTCATTGTGGTAGGAAATGGGCAAGCTTATTTTGTTAATTCCATTTTGATTTAGTAAATTCTTGAACATTTAATTCATTTTCTAATGTATACTTCTAATTCATTTAATACTTCTTATTTAGTAAGTTCTTATAGATAATACGCCCTAATTGGTTCTTTTTTCAATATTGTTACACATGAACTATCACAAGTTCTTCAAAGGAAGGATCAAGATATTGCTAATGCAATGAATCTTGTGAAAGTATCAAAAGTTCGTTTGCAAGCATTGAGAGAAGATGGTTGGGAGGCTTTATTGACCGAAATTTCAGAATTTTGTAGCAAGCATAAGATAGTTTTACTAAACATGGATGACATATATGCACCTCGAGGGAGATCAAGGCGTAGAATTGAAAATGTCACTAATCTTCACCACTACAGAGTTGAGCTATTTTATTCTGTAATTGACATGCAAGCTCAAGAGCTTAATCACCGTTTTGATGAAGTGAACACTGAGTTAATTCTATGTATGACATGTTTTGATCCTAGAGACTCATTTGCGGCATTTGATACGAACAGGTTACTTCGCCTTGCAAAATTTTATCCATCTGAATTTTCTGCAATTGCTCTATATATATGAACTTGATCAGAGTCAACTTGAGAACTTTGTTTTTGATGTGCGTTTGGAGAAAAACTTCTCGAAAGTAAATGGAGTAGGAGGACTTGCTCAGAAGATGATGTCTACAAGGAAGCAAACTGTTTTTCCATTGGTTTACTTGTTGATTAAATTGTCATTGATATTGACGGTTGCCACTGCCACAGTAGAAAGAGTTTTTTCGGCAATGAAGATAATCAAGAGTTCTTTTCGCAATCGAATGAGTGATACGCTATTAAATGATTGTTTAGTTGCATACATTGAAAAGGATGTATTTAGACATGTTAGCAATGAAACAATTATGCATCGTTTTCAGAATATGAAAAATAGAAGAGAAATGTTGTAATACATTGATTTTATTGAATTGTAATATATTTTATGTTATTGGTTTAGAGTTTTTGTATTATTACATTTCTTTTACTAATTTACATGGACCCCCCTCACATAAAATCCTGGGTCCGTCACTGGATACACGTGATGTGTAGTGATTGTTCTTGAATATGACTATATGAGATATAACACAAAATGTAATAGGAGATTTCATGTTGTAAAACATAGACATAAAAAAGATTATAAATGGATTTTTATTAAAATTAAAATTTGAAAATATGATTCAAACATGATTAGAGTGTTGAAATGCTTTATCATCTATTTTGTACTCATATATATATATATATATTATGATTATTAATATATTAGTTAATTAATTGTTGAAAAATGTATTGAATTCGTAACAAATAAAATATAATATTTTTGTCATATGTGTATAATTTTCATCTTTTTTCAAGATCTTTTGCCATTAAAAATCTGTACATTTTTAACACCCATACATGCGCAAAGGCCTATCATAGCAAAAATCCAAACAAAGATCGTAGGGTAAATTATAAATTATGTCCCTCAAGTTAGAGGGTCGCAATTTACATCCCATAAAAATTGAATATATTGATTTCGTTTCATAATTTAAAAGATCATTGTAATTTTTGGGGCAAATCTATCTTAATTTAGCAATTTTGGAACAATCTTGTCGGAAAACCTCACGTGTTGTGTTTGACCGCCGATTTGAGGATTTTTGTTCAAAAAATGCTAATGTGTTGCTATTTATGATTTTTTTTCCCAATAATTGTAAGACAACATAACATATCAACATTTTTTGAACAAAAAAAATCATAAACAACAACACATTAGCATTTTTCTAACCAAAATTCCCAAACCGGAGATCAAACGCAATTTAGCCCAAAATTGCATTAGTTTTTTAAATTATGAAACAAAATCAATATACCCGATAAAAAAATTTACGACCCTCTCCAAGCTTATGAGAAGTAATTTTCAGTTTAATAAAAATCATTTTCAAATCGTAGCTCGTTAAAAAATGATTGAACATAATAAGCCATGCAACAAATGTATTGAAATGAATCATGCTAGCTAGTGCTGTTTTTCGTCACTTTAAAAATCAAATTAAAAATGTATGTGCTACACATACCTGAAAAATAATTATTATATATGAAGGTATAACTCTATGAGAGAACTGAGATTTCCAACTTGATTTGGTATTGGACCTATATATATCACGCAATAAGATTAGCAAACATGTTTCATAATTAATAGTTATAATATGCACATGATTTTAAATTTTAATAGATAAAATATATGTTTCTAGGCAATTTTAAGTGTACATATTCACACACATAAATACATGCTCCCACCGTTAGAACATGATATTAAAATGTTCGAATCCTACACAATCATTGCTTTCAAATCACAAAATTCAAAGCGATACAATATTTACACATCAAACGGTGTACATATTTAAAATACGTCGGGATGAGTATTCGAGCATTTATATATAAAGAAAGCAGTGTTTCAGATAAAATTCATGTTGAATAAATATAAAAGGGAAATATCAATTTTAGCCATGTAACTTAGGTCTTGTCCAATTTTGGTGCACTAATTCTACACTTTCCAACTTTGATCCGTTAACCCATCGATTTTTCCAATTTAGTCCTTTTTTGTCGGAACAACCATAATTACTGACGTGACCGTTAAAAAATTTGACGTGGCAACCGGAAGGACTAAAGTTGGAAAAAAATTGATAGTTAGCGGACCAAAATTGGAAAGAGCAAAGCTAGTGCATCAAACTTGGAAATGACCTAAATTACCGCACTAAAATTGATATTTCCCCCAAGTGTAAACGTAATCAGTGAATCATACCTGTGAAATGGTTTGTTCGTAGATTTAACAAAATAAGCTTACTTAAAGTACTCCCAATTTCATTTGGTATTTTAATTGCCACTGAAACTGTTGTATGGCAAACGTAGGTCTTCAAGCTCTCTGCATTTGCCGGAATTTCACCTTCAAGTTGATTCACAGACAAATGCAGGGTTCTAAGTCTAGGAGTATTATCACATATCTCATTTGGAATCTTTCCAGACAGCTCATTGAGTCGAAGAATGATTTTGATCGAAGAAGGGATGTTGAAGATACTATATGGCATAGACACCCTAAACTGGTTGCCTCCTAAGTTCAATATTTGCAAGAAAGAAAAGTTGCCAATTGTGAGACCCGATGCTTTAGTTACTTATAATAAATATAGTCCATGCATATATGCATTTATGAGTTTAAATTGATAAATATATGTGATGTATTATACGCATCTTTTGTTACTTATGTGCTACTTGTGTATTACATTATTAAGGAATAACTCAAGAATAAATATAATTCATGCATTTATACATTTGATGAATTGCATGTTGTTTAGTAAGTGATAATTGAGTTTACATTGATGTCATATAATATGGTCATTTTATCTATCATTTGTACAAAACATTGTTATATCTTGCAATTGGGTGTTTAGTTATTAGTAATGGAAAATAATATAGAGAAGTTAAAAAAAAAAAATCCAATATTAGGGTAATGAAATGAATACAAGGCGGTGGCCACCATGAATTCCCACTCATAATTGTCCACGCAAGTTGAGTGATAGTATGAGGTGTAGTGACCCTTAATTCTTGAAAAGATTAGTATTAAATAATAGTTATAATAATAATATGATAAGAATACTACTACATTTGGGCATTCATTGTACCATCAATTATCCTATAAATATATGAATGAATATTAGATAAGAAAACTGGAAAGAGATGATGAAGAAATGGAATAAATAATCTTCAAAGGTTAGCATATAATTTATATATTTGAATTAAAAATTTATTTGAGGTTGGTATTTTGGATCTTATGAATTAATCGAATATGGGTAATAGTTAATATGATGTTTCGAGTTTTAATATGAACGATTATCTATTGAAAAATAGTTCTTCTATGCTTATAATTCTTTTATTTAGTTTAATAATGATAAGATAAGAGTTAATATTTGTAGAGTTATTGATTATCCGCACTTTGATATAGTTTTGGTGATTAATTTGAAGGGTGTGATTTAAAGTTAATGAATTAGCAAGATTTTATTGAAGGCGTAATCATTATTCATTAGGTGACAATTCAACAATTTATTAAGTCTGCAAATTGTTTAAATTATCATATGAATTAACATGTGTTTAGATATATATTAGTCAATTAATGCAGTTATGTAATTGATTTTCTATATTAACCTTGTGAAATTAGATAAAGTTGATTGGAAATTAGATGGATAAATTTGTATACGGTTGGTTATTAAATAAGAGAACCACCATAAATTAATAACTTTAATTTATTTAATCACTAAATATATAAGTCAGATCTTACAAATATTATTAAGAAAAGATGATGATTGCATTGTTTTTGTTTTGTTAGATCATTATGTACAGATTCCATTCTATATATATTTATAGTGAATGGTACTAATAGCCTACGTAATGAGTAGATCAATGATCATTATACATAAGCTTCATTAAATAATTATACTTGGAAAGAATTTGAAGGTGTTTGTCCACTAATTGAAGACAAATAAATTAGCAATTTTGTTTCTACTCTTTCGTGTTTGAAATGATTTTTATTAGAATTTTGAATAACATATAATATAGGATGAATAAGCTGGTTATTTAATATCATTCGTAATGTTTACTTTAATAAGTTGATTGTATAAATTGTCTAAGTTTTTCTTATCACGTCCGGCTTAAGACGTTAAACTTAGCGCTAATTGGGAGGCAACCCAATATATAGATTAGGATGTTCGTTTTTTTTTTTAAATTTTAAAAAAAAATCGAAGCATTGGCGCACGGACGACCGTGTGAGAAGTTATTAGATTGTCCTAAAGTTATTAATCAATATATTATTGTAATTAATCTAGTAATTATATTTTAGATTATTTGTGTTGGCACAAAAGAGACGAGAAGTTTCACTATAACCATTCAAGAAGAAAAGGTAAGTAGAAATTCATCTGCAACTACAATGCATGAACATAGTATTTCGTGTTATATTCGATTGATTGATATTATATGAGTTTATGCATTCTTGAGAATTGACGTGTTAATTGATGCTATGGTGAAATATATGGATTGCATTAAGAATGTCATTCATCATAGTATTTCGTGTTATATTCGATTGATTGATATTATATGAGTTTATGTATTCTTGAGAATTGACGTGTTTAATTGATGCTATGGTGAAATATATGGATTGCATTAAGAATGTTATTCACGAGCATCAACACGTGCATATGCAAATGATGAAGGTTATTACATTTTACATGCACGAAATGATTTTAAGAAGAAAAGTATTTTAATGATGAAAGTCATGCTTATATTATATGGGGTAGCCAATGGCATGTGAGACATGGATAGGCTGGATTCACTCCGCCGGTGGCATGTGAGACATGAATGTAGCTACCAATACTATATGTTTAGCCGGTGGCATGTGAGACATGGATAGGCTGGATTTACTCCGTCGGTGGCATGTGAGACATGGATATGGCTATTAATGATAAATGCTTAGCCGGTGGCATGTGAGACATGGATATGGCTTGATTTGTTCAGCCGGTGGCATGTGAGACATGGATATGGCTATGATAAATGATATTATGTTGAGCTCAATCCGATGCCTAGTAGATGGTGGTCAAGGGCCCAATGAAAGAAAATGATTTTGAAAGAAATGTTTTTGATTCATTAACATGCATCATGAGCATCATTCATATCATTCATGTTATGCACATGCATAATTTCTTCTTACTAAGCTTTAGCTCATATAGTTCATGCATTGTAGGTGAATCTAATGATGTGTAAGTTCAAGGACTTATTTGTGTTGTGTTGAGTTCCTACGGATTTGGAGATGGTGTACATGGATGACGACCGTTTGGGCTATGCTATGTTATGAGCTTGTTTTGCCTTAAAGAGTATTTCACTAATATTTATAAAACCTTCGTTTTATTTCCGTACATAGATGTGTATAAATATGTAAATATAGTAGTGAGTGTGGTTTAATATTATGGTACATACTAAGAAACGTGTTATAATATACTAAATGGTTTTGGTGTGCAAAGAGGGTTATTTATGTTATTATGTTTTAAGAAGAAGAAAAAAATGCACACGTTCTCTTACAGGTCTTTTGATATAAAATCTATTATAAATATTATTATGTAAGAAAAGTGGGCGTGACACCAATCTCCTCTGGAATATTTCCATCAAGAAAATTATACTTGACATCTAAATTTTGTAACTTTGTGACATCGAAGAGGGTTGGAGGGATTCCACCCGAGAAGTTGTTGTTATTCATGTACACACGTTGAAGAAGACCAATTGTTGGTTAAAAGAGCAAAAGGATCAGAAGTGATGGAATTTTTGAAGGCAAGAAGCGCATATTCATCTGTGCTTGATGAATTGAGAAATGTTGTGCCAAAGGATTCTCTAATGCTGCTCACTAATAAAAGTGCTATTGCAATGTACAAACATCTAAGGGTACTTAATCTTCATTTTTTGATCTTTTCTTTTTTGGGTTCAAGAAAACCTAATTGTGGATATGATCTCTAATGATAGACACCTCTTGAAATGATAATATGGAGAGTTTTGAAGTGGGTCCAAATCATAATTGTATAAGCAGAAATACAAGATGACACTGTGATGTATATGGCTGGAACCTGAAGATGCGAGCTGATCACTAAGCTCACATAAAATCATAGAATTTTTGGTTAAGTCAGTAAGACAACGCTTTTATAAGCGTTGTTGAAATTGGAATAAAGTGTTGTGGAAGGTTGAACTGTTCAAAGCGTTGTGAAAGACTATAAGCGCGTTTCTCATTTACACAGAAGTTGTTCTTTCTTCTCTCTCCTAAAAGTCAGGTTTTCACTTATGAACTCGCGTTTCAACTTTTCTTACAAGGCTGATTTCTTGCGAACAAATAAGAGGTTGACATGGCTAGAGTAGCGGTTAATTCGGTTGGTTTCTGAAGAAGAAGAAGAAGAAGAAGAAGAAGAAGAAGAAGAAGAAAAACAGAGTGTAAAACGGGTGATCTTCAAGATCTTCTACGGAGCTCGATTCTTATACATTCGATCTGATTTCAATTGCATTGTAAAGCCTATATATATGGCTATTAAGGGGTGTAATTAGTTTAGATGGAGATAGACAGCATTGAGAGTTATTCTTGTGAGAAGTGAGGGTGTTCATTCAGTGTGAGTGATTGTGCTGCAGATTTGCAGAGAGTGTTATAGTGTTTTTTCTTCATTTTGAATAAGATCTTCCCTCCCCGTTTGTTCCCCTGGATGTAGGCATTAAAGCCGAACCACTTAAATCCTTTGAGTGCTTGTTTGTTTAGTTTTCTTTAAGTTTCTTTGCAAGCTTCAAGAAGTGGTGGTGCAGTTCTTGAGAATTGAGATCAATTGGTGTATTTTTCTTAACAATTTTGGTGCCGTCTGTGGGAAAAAGAAGGTGAAGAATGGCCACCACGCGGTTTGACATTGAGCGTTTCAATGGGAAAGGAGATTTCGGTTTATGGAGGATCAAGATGAAGGCATTTCTGGTACAGCAAGGCCTAGCTATGGCTCTTCTTGGTGATGAAGCTTTTCCTGAATCCATGAGAGTGGAGGAGAAGCATCAAAATCTTGAAAAGGCCCACAGTACTCTTATCTTGAGTCTGGGGGACAAGGTACTAAGGGAAGTGGCAAAAGAGCAAACAGCAATGGCAGTTTGGAACAAGTTAGAGAGCCTATATATGGTGAAAACCATAGCAAATCGGCTATACATGAAGAAGAGACTCTATGCCTACAAGATGACTGAAGATAAATCTATCTTGGATCAATTGGAGGAGTTCAGCAAAGTTCTTGATGATTTGGAAGATATAGAAGTCAGTCTAATGTAGGAAGACAAAGCTCTAATGTTGCTGAGTACACTCCCTAGGACCTATGAACACTTCATAAATTCTATCATATATGGGAGGCAGCATGATCTAACATTGGAGGAAGTTGTGGTTGTTCTGAAAACCAAGGAACTCTCCAAGAATTCAGAAAGTAAGTCAAAGCCTGTAGCTGAAGGGTTAGCAATCAAGCAAGGCAAGAAGAAGTTTCAGAAGAAACCATCTAAGCAGAATCAAGAACAAAAGAAGCCTGAATCTAATCAGAACTCAAATGATGATGTGGAGCTAAACAGATGTTTTCATTGTCACAAACCTGGATATCACAAGAAGGATTGTCTCAAGTACAAGCAGTTCTGAAGAACAAGGGAAAGGTTCCATCAAATTAAGCAAATCAAACTATAGAAGCAACAAATCCCAATTCAGGCTATGAGTCAGCTGAAGTTCTAGCCATTACATCCACCAAGGTAAATGCTGAATGGATCTTGGACTCAGGGTGTTCCTTCCACATGACTCCCATAAAGGATTCCTTCCAAGAACTCAATTTGGCAGATGGAGGAATTGTCATGCTAGGTAATGATTTCAGCTGTAAGGTAAAAAGAACTGGTTCTGTGGCACTTAGAATGTTTGATGGAGTAATTAGGATTCTTCAGAATGTGAGGTATGTACCAGAGTTAAAGAGGAATCTAATATCACTAGGGATGCTTGATACTCAAGGTTATAAATTCCACTCAGAAGCTGGAACACTCACAATGTCAAAAGGAGACAAGAATGTGATGCAAAGCACAAAGAGGAATGAGCTCTACTTCCTTCAAGGTGAAGTCTGTGTTGGAATCTGAATTCAGCTCAAGAGATGGATAGAACTCTAATGTGGCATAGGAGGATGGGGCATATGAGTGAGAAGGGACTTCTGGAACTTGCCAAGTAACAGGTATTTGGAAGGGATAAGATAATCAAGTTGGATTTCTATGATTCATGTGTTCTTGGAAAGAGCAAGAAGTTGTCATTCAAGAAAGGACAACATTTCTCAAAGGGACCATTGGAGTATGTACATTTAGATCTTTGGGGGCCTTCAAGGACTCAAACAAGAAGTGGGGGAAGATACTTCATGTCATTGATTGATGATTACTCAAGGAAGGTGTGGATCTACATTCTGAAATCAAAGGATCAAGCTTTCATGACCTTCAAGGAGTGGCTTTCTGAGGTTGAGAACCTATCAGGGAAGAAGTTAAAGTGCCTCAGAACAGACAATGGCTTGGAGTTTACCTCTGAGGAATTCAATGGTTTTTGTAGAGAGAAGGGGATCTTGAGGGACAAGACTGTCCCAGGCACACCACAACAAAATGGCCTTGCTGAAAGAATGAACCAAACTATTTTCAACAAGGTGAGGTGTATGCTTATAAGTTCTGGTCTAGCTAATTGTTTTTGGGGTGAAGCTGTCGCTACTGCAGTGTATTTGATCAATATGAGTCCTTCTTCAGCCATTGATTTCAAGACACCTGAGGAAAGGTGGAGTGGAGCTCCTGCAAACTATAGCAACTTGAGAGTCTTTGGTTGCATGGCTTATGCACATGTAACTCAGGATAAGTTAGAGCCAAGAGCTCTTAAATGTGTATTTCTGGGATATCCTAAAGGTGTTAAGGGCTACAGGTTATGGTGCTTTGAAAAGGAGTACCAAAAGTGCTTGATAAGCAAGGATGTTGTGTTTGATGAAAGCAAAATGCCACTTAAGAAAGAGGAGCAAGACATCTCAGCAGCTTCATCATCTTTACAGGGATCTCAGTTTGAGGTGGAGCCTCTAGTTATCAATCAGAATTTGGAAGAAAGCTCCAGCTCAGAGGGAGAAGAAGAGGCTGATGAATCAGATCATGATGATGGGAATAACCAGCTAGCTAATTATCAATTGGTGAGAGATAGATAAAAGAGAACAATCAGACCTCCAGAAAGGTTTGGTCATGCTAACACAGTGTCTTTTTCTCTTCTTACTGTTCAAGAACTTGAGAGTGCAGAGCCTGCCACCTACAAAGAAGCTATCACTGGATCACAGAAAGAGCAATGGCTTGTAGCCATTCAAGAGGAGTTGAATTCTCTAGACAAGAATGAAACCTGGGAGATTGTTGATAAACCTCAGAAGCAAAAGCTTGTTGGCTGTAAGTGGATCTTTAGAAGGAAAGTGGAGGTAGCAAAGGGCAACAAAATCAGGTTCAAAGCTAGGTTGGTGGCTATAGGGTTTACTTAGAGAGGAGGGGTTGATTACACTGAGATTTTTTCGCTTGTAGATTTGTTCTGTAATCTACACCGTACACTTGCGGTAGTAGCCTAAAGAAAAAGGTGAACAAGTTTTTGGCGAAACTTGTTCACCTAATTCCTTAAGCTACTCCCGCAAGTGTACGGTGTATATCGTAGACTCGGCAAGCAAGGTCGATCCCACAGAGACTAACGTTAGAATTAATTAATTACCTAAATTTTATCCCTAATTTTATCTAGGAATCGAATTCAAAAGATGTTGAATTAATTATACTAACTACGAATGCAATTAAAAATCACGAGATTAAACAATTATTCTAAGACAGGTTCTAGAACATGCTTTCATCCAATTCTCCCCTCAACATCACTTTGATCAATCCAAATTCATTGATTAATAATCCTATATGAGCAATCACGAAAATCAAGTTAAAAGCTCTCTCGAGTCAATTTTAACCGGTTGATTATTATGCTACCAGAGGTATCTCTACTCGATCTGATATAACACAACAACTCCCAAAAGCACCTAGGATTGAAAATCTCATCACATATGTCATTCATCTCTCGATTTCATGCTGCATATATGTCATGTGTTTACTCTTCCGTAATTAAATCTCCTCTCTCGAATTTTGACTTAATTACTTAACCATGCTCAATTACCGGCCGGACAATCAAACAAGCAATCAAATCATAAACACATGAATAGGATCGAAAAATCAAGAAATTGAATTTAAATCAAAGATCCATCAAGGTTCGAATCGAACTACTTACATATCCTAGAAACCTACGAAAATCTAGCCGAACATAATGTTAATCAAATCCATAGACAAAATTGATAACATCATGTCAAAACCGAAATTCAACAAAAAGTTAGAAAAGTAGAAAGAAAAACTCTAAGATGACGATCTCGCGATGCTTGATCTTCGAATTCTTCTTCGTATTTCCTCCTGGATGCTCTCAGAATTTTTGTGTTTTCTCTCTATGAATGCTTGTTTTCTCAATTCTGGACTTCTTGGGGTATATAAATCTTCTTGGGAGTCTTGGAGATCAAGAAAATCGGGTATAAAATCATCCAAAATCGTGTTTTAGTTGAAATAGGACACCCGGGCACGGTCGTGCCCCACGGCACGACCAGACCGTGCCCCGCTGCACTTGCGCGTGGCAGCCGCGCACGACCGTGCCCCCAGACACGGCCGTCCGTGCGTGGCTGCCTTCCTCTCTGGACATTGGCACACGGTCGTGCACCAATGCAGCCCTGACCGTGCGCGGCTGCATCTGTCCGTGCCCCAATGCACAGCCCCGTTTTTCTTCGTTTTCGGCCTCGTTTCCTCCTCGTTTCTTCCTCAATCCTTAATCACATTTGAAATTCATACTTTTTCCACTAGAATCATGAAACTTAGCAACCAAAACGTCAAATGCAACTAATATATGAAAAGTAACAAAATTGCTATAAAAACGTACACAAACGCAATCAATCGATCATAACATTGTACGCAAAACTATAGCAAAATTGACACTTATCAATTTCCCCCAAACTTAAACCATTGCTCGTCCTCGAGCAACATCAAGAACTCTTCTTCAACACAAATCACAAAAGAATGAACCAAGTTTAACAACCAAAGACTCAAAATACTTAATCAAAATCGAAACTTTCTAAACTTAAGCAAACACTCCAAACAATCCACAATCATGCACTTCAAGGAGTAATGAACCTCACAAGGTAAAAGTGTATCACTCATGCTCAAAAAGTGTATAAAATAGGTCGTGTATACGCTCGGATCAATCAATCAAGTAACATCTACCATAAGCTTGCAAATCGTCTCACTTCTCCACCACTTTCGTACATGTGAATATAAGAATCAAAAAGGACTTTTATTTGGACGCAATGAGGCTCTTTGGACAAGGTAGGAAAATTTGGATTAAAGTGACTATAGAAGCATATGATTGCAGCTACTTCAACAATTTCTACCTTGAATCACGAATTTTTTTTTTTTTCACTTCCATGAAATTTCTCCAACCAATCACCTATCTCCAACATGAGTTCCAGAAAAATATATCAAAAGGACTTACTTAATCGAGTTCCAGAAAAAGGCACAACTCATCTAAGTGTCCAACTTAACATCAACAAGACACAACTCATGCACAAATTTATTTTCCACCAATCACTTCCTCATTTTTTTTTTTCTAGCCACATTTTTTTTTCACACTACCAATTCTTTCAACTCTATTTACTTTTCCCAATTACTCAACTCAAACTCTTTTCACCCGATCACTTTTCATCCAAGCTTTACAATCATATAAAATAGGTAGGCTCAAAAGATACGGATTATTCTCACGATTATTCGGCTAGTCAAAGAAATAAGGCTTAAAAGCTCAAAGGGGCTAACTAGGAAATTATAATGATTTTGGTAGGGAAATATTTGGCTAAGTGACTAAAAAAATCAAAGATGGCCTTAGATCATTTTCAAAAATTCACACGTACATGTAGTCTCAAAGGAGATACCAAAGCAAGTTCTAGAGATATGTACAAGACGATTGATACTCACTCCATCAAGAAAACAAGACTCGATTGTAATGTCAAGTCAAGGCTCAAATCTCACTCGGCTTGTTTTCATACTCCTCAAATTACACAATTATTTCATGCTCAAAATATTCACCAAAATCAGAAAAATTCCAACTCAATCAAGCAATAGATCGTCAAGATCATTCAACTCAATTCATGCTTTGCTTTTTAAAGATCGAGAATTCAATCACATATTTTTCCAAAAAAAATCACAAGATCATCATCTATCCTAAAAAAAATCTAATCTATTAAAAAAAATCTACCTAAAAAGCAATAAACGTGCTAAAGCAATAAAATCCTAAATGCAACTAAAATGCAATGCAAAAATCCATTGTCATTTTTCTTTGATCTCACAACCGTCCCCCCCCCCCCCCCCAAACTTATTTGTCATCAATTCCAAAGAGGACAATTAATAAAATCAAAAGAAAAATGCAATGGAAAACTCACAAACTTTTTTCTTCCTTTTCTTCCAATTGGGTTGCATCTCAATCAGTGTGAAATTTGACGGCATCATCCAATCACACAATTTTGCACACTTCAATAATTTTTTCAATGCACCTGCAAAATGAAATTTAAAGTCAATTTTTTCAAAAAGATTCAAAATGTTAACAAATTGATTATCGAACTCTTTCTTGTGAACTTTTTGAGGAGAAAGAATATAAGTGATAGTAAAAGAAAGTGTAGAGTTAAGAATTGATTTAGGCTTCTCAGCCCCTTTTGGTTCCTCTATATGCACTTCTTTATCCACCAAAATATTTTCTCTCTCGTCTTCAGTTTCCTTCTCATCCTCAACTAGCATCCTAGGCTCATCCTTCTTGGTCTCTTCCATCAACGTCATGATCATACATTCTTCAGTTGGATATAACTCGGTTGTACTAGAATATGACTCATCTTCTTGTTGATTTTCAAGAATAGTGACTATTTGTCCCATTTGCACTTCCAATGCTTTGAGACGAGCATCCATTTGCCTTTCTGAAAATTTGGTACGAGCATCTAATTCTTTTAAACGCTCATCTGTGTCTTTAATGAATTCTCTCATTAAATCTTCAAGTGGCTGCTTCCTTGGCTCATCAATCATTCCATTTGCGACAGAAAATCCCCTATTTTGGAAGTTGTTGTAATATTGTCCACCTACATAATTGATGTCTTCAACCTCCTCCTGTGGTGCAAAATCACATCTTTGATTCCAAAAATTTCTTACGGGTGCATTACAGGAAGCCAAAACTTGTCTTGTGAGTGCTGATATTTGTTCAGTTAAAGTTGCTAATTGATCTTGAGTTTGAAATTCAACTGATTTTTTGTATGTAGTCCTTTCAGATGGCCACTGATAGCTGTTGATTGTCATAGTGATGCACGACCTGAAAATCCACAAAAGAGTATCAAATAATCCCTAAAAATTAAAAAAAATAAAAATTCCTAGATTAAAATCAAAAGAAGAATTCAAATATCAATTATCCTAAATTCTAGTCCCCGGCAACGGCGCCAAAAACTTGTTCACCTAATTCCTTAAGCTACTCCCGCAAGTGTACGGTGTAGATCGTAGACTCGGCAAGCAAGGTCGATCCCACAGAGACTAACGTTAGAATTAATTAATTACCTAAATTTTATCCCTAATTTTATCTAGGAATCGAATTCAAAAGATGTTGAATTAATTATACTAACTACGAATGCAATTAAAAATCACGAGATTAAACAATTATTCTAAGACAGGTTCTAGAACATGCTTTCATCCAATTCTCCCCTCAACATCACTTTGATCAATCCAAATTCATTGATTAATAATCCTATATGAGCAATCACGAAAATCAAGTTAAAAGCTCTCTCGAGTCAATTTTAACCGGTTGATTATTATGCTACCAGAGGTATCTCTACTCGATCTGATATAACACAACAACTCCCAAAAGCACCTAGGATTGAAAATCTCATCACATATGTCATTCATCTCTCGATTTCATGCTGCATATATGTCATGTGTTTACTCTTCCGTAATTAAATCTCCTCTCTCGAATTTTGACTTAATTACTTAACCATGCTCAATTACCGGCCGGACAATCAAACAAGCAATCAAATCATAAACACATGAATAGGATCGAAAAATCAAGAAATTGAATTTAAATCAAAGATCCATCAAGGTTCGAATCGAACTACTTACATATCCTAGAAACCTACGAAAATCTAGCCGGACATAATGTTAATCAAATCCATAGACAAAATTGATAACATCATGTCAAAACCGAAATTCAACAAAAAGTTAGAAAAGTAGAAAGAAAAACTCTAAGATGACGATCTCGCGATGCTTGATCTTCGAATTCTTTTTCGTATTTCCTCCTGGATGCTCTCAGAATTTTTGTGTTTTCTCTCTATGAATGCTTGTTTTCTCAATTCTGGACTTCTTGGGGTATATAAATCTTCTTGGGAGTCTTGGAGATCAAGAAAATCAGGTATAAAATCATCCAAAATCGTGTTTTAGTTGAAATAGGACACCCGGGCACGGTCGTGCCCCACGGCACGACCAGACCGTGCCCCGCTGCACTTGCGCGTGGCAGCCGCGCACGACCGTGCCCCCAGACACGGCCGTCCGTGCGTGGCTGCCTTCCTCTCTGGACATTGGCACACGGTCGTGCGCCAATGCAGCCCTGACCGTGCGCGGCTGCATCTGTCCGTGCCCCAATGCACAGCCCCGTTTTTCTTCGTTTTCGGCCTCGTTTCCTCCTCGTTTCTTCCTCAATCCTTAATCACATTTGAAATTCATACTTTTTCCACTAGAATCATGAAACTTAGCAACCAAAACGTCAAATGCAACTAATATATGAAAAGTAACAAAATTGCTATAAAAACGTACACAAACGCAATCAATCGATCATAACATTGTACGCCAAACTATAGCAAAATTGACACTTATCAGCCATTCAAGAGGAGTTGAATTCTCTAGACAAGAATGAAACCTGGGAGATTGTTGATAAACCTCAGAAGCAAAAGCTTGTTGGCTGTAAGTAGATCTTTAGAAGGAAAGTGGAGGTAGCAAAGGGCAACAAAATCAGGTTCAAAGCTAGGTTGGTGGCTATAGGGTTTACTTAGAGAGGAGGGGTTGATTACACTGAGATTTTTTCGCTTGTGGTGAAACACTGCTCCATTAGGATATTGCTGGCCATGGTAGCTCAATTCAATATGTGTCTTCATCAAATGGATGTTACAACAACATTTCTTCATGGTCAGTCAAAGGAGAGGATTTATATATATGGTGATTCCAGAGGGACTTCATGTTAATGACAGTGATAAGAAAGCATGCTTGCTCAGGAAATCTCTGTATGGTCTCAAGTAATCTCCAAGGCAATGGTATCTAAGGTTTGATCATTTTATGATTAAGGCATGATTCTCTAGAAGCAAGTTTGATCATTGTGTTTACCTAAAGCATGATTGTAATTCTCATACCTATCTTCTATTATAAGTTGATGATATGTTGCTTGCTAGTACTTCTAATGAATATTTGCTTGAAGTTAAGTCTATGTTGAAGACAGAGTTTGAGATGAAAGACTATGGAGCAGCTAAGAGGATGCTTGGGATGGACATAATCAGAGATGAGAAGAATGGTGAAGTGTTTCTGGATTTGGCTGATTACTTGAAGAAAGTCTTGATTAGGTATCAAATGAATCAAGCTAAAGCTGCAAGTGTACCTATAAGTCAAAGTATCAAGTTGTCCAAGGAGCAAGAACCTCACACACAAAAAGAAGTGGACAGAATGGTTAAGGTTCCATATGCTAGTGCTGTTGGAAGCTTAATGTATGCAATGGTATGTTGCAGGCCAGACCTTGCCTTTGCCATGAGTGTGATTAGCAGGTATATGTCAAATCCAGGACAAGAACATTGGGAAGCTGTCAAGGGAGTGATGAGATACTTGAATGGCTCAGTGGACAGTGGTTTAAGTTTTAGAAAAGCTTCAGAACTAACATCACCTATAGTGGGCTATGTGGATGTAGATTTTGCAGCTAACTTGGACATAAGGAAGTCCTTATCAGGCTATGTGTTTACTTTATTTGGCACAACAGTGAGTTGGAAAACTATGCATCAATCTATAGTGGCTCTCTCAACCACAGAAGCAGAATTTGTGGCTATCACTGAGGCTGTGAAGGAGGCAATTTGGCTTAAGGGTATTCTAAAGGAGTTTGGGCTGAGGCAGAAAAGTGTTGTTATACACTGTGATAATAATAGTGCTATACACTTGACCAAGCATCACAGCTATCATGAGAGGACCAAACATATAGATGTCAAGCTGTACTTTATCAGAGACAAAGTAGATCAAGGAGAGGTCAAGGTAAACAAGATACCATCTGAGGAGAATCCAGCTGATGTCTTCACAAAGGCTTTACCAATTGCTAAGTTTGAGTTGTGTTTGGAACTTGTTGGTTTGAGGAGAAAGGGAGGAACAAGCTCAGTCTAATAGCTGGAAGTTAGAGCTACATGGGAGGTTCAGCCATAAGGTGGAGATTGTGATGTATATGGCTGTAACCTGAAGATGCGAACTGATCACTAAGCTCACATAAAATCATAGAATTTTTGGTCAAGTCAGAAAGACAACGCTTTTATAAGCGTTGTTGAAATTGGAATAAAGCGTTGTGGAAGGTTGAATTGTTCAAAGCGTTGTGAAAGACTACTTATAAAGGCGCGTTTCTCATTTACACAGAAGTTGTTCTTTCTTCTCTCTCCTAAAAGTCGGGTTTTCACTTATGAACTCGCGTTTCAACTTTGCTTACAAGGCTGATTTCTTGTGAACAAATAAGAGGTCGACACGTGGCTAGAGTAGCGGTTAATTTGGTTGGTTTCTGAAGAAGAAGAAAAACAGAGTGTAAAACGGATGATCTTCAAGATCTTCTATAGAGCTCGATTCTTATCCGTTCGATCTGATTTCAATTGCATTGTAAAGCCTATATATATATGGCTATTAAGGGGTGTAATTAGTTTAGATTGAGATAGATAGCATTGAGAGTTATTCTTGTGAGAAGTGAGTGTGTTCATTCAGTGTGAGTGATTGTGCTGCAGATTTGCAGAGAGTGTTGTAGTGTTTTTTCTTCGTTTTGAATAAGATCTTCCCTCCCCATTTGTTCCCGTGGATGTAGGCATTAAAGCCGAACCACGTAAATCCTTTGAGTGCTTGTTTGTTTAGTTTTCTTTGAGTTTCTTTGCAAGCTTCAAGAAGTGGTGGTGCAGTTCTTGAGAGTTGAGATCAATTGGTGTATTTTTCTTAACAGACACATTATAGTTTCCAACACTTCACTGAATTAATAAGTTGGAATATTGGAAAATAATATAGTTATATATAAGCTCCACTTTGAGAATTGGAGGATTTAATGGGGCACATTGCTTCAGTGGAACCTCAAGTCTTTGCTTTCTGCTCTTCTTTTTCCAAATTTCATAAATGCTTGCAATTATCTACATCTAGAAATTAAGTAGCAGAAGAAATTTGTGTGTTTTAACTACACACGATAAGAATAAAGAGTGTCACACTAACACTCATTTTCAAGAACACTTTATTAAAGTGTCATTATATTTGCGTCACTAAACGTCCGTCCTGTTTATTTGTAGTGACAACTTAGAATTTTCATTTTGTTTAATTGATTAAAATAATTTTACTAATATATAAAAAAACAAGACATTCTAATCAAGCCCGTTATTCAAATGGAAATCATGTTGTATCAAATATGTTAACCCGTCGAAGGTTTTATATGTGTTGCTTTTGTATGTTTACCTAGACAACCCTTAAAGACCCTATTTATAGTTTTATGATTCTCTTAATTAATTACTAATAATTAATGCAAATCATAAAGTTTAATATTAGATTAATCGAAACTCCCAACTTATTTTGAATGTCGATGGATTTTTTTAAAGCCGGAAATTTGTTTGTAAATTGCGGGCAAGACTACCTATGGGGTTTTGAATTTGAACTTGGAGATGAATGAAAAAAAAAAAAAAGGAACAGAAAATAAGGTAAATGCAATAAAATTGATATATTATATGAGAGCCAAAATTTTGAATACTTAAATAGATATCTGATACTTAAATGCATTTCTTCCATTGTATGTAATTTTAACGATGAGAACAAACGATGATCACTTTTGTATACTCGGGGATTACTTATGATGGATCATTGTACGTATTTGAAATATTAAATCAAAAATAAGTGCTACTTTTAAATACATGTGCGTGAAGTAAAACAATAGTAACTTCCAAAGACAAGATCATATCAATAACACAAATAATTTCCTAAAAATAACCAGTTATAACAAAATTAACATATATAACACAGATTAAGCATGTGTTAATTTACAAGTGTTTGTATGATTGTTATATGTAGGAATTGATTTTGGAACTTTAGACGTCATTATGATTGGAAAATAAATATAAACACATAATTTAAATAATATTTTAGAAAATTCTTATAAATGATTAGGACAGCTAGACATTTATACTTATAAAAAAAATCCGAAATTGTAAAAAAATGTTATATACAAATTAAAATAAGTCTGACATAAGAATTATAATTACTCTATATATCTAGCGCAATTAATTCAAATAAATAAATTCAATTAAATGAGTGTGTCAAATATCTTTGGGTTCTTTAGGAGAATTTTTGGCTTCATTAACTACGCATTCAACAATGTCCTCCACCTGATCTTCAGCTTCCTGAACCTGCATAATTAGTTTATCCAATAATTAATTCCATTTATTGTTTCCAATAATTAACAAAATTAAAACTTCTCAAATACACTAAGATTGTGTTTGGATGCAGGAATTTGGCATTCGGATTAGCTAATTTATTGATGATGTTAGGAAAAATACGAATTTAGAAATCATCACTTTTTATTTTGAACTAATTTTTTTAAATAATATGGATGAATTTCAAATTCTAAGTTTCTAATTTAGTAAAGAAAGATTTTGAGAGAGAGAAAATTTGTTCTCCTTTGTAGTAGACTAGACTTTAAGAAAAATAAAATAAAAATAACACTAACTACCCACTTCTCGATAAAAATATTGCTAGTTAAATAATTGAATTGGTCATGGCTAGCTGTACATTTTTGATTAATTTAGTACTATTACAACCAATTATTGTAGAAGCACATGATCAACTTGCGATTTTAATAGTATAATATTCATCTAGCTAGGTAACTTATTTAATTTGTGAAATATTATTTACACATAACGTAATGATTTATCACCTATTTTTGACCAAAAAAATTCGACAAGTATCCCTAAGAAACGGAAAATCTAAGTTATGCCAATTTCCATCAATTTTATGTTCATACGTTAATTACCAAATCCAATGCCAAGTAAATATTTTGTTCTCATGTCTTCTTTATGCATTAGATAAACATCGTTTTCATACACTAGTTACGTGAAGCCTTATTCATTATAGTCATATAAACATTTAAAATCAGATTGAGAAAAAATAATGAAATAAAAGGTAATTAAATAATTAAATAAATACCTTGTCTATGATGTTATCAAGAGAATCAGCAGTTTTAGCAGTTTTTTCAGCAAGATTTTCAACACACTCGACAAGATCTTTGAGTTTGCCCTGAGGAAGATCGTCGGAGATGTCCTCTGCTATCTTGTCGACTTCTCCGGCCACCTTCTCCACCGCCTCGACTATGTTTTCAACTGTCTGAACTGCACTTTCAATCCTATCTGCACATATATACATATAAACTATTTTTATGTTGTACGTGGAAGTCAATTAATTTTTTGGTGGCTGGAATAGTAATAGGTTTTAATTAAATTAAAATATATGAGGGATAATACGAAAAATAAAATTATTCATACTTTAATTATAGTAATAGGTGTATAGTAAATCAAATACATTATTTTTGTAACTAAAAATAAAATCAATCAAGATTAAAATGTCTGAATTTTTTTTACTTACTTTTGAGCACCCACAATGGCCCCCATTTGTTTGTGAAAAAGGGTAGAACAAATGAGACCACCAGTCCAAGAATCCAGCTCCTGTTTTGATAAACTGCGTTTATTGTATGTTTCTGGAGCTAATTCTCGTTGGAAATATTGTATAAATATGCAATTTATTGTGGTTTATTGGCCTATTGCGAGTATAATTGTCTATCTACATTGGTTATGATATTTCACAGGAAATAGGCCTAAAGTGGAGTGTTTTGATAAAGGGATCGAAAAAGAGTTGAAGAAGGTTGGTCCAATAAGCATGGAAATTGAAATGAATTGCAATGATTGGAAAGTGAGACATGGGCTGAAATGATAGATTCAAAAGTCCAAGTTGAATTTGAAGAGATACAACATGGAGAAGATTTACAATTTAAAAGCAATGATTTGTGCTTATCCAAATAACTCCACTATAAGTAGCCGAGACTTATCAAAGAGCAACAACTTTGCGGAATTCAAGACTCCTAATTTTATTAGGAGATCCTATTTTACACCTATAAATAGGCCTTAATTTCATTATAATACAGATCCGAAAAATCTAATTCACATACCATAAGAGAGAAGGAAAGCAAGAGATTGAAGAGGCGAGATCTGAGGATCAAGAGGAGCAAGTTAAGAACCGTCAATTCGGTTTTTCTTTTTTTTTTTGTTCCATTTGTTAATCATGTCTAGTATTAGATTATTTATAATTTTCTTTTTATTGGAGTATGAGTGACTAAAACACTTTGTTGATTTCAAGGACAAGTAGTTCGTAGATTTTATGTTTTGATTTTGGACCATTGATTTAGTTAATTGCTCAATTCTCCTTTTCTGTATATTCGTTTTATAATTCTTCTACTGTTGATTGATTGAATCTATATGATTGACTAGGCAGAATTCGAAAGTTGGAAACCTAGTTTGATTGATTTGCTATAGTTTGAATTTATTTGATTAAATTGGATCACTAATATATTGGAAACACAAATAAGTAACTAGGATCCGAGAGGTGGTGAAAAGTTGTGAAAGGAATACAGTCTTAGGAACTTTTAGGAGTTGATTAGTTTGATAATGCAGAGATGATTATTAGATTAATTAATTTACGTAATATTTGCGTTGAAAGACGGAGTATTATAATTTCGTGATTGCCTTTAGATCTGAATTGAGTATATTAATTAGATCAATACCTTATGATAAATATAATTAATACGAATGAAAGTTTCCCTGAAATCAATTATCTTGAAATCTGATATCTCTCGTAATCATATGTTCTCTTGGTAATTGAGTTAGTTTAATTTAGTTAATTCATAGTTAGTAATTTAGCATATTAATCTCTATCTATTTCATTGATTCACTAAATATTATTTAGATCAGTAAGTAGAAGTAATTAGTTTTATAAATTTCTTGCCAATCCCTGTGGAAACGATATCTGGTCTTACTAATTCTACAATTTGACACCGTATACTTGCGGAGTTTTATTGTTTAAGAAATAAGCGAACATGTTTCATAATTTTTGAAAACAAAAAGAAGAAAAAAATTAGTTATATATATATATATATATATATATATTTCATTAAGTGTAGCATCTAGAAATTCTTTCGATTCATAATATGAGATTTTACGAACATGGGATGTGAACGAGGCGGGCCGGAAGGCAACGGAGCTCCGGGCACGGTATTAGCATAGACAACAAAAGACTTCCTGAAATGCAACAAAAGAAGAGATATAATAAACTTGACCAATGATCATGAAACGATCCAACTATTTTTCAGACATTAATGTTTTCTCACAAACCTTTTTAGCTATATTATCACAGTGCAATCCTTTTTTGTTGCCCCAGAAACTGATTTCATCGTTCTTGCACTTTGAAGCAGCCAATCTTGAAATCGGATTCCACGACAACACCGGAAACCTCGTATAAACTGTTAGAATAGAAGATACGTAGTATATTCCTAGAAATATAGACATATTGGCTTTCCTTATTTATAGAGATTTACATGTTGTACTCTATATATTGTGTATCTTATTGTACAATGTACTCATTCAAAAGCAGTAATACATATTATCACATGGTATCAGCCTAAAATACAGAAACCCAGAAACCCTTGCAGACGTCTCTTCTCCTTGTCGATCATCCATGGCCTCCTTCGACACTTCTCTCTCTCTCTCTCAACGATGGTGCACATGGTCACCATCAAACTCTCCTCCTCAAATTTCTTATTATGGCACGCTCAGATTCTTCCGTTGCTTTCCAGTCAACAACTCCTCCACTATGTTGATGGCTCTGAAAATCCGCCTGCTGCCACTCTCACTGTTGACGGCGTGAGTGAAGTAAATCCAGAGTTTGCGATTTGGTCGCAGCGTGATCAGGTTCTAAAGCTTTTTCTGGTTTCCACTCTGTCTGAGGAGGCGATGTCTCATGTTGTTGGATGTGCTACTTCGCGTGACGTTTGGATCGCGCTCACTGCTGCCTATAGCCATCGATCGAAGGCTCGCGAATTGAGCCTCAAGGATGAACTTTTATCCAGTAAAAGGGATTCCCGTTCTATTGCCGAATATGGACGGCACTTCAAAGGTATATGTGATCAACTCATGGCTATGGGACGTCCGATTGATGAATCGGACAAGTCACATTGGTTTCTTCGAGGACTTGGTTCCTCGTTTTCCAGTTTCACTACTGCCCAATTGGCTCAAGATCCACTTCCTTCCTTCAATGATTTGCTTTCTCGTGCAACTGGTCATGAATTATTTCAAAGGAGTCTTGATGAAACTACTCCTCCTCCTGCTGCATTTATTGCCAATCGGGGTCGAGGTCGATCCTCTTTCCGTGGTCGTGGTTTCCCCAACAGTCGTGGCGGTTATTCGCAAAATAGGGGTCGCGGTCGTGGTCGCCGGTCGTTCACTCCTCGCTGTTTCTTTTGTCGAGAGGAAGATCATGATGTTTTTGACTGTCCCAGACGTTTTGACCGCAATTTTGATCGTCATTCACGTGCTAATGCAGCGAATCTTGCCGAAGCTTTTTCAGCTAATTGTAATGTTTCTAATAATGTTGTTTCAGATTGGTTTCTTGATACAGGTGCTTCGGCTCATATGACACCTGACTCATCTCAGTTGGATGCATCTTCCTCTTACTCTGGATCCGACCATGTTGTTGTCGGCAATGGTGAATCTCTACATATTTCTCATACTGGTTTGATTGTTTTGTCGCCTACTCTTACACTGATGGATGTTCTTGTCGTTCCTGGCCTAACTAAGAATCTATTATCTGTCAGTAAATTGACCTCTGATTTGCCTGTGCTTGTTATATTTACTCCTTCTCAGTTCACAATTCAGCATCGGGACACAGGTCAAACAATCGCAACAGGGCGACGTGAAGGAGGGTTGTATCGCTTGGACGGTCGTACCCTTGCTCTCACGGCTACATCTCAAAACCGTCCACCAGTCGCCAGTTTTAATCTTTGGCATTCTCGCCTAGGTCATGTTTCTTCTACTGTTATTTCTAGTTTGCGTAGTCTTGGATGTTTACAAACTAGTTCCATCTTGCCGTCGCCAAATTTATGCTCATCATGTCAGTTGGCGAAAAGTACTCGTTTACCATTTATTAATAATGACAAACGCTCTTTGCGAGTTTTGGATTTAATTCACTGTGACCTATGGGGTCCTGCACCAGTTTTGTCTACGTCTAGTTACAAATACTATGTTGTTTTCATTGATGATTATTCTCGCTTTACATGGCTATATCCCATGCGTGCCAAGTCGGATTTTTTTGATGTGTTTGTTCAGTTTCAAAAATTTGTGGAGAATCAGTTTACTTGCAAAATTAAGGTTTTTCAGAGTGATAATGGTACTGAATTTACTAATGCTCGGTTGCAATCATTATTTGCTTCTACTGGTGTGCGACATATTATGTCTTGTCCCTATACTCCGGCTCAAAATGGCCGTGCCGAGCGTAAGCATCGTCATATCACAGAAACTGGACTTGCCATGCTTTTTCATTCGTCCGTTCCTATGACGTTTTGGGTCGACGCATTCAGTGCTGCGGTCTATACTATTAACCGCCTACCTTCCACTGTTCTTGGCAACAAATCCCCTTTTGAGGTACTTTATCATTCCATTCCGGATTATACATCATTCCGTGTATTTGGTTGTCGAGTGTTTCCATGTTTACGGGATTATGTTTCTAACAAATTTTCTGCACGAAGCTCACCTTGCATATTTTTGGGATATAGTCCTCAACACAAAGGTTTTCGTTGCTATGATCCATCATCTACTCGCATCTACATAACTCGTCATGCCCGTTTTGATGAATTATTTCTTCCATATGCAAAGAGTTCTGTGTCTCGGTCTTCGAACGATCTTGTCATGACAGAATATCATGACACACTGCCCTTACGGCTGCAACTTCCACCATCATCTCAGTCTACAGTTTCTCTTCCGCCGGGCTCACCTACAAACAGTCCATGTCCCTTATGTGATGATTCTGGTGACTCTATTAATCAACCTCCTGTTTTGGCTCCTCCAACACAAACACCGCCTACACCTCCTGCTTCTCCACCACTGGCATCCCCACAGCCAGCTCCTGCTCATCAACGCACTCACACTATGCGTACCCAAGCTCAGTCGGGCATATTCAAGCCCCGATATCCTGCCGACATAGCCCTTACTACTTCACACCCTCTATACTGTGCCCTTACTGCCGCTTCTGAACCAAAGGGCGTAAAAACTGCTATGAAGTTGCCACAATGGGTTAGTGCTATGAATGACGAAATGTGTGCTCTTCGTTCTAACCAGACTTGGGATCTTGTCCCTTGCCCGCCAGACACTAACGTTGTCGGCTCCAAATGGGTTTATCGAACCAAATTTCTTGCCGATGGCTCTACTGATCGTCATAAAGCACGGCTTGTGGCTCAGGGTTTCTCTCAACTTCCTGGGTTTGACTTCACACATACTTTCAGTCCCGTGGTTAAAGCTACCACTGTTCGGGTTATTCTTGCCCTTGTCGTCATGAATTCTTGGCCATTACATCAGTTGGATGTTAAGAACGCATTCTTGAATGGCTATCTTGATAAACCAGTGTATATGAAGCAACCACCCGGTTTTGTTGATCCCACCAAGCCAAATCATGTTTGTCGCTTGAAGAAGGCTCTTTATGGTCTCAGACAAGCACCTCTTGCTTGGTATCAAAGGTTTCGAACTTTTCTTCTTCATCATGGCTTCACTTGCAGTAACTCTGACACCTCCCTCTTTATTTTTCAAAAAGGGACTGTTCTTCTTTATCTCCTTGTTTATGTGGACGACATTGTCCTCACAGGAAATAATGCAGTGGCTCTTACATCTCTTTTGGCAAGTATTCGCAAAGAGTTCGCCATCACTGATTTAGGGCGATTGGGATATTTTCTCGGTCTAGAGGTGTCTTATCCTTCATCTGGCTTATTTCTGAGTCAATCCAAGTATGCACGAGATATTCTTATCCGAGCTAACTTGCTACACTCGAAACCTGTTGCGACTCCTTTGGCACCGAAGGTGACTTTTCGAACCGATGGCCCGGCATTTGACAATCCTACTTTATATAGGTCTTTGGTGGGTGCTTTGCAGTACCTAACCATCACTAGACCGGATCTTGCATATAGTGTCAATACAGTCAGTCAATTCCAACAACGACCCACCATTCATCACTTCCAGGTGGTTAAACGTATTCTACGGTATGTTAAAGGAACTCTTGATTTTGGTCTTTCCTTTACCTCTTCATCGAGGCATTTACTTGGATATTCTGATGCCGATTGGGCCCGCTGTCTGGACACGCGCCGCTCCACCTATGGCTATTCTATCTTCTTGGGTGATAACCTTGTCTCGTGGAGCGCCAAGAAGCAACCGACTGTATCACGCTCTAGCTGCGAATCTGAATATCGCGCCATGGCCAATACCGCTGCCGAAATGGTATGGTTGACTCATCTTCTCACCGAGCTAAAGGCATTACCGTCTACCACACCTGTGTTGCTCAGTGATAATCGAAGTGCTTTATTCCTCACTCAGAATCCGGTTTCCCACAAGCGTGCTAAGCACATTGACATTGATTACCACTTTGTACGTGAACTTGTGGAAAGTTGTAAGCTCAAAACACAGTTTGTGCCTTCATCTTTTCAGTTGGTGGATGTTTTTACAAAGAGTTTGTCTCGGCCGTTATTTGAGTTCTTCAGATCCAAGCTACGCGTTTGTCGCAATCCCACGCTTCGCTTGCGGGGGGTGTTAGAATAGAAGATACGTAGTATATTCCTAGAAATATAGACATATTGGCTTTCCTTATTTATAGAGATTTACATGTTGTACTCTATATATTGTGTATCTTATTGTACAATGTACTCATTCAAAAGCAGTAATACATATTATCACATAAACACTAGCCGATTTCGGCCTCAAGACAATGGAAGAAGAAGAAGAAGAACTCGTAATCGACATAACTATCTTTGATCTTCAAGAAAAAGCTGCAGGCCAAGATCTTAAACATTGTTGATGTTTCTTATGGAGGCGAAAGTGGGTTTAACCAAGCCATCAAGCTTTCCTCTGAGATCCTATCAAACGTGAAATTCATACAAGAGAAGCGTTTGATTGGAAAATACTTTGAGGAGATCAGCCAAGACACTGGGAAGTATGTTTTTGGGGTTGATGATACCTTAAAAGTCCTGGAAATGGGTGCTGTTCACACACTTATCGTGTGGAAAAATCTCGACATAACTAGATACATACTTGTCAATAGTTCAAGTGGTGAAACTGTTATAAAGCATTTGAACAAGGCTCAGGAGAACGATCAGAAAAACTTTCGGGATGCAGCCACGAAAGCAGAATTGGAGATTCATGATAGGATGTCACTGCTTATTGTAGTGTATTGTGTTTGTAATGTGTGAGTTAGTTAAAGTAGTTAGATAGTGTGCACTGTAAGCTCGACTACACAGGATAATAGTCCTTAGCTCACATGCACTGCATGCATGTATATATATATATAGATACTCTTTGTACTGCAGATTCATGTTTTGGATATTATAATGAAGATTATCATTTTATATCATGGTATCTAGAGCCTTCTTCTCCGGCGACGGTTACCACCGATCCGGCAGCTCATTTTTCTTTTCCGCCTATGGTTATCACCGGTCCGGCAACTATCCTTTTTTCTTATCCTTTTCTCTGATTTGAAGTCAGTTAAGCTAGAGCGTCTCAGGCGACGGTTGTCTCCGGTCCTGGTTATCTTACTGTTTTCTCGGCGACGGTTGTTTCTTCTCCTGCTGATCTTCATGGCGACTACATTTGTTCCACCGCATTTCGTACCTCTTTCCATTCGTTTGGATCGATCGAACTATGCGTTCTGGAGGCTGCAAATTTTATCTGCAGTCAAGGCACATGGCTTTGAAGGAATTCTCCTTGGATCTGATGTAGCTCTAGTTATCTCTGAGGTGATATCTTCTTCTTCTTCGACGATTACGGTTAATCCTGATTATGTTATTTGGATGCGTCGTGATCAATTTTTACTTAGCTGGATTCTCTCTTCCATCAATGAGTCTATGATTGGTCATCTGAGTAGATGTACTACTTCACATGAGGTATGGAAAACACTTGAATCACTTTTTCATACGCAGTCTAAGGCACGCTCTCTTCAGCTCAGGTTTGAGCTTCAATCACTTAAGAAAGGCGATCTGTCTATTGATGATTACATTTTGAAAATGACTTCTATAGCTGATGATTTGATTTCTATTGGTACAAGCATTACTGATGAGGAACTTATATTGTATATTTTGGGAGGTATTGGTCATGAATTTGAATCAGTGATTGTTAATCTCACTTCTAGATCTGACACTCTTACCTTGGCTGAAGTAAAATTTGCTCTTCAAACACATGAGATGAGGCTTTTGGCTCAGAATCAGATAGTTCCTAATGCTAATGTAGCTAATCTTGGTGCTTTATCATCTTTACCTCATGCTAATGTTGTTTATGGTAGAGGTTTTACATCCAACATGAGAGGTGGCAGGTTCAGCCGTGGTAGATTTCGAGGTGGTGGTCGTTTTGGTTCAAGAAATGGTGGTGCTGGTAAACCACTTTGCCAATTGTGTGGTAGGACTGGACATACAGCCTTGAAGTGTTACAAACGGTTTGATATTAGTTTCAATGGTCCTGATGCTACTCTTAACTCCAGTACTAGTGTATCTGAGGGTCATTCTCAGCAGGCCTTTGTGGCTCAAACTTCTTCTCCTTCCACTGATCCAGCTTGGTACTTTGATAGTGGAGCAACCAATCATGTTACTGCTGACTTAGAAAATCTCTCCATTAAGTCAGAGTATAAGGGTCCTACTTCTCTTACAGTAGGTAATGGTTCTACTTCGGATATTTCACAAGTTGGATCTTCCTCTATACCATCTTCAGATAACAAAGTCTCTCTTATGTTGAATCACATCTTATACGTGCCTCAAATTACTAAGAATTTACTCAGCATATCTCAGTTTACAAAAGATAATCATGTGTTTATTGAATTCTATCATGATTGTTGTTTTGTAAAGGACAAATCAACTCATCAGATACTATTGGAAGGCAGTCTTAAGGATTGCTTATATCAGTTGGATTTCAATCATTTTTCCCTCAAGAAACAGAGACAGAGATCATCTCCAACATTCAACAGCAGCTCTTCATCACCTAGTAGTTCTTCTAATTTTTCTGATAATTCCACTACAGCTCTAAGTGTAATAGCAAATAAGGTTGATTCATCATCTACCAAAGTGCAAATGTGGCACAATAGACTTGGACATCCATGTAATTCTGTGTTGGCTAATGTTTTACACTCCATGAATGTTCCTTTTACTCATAAAGAGTTCGTGTTTTGTGATGCTTGCAAGCTTGGAAAGCTTCATCAACAACATTTTGCTTCTGTACCCGCTAAAACAACTGCCCCTTTTCAGCTTGTTCACACTGATCTTTGGGGTCCCTCACATGTTTCTTCAATTGATGGTTATAAATACTATATGCATTTTATTGATGATTATAGTAGATATACATGGATCTTTCCTTTGAAACTCAAGTCTGAAGCTCATCAGATTTTTCTTCAGTTTAATGCCTTTGTTGAGAGACAATTTAATGCTAAGATCAAGGTTTTGCAATCTGATTGGGGAGGAGAGTACAGATCATTGGCTAATGTTTTGAAGTCTCTTGGGATTTATTTTCAGCATCCATGTCCTCATATCCATCAGCAGCATGGCAGAGCTGAAAGAAAACACTTGCATATAGTGGAAATGGGATTGTCATTGTTAGCACAAGCTCAGTTACCTCTTCAATTCTGGTGGCATGCCTTTCATACTGCAGTATATGTGATTAATAGACTTCCTACATAAGTTCTTCACCTTCAGTCTCCTTTTCAGAAATTGTTTGATAAAGCTCCTGATTATAGTTCATTGAAAGCTTTTGGATGCACATGCTATCCATATCTCAGAGCTTATAATCAGCATAAGTTTCTCTATAGGTCTTCAAAATGCATTTTTCTGGGATATAGCTCACATCACAAAGGTTACTTATGTATGGATACTGCAGGAAGAACCTACATTGCAGCTACTGTGGAATTTAATGAGCTGGAATTCCCATATGCTACTTGGTGCACTCCTCTTCTTTCTACACCAGAGATATCATCATCATCTGCTTCCTCTATTCCTATTGGGACTGATTTGCAGTCACATATTCCAAGGTCTCATGTTGATATTTATGTGGATTTGCCAGTTATACCATCAGCTTCTACACCAACTTTTGCAGGCCCTACTTCTCAGCCTACTACTGTCCAAGTTAATGATCAATCTAATATTGTCTCTGGATCACATTCTTTACATCCTATGACAACTAGATCAAAGAGAGGGATTTCCAAACCTAAGGTTTTTGTTACTGAGAGTTTGGAGTCTCATAAAGAGCCTTCTTCAGCTGCTCAGGCTCTGCTTCAGCCTAAATGGAAACAGGCTATGCAGGCTGAATTTGATGCCTTACAAAGTAAAGGAACCTGGACATTAGTTCCTTATAAAGATGGAATGAATGTTATCACCAACAAGTAGATCTTTAAGACTAAGTTCAAAGCAGATGGCTCTCTGGATAAATACAAAGCTAGACTTGTGGCAAGGGGTTTTGAG
Organism: Scutellaria baicalensis; assembly: GCA_005771605.1. NCBI lineage: Eukaryota > Viridiplantae > Streptophyta > Magnoliopsida > Lamiales > Lamiaceae > Scutellaria > Scutellaria baicalensis. The sequence goes on from VALJ01000034.1 coordinate 628,878, forward strand.
CAACATGCAGGGATAGATTTCTTTGAGACCTTCAGTCCAGTGGTTAAAGCATGTACTATCAGATTAATAATGACTTTGGCAGCTACATATTCATGGTCCATTCAGCAGATAGATGTCAATAATGTTTTTCTGAATGGAGATCTTAAGAAGATTGTTTATATGCACCAGCCTGATGGTTTCCATGATCACAAACATCCTGATTATGTGTGCAAACTACAAAAGTCTCTATATGGTCTAAAACAGGCTCCTAGAGCTTGGTTTAACAAGCTCAAAGAATTTTTTTTGTCTTTGCAATTCAAGGTGTCAGCTTCAGATCACTCTTTATTTTACAGAAGAGACAATGGCAAGCTACTCATTCTTCTTGTATGTAGATGATATTCTAGTGACAGGTGGTGATCCTAGTGCTATTCAGCAGGTTATCAGCTTGTTGGGAGCCAAGTTTGCTCTGAAAACTTTGGGTGAGGTTGACTATTTTCTTGGTTTAGAAGCAATGAGAGACACTCATGGTATTATACTTACTCAAACCAAATACATTAATGATTTACTACTTAAGACTAATATGCAGGATTGCAAACCAGTCACTACTCCTATGGTTTCTTCTCAGAAGTTACACTTGCAGGATAGTGAATTGTTTGAACATGCTTCTCTTTACAGAAGCACAGTATGTGCTTTGCAATATATTACATTGACAAGACCAGATATCTCCTATGCAGTCAATAAGCTAAGTCAATTTTTACATTCACCAACTCAGAAACATTGGAGTGCTTGTAAACATCTGCTCAGGTTCTTGAAATGGACATCTTCTCTTGGTTTACACTTCACTGCAGCCAAAAGATTATCTCTTGAAGCATATTCAGATGCTGATTAGGCTAGTAATGTTGATGATAGGAGATCTACTGAGGGTTATTGTCTCATGCTTGGTGGCAATTTACTTACTTGGAGCTCAAAGAAACAGTCGGTTGTGTCAAGATCAAGTGCTGAATAAGAATATAGAGCTCTTGCGGATGCTACTACTAATGTTATTTAGATGAAGTCCTTACTTTCTGAACTTGGCATAAGTGTTGAAAATCCACCTCTTCTATGGTGTGATAATATGAGTGCAGCTGCTCTTGCTGCAAATCCAGTATTTCATGCTCAAACTAAGCATATTGAATTAGATGTACATTTTGTCAGGGAGAAGGTGTTAGCCATGCAGGTGGAGGTGCGTTTTATTCCCACCGAAGAGCAAGTAGCAGATTTGTTCACCAAACCTTTAGCTCTTACAAGATTTCATCAGCTCTGTTTGAAGCTTCTTCTAACAGCTTCTCATCATCTTACTCCAGCTTGAAGGAGGTGTATTGAAGTAAATGTTTTCAGAAGAATTTATCAGATCAATCTAGCTTAGCTTGAAGGGGGAATATTGTAGTGTATTGTGTTTGTAATGTGTGAGTTAGTTAAAGTAGTTAGATAGTGTGCACTATAAGCTCGACTACACAGGATAATAGTCCTTAGCTCACATGCACTGCATGCATGTATATATATATATAGATACTCTTTGTACTGCAGATTCATGTTTTAGATATTATAATGAAGATTATCATTTTATATCACTGCTTGAATGGTTGGCCAACGAGTATAGACGTTTTGGTTGCACACATGAATTCATTACTAATAAATCACAAGAGGGATCTCAGTTTTGTCAAGGTTTTGGAGGAATAGGAGGAATCCTTCGATACCAGTTGGATGTTCGAACATTTGATGATGCATCTGATGATGGAGAACTGTATGAAGATTCTGAATAGCAATCAACCAAATTCTCTAACTCTGGTGCAGGGGCGGAGCGGAAGGCCTGCACCAATGTACTGGGGCTAGCGCTTGATGGTGCAGCTTCGACTATGTTGGTGGAAAAATTTGAAGAAATTGAACAAATCTGCGAGGTTTCAACAATTTACCACCCTCTCCTTCTATCTTTATTGCATGAATTTTTAAGACCATACTAATAATTGTCTTGTTTCGTTTCTTTTTTAGGGTGCAACTATGGTTAAACTCAACGAGAGGAGATCGGACACGGATGAGGCAATAGGGTGCTTGCGACCGATCCTCTGCGGAAACATGAGTATGACGTATGAAATTCCAGGTCAGATATGGTGAGTTTGTGACTATGCTTTGAGGAGAGAAGGCAGTGTTGAGTGTACTAATAAATTTAAAGATATTGATCCTACTATATTATACTTGGTTAAAGTTTGTAATAAGGGTTATGTGCTTAATTCTCTCATATATCTGTGTCTGTTGGACCACTATAAATAATATTGATTAGCCTTTTGGATTGTGAAAAATCATCTTTTCTTAATTATGATATTAACCTACTAACCTACTATCACATCTATCCTATGTGTGTTTATTTATGCATGAATTTGATATAGCTTTCAACTTTGTGCGGAAAATATTAGCAGCAAAACAAAAATTAACACCAAGGTTTAGAAATTTAAAGTCATAGAAACTTATAGTTTTGTGAGAGAAAATTGAAAAAGTACGTTACTATGTTTATTTGTGTGGCTACACATAATGTTGACGCCTTCTTGTGCCGGCTATAGTTGTTGTTTTGATCTTATGCAAAGTGGTTGCTGCTTCTATCATGTTCACTCTTTCATTATGTGAAATGACCAAACATTTCATAGCCAACTCAAAAATGGACGAGACACATTGTTCATGCATAGAGGAATATCGATCTTCTCTCCTTAGTAAACCTGGGGCAACAACTTCACTTATTGCATTTTCTTGTATTGCCTCACTCACCCACTCCTTTATGCCCTTTCCCTCGATGAACATATCATCTGTCGGCTTCTTTCCAGTAAACATCTCCAACAACAATATTCCAAAGCTATATACATCGCCATTTGTGGATACTATTCCTTCCGATCCATACTCTGGTATATACATTGCAATTTTGAGAATATAAGAAATAAATAATATAGAGAAACTACAATTTAAGACATTCATGTACGATACCTGGTGCTGCATAACCTATAGTCGCCAAGGTTTGGGTATGGATCATAATCTCTCCTTCATCAAAAAATTTGGAAATGCCAAAATCAGCAACATGCACAATCATATCTTCATCGAGCAAGATATTGCTTGGCTTTATATCGCAGTGAACAACAGGGAATGTATAACCATGATGAAGATATTCCAACGCTGATGCAACATCTATTGTTATTTTCAATCTTTGCACCAAATCCAAACTTGAACTGTCAGAGTGTAGCCATTTCTCCAAGTTTCCATTTGGCATGTATTTAAGAATCAAGGCTTTGAACTCAATATTAGTACAACAACCAATTATGGGGACTAAGTTGCGATGGCGAATGGAGCTCAGTATTTCACTTTCAGTATCAAAGCTTCTAGCAGCTCCTTCTAACTGTAAGTTGAACACTTTAACTGCAACAGTTAGCCCGTCGGAAAGTATTGCTTTGAATACGGACCCATAGCTTCCGCTTCCAAGTAGGTTGGTTTCACTAAAAAAACTTGTTCCTCGTTGAAGTTCTCTATATGAAATCCTTCTCCATTGAATGGCTAGTGAAGTAGCTTCAAATGATGACGGTGTTCTCTTCTGCTTACGTTTTCTTACGAGCATGAGTATGACAATCACTAGAACAATAACTGAAATGAAGGATGGCAAAATATACTTGATTAAGTGGAGAACACTTTTTGATCCTGAACTTTTATGAGTTTCTGAGCAAGGTGACACTTCAAATTTCTTTGCACCACAGAGTGCAGTGTTGGCAACAAACGATTGAGCAGTGAAGTTAACAAAACAGCCCCCATTTGGAATCTCTCCTTCCAATTTGTTGTAAGACACATTAAAATATTCAAGATATCTGAGGCTTTCCAAAGACTTTGGTATCTTTCCAGAAAGATTGTTGTTAGATAAGTCCAAGTCAATCAGGCCTTTGGTACTTCCCAATGATGGAGGGATATATCCTCCGAATTGATTATTTGACAAGTTTAGTACTTCTAGTGATTGGCAACTTGAAATTAAGCTTGGAATCTCTCCAGAAAAGTGATTATTTGACAAATCTATCTGATATATTGCCTTGAAATTTGAGATTTGAGATGAAAGTTGTCCACTCAAAGAATTTGACGACAAGTTTACAATCAAGAGATCTGTAAGATTCCAAAAGCTGGGAGGTATGGTGGATTGCAACTTGTTAGAGCTTAACCAGATGCCTCTTAGAGATTTTAGTTCACCAATGCATTCAGGAATTGGACCTATTAGCATGTTTTCTCTCAAATCCAAATGCCCCAAATTACTCATCTCACAAACTTCATTAGGGATAGAGCCTTGTAATTGATTACCATCAAGATATAGTGTCTGCACTTGCCTTAATTGTCCTATTCTTGTGGGGATGAAGCCCTTAATTTGATTTCCACCAAAATTGATGCGTATCAAATTGCTCAAGTTTCCAATTTCTGAAGGAATAATTCCTTGAATGTTGCAATCCGCCGCATAGAATTTTTGAAGAGAAGGGGAAAAATTACCAATTGAAGTTGGGAGAATTCCACTAAGTGGATTCGATGATATTTCCAAGATCCTCAACTGTTGACAACTAGTTAATGAAGAGAGAAATGCCAATTCTTGGGTTGGGGATTCACTACCAATCAAATTATTTCCCCAAATTCGAAGTTCTTGTAAGAGCCTTAAATTACCAAAACTAGGGATTATGCCACTGAATGCATTTGTATTCAAGGTCAATTCAGTAAGTTTAGAAGCATTGTTGATAGAGCTTGGAATTGGCCCATTGAGTCTGTTACTTTGCAAAGAAAGGACTTCAAGATTGAAAATTGAAAGCCCAATAATTGAAGAAAGTCTACCTGATAGATCATTAAATGAAAGATCTAACATCTTCAAACTTGATAAATTGAATAGAGAAAAAGGGATGGAACCTGAAAATCACATAGAAAATAGACTATCATGCAAAGTAACATGTTTTCATAACATAGAAAATCACATAGAAAATGCATTTCATAATAGTAGTAGTATACACTTAACAGCATACATTAATGTAATAATGTTGTAAATTCTTGATTAGAAGCCCAATAAATAATGAAGAATATATATAGTTTAATTTGATAAATTGATAAATATATATTGAAGCAATGCCGCCTGATCAAAACTTTTTATGTATACCTTTGAATTGATTTTTGGCAAGATATAATTCCCTCAGTTTGCTCAAACTTCCAACTTCAGTTGGGATGCTTCCACTCAAATTGTCGTCATATAAGCTAAGAACTTCAAGTTCTATGCATTTCCCTATATTTGCTGGAATTTCCCCCTCTAATTTGTTGTCCGAAAGCGAAAGCATTTTGATGTTTGGCATTTTGTTGCAAATATCACTAGGGATCCTACCTGTTCATAATCTCTCTTATTATATACACTATTTTCAGGGAAGATAAACATTGCGTATATAAATACCTGTCAACTTGTTCTGATCAAGATACAACTCCTCAAGCTGTAAACTTGGGAAAACATAAGATGTAATTTGTCCTGTTTAATGAGAGATCAAACCAACAAATAATTAGCATGCAACCATATTCGCATATATCTATTTCCTTATGATTAAGAATTGGCGTTAAGCAAATACATGTTATAAATTCAAAATCCATATGCATGATGAATGGATTTAATTAAATGTTGATGATGAGTGAAATCTTACATACCTGTGAAGTGGTTTGACCATAGAACTAAAATCCTAAGCTTACTCAAACTCCAAATTTCATTGGGTATTTCTCCACTGAATTTGTTGAGTGGCAAGCGCAGGTCCTCCATCTCTCTGCATTTTCCGATATTAGCTGGAATTTCGCCCTCTAGTTTATTCCCCGACAGATACAGAGCTCTAAGTCTTGGAGTATTATAACATATCTCATCTGGAAGCTTTCCTCTTAGCTTATTGGCTCTCACATTTATTTCTATCAAAGATGAGATGTTGAAGAGAGTAGGAGGGATTCTACCCCAGAAGGAGTTATTACTCATACGCACATGTTCAAGTTGAGATAACCCTCCAAGCCATGATGGTATTTCTCCACTCAAGTCGTTAAATCCAACGTTGATCTCCTTTAAACGACGTAATTTTGACAGTTGAGAAGGAATCAAACCTGAGAAATTGTTGGAGCTGATGTCTAAAGATCGAAGAAATGTTAAATTTCCAAGATGTGGAGAAATGGTTCCTTGGAGCTCCAGTCCTGAGACATTTAGGGCAGTGACCCGAAGGTGTTTGATGCCACAAGAGACACCAATCCAGTAACAAATGGATGAGTTACCATTAGCCGAAGACCAATTCTTGCTTAAAACACCATCAGGATCAGAAGTGATGGAGTTTTTGAAGGCAAGTAATGCAGATTCATCGGTGCTCAAATCGGAAAAAGACTGGGAAGAAGAAGAAGTGAGTGTAAATATGATGAAGAGCAGATGAATAGCAAAAGAAAAGAGGGAATCCATTAATACAATCATTATAATGATCTTCACTTCCTGAACTTGCTGTGTGTTGCTATATATGACAAGCTAGTTGTAGTGTAGTACATGGAATTGAATGCTATTATATATACTACAAATTAATAAAAAGGTGAAGACAGTCTGATCGAAATAATGAAATAGAAATGTGGGGATCAGTTTTCAAGTGGGAGCAAATCATAATTGCAAGTTGAAAAAGAAGAAGATATTAAGTTGGAATTAATGAAATGAAAAATAATATAGTTTTAAGCTCCACTTTGAGATTTGGAGGAACTAATTAATGCGCACATTAAGCTTCAGTGGAAGACCAAGAAGTCTTTGCTCTTCTTTTTCCATATTAATTCCACAAATGCTTGCAATCATCTCTATCCAAGAAATTTCCTTGTTTTAACCACTAATATTATATATACGTTGTAGAGTTAATTACTTTTTAGCCATTAATTTATTGGTTCTGTCAAGTTTACCCATTATCTTTTCGGGCTGACGATTTTACCCTTTATATTCTGAAAATTCGAAAATTTGACTCAATCAATTCAACCTAAACTGCCAAATCGGGCTAACTTCGTATGTGACTAGCACGTGCACCCTAGTTTTCACACTATTTTTGCCCAATAACTTATCTGTTCTGGCAATTTTACCCATTAACTTATTTGTTTTGACAATTTAATTTGTCCATTAATTTTTTGAGTTTTCTGTCCTTATAGGGTGTCACGTTTTTTACTCACATGCGAATTAAGCCCGACCGATTCGGCTATTCGGGCTTAATTTGGATCAAATTTCCGACTTTTTAAAAGATAAAGGATAAAATCGCCAATCCGAAAAGATAATTGGTAAAATTGTCAGAACTAAAAAGTTAATAGGTAAAAATAATAAATAACTCTATATTACTTAAAAGAGAAATTTGTGCGAACGTATTTACATGAAACTCTACTCATAAACACCAAGACTTATATTCCAATCAAGTTGGTACTATTTTCTTTCTATCATTTGTTTGGCATTCACCCACCAAATTAATGGAATTTTTTCATTGCCATGTAGACTACACAGTAATTTCCTTTTACTCTAATTTTGGGCCAACTGGTTTAGGCACATGACTTTCTCATGCCAATTAACCCGAAATTCATTGATTTGACTGATTTGTCCTAAACTTGCCCGTCTTTGAAAGATATGCTCTTAATTTCAAAGGCCGAGAAGATGATGTCCCAAAATGATTGAAGGGCTAAAATTACCGTCCTAACTTTACAATCCCCGAGTTAATATTCCAAGAACTAGAAAACTGATATATATGGCAAAGGGAAAAATTCATTTACGTCCACTTAAAACAGTACTATCAATTTTATGTCCTTTTATTTTTGGGTTTCACATTTAGTCCAATTAAGACAAAAATCGACCAATTTTGGTCAATTGGGGGCGATTGCATCTCAATCGCCCCCAATTTTGAATTTCTAATAGTCACATCAGATGCCACGTGTGCTCCGATAAGCCACATCAGCTGAACTCAGTCGGAAAATCAATTTTGATTGTAATTGGACTAAATGTGAAACCCTAAAAATAAATGGACTTAAAATGGAGAGTAGCATTTTAAGTGGACGTAAAATGAATTTTTCCCATATGACAAAGGTGCAATTATTCCAAAGACTGTACTCTTTCTGTAATGTTTGGAAATTTTAACTCATTTATAAAAAAGCAGAAATCATGATGAAGATATTCCAATGCTAGTGCCACATGATCTATTGCTATTTTCAATCTTTGCTTCAGATTTAAACCACAGTGGTCAGAATGTAGCCATTTCTCCAAGCTTTCATTTGGCAGCATGTATTTAAGAATCAAGGCTTTGAACTCAGTGTTACTACAACAACCAATTATTTGGATTAAGTTGTGATGCTGAATTGAACTCAATATTTTACTTTCAGTGTCAAAGCTCTCGACAGCTCCTTTTAACTGTATATTGAAGACTTTTACTGCAACAGTAAGCCCATCAGAAAGTATTGCTTACTGAACCAAAACTTCCTATCCCAAGTAGGTTTGATTCACAAAAAAGAACTTGTTCCTCGTTCAAGATCAATAAAGTTGTTCGAGATTGAAATGACCAATTTTCCAAGGAAGATTTCCAGATAGTTGATTGTATGAAAGTTGTAACCTTAACAGACTTGATATATATATATTAAATAAAGAGTATGGGATGGAACCTGAAAATTACATGGGGAATAGATTAGCAATGCCATGGTGTAGTAATTTAAACAAGCAATTAATGGATCAACATTAAAACTACACATTCAACATTTAACTTGATTTTATAACATTATTATGTATCATGTGTTGGAGTGAGTTTTACATGATCAAATCGACTCACGGATCCCATTTCATGAGATGGATCGGGTCGAATAAAAAATTTATGTGATACTTTTTTGTGTATTTGGTAGTAACTTTTGCATGAAGGAAGAAGGTATAGGTGTCCCAAGATCTGTATGTTTTTGCTACCCAATCCTAACTAATTCGAATTATTACCTGTTATATAGAAAAATATTAGCTAGTATGCATAAAAATTGACCAATCCCAATTTTATTCTTATAATACAAAAATATTACCTAATTTATAGAAAATATTAACACATAAAAAAATATTATATAATTTCTTGTGTACAATCAAATCCGACCCATCTCACGGAGACCCATGAGACGATCCACACAAAACTTTTTCCGTGCATTGTTATTAGAACATATTTTTAGCGTATTAATTATCATTGACAATTCACAAATCTATTAGTACACATTTTAACTAATTGTCATTGGAATATCGATTGGGCAAATACGACTTGTTGGGAAAGAAAGGTCCAAGAAGAGCTCAAATTAAACTCCTTATCGTAATAGATATTTTTATCCCTGTTGACTGAGATTTATGAATTTTTGTTGGGTAGGAATCGTAGTTTTCATGTTGTTTCAATATAACCACCACACGTCATGTGTAAAAGATGACATCACAAATTTGCACTTGTCATTTATTGAAATAATGAAATACAAGATGAAACATCATCTTGGAAAAAAGGATCCAGTTCCAGGTTTTAGAGAGAGTATATATACATAATTTCTCTCCCTTATTTTTGTCTTGAACAAAAACTTTCAGGAGACAATCTTATGAATATGTTTCGTAAGACGAATCTTTTTTATTCACTAACCCAACTAGTTTCTATAGATTTAGTTTTTAAAATATAGGAAGCACATTGGATGAATCTTTTAATAAAGTTCTTAGACCATCTCCAACCCTATAACTCAAATTTGGACTCAAATCTTGTTTTTGCCACCAAATTTGCCACCATCTCCAACCATTTAAACTCAAATTAGAATATTCTCTTACAATATTCTTAATTTTTTATTTTTGAATTTTCTTTAATATCAATATTTATTTATTTAAGTTCATAAAAAACTAATCATATCGATTTCAATTATAAAAAAAATATTTACGAACTATAAATCTTTTTAAAAATACCAAAATTATATTATAAAATTCATCACAAATACATACTAATAAACTAAATTAAAGAAAATGATCTAATTATACAACACAATGCAATGTTAGACAAATAAATTACATAATGATAGAAAAATATAAATTACATAATGATTTTAATTTTAATGATAAAAAAAGTTATTGTAAAAGAAAATTGATATAAAAATACCAAATTATATTATAAATTTCACCACAAATACATGTGAATACTAAAGAAAATTTACAACATAATGCAATGTTATTAAAAATTATAAATTACAAAATGATTACCATTAACACTTTGAATTAGAATATTTTTCCCAAAAATGTTTAATCAATGCATTTTAATAATATCTTGTTATATTTCTATTAGTTATTATTTACATTTGTATTAATAATATATAACAAAACAACTAAATTATACATCTTTGAATTTTTAATTTTTTATAAATTTAAATCAAATAAATTATTTCACATGATTCTCAAAAAAATTAATATTATAAAGGATTTGTGATGATAAGAATAAAATAATATTATTACACATATATATCAAACAAAAGGAAAGAAATAAATAAACAATACAAAACTAAATCAAAAAGAAAAGAAAAGATTTGAGTTTGTGAATAGTAAGTGACAAAATTGTCACTTACTATTCATTGTGGCAAATTTGAGTCCATTTTTTAGTTTGGGTTGGAGGGTGTCTTTGGCCCGTGCTGTCGAGGCACGCCAAATTAAATAAACCTCTTTACCTCCACTAATTTGTAGAAATGGCAAATAAGGGTCGATCCCACAGAGAACGGGAAAATCAATTAAGCCCAATGGTGTTAACAAGATAAAAGAGGGGGATGGTTGATAATTATGCAGACGAACCAAGAAATTAACAAACTAGATAATAAGAAAACAATTAAACAAAGGATAATCAAACAATAAACGAGCACTAGTTCTCAGTTCAGTTTCACCTTCTATTCATGATCTTATGAACCAATTAGCAACACTTCTCTCAATCTATTTCTCAACCCTTGCCCCTAGATTAGCAATAAGCTCTGCCAACCCGAATCGCCCCTTACGTTTAGTCTATTAAAACAAGCTCTTTAACAGACCCTATTCAATCAGACAACCCAGTAGGTACGACCTCCAGATTTAATGTGACGAATGCATTGATCTCTAAGACGATAGGACAAGCTAGACCCCAAATTCATAAGCTCGATTCAGGTAATCTAGAAATGTGTTACCCCTAACGATTCCAACGTTTCTTGCTACTAAGAATATAAATTCGCAACAATTACGGATTACGGTTTATATTCTAGCAATAGATATTACAATAATCCGATCTAACGGGCCCTGTTAAATCATATCATGCAATATCATAAACAATTAATCAAGCAACACAAATCAATCAAGAGATAGAAATAAAGAAAGTGTTACAAATCATCCAAAGTAAATCAAGAATATCGGATCAACATCCCTTCGAACTAGCGTAAGAAAATTAGCCAAACATCTTAGGATTCACAAACATGTTTCTCTCCATGGAATTTTGTATGAAAGACTAAGAAATTGTTTCTGGAATTTTATCTCTCTAAACCTCTCTGCCCTCTCGGTTCCCAAAAACTCCTTCTCTTTATTTTGATCCAAGTTGACTCTTTCCTTTTTCTGCTTCCAATCCAATGTGCGTTTCCTTTTTCTCTCCTCCTAATCAGCAGTTTTCTAAATTAGAAGAGTATCATTGTCCTGGGCTCATTCTTCTCGGCATTTGGATTGGGCTTTTGTTGGGCTTAATTCTCACACATTGGATCACCCAATGTGGAAATATTGTACCCAATGTCTACCTCTTGCAACTCCGGTCTTCATTCCTTGTTTCCATTTTTGCTTCTAAATTGCTGCATAAATTAAGAGAATTGGAGATTGAGATTCTTTGACAGAATAATCAAAATGTGTAGAAAAATAACATGTGCCAACACACAAAATGCAATTAGAACAATGGAATAATGAATCCAATAATTCATATTTTTCTACACATCAGTCTTATAATCATGATTTTTAATGAAGTAACTCAACTTCCATCTACCCTTATTTCTCTATTATTTATCATGATTTTTTTTTATTGTATGTTTTATTTGTTTGTTCTACAAATATGCATGTTGATACCAACTTAGCTCGAAGTTTAGCAATGAGAATAGCTCAACTTTCTCATCGCGACAGCCTTCTCGTAAATAGAGATAACATGGTTTTCGCAAATATATTATCGACAACAATATTGTCATAAATAATTTGTTTTTCATTGTTTTCTGTGACAACATATTGTCAAATTATATTTTTCCTTTTTTTTTTTTTTGAGATAATTTGTTGAGATTTTTTACAATGATTTATGTATTTGAAAAATATTACACATTTTACTTGTATTGCGCACCATTAAAAGTTTTATAATTGTGATGTGCACTTGCTGTTTTAAATAGTTAAATAATTAGTGACCGAGTTATGGTCTGCACAAACAACTATTAAAAAGGTAATGTTTAAAGATAGAAGGCATGCCTGTTAGAGAGCCATTTGCGATGTTTAGTATCTCTAAATGTTGAAGATTACCAATTTAAATATTTGATTAATAATCAACCATCTAATCAATGTTGAATCGTGAAAAACACCTGATTATATCTCGATGTCACACCTCATGTTTCACTACATTAATTTAATACATGTCATGTTTTGGATAATAATATCGTCGGGATACACGTGGTGCGTAGTGATTGTTCTTGAATATGACTATATGAGATATAACACAAAATGTAATGGGAGATTTCATGTTGTAACACATAGACATAAAAAAGATTATAAATGGATTTTTATTAAAATTAAAATTTGAAAATATGATTCATATTTTGGAAAGGAAATTTTGATTTAGGCAACATGATTAGAGTGTTAAAATGCTTTATCATCTATTTTGTACTCAAATATATATATATTATGATTATTAATATATTAGTTAATTAATTTTTGAAAAATGTATTGAATTCGTAACAAATAAAATATAATATTTTTGCCATATGTTAATAATTTTCATCTTTTTTCAAGATCTTTTGCCATTAAAAATCTGTACATTTTTAACACCCATACATGCGCACAAAGGCCTATCATAGCAAAAATCCAAACAAAGATCGTAGGGTAAATTATAAATTACGTCCCTCAAGTTTGAGGGTCGTAATTTACATCCCATAAAAATTGAATATATTGATTTCGTTTCATAATTTAAAAGATCATTGTAATTTTGGGGCAAATCTATCTTAATTTAGCAATTTTGGAAGAATCTTGTCGAAAAACCTCACGTGTTGTGTTTGACCTCCGATTTGAGGATTTTTGTTCAAAAATGCTAATGTGTTGCTATTTATGATTTTTTTTTCCCAATAATTGTAAGACAACATAACATATCAACATTTTTTGAACAAAAAAAAAAAAATCATAAAGAACAACACATTAGCATTTTTCTAACCAAAATCCCCAAATCGGAGGTCAGACGCAATTTAGCCCAAAATTGCATTAGTTTTTTAAATTATGAAACGAAATCAATATACCCGATAAAAACATTTGCAACCCTCTCCAAGCTTATGAGAAGTAATTTGCAATTTAATAAAAATCATTTTCAAATCGTAGCTCGTTAAAAAATGATTGAACATAATAAGCCATGCGACAAATGTATTGAAATGAATCATGCTAGCTAGTGCTGTTTTTCGTCACTTTAAAAATCAAATTAAAAATGTATGTGCTACACATACCTTAAAAATAATTATTATGAAGGTATAACTCTATAAGAGAACTGAGATTTCCAACTTGATTAGGTATTGGACCTATATATATATATATATATATATATATATCACGCAATAAGATTAGCAAACATGTTTCATAATTAATAGTTATAATATGCACATGATTTTAAATTTTAATAGATAAAATATATGTTTCTAGGCAATTTAAAGTGTACATATTCACACACATAAATACATGCTCCCACCGTTAGCACATGATATTAACATGTCCGAATCCTACACAATCATTGCTTTCAAATCACAAAATTCGAAGCGATACAATATTTACACATCAAACGGTGTACATATTTAAAATACGTCGGGATGAGTATTCAAGCATTTATATATAAAGAAAGCAGTGTTTCAGATAAAATTCATGTTGAATAAATATAAAAGGGAAATATCAATTTTAGCCATATAACTTAGGTCTTGTCCAATTTTGGTGCACTAATTCTACCCTTTCCAATTTTGATCCGTTAAACCATCGATTTTTCCAATTTAGTCCTTTTTTGTCGGAACAACCATAATTACTGACGTGACCATTAAAAAATCTGACGTGACAACCGGAAGGACTAAAGTTGGAAAAAAATTGATAGTTAGCACACCAAAATTGGAAAGAGCAAAGTTAGTGCATCAGGCTTGGAAATGACCTAAATTACCGGACTAAAATTGATATTTCCCCCGAGTGTAAATGTAATCAGTGAATCATACCTGTGAAATGGTTTGTTCATAGATTTAACAAAATAAGCTTACTTAAGCTCCCAATTTCATTTAGTATTTTAATTGCCACTGAAACTGTTGTATGGCAAACGTAGGTCTTCAAGCTCTCTGCATTTGCCGGAATTTCACCTTCAAGTTGATTCACAGACAAATGCAGGGTTCTAAGTCTAGGAGTATTATCACATATCTCATTTGGAATCTTTCCAGATAGCTCATTGAGTCGAAGAATGATTTTGATCGAAGAAGAGATGTTGAAGATACTATATGGCATAGACCCCCTAAACTGGTTGCCTCCTAAGTTCAATATTTGCAAGAAAGAAAAGTTGCCAATCTCTTCTGGAATATTTCCATCAAGAAAATTATACTCGACATCTAAAGTTTGTAACTTTGTGACATTGAAGAGGGTTGGAGGGATTCCACCCGAGAAGTTGTTGTTATTCATGTACACACATTGAAGAAGACCAATTGTTGGTTAAGAGCAAAAGGATCAGAAGTGTATCAAAGGAGATATTGCCGAATCAACATAGTTTGTTAGGGAGATATTATTGTTGTATGTATCTTCTAGATTGTTCTCTTACCATTCTTAACCAAGTGTAAATCATGTATATAAGGGCATTTGCCATATCAATAATATTGGAAAACTCCCCATAATCAACTCTCCATATGGTATCAGTAATTCACGATCCACTTTTCACGCTTCTGCAATTCTAACTTTCTATCTCACGCACTCTTCACCTTCAACCCTATCTCTGCTACTTTCTGCCATGGTCACTGACTCTGAGTCTTCCACCATGCAAACTGTTGTTTTTGCTGATTCCCCCAACTCAGTGATGGTCATTACCACGCCCTTCCCTGCTTCGCACAAACTCTCCCGCGTGAACTTTCCGCAATAGAGGTCCTTAGTCATGGCGATCCTCAACGGCCATGATCTCCTCGGCTATGTCACCGGCGAAATTCCGTCGCGTGGACGTTCCACCACCACCTACAAAGCTTGGTTCCGTCAAGATCAGTTGGTATATGCGTTCTTGCAGGGATCTCTAACGAACGAAGTCTCCCCCTACATCACCTCTTCTTCTTCGTCTGCTACGGCATGGACTGCCATCCATTCTATCTTCACGAGTAAATCGCGTGCCAGAGTCATGCAATTGAAGGGCGATCTCCAGAATACGAAGCAAGGCACAAAATCTGTTTCTGAGTTTGTTCACTCTCTGAAATCGAAGGCTGATGAACTGTCCCTGATTGAATCGCCTGTTTCAGATGATGATTTTACGATCTATGTGTTGGGTGGTTTGCACCCAAAATTTCGTGATCTTGCCGCTTCCATCCGTGCACAAACTGTCTCGTTATCTTTTGCTCAACTTCTTGATCTTCTTGTTGCACATGAAAAGTACCTAGATGCATTGGATAGCCCACAGAGTGATCTTACTGTATCTGCCAATTTTACGCAGCAACGGCCCCAAAAATATTCTGGCCGAGGCAGCACGTCCAATCGCAATCGCGGGGGTAACTCCGGCCGTGGCCGTGGATGCCAAGATCAGACGAGTGCTCTTTCTGTCCAGCCCGGTGGCTCCAATATTGCTTGTCAATTGTGCACCCGTACTGGCCACAGCGCAAGGTATTGTTGGAAATTCACAGTCACTGCCAACTCCCCACATGTCAACCTTGCGCGTTCACCAACACCACAACCTCACCCTAATGCATGGCTTCTGGATTCCGGGGCTACTCACAGCATTACTCGTGACCTTGGGGGACTCTCGCTGCATTCTGAGTACGACGGGATGGAGGAGGTTCAATTGACTGATGGCTCCTCTCTTCCCATCACGAATACCAGTACTTCTATTTTTCGGTTCCCTTCTCGCAATTTTATGGTCAAAAATGTGCTGCATGTGCCTAGCTCTAAGCAAAATTTATTATCTATTCATCAATTCACTGCAAATAATGATGTATCGATGGAATTCTTTCCACTCTGGTTTGTTATTAAGGACCGGCGCACGGGGGCGCCTCTGGTTCGCGGTCCGTGTAAGGATGGCCTATACCACCTATGTCCGTCGCCTGTCTCTGCAAACTTTGGTGCTGTTGGCCTTCGCACCAGCTTTTCCACATGGCATTCCAAGCTCGGACATCCTTCCCACAAGACTAGCTCTTTTATAATTTCACAGTTTAATTTACCTTTAAATAAATCCGGCATGGCGGATGTTAGTTGCACATCTTGTCTATGTTGCAAAACTCACAAATTGCCGTTTGTGGCGAACTCTTTAATTCCTCAGCATCCGTTACATTATTTATATACGGACGTTTGGGGTCCGACAACTTATTCTATTGATGGTTATCGGTTTTATCTGTTGGTGGTTGATGCTTTTACCAAGTATTGCTGGTTTTTTCCATTATCTCAGAAACCGCAGGTTCGCGATATAATTGTGAAGTTGCATCCTTTACTTGAAAAACAATTTGGGTATACTTTGCGAAATTTTTATAGTGACAACGGGGGCGAATTTCTTGCACTTCGTCCTTATCTTGAGTCCCATGGGATCCAGTGGCTGACAACCGCCCCTCATACCCCGGAGCAGAACGGTCTTGTGGAACGTCGCCATCGTCATATTCTTGAGACTGGTAAAACTTTATTACATCATGCAAAATTACCAATGTCTTTTTGGTCATATGCATTTCAGACGGCTATTTATTTGATCAATCGCATGCCTTCTTTTGTGTTAAAATTTAAAAGTCCTTTCGAAGCTCTCTTCTTTCGGCAACCGAATTACATTAAGTTGCGGGTCTTTGGTTGTATATGCTACCCCTAGCTCCAGCCATACTCTTCGAGCAAATTGCAGCCGGCTTCGTGACCTTGTATATTTGTTGGTTATTCCTCTACGCATAGTGCTTAAAAGTGTTTTGATACTATTTCTGGCCGGTTGTATATCTCACGGCATGTTCGCTTCGCCGAAGATCAAGTCGCTGATTTTGGGCTCCCTACTCCGCCGCCTGCATCACCTGCTTCCTCCACTGTGCCCCTGTCTATATTAGGTCCTCCTCTCGGACTACTGCCACGTTGGCCCCTCCTCCGGCCCAATCTCAACCATCTGAGCCTGTTACCCCACAGGCTTCGGCCCCACTACCACAGGAGCCTGCCAGTCGCAGCACTCGTCACCGCCAAGTTTCCACTAGACTTGAGGGTTTTGACTCCTCTCTACCATCATCTCTTGCTCATCCCCCTTCGGCGCATACCGTTGCTGTCCCATCTCCTGCAACAGAATATATTCCAATAACTGCCTCTCAGGCGCTCAAATCTACTCATTGGCGGGTTGCCATGGCTGATGAAGTGACCGCGCTATCCCGACATGGCACGTGGGATTTGGTTCCCCCTCCTCCTAATGGCAACGTAATAGGATATAAATGGGTTTCACCATTAAACGACGTCCAGATGGCACTATTGACCGCTACAAAGCTCGTCTCGTGGCCAAGGGCTTTCACCAACGGCCTGGTCTTGATTATCTTGACACTTTTAGCCCGGTGGTTAAACCGGTCACAGTTGGCACAATCCTCTCTTTTGCTCTCTATCATGGTTGGGAACTGCGACAACTTGACATTAGCAATGCCTTTCTGCATGGTCACCTTGCTCAACCGGTTTATATGCTACAGCCTCCTGGCTTTGTCGATAAGTCATTCCCCTCTCATGTCTGTCGTCTTTAGAAATCTCTGTATGGCTTACGACAAGCCCCCCGTGCTTGGTATCAAACATTGGGTAATGCCTTGGTAAAATTTGGCTTCCAGCAATCTCAAGCTGACCACAGTCTCTTCTATCTTCGCCACCAATCTATCTCTTTATTTGTTCTCGTCTATGTTGACGACATAATTATCACTGGCTCTAGTACTAATGTTGTTCGATCCTTAATTTCTCATTTACAGAGACAGTTTGTTGTTAAAGACTTGGGGGCTCTTACATACTTTCTTGGGATTGAGGTGTCCCGTTGTCGAGAAGGCCTTCTACTCTCTCAACACAAGTATATCAATGACTTACTACACAGGTTTGACATGGCGGGCTCGAAACCTGTTACTACTCCCATGGCAACGTCTCAATCTCTGTCTGTTTCGGGGAACTTTGATCCTACCAAGTATCGGAGTGCTATTGGGGCACTTCAGTATCTCACCATGACTCGACCTGATATAGCGTTCGCTGTGAATAAACTCGCACAATCCATGTCTTATCCAACGGCGGCTGATTGGATGGCAGTCAAACGGGTGTTTCGTTATCTTCAGGGCACGTTCCATCACGGGTTGTTGCTTCGTAAACCCAGATCACTCACTGTCACTGCGTATTCTGACTCCGATTTTGGTGGTGATCCGTCGGATGGCAAATCTACATCTGCATACTACATATTTTTGGACTCAACGCCTTTATCTTGGAGGTCTCGGAAACAACGCGGCGTTGCTTGATCGTCTACTGAGGCCGAGTATCGTGCCCTCGCTTCTACTGCATCTGAGGTGTGTTGGCTTTATCATCTATTTCGCGAGCTCGGTATTTCATTAGCTTCACCTCCTCGCCTGTTGTGTGATAACTTTGGTGCGACACGCCTAGCTCTTAATCCTGTGCTGCACTCCCGCATGAAACACATTGCCTTGGATTTACACTTTGTTCGGGATCTGTCCACCAAAGGGATCTTCACTGTCTCATTTGTCGCCACCGAAGATCAGCTCGCTGACTTGTTGACAAAACCGCTCGCACGAACACAGTTCCAAGATCTCCGTTCCAAAATCTCTGTCGCCGATGGGACGTCGATTTTGCGGGGGCGTATCAAATGAGATATTGCCAAATCAACATAGTTTGTTAGGGAGATATTATTGTTGTATGTATCTTCTAGATTGTTCTCTTACCATTCTTAACCAAGTGTAAATCATGTATATAAGGGCATTTGCCATATCAATAATATTGGAAAACTCCCCATAATCAACTCTCCATAAAGTGATGGAATTTTTGAAGGCAAGAAGTGCATATTCATCTGTGCTTGATGAATTGAGAAATGTTATGCCAAAGGATTCTCTAATGCTGCTCACTAATAAAAGTGTTATTGCAATGTACAAACAAGGGTACTTAATCTTCATTTTTTGATCTTTTCTTTTTTGGGTTCAAGAAAACTTAATTGTGGATATGATCTCTAATGATAGACACCTCTTGAAATGATAATATGGGGAGTTTTGAAGTGGGTCCAAATCATAATTGTATAAGCAGAAATACAAGATGACACATTATAGTTTCCAACACTTCACTGAATTAATAAGTTGGAATATTGGAAAATAATATAGTTATATATAAGCTCCACTTTGAGAATTGGAGGATTTAATGGGGCACATTGCTTCAGTGGAACCTCAAGTCTTTGCTTTCTGCTCTTCTTTTTCCAAATTTCATAAATGCTTGCAATTATCTACATCTAGAAATTAAGTAGCAGAAGAAATTTGTGTGTTTTAACTACACACGATAAGAATAAAGAGTGTCACACTAACACTCATTTTCAAGAACACTTTATTAAAGTGTCATTATATTTGCGTCACTAAACGTCCGTCCTGTTTATTTGTAGTGACAACTTAGAATTTTCATTTTGTTTAATTGATTAAAATAATTTTACTAATATATAAAAAAACAAGACATTCTGATCAAGCCCGTTATTCAAATGGAAATCATGTTGTATCAAATATGTTAACCCGTCAAAGGTTTTATATATGTTGCTTTTGTATGTTTACCTAGACAACCCTTAAAGACCCTATTTATAGTTTTATGATTCTCTTAATTAATTACTAATAATTAATGCAAATCATAAAGTTTAATATTAGATTAATCGAACTCCCAACTTATTTTGAATGTCGATGGATTTTTTTAAAGCTGGAAATTTGTTTGTAAATTGCGGGCAAGACTACCTACGGGGTTTTGAATTTGAACTTGGAGATGAATGAAAAAAATAAAAGGAACAAAAAATAAGGTAAATGCAATAAAATTGATATGGGAAAAACTCTTTTTTGGTCCTGCTAAGAGGCTACTGTCCAATTTTGGTCCCGTTAAAAACCCAAAATCAAAATTAGTCCCCTTAAGTCAATTTCTGTCAAATTTCAGTTCTTTCACCACCGGAAAAGCGATTTTCCAACAACTTTCGAGCGAGTGCGATGCACTCGCCCCGAATCCTACAATTCCGGCGACATCCTGCTGACGTGTAACTTTTTAGCTCATGTGGCATTGTTTTTTACATTAAAATATAACACAATAATGCCACATAATTAATGATACAAATAAAATAAAGGAAAAAACAAGAAAATCAAAAATTAAATCCTAAAACACAATGAAGAAGAATAAAAAAAATAAAAAATAAAAATCTTCATCATCATCATCATCTTCATCATCAAGGGTTTTTGTTAGATCCCCCTTTTCTTAGAATTGGACTCGGATCATCATTATCTCCATACAAGAAAATGACAAATTTAAATCCTAAAATGATTAAACCAATTAAATGAAAAACACAAAATCAAAACAACAAACTCTAAAATCCTAATTCTCCAAATCCACCCCGATCAAAGAATCCCCAAAATCGTCTCGCTTGATAAGGAAGGTCGCCCGCACTTTGTTCAGGGGAACGATCGAGGCTTGACGGACCTCCTGTCGTAAAATGGCAGCGATTTGTCGTCAATCAGCTTCACGTCGCCACCGAATCGGTTAAACGAAGGCCCAAGCCTTGATGAATAGGACGATGGTACTGGCGTTGCCGATGGCGTGGTGGTTGGAGATGGAGATGGAGATGGAGATGGTGTGGTGCTGGCGTTAACTACAAAAAATACGCTAATAGACAACTGATTAATCTGTTGTCTAAGTGGAAAAATATCTGATGTCTATGGCGGTGTTGTAAAAAGTCGCTAATAGACAACTGAGATTATCTGTTGTTGTTTATAGAAACAACAACAAATTTGCAACACGTAAAATCTGTTGTGGTTTGCTATGAGGACAACTGATATTAACTGTTGTTATTTTGTCTGGAGTGTTGTAAATTTTCCGAATTATTAGCCTTACCATCTGTTGCGGTTGTAATAGACAACATATTTTATCTGTTGTCGTTTCCAAAAAAAACAACATATCCACAACAGGTAATATCTATTGTTTGTGATGCGGACAACTGATATTCACTGTTGTTCTTTTTTTTGGACTGTTTTTAATTGTTCTGAAGATTAAGCTTTTAATCTGTTGCGTCGGTCATAGACAACAGAGAATAACTACTGTGATATTTAAAAACAACAACATATATGCAACTGTGAAAATCTGTTGTCGTAAGTGCAAATGACAACATTGAAGCTCTGTTGTTGTATCCGTTGTCAGTTCAATATATTTAACAACAGGTTTAATCTGTTCTCTTTTCCCAATACATTGATGTCTAATTGTTGAATATTATTACAAAAAATTTATGATACTTGAAAATGTCAACAAGACAAAAAAAGCATAGACATCAATAAATAACATTTCAATTAGCTATATTCACATCAATAAATCTCATTACTTGAACAAACTCAGCATCGTGACTATCCTTAGCAAATTTCTTGTAGTGGTTGCCGATGGTGTGGTGGTTGGAGATGGCGTGGTGGCATCGACCTGGAAGATACAGTTCATCTCCATGACTATGGCAGATTTGAGTGATTTGGGGAGGATTTGAATTTCCTTTTTCTTTTCATTTTGTTTCATCTTTTTTTTTTTTCATTTTGGGGAGAATTTTTCTTTTCATTTTGTTTCATGTAGGTGATGTGGATTTTTAGCAAGAAAATAAATATAAAAATAAAGGTCACATGTGAAATAAAATGTCAAATAAGCGCAAGTCATCAGATGTCTCAGAATTGGGGGCGAGTGCATCACACTCGCCGGAAAATTGTCGGAAAATTGATTTTTCGATGGCGAAATGACTGAAATTGGACAGAATTTGACTTAAGTGGACTAATTTTGATTTTGGGTTTTTAATGGGACCAAAATCGGACAGTAGCCTCTTAACAGGACCAAAAAAGAGTTTTTCCCAAATTTATATATTATATGAGAGCCAAAATTTTGAATACTTAAATAGATATCTGATACTTAAATGCATTTCTTCCATTGTATGTAATTTTAACGATGAGAACAAACAATGATCACTTTTGTATACTCGGGGATTACTTATGATGGATCATTGTACGTATTTGAAATATTAAATCAAAAATAAGTGCTACTTTTAAATACATGTGCGTGAAGTAAAACAATAGTAACTTCCAAAGACAAGATCATATCAATAACACAAATAATTTCCTAAAAATAACCAGTTATAACAAAATTAACATATATAACACAGATTAAGCATGTGTTTACAAGTGTTTGTATGATTGTTATATGTAGGAATTGATTTTGGAACTTTAGACGTCATTATGATTGGAAAATAAATATAAACACATAATTTAAATAATATTTTAGAAAATTCTTATAAATGATTAGGACAGCTAGACATTTATACTTATAAAAAAATCCGAAATTGTAAAAAAAATGTTATATACAAATTAAAATAAGTCTGACATAAGAATTATAATTAGTCTATATATCTAGCACAATTAATTCAAATAAATAAATTCAATTAAATGAGTGTCTGTCAAATATCTTTGGGTTCTTTAGGAGAATTTTTGGCTTCATTAACTACGCATTCAACAATGTCCTCCACCTGATCTTCAGCTTCCTGAACCTGCATAATTAGTTTATCCAATAATTAATTCCATTAATTGTTTGCAATAATTAACAAAATTAAAACTTCTCAAATACACTAAGATTGTGTTTGGATGCAGGAATTTGGCATTCGGATTAGCTAATTTATTGATGATGTTAGGAAAAATACGAATTTAGAAATCATCCCTTTTTATTTTAAACTATTTTTTTAAATAATATGGATGAATTTCAAATTCTAAGTTTCTAATTTAGTAATGAAAGATTTTGGGAGAGAAAAAATTTGTTCTCCTTTGTAGTAGACTAGACTTTAAGAAAAATAAAATAAAAATAACACTAACTACCCACTTCTCGATAAAAATATTGCTAGTTAAATATTTGAATTGGTCATGGCTAGCTGTACATTTTTGATTAATTTAGTACTATTACAACCAATTATTGTAGAAGCACATGATCAACTTGCGATTTTAATAGTATAATATTCACTAGCTAGGTAACTTATTTAATTTGTGGAGTATTATTTACACAAAACGTAATGATTTATCACCTATTTTTGACCAAGAAATTTCGACAAGTATCCCTAAGAAACGGAAAATCTAAGTTATGCAAATTTCCATCAATTTTATGTTCATACGTTAATTATCAAATCCAATGCCAAGTAAATATTTTGTTCTCATTTCTTCTTTATGCATTAGATAAACATCGTTTTCATACCCTAGTTACGTGAAGCCTTATTCATTATAGTCATATAAACATTTAAAATCAGATTGAGAAAAAATAATGAAATAAAAGGTAATTAAATAATTAAATAAATACCTTGTCTATGATGTTATCAAGAGAATCAGCAGTTTTAGCAGTTTTTTCAGCAAGATTTTCAACACACTCGACAAGATCTTTGAGTTTGCCCTGAGGAAGATCGTCGGAGATGTCCTCTGCTATCTTGTCGACTTCTCCGGCCACCTTCTCCACCGCCTCGACTATGTTTTCAACTGTCTGAACTGCACTTTCAATCCTATCTGCACATGTATACATATAAACTATTTTTATGTTGTACATGGAAGTCAATTAATTTTTTGGTGGCTGGAATATTAGTAGGTTTTAATTAAATTAAAATATATGAGGGATAATACGAAAAATAAAATTATTCATACTTTAATTATAGTAATAGGTGTATAGTAAATCAAATACATTATTTTTGTAACTAAAAATAAAATCAATCAAGGATTAAAATGTTTGAATTTTTTTTACTTACTTTTGAGCACCCATAATGGCCCCCATTTGTTTGTGAAAAAGGGTAGAACAAATGAGACTACCAGTCCAAGAATCCAGCTCCTGTTTCATAATTTTTGAAAACAAAAGGAAGAAAAAAATTAGTTTATATATATATATATGTATATATATATATATTTCATTACGTGTAGCATCTAGAAATTCTTTCGATTCATAATATGAGATTTTACGAACATGGGATGGGAACGAGGCGGGCCGGAAGGCAACGGAGCTCCGGGCACGGTATTAGCATAGACAACAAAAGACTTCCTGAAATGCAACAAAAGAAGAGATATAATAAACTTATGAACCAATGATCATTTTTCAGACATTAAAGTTTTCTCACAAACCTTTTAGCTATATTATCACATTGCAATCCAGTTTTCTTGCCCCAGAAACTGATTTCATCGTTCTTGCACTTTGAAGCAGCCAATCTTGAAATCGGACTCCACGACAACACCGGAAACCTCGTATAAACACTAGCCGATTTCGGCCTCAAGACAATGGAAGAAGAAGAAGAACTCGTAATCGACATAACTATCTTTGATCTTCAAGAAAAAGAAATAAGTTCACAAAAAATGATGTCCGTTTGAGAAAAGTCAATTGCAGATGTTGGACAAATTATTAGGGTTTTGTCTTAATTTATAGGAAATCAAGATTTGTGATGGGGGTTCTTGAATAAGGATCATTATGGAATTTTTTTAAATTGAATAATGACGAACATTAGGCAGAGTTGTTAAATTGACAAGTAGTGATTGTTGAAATTAAAAAAAGTTAGCAGACACGTTGGAAAATAATAAGATAATATGGGTCTCGTACTATCATCATGATGTAATAATAATAAAATATGGGGATTAAAAAACACATGATTTTGAAACAGTCAAATTTTGCCAACCTGTCCCACACAGTCTTGTTGTATTTCGTTTATTTCGTGGAAATTATGTGTAAAGTGGAATCTTGACTGCAAAAGTAATATATTTTTAAATGTGCTATTATTTACTATCTCCGTCTCGATCCAATTTATCATTGGATCGGACACGAAATTTAAGAAAATGCAGTTGACTTGTTGTTTTAGGTTACTTTTTGCTTACTTTTTGATTAAAAAAATGTTTTTTTATACCTTTTGCTTTATAATTTCTTTGTCATTTATGGATAGATAAATTGGACTAGGACAAACGAAAATAGCAAGTAAGCAAATTCGATTAGGACGGAGGGAGTACTATTTAATTGATGTAATTTTTTTAGATGAGAAAATTTCACATTTTATTGTTAATACTTACATAGAAAACTAACAATGGCTGGTATGATGCATGCATGAGTTAAAAAACAAACAAACTTAATTGATAAGAAATATTATTTAAAATATTATTTATCTTGAAAATGACGTTTGTAAATTTTGGGTATATTCAATAATCTATTTTCTTAAAAATACAATATAAATAGATTAATTTTTTTGTTTAATTGTAGAAGCACATGCATATTGTATATATGACATAATATAATCATTTTGTTAACTAATATAATAGTTAATTTTCTTTTCAATTATTTATTAGTAAAAAAAGGGCAAGTCAAAGTTTCTTAAATAATTGAATTGCATGATATATTTAAAACACATGATTTTTGTGTTTAGAAAGTCTCCACTCCTAAACTAATTCAACCACATCAACCATCAAAGATGGCCCTCACCATCGTTGTCTATTTTTGAACTTATATGGAAGATACATTTTATGTTACACAAAAACTTATACAAGAAGATTTTATGGATAATCAAAATTCATTGAAACAAATTTTCATATGGAGTGTGACATAGGAATTGTGAGTTGATTCGACCCATGCAAGTAGATTCACCAGATACCTCATGTAAAATATCCGAACCCTAACACGGCCTTAACAATGTCAGAAATCTAATTATAACAACTCACCACACAGCTTTGTGTCAATATTATTGAAACTGAAATCAGAGGGAATTCTTAAATTATACTTGCTAATCATCTTCAAAAATTAACATAAGATTTTGACATATATTATGTCGATGTTTTATTTGTGTACATCTTAATATTTCTTGGATTTAAAACTAATTTGCCTGTTTATCTTCTTTGATTGAGAATTCTAAAATACATTTTGAATTTTTTTATTCCAAAATTTCAAACATATTTTTATAATATTGATCATGTATATTAAATATTTTATTGTTATTTTCTGCCATTATCAAGAATATACTAAAAATTAAAATGTAATTTATGGATTGTATTAGAGCATCTCCAACAGTGCGTCATCACAATTTGATGGCGCATGTTTTCATCTCCAACAATAAAAAAAATTTCTGCGCCATCTCTTCTTAACCGCTGGTTTTGCGCCAACTTTCCACAGGTCAACTCTTACGCCATCTGATTTTTCTTTTCTTTTTCTTTTATTTATTTATTTATTTATTTCTTTTCTTATTTTATTTTTTTAATTCTTTTTCATTATTTTTACTTTGTATTCATTTTTTTCCTTATTTTTTATATTAAGTGCTATTATAATCATTCCGATTTTGGAAAAAAATACAATACAACATATTAATAAATATATATAATATCTAGACATTAAACTAATTTTAATATAAAAATTGCATAAAATAATGAAACAAAAAATTATTAATAAATTAAAAATTGTTAAATAAAATGTTAAATTAATTAATTAATAAAGAATATTATGGAATATTCTTTTTTGGTGCAGAGAATAATGTAAACTGTTGGAGATCATTGGCAGTTATTACATAAAAATTGTGTAAGATTAACAGTAAAATCTTGTACACTGTTGGAGATGGTCTTATAGCTCAAAAAAAAAAAAAAAAGAGTACTCAAGTTACTATTAATGGAAAACCAACAATTAGGGCCTATTTTATAAATGCAAAAGCCCACATTAAATATGGGCTTCACCTTTTACAAAAGCCCGACTCATTTGCTCCAATTTATAAAATTGAAAGGGAAAATAAATGAAAACTAAATAAGAGGGAAAAAAAAAACTTAAATTTAAAGAACTGGAATTTCTGTGGATCAACATTCTTGGAATGGAGAATCGATCCATCCACATCTCCATACTAAAATCTTGAAACAAAATTGACAAGAAGAATAGAATAGTATTTTATGTGGTGTTTTTGGGGTGGGTCATCCCTAGACCGCCATTGCCATCCTTAATTTTGTCAACTTTCTTCCTCTCTCTCTCATCAATAATGATGATAAATCTAAAACGTCAAACTCTGAACCAAGCAAGCTAAATAAATGGCTTCCATATTGCCATCCATCATACGTCACCAACACCTTATATTCTGATATTCAATTTCTGTCCCATGTAAAGCAGTCTTCGCTCTCTTTAGGTACTCTCTCTCTCTCTCTCTCTCTCAATGGGGCGATTGGATTAGTGCTTAAATTATTAAAAAATGAAAAGGGTTGTGAAAAAGTTTGCTTTTTGAACAGATTTTTGGTTGCCCCTTTATGTTGGATTAATTTATTAGCATTAATTCCAGTGCTTGAAGTTGCTGATTGGTTCTGGTTTACTATTACCAGGTCTTGGGTTGTTCTACTAGTGGACGACATGGTATTCGAACACCTAGTTTTAGAAGAAAAAGGAAATAAAATTCTTACAAGCCCCTGTCCAAATTTTTTCAGTCTGCTTTTGATGATTTTAACTGACTTTCTAAACTCCTATAATTATGTTGCATCAAGTTTCTTGATATGTTTGGTATTCGTGTAGTTATTGATTATTCTTTGGCTTGAACCTTTATTATTAGCCAACTCATTTTATTTGTGTTTCTTTTTATAAAAAGTGCTATTGAGGTTTATGTTCATCTTTATTTGAAAATCAATCACGGATATATCACTGTTGGGGTTCACATGTATCCATTTTCTAGATAATAACTAACTCTATGGTCAAAATTGTTTTGCTCATCAAGCAATATTACATTTTCTTTAACTTTCTTTTTGTAGGATTTTTTTTCTTGTGCTTAGATCTTGAATACCATATGAGATGTAACTTGGTAGAATGTTGAATGATTTGCATTGACAGTGCGTGAACTAATATCATTCTTTAATGTTATAACAAGCATTTTTTGTTTTGAGCAGTAGATGATCATTGCACGTCCTTAATCCGCGGATTGCAAGAAAACGATATACTCAAAGAGTGATGATTTGTAACTGGAAAAGAAAGAACAGTATAATTGCTTCTCTTTATAATCTGCTACATTAAACAATGCATGTTTAGTTATCAGCAATTATCTTAAATAATTGATCCGATTGTCTTGTTGGTTTGGTTGAGATGTCCTGTCAACAGCTTGTCTTATTCATTTGTTTTATTATTTTAGATTTAATGAATCTTTTCTTTAAGAAAGAACATGTATATCATCAGACATGCTTGATTATGTGATGAATCACTAAGATCGTGTTCTGTCGAGTTGAGAACTTTCTAACTCTTTAACTGATTTCCTCTAGTTGGAAAGGACAATGGATCGCCAGAATCTGGAATCGGAATCTAAAAGGAGCAATTCGTTTAATCGACTGAGTGATGCCAGCTCTTCAAGGAGGCGGTCTTTGAGTATCTCCTTTTCTTTGCCACGTCATTTCGAGGATTACACTGAAAACACTTCTGCATCGGAAGCAGGGGATATTGGTGACAGAGCACTTCACAGCAATAGAACAAGTACAAGTGGTAGAAGTCGTTTCTCATTGGATAATTTCCCGGAAAGTGGGGTCGTATTTCCACTTCAGGAAGATCCATTAGCCCCATCAGCTTCAAATAACGTATCTCTTACTATTGATTCAAGAATCCATTCTGAGGAAAAGAAGGTTCATATTGAATGTTATGCTTGGTGTGTGTAAATAATAACAGAGTTATATAGTTTCTGATTTTGTTTTGCAGAATGAGGATGAAGTGCCTTGGTTGTTAGAGTACGTAACATGTCTCCTTTCACTTGCTGTATTTGGAATTCTTGGGGTAATCAGCTAAACCTTTATTGTAATTGTTGCCTAAATAATAAATGATTGAAGCTAATTTTTATGATGATTACTGAATGATTGTTTTGAACATGGAGATGCTATTGGTGCAACATTGTAAAGTTCATCCTGTATTGGTTTAGAAAATCATAGGTTTAAAGAATCTCTACATATATTTTCGGTGTATCAGATGAAATCAAGCCTCTTTGAAGATCTTCGGAAGTCTTTATGATAGAGAAAGATTCTGTTATTTATTTGTTGATCATTGCAAGTAATGTTACTTTCTTTTAGAACCGTCCCATCTAGACTTTACAAAGCGTATGATATCCTCAAAAGATCATTGTTTCTTTCTCGAGTGCACTGTGGCTTAATTGAGATTTTAGAAACGAAGAATTACAAATTCCTGTCTCTTTTCCACCTTTGTTCGCATTGTATCACTCTAACAAGGGAATTACTTAATGTAATACGACTTACCTTTTACTGATCATATTCTCCTCTGTTAGAATGTTGTGTAGGATAGTAAGCTGAAGAACTGATAACACAATTGTTGGAAGTTTATCTTTACTGATTGTATCTTAATCAGGTTCTAGCTCGATATGGCCTTCAAAAACTATTTGGACCAGAGGTCATTGGTGCAACAAGTGACCGGAGTTACATGTACCTCGATCTTCCTTCAAACATGGTCTCTCTCTCTCTCTCTGAAAATTATGCAATCCAGATTACCATGGTTCTATTCTTTAAATTGATTCATGGAAACATGTTAGCTCTATTTTATTTGGCCTTTCTAATATAAATTATTTTGTTTTCTAGTAATGCCATTGATATCTCACACGTAACATTTATTCCTCAGGTTGGTTCTTTTCTGATGGGATGGTTAGGTGTTGTTTTCAAACCAGACATCGTAAAAATTTCAGATCAATTAGCTATCGGGTTAACAACTGGTTTCTTAGGAAGCCTTACTACTTTCAGTGGTTGGAATCAAAAGATGCTCGACCTCAGTGTCAACGGTCAATGGGTTTTCGCTCTGCTCGGTATTTTTCTAGGTATGAAGAAGATTTCGTTCATCGTAAACACTTCCTAGTTGAATCATTTCAAGAATGAAAAGCATGAAGAATTCTTTTCTTTCAACCTAAACAGGCTTGTTTCTAGTGGCCTATTCTATCATTTTCGGGATTGAGACAGCAAAGGGGCTAAAATGGCTTCACAAAAGATCGGTCATGAGATCTTTCTGTGGCATTACTACTTTCAACCGGGCTTGCATTTCAAACAAGCATTACTGCCTCTTGACATTCATGATGATGCTTCTGCTAATGCTAGTGCTATTATGGAGTACGTTTGCGATTTTGGCGAAGAAAGACTTTAGTACTGGTAGCAGTGAGGCACAGTTGTTCTTAGCTTGCATAGTTGGCCCTTTTGGTGTCTGGATGAGGTGGTACTTAGCTCGTCTCAACGGGCGTGGCCTAGGAAGAAACGAGACATTGAAATGGATTCCGGTTGGGACGCTTGCTGCCAATGTTCTTGCAGCTTGTGTAATGGCTGCTTTAGCCACGTTGAAAAAGGCGGTAATAAACATCCTCTATAAACTCAACAATCCATCTCAATTTTTGTTCTATAACTTTCGATTGGTCCAATTTTGGTGGTAAAAAAAAAACCGATAAGAGCTAAGTTATAAAACTGAACTTGCATGTTTTTCAATATTGATACATATATCAACATCAAGTCTTTCTTTTCATAGGTTAAAACCAGGAATTGTACTACTGTGTCTTCGGGGATCCAGTTCGGGCTGCTCGGTTGTCTTAGTACGGTTTCGACTTTTGTTGCTGAATTTCATGCGATGAGAGAAAGCAAGCATCCATGGAGGGCTTATGCTTATGCGATTATTACATTTATGATCTCATTTCTCTTGGGAACTCTTATATACTCCGTACCTGTCTGGGTCGGAGGCTATGATTAGCATCGAAGGCGTCAGTTTCAGGTGTCTGGTTGATCGAATTGAGTATGCAAATCATCGAGTAGGCCTTTTTCAAGCTACTCGATTTCGACGAGAGAAGGCCTGCAGGTATCCTCACTAGCCACTGCCTCCACCACCAATTTCACTTTTAGAAATAATTGTTGGTGTCTATTCTAAGTTGTATAACATCATTCTTCTTTTATATATTGATGTGTACTTTTGGTATAACCCAAATATGTATTTCACTTTTAGGAAATTGACTAGATTAATCATCTTTTCCATCAACTTTATTGATCCTTATTTAAAAGGCCAACACTAATCTTACAAAAAAAATAAAAAATTTAGGAATCAAGTAGAGCATATAGATAAAATGGTGTTTATATATAGGTAGGTGAGTGGCTATATCACTGGGGAAGCTTATTAAGCTTACAATAAACATAATCTTTATACTTCTTAGTCTTATAATGTGGTGGGGTCTCTTCATTCAGAAGCTTCGGAATGGGTCCCACTTCAAGCTCAGGTGGTGGCTCCAAGAACACTGGCCAAGACATCCTCGTACACTCTTTGTTCACTGTGGTCCTATGAAACACAGCCTTATATTGCCCATTACTTAATATCTGTATCAAAAACAATAAATGTGATAAGTGCAACTACGTTCATAAGACTAAGAGATGAATGGTGTTAGGGAGAAAGACGAACCTCGATTTGATCTCCGATGTGTATAATGAGAGCATTGGGGATGTACTTGATATCGTACCAATCTCCATCTCTTTGGACTTGAAGTCCTTGAACCTCGTTGGGTACGAGGATGGTGAGCCCCGCCATGTCGGTGTGGGGCACCACCCCGAGGGCGAGGTCGGGGCGGGGGCACGGCGGATAGTAGTTTATCTTCATTAGGTAAATGGTCTCTTCTCCACCCATTGCCTCCTCCAATTCATGCTCTTCCAACCCTAACCCTAGTGATAACCACTTCATCAATTTGTCTGATACCTCTCTAAGCCTCTTTGTGTAATCCTCGTTTATTTCCCTGCCCATTTTTACTCATTAGCATCAAATTTAGAGAAAATTTGATATGTATTTGGTGGAATCAGAACCCATAATTGATCTTATAAGGGGATGTTTATACTGAATTTCAATAATCGTTGATGGACTCAATCTACATTATGCTTGTTTCAAAATTTACGAAATCCCATAATAGTACTCAACTTTTCCTATATGTTCCACAAAATCGAAAAGAAAAAAAATCAATATAAAACGATAACTTAACTATAAAAATACAAAACAAACATAGAACTATCAGAATCCATACTCATCAAATCCTCATGATCTAAATTCAGACTTGTCAAAACCACGTTACACTAAAATCTAATCGTCTTCTAAACAAATAATCCCATAAGAGTACCCAATGCAAGTTTTCCTATCTAAGGACAACTCGACTATAAAATTACAAAACAAACAAAGAATTATTAGAATCCAAACCCTACAAATCCTCTTGATCTCAATTCAGACTTGTCAAAACCACGTTACGCCTAAAGATCTAATCGTCTTCTAAACATATAATCGATAATAGTACCTCATGCAAGTTTTCCTATCTGTTCCATACGACCGAAAGAAAAAAAATTCAATTTAAAAAGGACAACTCGACTATAAAATTACAAAACAAACACAGAATTATTAGAATCAAAATTCTTCAAATCCTCTTGATCTCAATTCAAACCTGTCAAAACCACGTTACGCCTAAGATCTAATCATCTTGCAGTAAACATATAACAAAGAGAAAGAGAGATGAGAACCTATAAGATGGTGGATTGTTGGGCCAAAAGTTGTAGTTGATAGCAGATGGGGGCCAAATGTTATGAAACAAATGATCAACCCAACCTTTCTTGCCATGAATCTCTTTTTGCAGGGTGGTTCCATAGCCTTGCATCCCAGAATGTGGGGTTTTTGCAACCAATTCTTTCTCTTCATTTGGCAACTCAAAGAACTCTTTTCCAACCAACTGCAACTTTGCAATAAGTTGATCAGGAATCCCATGATTCACCACTTGGAATATTCCCCACTCTCGACTCGCCTCACTCATCAACCTCGCCATCTCCTCCTCGTCGGAGCCGCCGCCAACGTCGATCACCGGCACCTCCAGCACCACCCCATGCACGGTGGACTTCGCCGGCTGCTCCTCCTCCGATCGGATGAACTCCGAAGGGATGCTGCCGGCGTGCTTAGATGCAGAAGCTATATCTTGCACTCTCCCAACCTCCATTGCTCTTAATCACTAGGAATTAATTTTATCAACTCTTTAATAAACGTCTTGCTTATTTTGCTTTCTTTTTCCCTTTATAAGACAACATTAGGTCGAATTTTATGACCATTTATTTAACTTCAAATTCAAGGGTTGTTTCTAATTTATGTATCTTTTACAGAGATTTACACGCACACATATTTATACACGTCTTTGATATGAATATAATATTGAGTTGTTGTGAAATCGATTTCAAGGGTTGTTTCTAATTTATGTAGTACCTCCGTCCCACCTTATTTTGCCTACTTTGACCGGCACGGATTCTAAGAAAAAACTGTTTGACTTTGATGTGATGTGTTATTTTAATATTTTTGAGTGACAATTTTGTAATTAATGTGTGCTTTTTGAGTGCAAAAGTTGTAAAATGAAAGAAATGGAGGGGTAAGGAAGTAAATTTTTCTTTGCTATTTTTGGGCTGGCAAAATAAGATGGGACAAACAAAAATGGAAAGTAGACAAAATAGAGCGGGACGGAGGGAGTATCTTTTAGAGAGATTTACACGCACACATATTTATACACGTCTTTGATATGAATATAATATTGAATTGTTGTGAAATCGATTTCTGAGCAAATTCTTGGGTAATTTCTATTTCCAACTCAAAATAATTTATAATCTGTATTTTAATGAGTCCCCATAAAGAACTATTGACATTGGATTCTATGTCAATTCTCATAAATTATATATAAATAAAGAATAGCATTATATTATATTTGGAAAAATTAGAGATAACAAGTGGGGAAGGGAGAATATGAATAAGAATAAATAAGGGTTAATTGCAATAAAAAACACAAACTTTACCTAATTTGCAATTTTAACCAATTTTTTGAATATTAGCAAATATAACATGAATTTTCATATTTTTTGCAAATTTAACCAACAGATATATTTCAAGTATGTTTATTTTGACAATAACTTTCACTATTTCAAATAACTATCATTTTGAATATTAAGTCATTGTTTTATTTCAAAACTATGATATTAATTTCAAAAATAAACATATTCGAAAAACTGCATATTGGTTAAAATTGCAATAAATATGAAAGTACATGTTATATTTGCTAATATTCAAAAAGTTGGTTAAAATTGCAATTTGAGCAAAGTTTGTGTTTTTTATTGCAATTAACCCAATAAATAATGATGGATGAATGAAATAGGGATGGAAAGGGTTTGTCGCATTCGGGGGAGGCCCAATCTCCTTTACTTTCCTGAACCAATCAACTATAAAAAGGCCAACCCACCCATCTACTCTTCCAAGCAATGGGGAGAATTTCTTTTCTTTTATTTTTCCCTATTTTTTTTCAAGTCTTACTAATTTGTGGACAATAATTTAGATCTTTTAAAATTGTTGGTAGTACCAAATAAATCACTAATAATGTCATAATCAAGAAGAAGCTCCCCCAATTTAATTAATGTTTGTCCTCAAAATTCTCTTATATCAATTAATGTCTGCTAGCTAAAGTCTTTTTAGTAATAAGTATGTGGATTGTAACGTAGTTTTGTAGAAGATATTGAGCAATTCATCGTAGTCATCATAAAATATGGTAATTATAGTGATCCAATTTTATTTAGATAAATACATATAATATCTAGACATTAAACTAATTTTAATATAAAAATTGCATAAAATAATGAAACAAAAAAATTATTGACACATCAATGTAATAATGTTTCTGTAACTTACACATCAGCGTCAATACAACCACATTCGATAATATTTGTCGGTTAAATTACGAAAACATGTGAAAGTCGATGTTATTTTACTAATATTAAAAAAAATTGTTAAATTTACAAATTAATTGAACTTCGTGATTTTTCTAGTAAACTAACCCATCTTTATATTTTGGAGTAGGACTTATGTGCCCCGGGGGCACGGATCCTGAATCCGTGCCCCCAACCCGACCCGCCCGACCCGCCCATTAATTATATATTTTTTAATTTTTTTTTCTTCTTCTTCTTCCTCTTCCTCTCCACCTCCTTCCTACTTCTCGCCTTCTTCTATCTCTCCACTCAAACCCCCAAAACCCCACCAACAAACGCCTCCATGATTTGATCTCCGATCGACCCATTAAGCCCTTCGATTGCCACAACTCACCCCAGGCCTTCTCCGACTTCATCCGTGACGTGAAGAGGCTGCGCGACATGAATCCGGAGAGCTTGTGCGGAGTCGACATCTACAACGGCTTCCTCATACATTTCGTCGAAAAATCCGAAGCCTATTTAGGGCAATCGGAGGAGTCGGTCGTGGTTGATTTCAACTACTACCGAGCAGACGATGGTGGGACGCCGAGACTGAATGAGGACGTGATGGAAGAGGTGGAGCAGATGGCCATCTTCAAGTACTCGGCTAAGCCGCATTGGGCCAAGAACTGGAACCTGGCTTTTGCTGACGTGGCAAAGAAGTATCCTAGGTTTGGTGAGTTCGTTGCAGCTAAGAAAGCTGTCGATCCTTAGAACGTGTTTGGAGGTGATTGGTCTGATGAATTCGTGTTTGGGAAGACTAATGATTCCAAGGAAGATGGTTGTGCAGTTGAAGGGTTGTGTGTGTGTTCTGAAGATAGGCACTGTAGCCCTGAAAATGGATACTTTTGCCAACCAAGTCTGGTTTACACTCAAGCTCGGGTTTGCTCTTATGGGGTTTAAGGTGTTAGGCTTTTGAGCCTATTTTTGACTTGATTTGCAGGGATTTGAAAGGTTGTGTAATACCACATAAGCATACGTGTAATACCTTAAAGATATTCAGGTATTACCTTAAAGATATTTATGTAATACCTGAAAATTGAGTATCAAATACCTTAAATGTGAGTATGAATGTGTAATACCATATAGATAAAAATGTAATACCTTAAACATATTTATGTAATACCTGAAATATATTTTATGTAATACTTTAAGGATAAATATGTAATACCTTAAAGTTTAAACAGTAATATCTTGAAGTTGAATATGTAATACCTTATACTCAAAAGCAGTAATACCTTAAAGGTGAGTATGCAATACCTTATACTCAAATATGTAATACCTCAAAGGTGCATATGTAATACCTTATGTTTTAAACTCAATACCTTAAAGATAAATGTGTCATACCTTAAAAATGTGTCATACCTTAAGAGTATACACGTAATACCTTAAGAGTATGTGTATAATACCTATCACTGAATGGAATCTGGTGTGCGCGAGCGCACACCAGCATAGCTGCAGACGCGCGTGGGGGCGCATGGGCGCGCATGGAGATGGCCCACGCGCCGGGTCAGGTTGGGGGCACGGATCTAAGATCCGTACCCCGGGTGCACCCAAGTTTTTGCCTATATTTTGAGTAAGTATCTTGTGAATCAGGTGCATGGATCTTAGATCCATGCACCCGGGTCGGATCCAGGTCAGGGGGACCGCACCCTCTTTTTTTTTTTTCGCTCATGATTTTTGAAAAAAATCACATACCAATAGTATATGTTAGACATACCTTTACGTTATGTTAGACATACCTTTAAGCTATGTTAAACATACCAGTTCTACCCAGATTTCATGCCCTGTTTTTTTTTTGGCTTGATTTTTGAATTTTGGCACATACCACTACGTTATGTTAGACATACCTTTACGTTGTTGTAAGGATTGAACACCAAAATCACCACTGCAACTCAAGCTTGCAGAACTAAGCTTATGCAGAAAACCCTAATTTATAGCTGAATCAAAAACGCAAATGTACTATCGAAAACGAATAAAAATACGCAAGGATTTAAGTGGTTCGGCTCGCCAACATTGGCCTACATCCACTGAAGAAAGAATCAAGAGATTTCACTAAGAAATGAGAGAATAATTCGCTTTACAAGATTGCAACGCACTTTAGGGTTTTCCCCTTCTAAACTCGAAGAACCCTAATTCCTAAATCGCTCAATCTCACGAAATTACAAAGTGATTCTACAACTGAGTACTACCCATCATATATATAAGCAAAGCCCTCAACCAATTTCAGGTAATCGTAACTGGAACTCCGCGAATTTCGGATTCAATCTTCAGCTGCTGCGCCGAGCCCTAATTCTGTTTTGGTAGTTGTAACCGCCTTGGACCGGTCACAGACTGCAGCTCGATTTCGTCCGGTTCAGGCGGTTTTCCTCCGGTTCACGATACGATGAACCCGGTTCCAGGCTTTGCAGGTGATTTCCTGTTGATCCCACTTCACAATTCTCCACCTCAACTTGAAATCTCCCAATCCTTCTTCGAATTCCTTTTCCAGCTTTAAGACTTTGAACCTGCTTCCCAACCAATCACCTTTACAAGCTTCCTGCAATAAGAAAACTTTTCTCCAGGCAATACCTTGGTTAGCATGTCAGCAGGATTATCTGCTGTACCTATTTTCTTAGTTATTACATCACCCTTTTCAACCATATCTCTTACAAAATGCAATTTAATGTCTATATGCTTACATCTATCATGGAATACTTGATGCTTAACTAAATGTAATGCACTTTGATTATCACAAAATATATCTACCCTGCCTTGCTTGATATTTAATTCCTTGAGCATGCCTCTTAGCCAAACTGATTCTTTCACTGCCTCGGTCATAGCTATGAACTCAGCTTCGGTGGTGGAAAGAGCCACCACAGGCTGCTGCAATGCCTTCCAACTAATGGCCGTTCCATATAGCTTAAACACATAACCAGTTATGGATCTTCTTGTGTCTAAGTTTCCTGCAAAATCAGAGTCAACAAAGCCTTCCAAAACATTAGAACAGTTAGTAGATTTTGAAAACATTAAACCAAGATCACAAGATCCCTTTAGATATCTCATCATCCACTTAGCTGCCTCCCAATGTAGCTTCCCAGGATTGGCCATGTATCTACTGACCACGCTCATTGCAAAGGCTATATCTGGTCTACTGCAGACCATGGTATACATCATGCTGCCTATAGCATTAGCATAAGGCACTGAGTTCATTTCTTCCTTCTCTTGCTGTGTTGAAGGTGCTTGTGCTGCAGAAAGTTTGAAGTGTGCTCCAAGTGGTGTGGTTACTGGTTTTGATTCTTCCATATTGAATCTCCTTAACACCTTTAGCACATAGTCAGTTTGATGCAAGAAGAGTCTATTTTGATCTCTATTCCTTTTGATATCCATTCCTAGAATTCTTCTTGCTTCACCTAAGTCTTTCATGTCAAACTGTGATTTCAGCTTCTCTTTTAAGCTTCTGATTCTTTCCATGCTTCTACTTGCTATTAGCATGTCATCCACATAGAGTAAGAGGTAAGTATAGACTGATCTCCTTTCCACTTCCAGGTATACACAGCTGTCATAGCTGCACCTTATCATTCCTATACTTGTCATGAAGTTATCAAACCTCCTATACCACTCTCTTGGACTTTGCTTTAAACCATATAAAGACCTCTTCAGCAGGCAGACTTTGTCTTCTTTTCCAGGTTGGATAAAACCTTCGGGTTGCCTCATATAAAGAACTTCTCTCAAATTTCCATGAAGGAAGGCCGTTTTCACATCCAATTGATGAAGTTCCATGTCTTCTTGTGCCACCATTGCTAGCAGAATTCTGATTGACACATGCTTTACCACGGGGGAGAATATCTCATTATAATCTATGCCTTCTCTTTGAGTATACCCTTTGGCTACTAATCTAGCCTTATACCTAATGTGTTCTCCACCTGTTACTTCAATTTTCTTCTTAAAAATCCACTTGCATCCAATCAGTTTCTGATTCTCAGGTTTGGTGACAAGTTCCCAAGTCTGATTTCTTTCTAGAGACATCATCTCTTCATTCATGGCTTGCAGCCATTTCTCACACTCCTTAGATCCTATGGCAGCTTTGTAAGTGGCTGGTTCATCACTCTCTATCTCCTGAGCTATTGCCAAAGCATAGTGCACAGTATCAGCTTCCCCATACCTCATAGGTGGTCTGATTACTCTCCTAACTCTATCTCTAGTTAGATGATAATCATTTTGTGTAATTTCTGGTTGAGCTTCTTGCTCATCTTCACTACTTGAGCTTGATCTCACATTCTCCTCTTGATTTCCAGTAGTGTAATGTTCATCATGCTCTAATAGCTCCACCTGAATCTGAGTGTCATGTTCTGAACTCAATGGAGGGTTGATCTGATCCTCTGAAGTGTGCTCACTGCTCTTCTTATAACCCATAACCTCTTCTTTAAACACTACATCTCTACTTATAAAGCATCTTTGACCTCCAGGCTCTAGGCTCCATAATTTGTACCCTTTTGTCCCAGGAGGATAACCAATAAAGATACACCTTACTGCCCTAGCTTCTAATTTATCTTGTTTTGTGTGTGCAAATGCCAAGCATCCAAATACTTTTAAGTGAGAGTAGTTTGGAGGCTTACCATACCATAGCTCATTAGGTGTTTTGAATAAGATAGGAGATGAGGGGCTCCTATTGATCAGGTATGCTGCTGTAACCAATGCTTCTCCCCAAAACACCTTTGGAAGTCCAGCATCCAGCAGCAAACACCTCACTCTCTCAAGGAGAGTTCTATTCATTCTCTCTGCCAATCCGTTCTGTTGGGGAGTAGACACCACAGTCCTGTGCCTTGTAATGCCTTTAGACCTGCAAAATTCTTGAAATTCCTCTGACAAGTACTCCAAACCATTATCAGTCCTTAAATGTTTTAGTCTTTTTCCAGTCAGATTTTCTTGCATAGCTAACCATTCTTTGAACTTAATAAAAACATCAGATTTATTCTTAAGTACATACACCCATACCTTCCTACTATAATCATCAATAAAGGTTAGAAAATACCTCCCACCTCCATGTGTTTCAGTCCTGGAAGGGCCCCATACATCAGAGTGAACATACTCCAAGTTACCTTTGGTAGTGTGTTGTCCAGTTGGGAAGGGAGTCTTTGTCATCTTCCCCAGAATGCAAAGATCACACTTTTCAGTCCTTTGAATGGTTACATCTCCTAGATGCTTCTGTTGTACTAACTTCATTAGCCCTTTATCCCCAATGTGTCCCAAACGTTTGTGCCATAGATTTGAAACATCCTTGTCCATCACAGCAGCTAAGTCTCCAGTTACTGTTGCTCCAACTAAAGTGTAGAGGCCGTTCATTTTCTTTCCTTTCATGATTAATTTGCTCCCTTTTGTAATCAAGATCTCTCCCCTTTGAGTGCTGAACTCATAACCTGCACCATTCAACAAACCAAGTGATATTAAGTTCCTTTTTAAATCAGGAATATACCTCACTTCCGGGAGAGTTTTGATCTGTCCATCATGCAATCTCAGCTTGATGTTGCCTATGCCATGAATCCTGCAAGATTGATCATTTCCCAGGAGGACCAAACCATCTTTCTTTAGTTTTAGATCACTGAACCACTCTTTCACTGGACACATATGAAAGGAGCATCCAGAATCGAGAACCCATTCATCAGT
Source organism: Scutellaria baicalensis (assembly GCA_005771605.1). Taxonomy (NCBI): domain Eukaryota; kingdom Viridiplantae; phylum Streptophyta; class Magnoliopsida; order Lamiales; family Lamiaceae; genus Scutellaria; species Scutellaria baicalensis. Next base: position 669,936 of record VALJ01000034.1, read on the forward strand.
GATGCTTGATCTTGAGACGCATAGCATATCCGCAGCTTCGTACTTCTCATTGGCTTGAGCTTCTTGGGTGTTATTTGCCATCTTTTGTTTCCGGGCAGTTTCTTTTGAGATGTCCCGATTTATGACAGTAGTAACACTTCCTTGTTTCTTGGTTGTCACCACCCGTTTGATTTTGCCCCGTATTCGATTTCTGAACATTCTTCTTCTTCTGGTTTGATTTATTTCGATTCTTGAACTTTACATTCAATCCCTCACCAAGGCTGTGACCCTTCTGTTCTGAGTTTGCAGAGAGAACTCTTGATTTGATAGCATTTTGAACTTCCTCAAGAGTTAAAGGGACCACTCTTCCATAGACCAAAGCATCTCTGAAGGAAGAGCATGATTTTGGCAAAGAGTTAAGTAACATCAATGCTTTGTCTTCATCCTTCTGCTTCTCATCCACATTCTCTAACTCGTCAATGATTTGATTGAATTCGTCCAATTTTTCCAGAATACTCTTTTCATCCAAGATCTTGAACGAGATGAATTTTTGCTTCAGAAATAAACGGTTTGCCAATGACTTCGCCTGATAGATTGATTCGAGCTTCCTCCATACATCCAAAGCTGACTTTTCTTGATACACTTCTCTCAAAGCTTTGTCTCCTAAGCATAGTATGATCGCGCTTCTTGTCTTCTTCGATAGTGCTTTCTTCATTTCATCAGTCATTGATGAAGAAGAATCAGTGTCTTCACAGCTATCTTCAGAAATAGCTTCTTCCCACCCTTGCTGTATTAGAATGGCCTCCATCTTCACCTTCCACAAGTTGAAATCCCCAACTCCGGTGAACTTCTCGACATCCATTTTGATTCCGGTCATCTTGGTGTAGATCGGCGTTCCCACAGACGGCGCCAATTGTAAGGATTGAACACCAAAATCACCACTGCAACTCAAGCTTGCAGAACTAAGCTTATGCAGAAAACCCTAATTTATAGCTGAATCAAAAACGCAAATGTACTATCGAAAACGAATAAAAATACGCAAGGATTTAAGTGGTTCGGCTCGCCAACATCGGCCTACATCCACTGAAGAAAGAATCAAGAGATTTCACTAAGAAATGAGAGAATAATTCGCTTTACAAGATTGCAACGCACTTTAGGGTTTTCCCCGTTCTAAACTCGAAGAACCCTAATTCCTAAATCGCTCAATCTCACGAAATTACAAAGTGATTCCAACTGAGTACTACCCATCATATATATAAGCAAAGCCCTCAACCAATTTCAGGTAATCGTAACTGGAACTCCGCGAATTTCGGATTTAATCTTCAGCTGCTGCGCCGAGCCCTAATTCTGTTTGGTAGTTGTAACCGCCCTGGACCGGTCACAGACTGCAGCTCGATTTCGTCCGGTTCAGGCGGTTTTCCTCCGGTTCACGATACGACGAACCCGGTTCCAGGCTTTGCAGGTGATTTCCTGTTGATCCCACTTCACAGTTGTGTTAGACATACCTTTATGTATACTTAAACATACCTTTGTATATGTTAGACATACCTTTATATATAGTTAAGCATACCTTTATACATGTTAGACATACCTTTGTATATAGTTAGACCTACCTACACATGGTTGGTCTAACTATACACAAATGTTGGTTTAACTATACACAAAGGTTGGTCTATTTGAGCGAATTTTGGATGAGCTTCAGGACAGGTCTTCAGCGCGTGCATGCGCGTGGGAGGCGCGTTTTGGACGCGTGAACGGGTCGAGTCAGGT